>OZ007502.1:41033307-42233307 GCA_963931805.1 Microdon myrmicae
GAGTTCGACGTTACTATAGTACTTATAGGAGTTAGGACGACGATGTAACCCAGAGACATACCTAAAGCATTTTCTTTCGAATACTCGTAATTTCTCCATTTGGGAGGGAGTGATATGGTACCACAATGGGCACGCGTACGTGAGTGTGGGCCTGATAATTTGTTTGTAAATGAGCAGTTTGACTTTGTGAGAGAGACTATTAGGTTTCCACATTACTCTTCTACAGAGATTAAGCTGAATTGTGGCTTTTTGAAGGGAATTTTTAATGTGGGAGGAAAAAGACCAGTTATTAGAAAAAGTGATTCCCAGATATTTTAGGGTTTTGGAGGGTTTTATCAGAGTATTGTTCAGTTGAATCTTAATTTTGTTGTGGCAACGTCTAGTGTTGTTTGTACAGTGCTCGTTTTTGCCCTTGAACACTATGAGCTGCGTTTTATTTGGATTAAGGTGAATTTTCCACTTATTAAAGTATGATGATAGGTTAGGGAGGAAGTTGTTAATGCGGTTTCTTGCAGCCTTAACAAATTTGCTGCTAGAGTAAATTAATGTATCATCAGCATAATTCAGCATCACAACATTAGGAGATACGGGTTGAGGAATATCTGAGGTATATAACAGATATAAAATTGGCCCTAAAATGGAGCCTTGGGGAACACCCGCGGTTATGGTGTGGGTTTCTGAGACAGAAGAATTTATTCTCACAACGAATTTTCTGGCAGAAAGATATGAGGCTAAGAGCTTTGTTGTGTGAGAGTTTAGATTAAATATGGAGTGCAGTTTGTACAGAAGTCCTGAGATCCAGACGCAATCAAACGCCTTAGAAATATCGAGAGATATACACACAGTAGGGCTTTGGTTTTGGAGACCAGTTGTAACATCGTGTGTGAGTTTTAGTAGAGCATGACATGTGGATTGTCGCTTACGAAATCCGAACTGACAGTTAGGGATGAGTGCATTCTCATTGGCAAATGAGAGAAGATTTTGGTAGATCTTGCGTTCCAGTATCTTACTTAATGTACTTAATAGGGATATTGGACGATAATTGCAAGGACTATTACTACTACCGGGCTTCTTAATAGGAATTACTACCGCAGTTTTCCAGTTCTCTGGGAAGTGCGATGCATTAATTATATGATTAAGAAGAATGAGGATGGGAAGTAGATTCGGTGGGCGCAGCCTTTTAAATAGAAGACGTGGGATTCCATCTAATCCAGTTGACTTTTTGTTATTTCCTGATCTTACGATCTCGGATAATTCGTCCGCAGTTAGAAAATTTGTAGTGTCTAAGGGGTGTGAAGCTATGTTTGTGTTGTTGAATTCACCGATGAAAGGAGTAAAAGATGGGAATAATCTGTTTGAGATGTATTCGTTTACTGTGTTCTCGAAGCCAGGAGTTGAGAGAGAATTATTTTGCTCATGGATCTTTGCAAAGTGTTCTGCGAGGCAATTTGCTATGTCCGAATCGGACTGGGCAATATTATTGCTGATCGGGTTAATGAGATGGTCAATTCGGGGTACAACGTTTTTTTTTTATTTCTACCACAATTAACAGCTTACAACCGAGACAAAAGCCTAAAGCACAACCCATTCATCATCATGGCTTAGGTCTGCGTCTTAGGTGAAGTCAACTAGCAGCAAAACCATTCACCTCCTAAGCACAAATCCATTATCAAAAACACACACCCCCCCAACAAAAAGTTCAATAGCAAAAAGCCCCCGGCCCCCGCCTCCGCCTTGTTATTGTTCGTTTGAATACTGCCTTAGGTCTGCGTCTTAGGTGAAGTCAACTAGCTTAGCTCTGCGTCTTAGGTGAATTCAACTAGCTTAGCTCTGCGTCTTAGGGGAAGTCAGTTTAAGTTCCAGCAAAAACACCCCATTTCCCCATACAAATCCACAAACAACAAAATTCCCGTTTATATTACTCAGCTTAATGACAATAAGATTAAAAAACAACCCATTTCCCATACAAACCCACAAACAACAAAATCCCCGTTTATATACTCAGCTTAATGATAATAAGATTAAAAAGCACACCAAAGACAACGTTTTTTTATTTCTACCACAATTAACAGCTTACAGCCGAGACAAAAGCCTAAAGCACTACCCATTCAGCCCCGATATCGCCACCTAAACACAAATCTATTAGCAAAAACATAAACCCATAACAAAAAGCACCGATATCACCACAAGCCCCAATACTCACCACCACCTACAAAAAGCTCAATAGTCAATAAAAGCATTCATCACCACCACCTGCAAAAACCCAAGAGCATCAAAAGCACAAAATCCAACAACTACATCCCCATTCGATTACGACATCAACCAACAACCACGCTGATAACGATTAATCACTAGCCCAAACAAACAACTACAGTGATAAGAATACTACAAACTATACCCAATTAATATCAATACTACTATTTCCACCCCACATAAGAACCCACAACCATTAATCGCAACCACAAAATATCACAATTAATACCAATACTCATAAGAAATACACTAAATACTACTATTTCCACCTCACATAAGAACCCACCACCCATGAATCACATACCACTATCAACACTCACCACACAACACACACATCTCCACCTTCACATAGAGCTTTGGGGCAGAAAAGAGCTTTTGGGGCAGAAAATTGAGGCAGAAGCCTCATAACCCTACTACTTCGTCTTGCCCATTTTGGTTTCGAAACACACACACACACTCGTTTTTTTTTTCTTTTTTCGCCGTGCAACGCCGGCCGAACTGCGAAAAACACAGTTTATTCATTTTTTTATTTTATTACGATGTTTGTCGCTTGACGAACGACGAGCGAAATGGGACAAGCAAAGAGTGGTGCATCTTTCACATCAAAATTATCATAACAGAATTGACGAAACCAAAATTGCGGGCGATTGGTTGTTATACTATTGGGACCATACACACTATTCGGTTTTGAAATATGTTGAGAGCCATAGTGGTGCTAATTTTTTATTTTATATAATTATAAAAAAAGATCATTGATGGTAGATTCCTCTACCCCGAAATTTATTAAGCTTTGTTGTAACAACTCGTCAGTGAGTAGACGGTCGTTGTTGTTTAAATTGGGGTAATCATCGATATATATAATATCCCCGGAATAGCTATTAACCATATCGTAATCTGTAGTAAAAACATCGTTTTGGAGATAATTGAGGTCCAGGAATATATCCTCGTCGATGTTAGGTTCATCAATCTGATGGCCTGAACCTAGCGGTCTGATGTCATCGTCCTCGCCATCATGAATAAAATAATCCTCAGTAGGAATATAACTTGATGTTTCTACATGGGGTTTTACTATGCAGATGGGTCTTGGTTTCCTGTATTTGGCAAAATATCTGTCAATTGCTTTCTCCTGAGCAATAGATGGGTCCATCTTTAATAAAAAAATTAATCAAAAAAATGAAAAAAAAATAGTACCAATAGGACGACTTACCTTGAGATTCGTCTTCGTAGTCGGTTTTATACTTTAGGATTGATGTGAATTTCTTCTAGTCAAGTCTTCTAATAGTGGATGTAAATTTAACACCCGACCTTTTTATACAAGAAATCCCCTTCTAATATCAAAACGAGACATTCTTTGTACATTATGGAAACGATGATAAGGAATAATGACCAAGAACTTGCTATATATATAAATCAACATTATCCTGTGGGACCGGAAACGATACATTATGGAAACTATGATAAGGAATAATGACCAAGAACTTGCTATATATAAATCAACATTAGTCTGTGGAGAGCGGAAACAATGAATTCTTTCTTCAATATGGAAACTATGATAAGAATAATTGGTTCTCATAAATACACTTAGAAATAAAAAAGAGTTTACTATAGCATCCAAGCTCATAAGATCGGACAAGCACAGTCATGTTTGGTTTTTTTGGTAACAACATATATAAATCAACATTAGTCTGTGGGGAGCGGAAACAATGAATTCTTTCTTCAATATGGAAACTATGATAAGAATAATTGGTTCTCATAAATACACTTAGAAATAAAAAAGAGTTTACTATAGCATCCAAGCTCATAAGATCGGACAAGCATAGTCATGTTTGGTTTTTTGATAACAGCATATAGAAATCTTACAACCGAGACAAAAGCCAAAAGCCCAACCCATTCATCAACATCATACAGCAAAAAAGCCCCCGCCTTGTTAATGCATCTGTTTGAATACTGGCTTAGGTCTGCGTCTTAGGTGAAGTCAGTTTTAAGTTCCAGCAAAAACAACTCATTTCCCATACAAATCCACAAACAACAAAATTCTCGTATATATTACTCAGTTTAATGACAATAAGATTAAAAAGTACAACAAAGACATCGTTTTTTTATTTCTACCACAATTAACAGCTTACAACCGAGACAAAAGCCAAAAGCACAACCCAGACAACGTTTTTTTTTTATTTCTACCACAATTAACAGCTTACAACCGAGACAAAAGCCTAAAGCACAACCCATTCATCATCATGGCTTAGGTCTGCGTCTTAGGTGAAGTCAACTAGCAGCAAAACCATTCACCTCCTAAGCACAAATCCATTATCAAAAACACACACCCCCCCAACAAAAAGTTCAATAGCAAAAAGCCCCCGGCCCCCGCCTCCGCCTTGTTATTGTTCGTTTGAATACTGCCTTAGGTCTGCGTCTTAGGTGAAGTCAACTAGCTTAGCTCTGCGTCTTAGGTGAATTCAACTAGCTTAGCTCTGCGTCTTAGGGGAAGTCAGTTTAAGTTCCAGCAAAAACACCCCATTTCCCATACAAATCCACAAACAACAAAATTCCCGTTTATATTACTCAGCTTAATGACAATAAGATTAAAAAACAACCCATTTCCCATACAAACCCACAAACAACAAAATCCCCGTTTATATTACTCAGCTTAATGATAATAAGATTAAAAAGCACACCAAAGACAACGTTTTTTTATTTCTACCACAATTAACAGCTTACAGCCGAGACAAAAGCCTAAAGCACTACCCATTCAGCCCCGATATCGCCACCTAAACACAAATCCATTAGCAAAAACATAAACCCATAACAAAAAGCACCGATATCACCACAAGCCCCAATACTCACCACCACCTACAAAAAGCTCAATAGTCAATAAAAGCATTCATCACCACCACCTGCAAAAACCCAAGAGCATCAAAAGCACAAAATCCAACAACTACATCCCCATTCGATTACGACATCAACCAACAACCACGCTGATAACGATTAATCACTAGCCCAAACAAACAACTACAGTGATAAGAATACTACAAACTATACCCAATTAATATCAATACTACTATTTCCACCCCACATAAGAACCCACAACCATTAATCGCAACCACAAAATATCACAATTAATACCAATACTCATAAGAAATACACTAAATACTACTATTTCCACCTCACATAAGAACCCACCACCCATGAATCACATACCACTATCAACACTCACCACACAACACACACATCTCCACCTTCACATAGAGCTTTGGGGCAGAAAAGAGCTTTTGGGGCAGAAAATTGAGGCAGAAGCCTCATAACCCTACTACTTCGTCTTGCCCATTTTGGTTTCGAAACACACACACACACTCGTTTTTTTTTTTCTTTTTTCGCCGTGCAACGCCGGCCGAACTGCGAAAAACACAGTTTATTCATTTTTTTATTTTATTACGATGTTTGTCGCTTGACGAACGACGAGCGAAATGGGACAAGCAAAGAGTGGTGCATCTTTCACATCAAAATTATCATAACAGAATTGACGAAACCAAAATTGCGGGCGATTGGTTGTTATACTATTGGGACCATACACACTATTCGGTTTTGAAATATGTTGAGAGCCATAGTGGTGCTAATTTTTTATTTTATATAATTATAAAAAAAGATCATTGATGGTAGATTCCTCTACCCCGAAATTTATTAAGCTTTGTTGTAACAACTCGTCAGTGAGTAGACGGTCGTTGTTGTTTAAATTGGGGTAATCATCGATATATATAATATCCCCGGAATAGCTATTAACCATATCGTAATCTGTAGTAAAAACATCGTTTTGGAGATAATTGAGGTCCAGGAATATATCCTCGTCGATGTTAGGTTCATCAATCTGATGGCCTGAACCTAGCGGTCTGATGTCATCGTCCTCGCCATCATGAATAAAATAATCCTCAGTAGGAATATAACTTGATGTTTCTACATGGGGTTTTACTATGCAGATGGGTCTTGGTTTCCTGTATTTGGCAAAATATCTGTCAATTGCTTTCTCCTGAGCAATAGATGGGTCCATCTTTAATAAAAAAATTAATCAAAAAAATGAAAAAAAAATAGTACCAATAGGACGACTTACCTTGAGATTCGTCTTCGTAGTCGGTTTTATACTTTAGGATTGATGTGAATTTCTTCTAGTCAAGTCTTCTAATAGTGGATGTAAATTTAACACCCGACCTTTTTATACAAGAAATCCCCTTCTAATATCAAAACGAGACATTCTTTGTACATTATGGAAACGATGATAAGGAATAATGACCAAGAACTTGCTATATATATAAATCAACATTATCCTGTGGGACCGGAAACGATACATTATGGAAACTATGATAAGGAATAATGACCAAGAACTTGCTATATATAAATCAACATTAGTCTGTGGAGAGCGGAAACAATGAATTCTTTCTTCAATATGGAAACTATGATAAGAATAATTGGTTCTCATAAATACACTTAGAAATAAAAAAGAGTTTACTATAGCATCCAAGCTCATAAGATCGGACAAGCACAGTCATGTTTGGTTTTTTTGGTAACAACATATATAAATCAACATTAGTCTGTGGGGAGCGGAAACAATGAATTCTTTCTTCAATATGGAAACTATGATAAGAATAATTGGTTCTCATAAATACACTTAGAAATAAAAAAGAGTTTACTATAGCATCCAAGCTCATAAGATCGGACAAGCATAGTCATGTTTGGTTTTTTGATAACAGCATATAGAAATCTTACAACCGAGACAAAAGCCAAAAGCCCAACCCATTCATCAACATCATACAGCAAAAAAGCCCCCGCCTTGTTAATGCATCTGTTTGAATACTGGCTTAGGTCTGCGTCTTAGGTGAAGTCAGTTTTAAGTTCCAGCAAAAACAACTCATTTCCCATACAAATCCACAAACAACAAAATTCTCGTATATATTACTCAGTTTAATGACAATAAGATTAAAAAGTACAACAAAGACATCGTTTTTTTATTTCTACCACAATTAACAGCTTACAACCGAGACAAAAGCCAAAAGCACAACCCAGACAACGTTTTTTTTTTATTTCTACCACAATTAACAGCTTACAACCGAGACAAAAGCCTAAAGCACAACCCATTCATCATCATGGCTTAGGTCTGCGTCTTAGGTGAAGTCAACTAGCAGCAAAACCATTCACCTCCTAAGCACAAATCCATTATCAAAAACACACACCCCCCCAACAAAAAGTTCAATAGCAAAAAGCCCCCGGCCCCCGCCTCCGCCTTGTTATTGTTCGTTTGAATACTGCCTTAGGTCTGCGTCTTAGGTGAAGTCAACTAGCTTAGCTCTGCGTCTTAGGTGAATTCAACTAGCTTAGCTCTGCGTCTTAGGGGAAGTCAGTTTAAGTTCCAGCAAAAACACCCCATTTCCCATACAAATCCACAAACAACAAAATTCCCGTTTATATTACTCAGCTTAATGACAATAAGATTAAAAAACAACCCATTTCCCATACAAACCCACAAACAACAAAATCCCCGTTTATATTACTCAGCTTAATGATAATAAGATTAAAAAGCACACCAAAGACAACGTTTTTTTATTTCTACCACAATTAACAGCTTACAGCCGAGACAAAAGCCTAAAGCACTACCCATTCAGCCCCGATATCGCCACCTAAACACAAATCTATTAGCAAAAACATAAACCCATAACAAAAAGCACCGATATCACCACAAGCCCCAATACTCACCACCACCTACAAAAAGCTCAATAGTCAATAAAAGCATTCATCACCACCACCTGCAAAAACCCAAGAGCATCAAAAGCACAAAATCCAACAACTACATCCCCATTCGATTACGACATCAACCAACAACCACGCTGATAACGATTAATCACTAGCCCAAACAAACAACTACAGTGATAAGAATACTACAAACTATACCCAATTAATATCAATACTACTATTTCCACCCCACATAAGAACCCACAACCATTAATCGCAACCACAAAATATCACAATTAATACCAATACTCATAAGAAATACACTAAATACTACTATTTCCACCTCACATAAGAACCCACCACCCATGAATCACATACCACTATCAACACTCACCACACAACACACACATCTCCACCTTCACATAGAGCTTTGGGGCAGAAAAGAGCTTTTGGGGCAGAAAATTGAGGCAGAAGCCTCATAACCCTACTACTTCGTCTTGCCCATTTTGGTTTCGAAACACACACACACACTCGTTTTTTTTTCTTTTTTCGCCGTGCAACGCCGGCCGAACTGCGAAAAACACAGTTTATTCATTTTTTTATTTTATTACGATGTTTGTCGCTTGACGAACGACGAGCGAAATGGGACAAGCAAAGAGTGGTGCATCTTTCACATCAAAATTATCATAACAGAATTGACGAAACCAAAATTGCGGGCGATTGGTTGTTATACTATTGGGACCATACACACTATTCGGTTTTGAAATATGTTGAGAGCCATAGTGGTGCTAATTTTTTATTTTATATAATTATAAAAAAAGATCATTGATGGTAGATTCCTCTACCCCGAAATTTATTAAGCTTTGTTGTAACAACTCGTCAGTGAGTAGACGGTCGTTGTTGTTTAAATTGGGGTAATCATCGATATATATAATATCCCCGGAATAGCTATTAACCATATCGTAATCTGTAGTAAAAACATCGTTTTGGAGATAATTGAGGTCCAGGAATATATCCTCGTCGATGTTAGGTTCATCAATCTGATGGCCTGAACCTAGCGGTCTGATGTCATCGTCCTCGCCATCATGAATAAAATAATCCTCAGTAGGAATATAACTTGATGTTTCTACATGGGGTTTTACTATGCAGATGGGTCTTGGTTTCCTGTATTTGGCAAAATATCTGTCAATTGCTTTCTCCTGAGCAATAGATGGGTCCATCTTTAATAAAAAAATTAATCAAAAAAATGAAAAAAAAATAGTACCAATAGGACGACTTACCTTGAGATTCGTCTTCGTAGTCGGTTTTATACTTTAGGATTGATGTGAATTTCTTCTAGTCAAGTCTTCTAATAGTGGATGTAAATTTAACACCCGACCTTTTTATACAAGAAATCCCCTTCTAATATCAAAACGAGACATTCTTTGTACATTATGGAAACGATGATAAGGAATAATGACCAAGAACTTGCTATATATATAAATCAACATTATCCTGTGGGACCGGAAACGATACATTATGGAAACTATGATAAGGAATAATGACCAAGAACTTGCTATATATAAATCAACATTAGTCTGTGGAGAGCGGAAACAATGAATTCTTTCTTCAATATGGAAACTATGATAAGAATAATTGGTTCTCATAAATACACTTAGAAATAAAAAAGAGTTTACTATAGCATCCAAGCTCATAAGATCGGACAAGCACAGTCATGTTTGGTTTTTTTGGTAACAACATATATAAATCAACATTAGTCTGTGGGGAGCGGAAACAATGAATTCTTTCTTCAATATGGAAACTATGATAAGAATAATTGGTTCTCATAAATACACTTAGAAATAAAAAAGAGTTTACTATAGCATCCAAGCTCATAAGATCGGACAAGCATAGTCATGTTTGGTTTTTTGATAACAGCATATAGAAATCTTACAACCGAGACAAAAGCCAAAAGCCCAACCCATTCATCAACATCATACAGCAAAAAAGCCCCCGCCTTGTTAATGCATCTGTTTGAATACTGGCTTAGGTCTGCGTCTTAGGTGAAGTCAGTTTTAAGTTCCAGCAAAAACAACTCATTTCCCATACAAATCCACAAACAACAAAATTCTCGTATATATTACTCAGTTTAATGACAATAAGATTAAAAAGTACAACAAAGACATCGTTTTTTTATTTCTACCACAATTAACAGCTTACAACCGAGACAAAAGCCAAAAGCACAACCCAGACAACGTTTTTTTTTTATTTCTACCACAATTAACAGCTTACAACCGAGACAAAAGCCTAAAGCACAACCCATTCATCATCATGGCTTAGGTCTGCGTCTTAGGTGAAGTCAACTAGCAGCAAAACCATTCACCTCCTAAGCACAAATCCATTATCAAAAACACACACCCCCCCAACAAAAAGTTCAATAGCAAAAAGCCCCCGGCCCCCGCCTCCGCCTTGTTATTGTTCGTTTGAATACTGCCTTAGGTCTGCGTCTTAGGTGAAGTCAACTAGCTTAGCTCTGCGTCTTAGGTGAATTCAACTAGCTTAGCTCTGCGTCTTAGGGGAAGTCAGTTTAAGTTCCAGCAAAAACACCCCATTTCCCATACAAATCCACAAACAACAAAATTCCCGTTTATATTACTCAGCTTAATGACAATAAGATTAAAAAACAACCCATTTCCCATACAAACCCACAAACAACAAAATCCCCGTTTATATTACTCAGCTTAATGATAATAAGATTAAAAAGCACACCAAAGACAACGTTTTTTTATTTCTACCACAATTAACAGCTTACAGCCGAGACAAAAGCCTAAAGCACTACCCATTCAGCCCCGATATCGCCACCTAAACACAAATCTATTAGCAAAAACATAAACCCATAACAAAAAGCACCGATATCACCACAAGCCCCAATACTCACCACCACCTACAAAAAGCTCAATAGTCAATAAAAGCATTCATCACCACCACCTGCAAAAACCCAAGAGCATCAAAAGCACAAAATCCAACAACTACATCCCCATTCGATTACGACATCAACCAACAACCACGCTGATAACGATTAATCACTAGCCCAAACAAACAACTACAGTGATAAGAATACTACAAACTATACCCAATTAATATCAATACTACTATTTCCACCCCACATAAGAACCCACAACCATTAATCGCAACCACAAAATATCACAATTAATACCAATACTCATAAGAAATACACTAAATACTACTATTTCCACCTCACATAAGAACCCACCACCCATGAATCACATACCACTATCAACACTCACCACACAACACACACATCTCCACCTTCACATAGAGCTTTGGGGCAGAAAAGAGCTTTTGGGGCAGAAAATTGAGGCAGAAGCCTCATAACCCTACTACTTCGTCTTGCCCATTTTGGTTTCGAAACACACACACACACTCGTTTTTTTTTTCTTTTTTCGCCGTGCAACGCCGGCCGAACTGCGAAAAACACAGTTTATTCATTTTTTTATTTTATTACGATGTTTGTCGCTTGACGAACGACGAGCGAAATGGGACAAGCAAAGAGTGGTGCATCTTTCACATCAAAATTATCATAACAGAATTGACGAAACCAAAATTGCGGGCGATTGGTTGTTATACTATTGGGACCATACACACTATTCGGTTTTGAAATATGTTGAGAGCCATAGTGGTGCTAATTTTTTATTTTATATAATTATAAAAAAAGATCATTGATGGTAGATTCCTCTACCCCGAAATTTATTAAGCTTTGTTGTAACAACTCGTCAGTGAGTAGACGGTCGTTGTTGTTTAAATTGGGGTAATCATCGATATATATAATATCCCCGGAATAGCTATTAACCATATCGTAATCTGTAGTAAAAACATCGTTTTGGAGATAATTGAGGTCCAGGAATATATCCTCGTCGATGTTAGGTTCATCAATCTGATGGCCTGAACCTAGCGGTCTGATGTCATCGTCCTCGCCATCATGAATAAAATAATCCTCAGTAGGAATATAACTTGATGTTTCTACATGGGGTTTTACTATGCAGATGGGTCTTGGTTTCCTGTATTTGGCAAAATATCTGTCAATTGCTTTCTCCTGAGCAATAGATGGGTCCATCTTTAATAAAAAAATTAATCAAAAAAATGAAAAAAAAATAGTACCAATAGGACGACTTACCTTGAGATTCGTCTTCGTAGTCGGTTTTATACTTTAGGATTGATGTGAATTTCTTCTAGTCAAGTCTTCTAATAGTGGATGTAAATTTAACACCCGACCTTTTTATACAAGAAATCCCCTTCTAATATCAAAACGAGACATTCTTTGTACATTATGGAAACGATGATAAGGAATAATGACCAAGAACTTGCTATATATATAAATCAACATTATCCTGTGGGACCGGAAACGATACATTATGGAAACTATGATAAGGAATAATGACCAAGAACTTGCTATATATAAATCAACATTAGTCTGTGGAGAGCGGAAACAATGAATTCTTTCTTCAATATGGAAACTATGATAAGAATAATTGGTTCTCATAAATACACTTAGAAATAAAAAAGAGTTTACTATAGCATCCAAGCTCATAAGATCGGACAAGCACAGTCATGTTTGGTTTTTTTGGTAACAACATATATAAATCAACATTAGTCTGTGGGGAGCGGAAACAATGAATTCTTTCTTCAATATGGAAACTATGATAAGAATAATTGGTTCTCATAAATACACTTAGAAATAAAAAAGAGTTTACTATAGCATCCAAGCTCATAAGATCGGACAAGCATAGTCATGTTTGGTTTTTTGATAACAGCATATAGAAATCTTACAACCGAGACAAAAGCCAAAAGCCCAACCCATTCATCAACATCATACAGCAAAAAAGCCCCCGCCTTGTTAATGCATCTGTTTGAATACTGGCTTAGGTCTGCGTCTTAGGTGAAGTCAGTTTTAAGTTCCAGCAAAAACAACTCATTTCCCATACAAATCCACAAACAACAAAATTCTCGTATATATTACTCAGTTTAATGACAATAAGATTAAAAAGTACAACAAAGACATCGTTTTTTTATTTCTACCACAATTAACAGCTTACAACCGAGACAAAAGCCAAAAGCACAACCCAGACAACGTTTTTTTTTTATTTCTACCACAATTAACAGCTTACAACCGAGACAAAAGCCTAAAGCACAACCCATTCATCATCATGGCTTAGGTCTGCGTCTTAGGTGAAGTCAACTAGCAGCAAAACCATTCACCTCCTAAGCACAAATCCATTATCAAAAACACACACCCCCCCAACAAAAAGTTCAATAGCAAAAAGCCCCCGGCCCCCGCCTCCGCCTTGTTATTGTTCGTTTGAATACTGCCTTAGGTCTGCGTCTTAGGTGAAGTCAACTAGCTTAGCTCTGCGTCTTAGGTGAATTCAACTAGCTTAGCTCTGCGTCTTAGGGGAAGTCAGTTTAAGTTCCAGCAAAAACACCCCATTTCCCATACAAATCCACAAACAACAAAATTCCCGTTTATATTACTCAGCTTAATGACAATAAGATTAAAAAACAACCCATTTCCCATACAAACCCACAAACAACAAAATCCCCGTTTATATTACTCAGCTTAATGATAATAAGATTAAAAAGCACACCAAAGACAACGTTTTTTTATTTCTACCACAATTAACAGCTTACAGCCGAGACAAAAGCCTAAAGCACTACCCATTCAGCCCCGATATCGCCACCTAAACACAAATCCATTAGCAAAAACATAAACCCATAACAAAAAGCACCGATATCACCACAAGCCCCAATACTCACCACCACCTACAAAAAGCTCAATAGTCAATAAAAGCATTCATCACCACCACCTGCAAAAACCCAAGAGCATCAAAAGCACAAAATCCAACAACTACATCCCCATTCGATTACGACATCAACCAACAACCACGCTGATAACGATTAATCACTAGCCCAAACAAACAACTACAGTGATAAGAATACTACAAACTATACCCAATTAATATCAATACTACTATTTCCACCCCACATAAGAACCCACAACCATTAATCGCAACCACAAAATATCACAATTAATACCAATACTCATAAGAAATACACTAAATACTACTATTTCCACCTCACATAAGAACCCACCACCCATGAATCACATACCACTATCAACACTCACCACACAACACACACATCTCCACCTTCACATAGAGCTTTGGGGCAGAAAAGAGCTTTTGGGGCAGAAAATTGAGGCAGAAGCCTCATAACCCTACTACTTCGTCTTGCCCATTTTGGTTTCGAAACACACACACACACTCGTTTTTTTTTTTCTTTTTTCGCCGTGCAACGCCGGCCGAACTGCGAAAAACACAGTTTATTCATTTTTTTATTTTATTACGATGTTTGTCGCTTGACGAACGACGAGCGAAATGGGACAAGCAAAGAGTGGTGCATCTTTCACATCAAAATTATCATAACAGAATTGACGAAACCAAAATTGCGGGCGATTGGTTGTTATACTATTGGGACCATACACACTATTCGGTTTTGAAATATGTTGAGAGCCATAGTGGTGCTAATTTTTTATTTTATATAATTATAAAAAAAGATCATTGATGGTAGATTCCTCTACCCCGAAATTTATTAAGCTTTGTTGTAACAACTCGTCAGTGAGTAGACGGTCGTTGTTGTTTAAATTGGGGTAATCATCGATATATATAATATCCCCGGAATAGCTATTAACCATATCGTAATCTGTAGTAAAAACATCGTTTTGGAGATAATTGAGGTCCAGGAATATATCCTCGTCGATGTTAGGTTCATCAATCTGATGGCCTGAACCTAGCGGTCTGATGTCATCGTCCTCGCCATCATGAATAAAATAATCCTCAGTAGGAATATAACTTGATGTTTCTACATGGGGTTTTACTATGCAGATGGGTCTTGGTTTCCTGTATTTGGCAAAATATCTGTCAATTGCTTTCTCCTGAGCAATAGATGGGTCCATCTTTAATAAAAAAATTAATCAAAAAAATGAAAAAAAAATAGTACCAATAGGACGACTTACCTTGAGATTCGTCTTCGTAGTCGGTTTTATACTTTAGGATTGATGTGAATTTCTTCTAGTCAAGTCTTCTAATAGTGGATGTAAATTTAACACCCGACCTTTTTATACAAGAAATCCCCTTCTAATATCAAAACGAGACATTCTTTGTACATTATGGAAACGATGATAAGGAATAATGACCAAGAACTTGCTATATATATAAATCAACATTATCCTGTGGGACCGGAAACGATACATTATGGAAACTATGATAAGGAATAATGACCAAGAACTTGCTATATATAAATCAACATTAGTCTGTGGAGAGCGGAAACAATGAATTCTTTCTTCAATATGGAAACTATGATAAGAATAATTGGTTCTCATAAATACACTTAGAAATAAAAAAGAGTTTACTATAGCATCCAAGCTCATAAGATCGGACAAGCACAGTCATGTTTGGTTTTTTTGGTAACAACATATATAAATCAACATTAGTCTGTGGGGAGCGGAAACAATGAATTCTTTCTTCAATATGGAAACTATGATAAGAATAATTGGTTCTCATAAATACACTTAGAAATAAAAAAGAGTTTACTATAGCATCCAAGCTCATAAGATCGGACAAGCATAGTCATGTTTGGTTTTTTGATAACAGCATATAGAAATCTTACAACCGAGACAAAAGCCAAAAGCCCAACCCATTCATCAACATCATACAGCAAAAAAGCCCCCGCCTTGTTAATGCATCTGTTTGAATACTGGCTTAGGTCTGCGTCTTAGGTGAAGTCAGTTTTAAGTTCCAGCAAAAACAACTCATTTCCCATACAAATCCACAAACAACAAAATTCTCGTATATATTACTCAGTTTAATGACAATAAGATTAAAAAGTACAACAAAGACATCGTTTTTTTATTTCTACCACAATTAACAGCTTACAACCGAGACAAAAGCCAAAAGCACAACCCAGACAACGTTTTTTTTTTATTTCTACCACAATTAACAGCTTACAACCGAGACAAAAGCCTAAAGCACAACCCATTCATCATCATGGCTTAGGTCTGCGTCTTAGGTGAAGTCAACTAGCAGCAAAACCATTCACCTCCTAAGCACAAATCCATTATCAAAAACACACACCCCCCCAACAAAAAGTTCAATAGCAAAAAGCCCCCGGCCCCCGCCTCCGCCTTGTTATTGTTCGTTTGAATACTGCCTTAGGTCTGCGTCTTAGGTGAAGTCAACTAGCTTAGCTCTGCGTCTTAGGTGAATTCAACTAGCTTAGCTCTGCGTCTTAGGGGAAGTCAGTTTAAGTTCCAGCAAAAACACCCCATTTCCCATACAAATCCACAAACAACAAAATTCCCGTTTATATTACTCAGCTTAATGACAATAAGATTAAAAAACAACCCATTTCCCATACAAACCCACAAACAACAAAATCCCCGTTTATATTACTCAGCTTAATGATAATAAGATTAAAAAGCACACCAAAGACAACGTTTTTTTATTTCTACCACAATTAACAGCTTACAGCCGAGACAAAAGCCTAAAGCACTACCCATTCAGCCCCGATATCGCCACCTAAACACAAATCTATTAGCAAAAACATAAACCCATAACAAAAAGCACCGATATCACCACAAGCCCCAATACTCACCACCACCTACAAAAAGCTCAATAGTCAATAAAAGCATTCATCACCACCACCTGCAAAAACCCAAGAGCATCAAAAGCACAAAATCCAACAACTACATCCCCATTCGATTACGACATCAACCAACAACCACGCTGATAACGATTAATCACTAGCCCAAACAAACAACTACAGTGATAAGAATACTACAAACTATACCCAATTAATATCAATACTACTATTTCCACCCCACATAAGAACCCACAACCATTAATCGCAACCACAAAATATCACAATTAATACCAATACTCATAAGAAATACACTAAATACTACTATTTCCACCTCACATAAGAACCCACCACCCATGAATCACATACCACTATCAACACTCACCACACAACACACACATCTCCACCTTCACATAGAGCTTTGGGGCAGAAAAGAGCTTTTGGGGCAGAAAATTGAGGCAGAAGCCTCATAACCCTACTACTTCGTCTTGCCCATTTTGGTTTCGAAACACACACACACACTCGTTTTTTTTTTCTTTTTTCGCCGTGCAACGCCGGCCGAACTGCGAAAAACACAGTTTATTCATTTTTTTATTTTATTACGATGTTTGTCGCTTGACGAACGACGAGCGAAATGGGACAAGCAAAGAGTGGTGCATCTTTCACATCAAAATTATCATAACAGAATTGACGAAACCAAAATTGCGGGCGATTGGTTGTTATACTATTGGGACCATACACACTATTCGGTTTTGAAATATGTTGAGAGCCATAGTGGTGCTAATTTTTTATTTTATATAATTATAAAAAAAGATCATTGATGGTAGATTCCTCTACCCCGAAATTTATTAAGCTTTGTTGTAACAACTCGTCAGTGAGTAGACGGTCGTTGTTGTTTAAATTGGGGTAATCATCGATATATATAATATCCCCGGAATAGCTATTAACCATATCGTAATCTGTAGTAAAAACATCGTTTTGGAGATAATTGAGGTCCAGGAATATATCCTCGTCGATGTTAGGTTCATCAATCTGATGGCCTGAACCTAGCGGTCTGATGTCATCGTCCTCGCCATCATGAATAAAATAATCCTCAGTAGGAATATAACTTGATGTTTCTACATGGGGTTTTACTATGCAGATGGGTCTTGGTTTCCTGTATTTGGCAAAATATCTGTCAATTGCTTTCTCCTGAGCAATAGATGGGTCCATCTTTAATAAAAAAATTAATCAAAAAAATGAAAAAAAAATAGTACCAATAGGACGACTTACCTTGAGATTCGTCTTCGTAGTCGGTTTTATACTTTAGGATTGATGTGAATTTCTTCTAGTCAAGTCTTCTAATAGTGGATGTAAATTTAACACCCGACCTTTTTATACAAGAAATCCCCTTCTAATATCAAAACGAGACATTCTTTGTACATTATGGAAACGATGATAAGGAATAATGACCAAGAACTTGCTATATATATAAATCAACATTATCCTGTGGGACCGGAAACGATACATTATGGAAACTATGATAAGGAATAATGACCAAGAACTTGCTATATATAAATCAACATTAGTCTGTGGAGAGCGGAAACAATGAATTCTTTCTTCAATATGGAAACTATGATAAGAATAATTGGTTCTCATAAATACACTTAGAAATAAAAAAGAGTTTACTATAGCATCCAAGCTCATAAGATCGGACAAGCACAGTCATGTTTGGTTTTTTTGGTAACAACATATATAAATCAACATTAGTCTGTGGGGAGCGGAAACAATGAATTCTTTCTTCAATATGGAAACTATGATAAGAATAATTGGTTCTCATAAATACACTTAGAAATAAAAAAGAGTTTACTATAGCATCCAAGCTCATAAGATCGGACAAGCATAGTCATGTTTGGTTTTTTGATAACAGCATATAGAAATCTTACAACCGAGACAAAAGCCAAAAGCCCAACCCATTCATCAACATCATACAGCAAAAAAGCCCCCGCCTTGTTAATGCATCTGTTTGAATACTGGCTTAGGTCTGCGTCTTAGGTGAAGTCAGTTTTAAGTTCCAGCAAAAACAACTCATTTCCCATACAAATCCACAAACAACAAAATTCTCGTATATATTACTCAGTTTAATGACAATAAGATTAAAAAGTACAACAAAGACATCGTTTTTTTATTTCTACCACAATTAACAGCTTACAACCGAGACAAAAGCCAAAAGCACAACCCAGACAACGTTTTTTTTTTATTTCTACCACAATTAACAGCTTACAACCGAGACAAAAGCCTAAAGCACAACCCATTCATCATCATGGCTTAGGTCTGCGTCTTAGGTGAAGTCAACTAGCAGCAAAACCATTCACCTCCTAAGCACAAATCCATTATCAAAAACACACACCCCCCCAACAAAAAGTTCAATAGCAAAAAGCCCCCGGCCCCCGCCTCCGCCTTGTTATTGTTCGTTTGAATACTGCCTTAGGTCTGCGTCTTAGGTGAAGTCAACTAGCTTAGCTCTGCGTCTTAGGTGAATTCAACTAGCTTAGCTCTGCGTCTTAGGGGAAGTCAGTTTAAGTTCCAGCAAAAACACCCCATTTCCCATACAAATCCACAAACAACAAAATTCCCGTTTATATTACTCAGCTTAATGACAATAAGATTAAAAAACAACCCATTTCCCATACAAACCCACAAACAACAAAATCCCCGTTTATATTACTCAGCTTAATGATAATAAGATTAAAAAGCACACCAAAGACAACGTTTTTTTATTTCTACCACAATTAACAGCTTACAGCCGAGACAAAAGCCTAAAGCACTACCCATTCAGCCCCGATATCGCCACCTAAACACAAATCCATTAGCAAAAACATAAACCCATAACAAAAAGCACCGATATCACCACAAGCCCCAATACTCACCACCACCTACAAAAAGCTCAATAGTCAATAAAAGCATTCATCACCACCACCTGCAAAAACCCAAGAGCATCAAAAGCACAAAATCCAACAACTACATCCCCATTCGATTACGACATCAACCAACAACCACGCTGATAACGATTAATCACTAGCCCAAACAAACAACTACAGTGATAAGAATACTACAAACTATACCCAATTAATATCAATACTACTATTTCCACCCCACATAAGAACCCACAACCATTAATCGCAACCACAAAATATCACAATTAATACCAATACTCATAAGAAATACACTAAATACTACTATTTCCACCTCACATAAGAACCCACCACCCATGAATCACATACCACTATCAACACTCACCACACAACACACACATCTCCACCTTCACATAGAGCTTTGGGGCAGAAAAGAGCTTTTGGGGCAGAAAATTGAGGCAGAAGCCTCATAACCCTACTACTTCGTCTTGCCCATTTTGGTTTCGAAACACACACACACACTCGTTTTTTTTTTTCTTTTTTCGCCGTGCAACGCCGGCCGAACTGCGAAAAACACAGTTTATTCATTTTTTTATTTTATTACGATGTTTGTCGCTTGACGAACGACGAGCGAAATGGGACAAGCAAAGAGTGGTGCATCTTTCACATCAAAATTATCATAACAGAATTGACGAAACCAAAATTGCGGGCGATTGGTTGTTATACTATTGGGACCATACACACTATTCGGTTTTGAAATATGTTGAGAGCCATAGTGGTGCTAATTTTTTATTTTATATAATTATAAAAAAAGATCATTGATGGTAGATTCCTCTACCCCGAAATTTATTAAGCTTTGTTGTAACAACTCGTCAGTGAGTAGACGGTCGTTGTTGTTTAAATTGGGGTAATCATCGATATATATAATATCCCCGGAATAGCTATTAACCATATCGTAATCTGTAGTAAAAACATCGTTTTGGAGATAATTGAGGTCCAGGAATATATCCTCGTCGATGTTAGGTTCATCAATCTGATGGCCTGAACCTAGCGGTCTGATGTCATCGTCCTCGCCATCATGAATAAAATAATCCTCAGTAGGAATATAACTTGATGTTTCTACATGGGGTTTTACTATGCAGATGGGTCTTGGTTTCCTGTATTTGGCAAAATATCTGTCAATTGCTTTCTCCTGAGCAATAGATGGGTCCATCTTTAATAAAAAAATTAATCAAAAAAATGAAAAAAAAATAGTACCAATAGGACGACTTACCTTGAGATTCGTCTTCGTAGTCGGTTTTATACTTTAGGATTGATGTGAATTTCTTCTAGTCAAGTCTTCTAATAGTGGATGTAAATTTAACACCCGACCTTTTTATACAAGAAATCCCCTTCTAATATCAAAACGAGACATTCTTTGTACATTATGGAAACGATGATAAGGAATAATGACCAAGAACTTGCTATATATATAAATCAACATTATCCTGTGGGACCGGAAACGATACATTATGGAAACTATGATAAGGAATAATGACCAAGAACTTGCTATATATAAATCAACATTAGTCTGTGGAGAGCGGAAACAATGAATTCTTTCTTCAATATGGAAACTATGATAAGAATAATTGGTTCTCATAAATACACTTAGAAATAAAAAAGAGTTTACTATAGCATCCAAGCTCATAAGATCGGACAAGCACAGTCATGTTTGGTTTTTTTGGTAACAACATATATAAATCAACATTAGTCTGTGGGGAGCGGAAACAATGAATTCTTTCTTCAATATGGAAACTATGATAAGAATAATTGGTTCTCATAAATACACTTAGAAATAAAAAAGAGTTTACTATAGCATCCAAGCTCATAAGATCGGACAAGCATAGTCATGTTTGGTTTTTTGATAACAGCATATAGAAATCTTACAACCGAGACAAAAGCCAAAAGCCCAACCCATTCATCAACATCATACAGCAAAAAAGCCCCCGCCTTGTTAATGCATCTGTTTGAATACTGGCTTAGGTCTGCGTCTTAGGTGAAGTCAGTTTTAAGTTCCAGCAAAAACAACTCATTTCCCATACAAATCCACAAACAACAAAATTCTCGTATATATTACTCAGTTTAATGACAATAAGATTAAAAAGTACAACAAAGACATCGTTTTTTTATTTCTACCACAATTAACAGCTTACAACCGAGACAAAAGCCAAAAGCACAACCCAGACAACGTTTTTTTTTTATTTCTACCACAATTAACAGCTTACAACCGAGACAAAAGCCTAAAGCACAACCCATTCATCATCATGGCTTAGGTCTGCGTCTTAGGTGAAGTCAACTAGCAGCAAAACCATTCACCTCCTAAGCACAAATCCATTATCAAAAACACACACCCCCCCAACAAAAAGTTCAATAGCAAAAAGCCCCCGGCCCCCGCCTCCGCCTTGTTATTGTTCGTTTGAATACTGCCTTAGGTCTGCGTCTTAGGTGAAGTCAACTAGCTTAGCTCTGCGTCTTAGGTGAATTCAACTAGCTTAGCTCTGCGTCTTAGGGGAAGTCAGTTTAAGTTCCAGCAAAAACACCCCATTTCCCATACAAATCCACAAACAACAAAATTCCCGTTTATATTACTCAGCTTAATGACAATAAGATTAAAAAACAACCCATTTCCCATACAAACCCACAAACAACAAAATCCCCGTTTATATTACTCAGCTTAATGATAATAAGATTAAAAAGCACACCAAAGACAACGTTTTTTTATTTCTACCACAATTAACAGCTTACAGCCGAGACAAAAGCCTAAAGCACTACCCATTCAGCCCCGATATCGCCACCTAAACACAAATCCATTAGCAAAAACATAAACCCATAACAAAAAGCACCGATATCACCACAAGCCCCAATACTCACCACCACCTACAAAAAGCTCAATAGTCAATAAAAGCATTCATCACCACCACCTGCAAAAACCCAAGAGCATCAAAAGCACAAAATCCAACAACTACATCCCCATTCGATTACGACATCAACCAACAACCACGCTGATAACGATTAATCACTAGCCCAAACAAACAACTACAGTGATAAGAATACTACAAACTATACCCAATTAATATCAATACTACTATTTCCACCCCACATAAGAACCCACAACCATTAATCGCAACCACAAAATATCACAATTAATACCAATACTCATAAGAAATACACTAAATACTACTATTTCCACCTCACATAAGAACCCACCACCCATGAATCACATACCACTATCAACACTCACCACACAACACACACATCTCCACCTTCACATAGAGCTTTGGGGCAGAAAAGAGCTTTTGGGGCAGAAAATTGAGGCAGAAGCCTCATAACCCTACTACTTCGTCTTGCCCATTTTGGTTTCGAAACACACACACACACTCGTTTTTTTTTTTCTTTTTTCGCCGTGCAACGCCGGCCGAACTGCGAAAAACACAGTTTATTCATTTTTTTATTTTATTACGATGTTTGTCGCTTGACGAACGACGAGCGAAATGGGACAAGCAAAGAGTGGTGCATCTTTCACATCAAAATTATCATAACAGAATTGACGAAACCAAAATTGCGGGCGATTGGTTGTTATACTATTGGGACCATACACACTATTCGGTTTTGAAATATGTTGAGAGCCATAGTGGTGCTAATTTTTTATTTTATATAATTATAAAAAAAGATCATTGATGGTAGATTCCTCTACCCCGAAATTTATTAAGCTTTGTTGTAACAACTCGTCAGTGAGTAGACGGTCGTTGTTGTTTAAATTGGGGTAATCATCGATATATATAATATCCCCGGAATAGCTATTAACCATATCGTAATCTGTAGTAAAAACATCGTTTTGGAGATAATTGAGGTCCAGGAATATATCCTCGTCGATGTTAGGTTCATCAATCTGATGGCCTGAACCTAGCGGTCTGATGTCATCGTCCTCGCCATCATGAATAAAATAATCCTCAGTAGGAATATAACTTGATGTTTCTACATGGGGTTTTACTATGCAGATGGGTCTTGGTTTCCTGTATTTGGCAAAATATCTGTCAATTGCTTTCTCCTGAGCAATAGATGGGTCCATCTTTAATAAAAAAATTAATCAAAAAAATGAAAAAAAAATAGTACCAATAGGACGACTTACCTTGAGATTCGTCTTCGTAGTCGGTTTTATACTTTAGGATTGATGTGAATTTCTTCTAGTCAAGTCTTCTAATAGTGGATGTAAATTTAACACCCGACCTTTTTATACAAGAAATCCCCTTCTAATATCAAAACGAGACATTCTTTGTACATTATGGAAACGATGATAAGGAATAATGACCAAGAACTTGCTATATATATAAATCAACATTATCCTGTGGGACCGGAAACGATACATTATGGAAACTATGATAAGGAATAATGACCAAGAACTTGCTATATATAAATCAACATTAGTCTGTGGAGAGCGGAAACAATGAATTCTTTCTTCAATATGGAAACTATGATAAGAATAATTGGTTCTCATAAATACACTTAGAAATAAAAAAGAGTTTACTATAGCATCCAAGCTCATAAGATCGGACAAGCACAGTCATGTTTGGTTTTTTTGGTAACAACATATATAAATCAACATTAGTCTGTGGGGAGCGGAAACAATGAATTCTTTCTTCAATATGGAAACTATGATAAGAATAATTGGTTCTCATAAATACACTTAGAAATAAAAAAGAGTTTACTATAGCATCCAAGCTCATAAGATCGGACAAGCATAGTCATGTTTGGTTTTTTGATAACAGCATATAGAAATCTTACAACCGAGACAAAAGCCAAAAGCCCAACCCATTCATCAACATCATACAGCAAAAAAGCCCCCGCCTTGTTAATGCATCTGTTTGAATACTGGCTTAGGTCTGCGTCTTAGGTGAAGTCAGTTTTAAGTTCCAGCAAAAACAACTCATTTCCCATACAAATCCACAAACAACAAAATTCTCGTATATATTACTCAGTTTAATGACAATAAGATTAAAAAGTACAACAAAGACATCGTTTTTTTATTTCTACCACAATTAACAGCTTACAACCGAGACAAAAGCCAAAAGCACAACCCAGACAACGTTTTTTTTTTATTTCTACCACAATTAACAGCTTACAACCGAGACAAAAGCCTAAAGCACAACCCATTCATCATCATGGCTTAGGTCTGCGTCTTAGGTGAAGTCAACTAGCAGCAAAACCATTCACCTCCTAAGCACAAATCCATTATCAAAAACACACACCCCCCCAACAAAAAGTTCAATAGCAAAAAGCCCCCGGCCCCCGCCTCCGCCTTGTTATTGTTCGTTTGAATACTGCCTTAGGTCTGCGTCTTAGGTGAAGTCAACTAGCTTAGCTCTGCGTCTTAGGTGAATTCAACTAGCTTAGCTCTGCGTCTTAGGGGAAGTCAGTTTAAGTTCCAGCAAAAACACCCCATTTCCCATACAAATCCACAAACAACAAAATTCCCGTTTATATTACTCAGCTTAATGACAATAAGATTAAAAAACAACCCATTTCCCATACAAACCCACAAACAACAAAATCCCCGTTTATATTACTCAGCTTAATGATAATAAGATTAAAAAGCACACCAAAGACAACGTTTTTTTATTTCTACCACAATTAACAGCTTACAGCCGAGACAAAAGCCTAAAGCACTACCCATTCAGCCCCGATATCGCCACCTAAACACAAATCCATTAGCAAAAACATAAACCCATAACAAAAAGCACCGATATCACCACAAGCCCCAATACTCACCACCACCTACAAAAAGCTCAATAGTCAATAAAAGCATTCATCACCACCACCTGCAAAAACCCAAGAGCATCAAAAGCACAAAATCCAACAACTACATCCCCATTCGATTACGACATCAACCAACAACCACGCTGATAACGATTAATCACTAGCCCAAACAAACAACTACAGTGATAAGAATACTACAAACTATACCCAATTAATATCAATACTACTATTTCCACCCCACATAAGAACCCACAACCATTAATCGCAACCACAAAATATCACAATTAATACCAATACTCATAAGAAATACACTAAATACTACTATTTCCACCTCACATAAGAACCCACCACCCATGAATCACATACCACTATCAACACTCACCACACAACACACACATCTCCACCTTCACATAGAGCTTTGGGGCAGAAAAGAGCTTTTGGGGCAGAAAATTGAGGCAGAAGCCTCATAACCCTACTACTTCGTCTTGCCCATTTTGGTTTCGAAACACACACACACACTCGTTTTTTTTTTCTTTTTTCGCCGTGCAACGCCGGCCGAACTGCGAAAAACACAGTTTATTCATTTTTTTATTTTATTACGATGTTTGTCGCTTGACGAACGACGAGCGAAATGGGACAAGCAAAGAGTGGTGCATCTTTCACATCAAAATTATCATAACAGAATTGACGAAACCAAAATTGCGGGCGATTGGTTGTTATACTATTGGGACCATACACACTATTCGGTTTTGAAATATGTTGAGAGCCATAGTGGTGCTAATTTTTTATTTTATATAATTATAAAAAAAGATCATTGATGGTAGATTCCTCTACCCCGAAATTTATTAAGCTTTGTTGTAACAACTCGTCAGTGAGTAGACGGTCGTTGTTGTTTAAATTGGGGTAATCATCGATATATATAATATCCCCGGAATAGCTATTAACCATATCGTAATCTGTAGTAAAAACATCGTTTTGGAGATAATTGAGGTCCAGGAATATATCCTCGTCGATGTTAGGTTCATCAATCTGATGGCCTGAACCTAGCGGTCTGATGTCATCGTCCTCGCCATCATGAATAAAATAATCCTCAGTAGGAATATAACTTGATGTTTCTACATGGGGTTTTACTATGCAGATGGGTCTT
Source organism: Microdon myrmicae (assembly GCA_963931805.1). Lineage (NCBI taxonomy): Eukaryota > Metazoa > Arthropoda > Insecta > Diptera > Syrphidae > Microdon > Microdon myrmicae. The sequence continues at coordinate 41,059,801 of OZ007502.1, forward strand.
GGTTTCCTGTATTTGGCAAAATATCTGTCAATTGCTTTCTCCTGAGCAATAGATGGGTCCATCTTTAATAAAAAAATTAATCAAAAAAATGAAAAAAAAATAGTACCAATAGGACGACTTACCTTGAGATTCGTCTTCGTAGTCGGTTTTATACTTTAGGATTGATGTGAATTTCTTCTAGTCAAGTCTTCTAATAGTGGATGTAAATTTAACACCCGACCTTTTTATACAAGAAATCCCCTTCTAATATCAAAACGAGACATTCTTTGTACATTATGGAAACGATGATAAGGAATAATGACCAAGAACTTGCTATATATATAAATCAACATTATCCTGTGGGACCGGAAACGATACATTATGGAAACTATGATAAGGAATAATGACCAAGAACTTGCTATATATAAATCAACATTAGTCTGTGGAGAGCGGAAACAATGAATTCTTTCTTCAATATGGAAACTATGATAAGAATAATTGGTTCTCATAAATACACTTAGAAATAAAAAAGAGTTTACTATAGCATCCAAGCTCATAAGATCGGACAAGCACAGTCATGTTTGGTTTTTTTGGTAACAACATATATAAATCAACATTAGTCTGTGGGGAGCGGAAACAATGAATTCTTTCTTCAATATGGAAACTATGATAAGAATAATTGGTTCTCATAAATACACTTAGAAATAAAAAAGAGTTTACTATAGCATCCAAGCTCATAAGATCGGACAAGCACAGTCATGTTTGGTTTTTTTGGTAACAACATATATAAATCAACATTAGTCTGTGGGGAGCGGAAACAATGAATTCTTTCTTCAATATGGAAACTATGATAAGAATAATTGGTTCTCATAAATACACTTAGAAATAAAAAAGAGTTTACTATAGCATCCAAGCTCATAAGATCGGACAAGCATAGTCATGTTTGGTTTTTTGATAACAGCATATAGAAATCTTACAACCGAGACAAAAGCCAAAAGCCCAACCCATTCATCAACATCATACAGCAAAAAAGCCCCCGCCTTGTTAATGCATCTGTTTGAATACTGGCTTAGGTCTGCGTCTTAGGTGAAGTCAGTTTTAAGTTCCAGCAAAAACAACTCATTTCCCATACAAATCCACAAACAACAAAATTCTCGTATATATTACTCAGTTTAATGACAATAAGATTAAAAAGTACAACAAAGACATCGTTTTTTTATTTCTACCACAATTAACAGCTTACAACCGAGACAAAAGCCAAAAGCACAACCCAGACAACGTTTTTTTTTTTATTTCTACCACAATTAACAGCTTACAACCGAGACAAAAGCCTAAAGCACAACCCATTCATCATCATGGCTTAGGTCTGCGTCTTAGGTGAAGTCAACTAGCAGCAAAACCATTCACCTCCTAAGCACAAATCCATTATCAAAAACACACACCCCCCCAACAAAAAGTTCAATAGCAAAAAGCCCCCGGCCCCCGCCTCCGCCTTGTTATTGTTCGTTTGAATACTGCCTTAGGTCTGCGTCTTAGGTGAAGTCAACTAGCTTAGCTCTGCGTCTTAGGTGAATTCAACTAGCTTAGCTCTGCGTCTTAGGGGAAGTCAGTTTAAGTTCCAGCAAAAACACCCCATTTCCCATACAAATCCACAAACAACAAAATTCCCGTTTATATTACTCAGCTTAATGACAATAAGATTAAAAAACAACCCATTTCCCATACAAACCCACAAACAACAAAATCCCCGTTTATATTACTCAGCTTAATGATAATAAGATTAAAAAGCACACCAAAGACAACGTTTTTTTATTTCTACCACAATTAACAGCTTACAGCCGAGACAAAAGCCTAAAGCACTACCCATTCAGCCCCGATATCGCCACCTAAACACAAATCCATTAGCAAAAACATAAACCCATAACAAAAAGCACCGATATCACCACAAGCCCCAATACTCACCACCACCTACAAAAAGCTCAATAGTCAATAAAAGCATTCATCACCACCACCTGCAAAAACCCAAGAGCATCAAAAGCACAAAATCCAACAACTACATCCCCATTCGATTACGACATCAACCAACAACCACGCTGATAACGATTAATCACTAGCCCAAACAAACAACTACAGTGATAAGAATACTACAAACTATACCCAATTAATATCAATACTACTATTTCCACCCCACATAAGAACCCACAACCATTAATCGCAACCACAAAATATCACAATTAATACCAATACTCATAAGAAATACACTAAATACTACTATTTCCACCTCACATAAGAACCCACCACCCATGAATCACATACCACTATCAACACTCACCACACAACACACACATCTCCACCTTCACATAGAGCTTTGGGGCAGAAAAGAGCTTTTGGGGCAGAAAATTGAGGCAGAAGCCTCATAACCCTACTACTTCGTCTTGCCCATTTTGGTTTCGAAACACACACACACACTCGTTTTTTTTTTCTTTTTTCGCCGTGCAACGCCGGCCGAACTGCGAAAAACACAGTTTATTCATTTTTTTATTTTATTACGATGTTTGTCGCTTGACGAACGACGAGCGAAATGGGACAAGCAAAGAGTGGTGCATCTTTCACATCAAAATTATCATAACAGAATTGACGAAACCAAAATTGCGGGCGATTGGTTGTTATACTATTGGGACCATACACACTATTCGGTTTTGAAATATGTTGAGAGCCATAGTGGTGCTAATTTTTTATTTTATATAATTATAAAAAAAGATCATTGATGGTAGATTCCTCTACCCCGAAATTTATTAAGCTTTGTTGTAACAACTCGTCAGTGAGTAGACGGTCGTTGTTGTTTAAATTGGGGTAATCATCGATATATATAATATCCCCGGAATAGCTATTAACCATATCGTAATCTGTAGTAAAAACATCGTTTTGGAGATAATTGAGGTCCAGGAATATATCCTCGTCGATGTTAGGTTCATCAATCTGATGGCCTGAACCTAGCGGTCTGATGTCATCGTCCTCGCCATCATGAATAAAATAATCCTCAGTAGGAATATAACTTGATGTTTCTACATGGGGTTTTACTATGCAGATGGGTCTTGGTTTCCTGTATTTGGCAAAATATCTGTCAATTGCTTTCTCCTGAGCAATAGATGGGTCCATCTTTAATAAAAAAATTAATCAAAAAAATGAAAAAAAAATAGTACCAATAGGACGACTTACCTTGAGATTCGTCTTCGTAGTCGGTTTTATACTTTAGGATTGATGTGAATTTCTTCTAGTCAAGTCTTCTAATAGTGGATGTAAATTTAACACCCGACCTTTTTATACAAGAAATCCCCTTCTAATATCAAAACGAGACATTCTTTGTACATTATGGAAACGATGATAAGGAATAATGACCAAGAACTTGCTATATATATAAATCAACATTATCCTGTGGGACCGGAAACGATACATTATGGAAACTATGATAAGGAATAATGACCAAGAACTTGCTATATATAAATCAACATTAGTCTGTGGAGAGCGGAAACAATGAATTCTTTCTTCAATATGGAAACTATGATAAGAATAATTGGTTCTCATAAATACACTTAGAAATAAAAAAGAGTTTACTATAGCATCCAAGCTCATAAGATCGGACAAGCACAGTCATGTTTGGTTTTTTTGGTAACAACATATATAAATCAACATTAGTCTGTGGGGAGCGGAAACAATGAATTCTTTCTTCAATATGGAAACTATGATAAGAATAATTGGTTCTCATAAATACACTTAGAAATAAAAAAGAGTTTACTATAGCATCCAAGCTCATAAGATCGGACAAGCATAGTCATGTTTGGTTTTTTGATAACAGCATATAGAAATCTTACAACCGAGACAAAAGCCAAAAGCCCAACCCATTCATCAACATCATACAGCAAAAAAGCCCCCGCCTTGTTAATGCATCTGTTTGAATACTGGCTTAGGTCTGCGTCTTAGGTGAAGTCAGTTTTAAGTTCCAGCAAAAACAACTCATTTCCCATACAAATCCACAAACAACAAAATTCTCGTATATATTACTCAGTTTAATGACAATAAGATTAAAAAGTACAACAAAGACATCGTTTTTTTATTTCTACCACAATTAACAGCTTACAACCGAGACAAAAGCCAAAAGCACAACCCAGACAACGTTTTTTTTTTATTTCTACCACAATTAACAGCTTACAACCGAGACAAAAGCCTAAAGCACAACCCATTCATCATCATGGCTTAGGTCTGCGTCTTAGGTGAAGTCAACTAGCAGCAAAACCATTCACCTCCTAAGCACAAATCCATTATCAAAAACACACACCCCCCCAACAAAAAGTTCAATAGCAAAAAGCCCCCGGCCCCCGCCTCCGCCTTGTTATTGTTCGTTTGAATACTGCCTTAGGTCTGCGTCTTAGGTGAAGTCAACTAGCTTAGCTCTGCGTCTTAGGTGAATTCAACTAGCTTAGCTCTGCGTCTTAGGGGAAGTCAGTTTAAGTTCCAGCAAAAACACCCCATTTCCCATACAAATCCACAAACAACAAAATTCCCGTTTATATTACTCAGCTTAATGACAATAAGATTAAAAAACAACCCATTTCCCATACAAACCCACAAACAACAAAATCCCCGTTTATATTACTCAGCTTAATGATAATAAGATTAAAAAGCACACCAAAGACAACGTTTTTTTATTTCTACCACAATTAACAGCTTACAGCCGAGACAAAAGCCTAAAGCACTACCCATTCAGCCCCGATATCGCCACCTAAACACAAATCCATTAGCAAAAACATAAACCCATAACAAAAAGCACCGATATCACCACAAGCCCCAATACTCACCACCACCTACAAAAAGCTCAATAGTCAATAAAAGCATTCATCACCACCACCTGCAAAAACCCAAGAGCATCAAAAGCACAAAATCCAACAACTACATCCCCATTCGATTACGACATCAACCAACAACCACGCTGATAACGATTAATCACTAGCCCAAACAAACAACTACAGTGATAAGAATACTACAAACTATACCCAATTAATATCAATACTACTATTTCCACCCCACATAAGAACCCACAACCATTAATCGCAACCACAAAATATCACAATTAATACCAATACTCATAAGAAATACACTAAATACTACTATTTCCACCTCACATAAGAACCCACCACCCATGAATCACATACCACTATCAACACTCACCACACAACACACACATCTCCACCTTCACATAGAGCTTTGGGGCAGAAAAGAGCTTTTGGGGCAGAAAATTGAGGCAGAAGCCTCATAACCCTACTACTTCGTCTTGCCCATTTTGGTTTCGAAACACACACACACACTCGTTTTTTTTTTCTTTTTTCGCCGTGCAACGCCGGCCGAACTGCGAAAAACACAGTTTATTCATTTTTTTATTTTATTACGATGTTTGTCGCTTGACGAACGACGAGCGAAATGGGACAAGCAAAGAGTGGTGCATCTTTCACATCAAAATTATCATAACAGAATTGACGAAACCAAAATTGCGGGCGATTGGTTGTTATACTATTGGGACCATACACACTATTCGGTTTTGAAATATGTTGAGAGCCATAGTGGTGCTAATTTTTTATTTTATATAATTATAAAAAAAGATCATTGATGGTAGATTCCTCTACCCCGAAATTTATTAAGCTTTGTTGTAACAACTCGTCAGTGAGTAGACGGTCGTTGTTGTTTAAATTGGGGTAATCATCGATATATATAATATCCCCGGAATAGCTATTAACCATATCGTAATCTGTAGTAAAAACATCGTTTTGGAGATAATTGAGGTCCAGGAATATATCCTCGTCGATGTTAGGTTCATCAATCTGATGGCCTGAACCTAGCGGTCTGATGTCATCGTCCTCGCCATCATGAATAAAATAATCCTCAGTAGGAATATAACTTGATGTTTCTACATGGGGTTTTACTATGCAGATGGGTCTTGGTTTCCTGTATTTGGCAAAATATCTGTCAATTGCTTTCTCCTGAGCAATAGATGGGTCCATCTTTAATAAAAAAATTAATCAAAAAAATGAAAAAAAAATAGTACCAATAGGACGACTTACCTTGAGATTCGTCTTCGTAGTCGGTTTTATACTTTAGGATTGATGTGAATTTCTTCTAGTCAAGTCTTCTAATAGTGGATGTAAATTTAACACCCGACCTTTTTATACAAGAAATCCCCTTCTAATATCAAAACGAGACATTCTTTGTACATTATGGAAACGATGATAAGGAATAATGACCAAGAACTTGCTATATATATAAATCAACATTATCCTGTGGGACCGGAAACGATACATTATGGAAACTATGATAAGGAATAATGACCAAGAACTTGCTATATATAAATCAACATTAGTCTGTGGAGAGCGGAAACAATGAATTCTTTCTTCAATATGGAAACTATGATAAGAATAATTGGTTCTCATAAATACACTTAGAAATAAAAAAGAGTTTACTATAGCATCCAAGCTCATAAGATCGGACAAGCACAGTCATGTTTGGTTTTTTTGGTAACAACATATATAAATCAACATTAGTCTGTGGGGAGCGGAAACAATGAATTCTTTCTTCAATATGGAAACTATGATAAGAATAATTGGTTCTCATAAATACACTTAGAAATAAAAAAGAGTTTACTATAGCATCCAAGCTCATAAGATCGGACAAGCATAGTCATGTTTGGTTTTTTGATAACAGCATATAGAAATCTTACAACCGAGACAAAAGCCAAAAGCCCAACCCATTCATCAACATCATACAGCAAAAAAGCCCCCGCCTTGTTAATGCATCTGTTTAAATACTGGCTTAGGTCTGCGTCTTAGGTGAAGTCAGTTTTAAGTTCCAGCAAAAACAACTCATTTCCCATACAAATCCACAAACAACAAAATTCTCGTATATATTACTCAGTTTAATGACAATAAGATTAAAAAGTACAACAAAGACATCGTTTTTTTATTTCTACCACAATTAACAGCTTACAACCGAGACAAAAGCCAAAAGCACAACCCAGACAACGTTTTTTTTTTATTTCTACCACAATTAACAGCTTACAACCGAGACAAAAGCCTAAAGCACAACCCATTCATCATCATGGCTTAGGTCTGCGTCTTAGGTGAAGTCAACTAGCAGCAAAACCATTCACCTCCTAAGCACAAATCCATTATCAAAAACACACACCCCCCCAACAAAAAGTTCAATAGCAAAAAGCCCCCGGCCCCCGCCTCCGCCTTGTTATTGTTCGTTTGAATACTGCCTTAGGTCTGCGTCTTAGGTGAAGTCAACTAGCTTAGCTCTGCGTCTTAGGTGAATTCAACTAGCTTAGCTCTGCGTCTTAGGGGAAGTCAGTTTAAGTTCCAGCAAAAACACCCCATTTCCCATACAAATCCACAAACAACAAAATTCCCGTTTATATTACTCAGCTTAATGACAATAAGATTAAAAAACAACCCATTTCCCATACAAACCCACAAACAACAAAATCCCCGTTTATATTACTCAGCTTAATGATAATAAGATTAAAAAGCACACCAAAGACAACGTTTTTTTATTTCTACCACAATTAACAGCTTACAGCCGAGACAAAAGCCTAAAGCACTACCCATTCAGCCCCGATATCGCCACCTAAACACAAATCCATTAGCAAAAACATAAACCCATAACAAAAAGCACCGATATCACCACAAGCCCCAATACTCACCACCACCTACAAAAAGCTCAATAGTCAATAAAAGCATTCATCACCACCACCTGCAAAAACCCAAGAGCATCAAAAGCACAAAATCCAACAACTACATCCCCATTCGATTACGACATCAACCAACAACCACGCTGATAACGATTAATCACTAGCCCAAACAAACAACTACAGTGATAAGAATACTACAAACTATACCCAATTAATATCAATACTACTATTTCCACCCCACATAAGAACCCACAACCATTAATCGCAACCACAAAATATCACAATTAATACCAATACTCATAAGAAATACACTAAATACTACTATTTCCACCTCACATAAGAACCCACCACCCATGAATCACATACCACTATCAACACTCACCACACAACACACACATCTCCACCTTGTTATATCGAAGTTTGACCTCCGATATAAACATTTAAATATTTGGTTATCGGACGGTAGTTTTGTTTATTGGTTATTATTAATAGTTATTGTAATGAAATATCTGAGCGTAACCCCAGATATTATCATTTATTAATTATTTATCAAAATGTAACACCTGAGCGTAACCCCAGATGTTATCATTTGTTATTTGATTATTGGGCGGCTAATGGCCAAAATGTCGTATTGTTGTTGTCTACTTATGTGGTATTAGTCGGAAACTTACTTGGTAATTCAGCGCGGCTTTTCCTTGGCGACAGGCTCCTGTGCGATTGACAATAAAACACTTTTATTTCACTTAACTTGATATTTTATTCGTCGGGAATGTCGATCCCTTAAAGTTAGTTACACTTGTTACTTTTACACTAAACTGCCCTATAGTAATTTAATTGCAAGAAGACCCGCTCTACTTACGGTTGGCCGCAGTCTTCTTGCTTTCAATTACTGTGCGAATTACTACTCACTTGCAGCCACCTTATATACCAATTTAATTATCCGCAATTGCAGATGGAGCAATTTTTCCACCCAGCGCGTGTAGCCTAATTGGGGGTTAATTGCCTGTCATTCTTAATTCGCAATTTTCAATAATCGCTGCAAAAATTGCAGCAGAAGCGATTCATATATTAACTCGATTTGCAGCAGCAATTTCAGTGCATTGCCCTACGTGCAAATCGTTTGCGACTTCTCGCTGCGTCCGCCATTTTCGCTGCGATCAACATTTCTCCGAGGTTCAACTGTGTCGCAGCCGGTCTTCCTCGATCATGTTGCTGGCGCTCGAATAACATGTATTATTTTTGTTAACATGTGTATTCGTAAACTGAGACCGTTTAGGTCTGGTTTTGCTTTTCGTAATGCGAAACGAAATGCAAGGTCAAGTGCACGATGGATATATGCTTTGGCATGGACTTATCGTATGCGATATGATTTGATTGGAATGAATGATGAATGACTGCGAATTATTGCATTATATGCAGAATAGATGTAATCATGATTTTAAGATGATGGTATCTTAATTATGTTATGGGTGTTGGGAGGGGGTGTAAAGTGAGGTGTAACACTCCTCCCCCCTTGAAAGAAAGAAAATCATCGGTACGAGTGATTTTCTGTGGTATAAGAGTGGGTTGCAGTTGTGAGTTGAGTTTGGTGTTTACCTATTCAAGTTTCTCTTCTATGAGTGGTGTGTATTTACATAAGTATTTTCTATGGTTTCTAACATGTATTAGTGCATTATGTTGTAGTTTGCCCATAGAGTTTTCTTCTGTGTTTTGGCGTAAGTTAACAATTTGTTTTGTCTCTCTGTAACATTGCAATAATTATATATATATATTTTTTTTTGTGTTAACTCATTATTTTATCTGTATTAGTCTTAGATATTACAAATGTTTTTTCTTAATTTTCTGTATGTATATGTATATATATATAATTTCTTTTCTTTTGGATATTGGGGCTTACATAGTAGTTTTATTGCATCTGCTAATATTGATGGGTTTGTTTTAAGTATATGAATTTATTAATAGTTTTCTAATTAGTTTTGCTTTTAACAGAAATCATATAGGTAGTAGCAGTTTTCCTTTTTTTTTTTTTGTGTTTTTACTTAATACTTTAATCACAAGATGTGGTTGTAATAATCCTTTTATAAAGGGTTTATTATCTAACAATTTCCTTCATTATCTGTATAATTTTTGTGTAATAGATATTACTTATCAACAATTTTTGTTTTTCTTCATAATCTGTATATATATATGTAAGTAATTAATTATTTACAATTTGTAATTTAAAATTTTCTTTAATGAATGAATTGATGATTTTCCTTGGTATATATATATAAATGTTTTCTTATAGTTTATTATTAACAATTGTGTTTTTTTTTTTTTTTGTTTCCTTTTGTTTGTATAACTATATTGTGCTATACTTATTTTTTATGTAACTAATTGTTTGTATTGGAATTTGTATCAGTAATATATTTTTTTTTTTTTTAGTATGATTAATGATTTTCGTAATTTGAATAGCGTTTATAATAGTAGAACTTATTTGTAGCGATTGTTTGTTCAACCCTGTTTATTTATTAATTTTAACATTAGTGGTAATGATGAATGAAAGTATTTATATTCGCATTTTTTATTTTCTTTATAATTTGTAATCAATTATATTTACTATCTGTATATATATATATTTAATTTTAATTTAATTTTATCAGTAGAGAAAAACTTTTGTACGACAGTGGTTGGCTTATTTGCAATTTTAATAGTACATGAAATTATTTATCTAATGGTCTAATTAGTTTACTTTTAATAGTAATCATATATGTATTATGGATTTCTTTACTTTTAATTTCGGCAGCAAAGGATTTGTTTGTACATAGTAATTTGGTTTATTTTCCATCCGTATGGTAGTGGTAATAGTAAGTTACTTGTTTAATTTGTATATCTTATTTTTATTTCCGTACATGGCCATATTGTGCATGAATTTGAAAAGTGGTACCTACTGGAGATAGCAAATGTGTTGGGCTAGGTAATAGGTGTGTATTGAAATTAGCTAATCTTGGAATATGGTTTTAACCTACCATTTCGAACTATTATCAATTTTTGGCCAACGTCAATGGCTGTCTTGTTTGGCCTTGTTACTGCTGTAACGAAAAACAGGCCTTTCCACATGGGTGTTTGGTTGGACTTTTGCAACAATAATTTGTTGCCTTCGTTTTGAGGTGAGTTTATTGGATTCGAACATGTCTGATATGTCCTTTTTGTATTCCTCTGATTATATGTAAAGGTGTTGCCTTTATCTTGGGTTTGTTTCAGTTTGATTATTGTGGGCTTTTTCCACAATTTTTTGTTAGCGTATGAGCTTTCTGTTTTTGAACATGTCTTATATGTCCTTTTTATGTTTCTCCATGTAAAGGTGTTGCCTTTATCTTGGGTTTGTTTATTTTTGATTTTTGTGGGTTTTTGCCACAATTTTTTATTTTGTGAGGAGCTAGGGCACTTGCCACTTGACTTTGGGTTCCTCTTAGAATTTAGTGTAAAGGTGTTGCCTTTATTTATGGCTCGCTTGCCATTTGGGTTTCTTTCAGCTCCGTTGTCCACTACTAGAGTTGTGTTTCTTTCAACACTAACGTCTATCGGTAGCTGAACAGTTGGGATGCTGGTTATTGGTGGGTGTGGGAACCCAGTGTGGTAGCTTCTTGTTGCTACTGGATGTTCTATCCCATTTCCTAGTATTGGGGGTAGTTTGTTTTGAGTTTGTGACTGATGACCGGGCTCTGGGTTGCGTCCCTGTTGGTCAGTAGAGTCGCAAATCTGGCGTATGCGCAAGATTCTTTTATTGGTTGTACTTACTGGTAGTGAAATGTCCGGTAGGAAGGCTCCATCGCGTGATTTCTGGTTCAGACAGAGCGTTTCCTCTTTTGGTTCCACTGGAACAGCTTTGGTCCGGTGAGATCGTACAGGCACGTGAACTTCTTCTACCAGTTGATTGTTTGCCACCATCGCTGAGGTTTCGCAGCCAGTTTCTCGAGTAAGAGAACTCTTGGAGAGGTTACAGGCGGTATATCTGACCTCTTTGGGTCCCGCTGTGACTGTAACTTGTCTCACATCGGCTGTCCGTTTGTGATTTGGGCTTTTGGTTTTAGATTCCATGGGAATGCTAAATTCTTCTGGGTTTCGTTCCGTGCGAGGGAAGGTTAGCTGTTGGTTACTTAGGTTTGCTTGTTGAAAATTTTCCGCCGTCACTGGGGTTTCGCAACCAGATTCTTTTTTGGAAGAATCCTTGGGGGTGTTACAGGCGGTATGACCGACCGCTTGGTCTATAACTTGCCCTACATCGGCTGCCCTTTTGTGGCGTGGATATTCGATCTTGGAGTTCAGTGGAATACTAAACTCTTCAGGATTTCGTTTAGTACGTGGGAACCTAAGTTGCTGATTTGGACCATTAATACAATAGTTTTCAGAAAAGGAATCGTTCCCTAGTAGAGCATGGTCGCTTAGACCCGTATCAATTGTGGGTATGATCGTCAGTGGTGGCTGGGGGTATTCTAAATTGCGGATATTTTGTAATTCTGATGGGCCGGACGTGTTTCTTGTATTCCGGGATTCCCATTTTGCCTTTTGGCGGCAGTCCGAAACGTGATGGCCTTGCCGATCGCAGGCTATTCTTATGCTATAAACCTTAGGCGAGTTTTCGACGTAAGTGCTGTTAGGAGAATTCAAGGGGGTGGCCCTGTGTTGATTTGGTTCTCTTGAATGGTTTGTATTAGTGTTTGAATTAATGATATTCGTGTAGTCTTCTGACTTCTGGTAGTTTGTAATGTCGTGACTATAAGGCGTATGGGGCGGAGTGTTTCTCCGTGTGAGGCAGTCACTATATGTATGTCCCTTTTTGTGGCAGTAATTGCATATGATTTTGGCGGTAATTAAACGCAACTGTTTCATGTTTGTAAGAGGCTCGTTTTGCCTTTGTTTTGCAGTGTCATTTTTTCTGCATTGTTGAAGGAAATCTGCATAGTGGAGACCCGAGGTAAGTGGAGTATTTGGGTTGAGAGGTACGGCTCGTGTGTTTAATTGATTCAGGGAATTAGAGACGTGAAGGGGTTGAGTAGAATCTGGTATGACGCTATATTGTTGGGTGAGAAACGCGGCCTGTTGTAGCTTTTCCATATCTAAAGCTTTTTGAATTAATTCGTCTACCGTTCCATCCCCCAGGGTCAGTAAATATTGGCAGAGGTGTGAGTTGTTGACGCCACTTTTTAGTGCGTTTTTGGCGAAGTCCTCCAACTGTATCTTCACACCGGAGGCTGCTGTCACACCGTATTTTTGGTCCGCGGCTTCCTTGCAAACCATCAGCATCTGCTTTATCCTTGCGGTAAAAGTGATGAGGGCTTCCAAGGGTAGCTGTCGGATCGTAATCAGCTTATTCACTAACTCCTGGTATGTTTCCCGAGGTAAGTAGGTATTTTTGAGGAGTCTTTCGGCTTCCTCGAAGGTGTGGGGAGGGTTTGAGGCAATTAATACGTATGCCTCACCTCGTAGACGCGTGGGGAATATTGTTAAAAACGTGGAGTGCTCTTCTGCAGGTAGGCATCCGATTACCTTCCTGCAGCATCCTAAAAATACTTGTAACTCATTGTCAACCAGGGGACTGTGCCCACCCGAGAAGACTGGTACAAGCTGGGAAGTAAGTTTTGCGATTTTAATAAAATCGATGGGCATGATTTCGACAGAGGGTGACGCGGTTAAGTAAGTAGACGAGGCCTTAGTGATAATTAAAAAGGGGAGATTTATTAGTTTTTAAAACGCTTTCGTACGCGATTGTTGTATTATTGTAGTGGAAATGCTTCCCAAAGATTAATGGTCGCAGTATGGAGAGATATGGAGAAGAAAGACAGTGGAATGGTCGAGTAACGAGTGTTGGTGGCAGATGATGGTCGTAGGGATAATTAAAAATTAAGGTGACTTATTAAATTAAAACATTTGCTATCTCGTAAATTATTTGTTTATGTAAATTATTCCCTAGGATTGCTAATTCACAATATGGACAGTGACAGTGTATTTCTTTTAAGCATTGGTTTTTAATAGGGCTTGGCAAACTAAGATTATAGAAATTCGTGTTCAAAAAAAAATTGGTTGCTTACTCTGGTTTATTTTGCTGCTACTGTTACTACTGGTGTCGTGCTGTGCTGCTGTTTCCTACTGGTATGATGGTGAATAGCCGTTGTCACTGGGGGTTTCTGCTGTCTTTGGTGTTGTGTTATTTGGTGCTGCCAGGTAAGCTTCGCGCCCTACAGTTGAGATTTTTGACCTGGTCTTTTATTAAATTATTTTTTTTTTTTTTTTTTTTTTTTTTTTTTGGTTGTGTTTGAGCTGTTTGTTATTGTTATATATTTTTTTTGTGCTGCGTTCTACAATCGCAAGTGTTTCCTGTCATAAGGAAAGAACCGAGTACGTTTTGGCGGTTTTGGTGTCCGTGTGGGATGTGCGGGTTCCTCCTCTACTATTTCGGGGGTGGTGTTGGTCTGTTCCTCCTCATGCGTTGGTTCACTAACATGGGAGTCCACTGGCCTTGCAAATAGGTTGCGGAGTTGGTGGGCGATTACCCTGTTAAGGAGTGGGTCTGTTTCGAACGCGTCTTCTATTGTCCGGTATTGGATTAGAGGGTAATCCGGTATATACTCGAATTCACCCATCGGTTGGGTCGTGTAGTCGGGTGATTCATTGCCGGTGGGGCCTCCGGTAAGAAATTCGTCGTCGGACATTCCGTTGTGAATATGGGTGCTCTATATGGTCGTGGAACGTCTTGGCTGTCAATCGAGTCTGTTGTTACCGCGGTGGCGTAGGATTTGGCCACTGGTATATTTGTTGGCAGTGGGTGTCGTTACCGAATCAAATGCTCTGGATTGTGTTTTATCAATTTGTGTTTTATCAATTTGTACCCTCGAAGCCAGACTCAGCTCCGAGTGACGGGGAAAGGTGTCTTTTGCCCAGTACAATTGAGGTTAGTTATTATATTGGCTAGGTTTTTTAAAAGCACTTACAAGTTATCAAAACTTGGGCTTCCCTAGTCCCTGCTCGGGCGCCAAAAATGTTATATCGAAGTTTGACCTCCGATATAAACATTTAAATATTTGGTTATCGGACGGTAGTTTTGTTTATTGGTTATTATTAATAGTTATTGTAATGAAATATCTGAGCGTAACCCCAGATATTATCATTTATTAATTATTTATCAAAATGTAACACCTGAGCGTAACCCCAGATGTTATCATTTGTTATTTGATTATTGGGCGGCTAATGGCCAAAATGTCGTATTGTTGTTGTCTACTTATGTGGTATTAGTCGGAAACTTACTTGGTAATTCAGCGCGGCTTTTCCTTGGCGACAGGCTCCTGTGCGATTGACAATAAAACACTTTTATTTCACTTAACTTGATATTTTATTCGTCGGGAATGTCGATCCCTTAAAGTTAGTTACACTTGTTACTTTTACACTAAACTGCCCTATAGTAATTTAATTGCAAGAAGACCCGCTCTACTTACGGTTGGCCGCAGTCTTCTTGCTTTCAATTACTGTGCGAATTACTACTCACTTGCAGCCACCTTATATACCAATTTAATTATCCGCAATTGCAGATGGAGCAATTTTTCCACCCAGCGCGTGTAGCCTAATTGGGGGTTAATTGCCTGTCATTCTTAATTCGCAATTTTCAATAATCGCTGCAAAAATTGCAGCAGAAGCGATTCATATATTAACTCGATTTGCAGCAGCAATTTCAGTGCATTGCCCTACGTGCAAATCGTTTGCGACTTCTCGCTGCGTCCGCCATTTTCGCTGCGATCAACATTTCTCCGAGGTTCAACTGTGTCGCAGCCGGTCTTCCTCGATCATGTTGCTGGCGCTCGAATAACATGTATTATTTTTGTTAACATGTGTATTCGTAAACTGAGACCGTTTAGGTCTGGTTTTGCTTTTCGTAATGCGAAACGAAATGCAAGGTCAAGTGCACGATGGATATATGCTTTGGCATGGACTTATCGTATGCGATATGATTTGATTGGAATGAATGATGAATGACTGCGAATTATTGCATTATATGCAGAATAGATGTAATCATGATTTTAAGATGATGGTATCTTAATTATGTTATGGGTGTTGGGAGGGGGTGTAAAGTGAGGTGTAACAACCTTCACATAGAGCTTTGGGGCAGAAAAGAGCTTTTGGGGCAGAAAATTGAGGCAGAAGCCTCATAACCCTACTACTTCGTCTTGCCCATTTTGGTTTCGAAACACACACACACACTCGTTTTTTTTTCTTTTTTCGCCGTGCAACGCCGGCCGAACTGCGAAAAACACAGTTTATTCATTTTTTTATTTTATTACGATGTTTGTCGCTTGACGAACGACGAGCGAAATGGGACAAGCAAAGAGTGGTGCATCTTTCACATCAAAATTATCATAACAGAATTGACGAAACCAAAATTGCGGGCGATTGGTTGTTATACTATTGGGACCATACACACTATTCGGTTTTGAAATATGTTGAGAGCCATAGTGGTGCTAATTTTTTATTTTATATAATTATAAAAAAAGATCATTGATGGTAGATTCCTCTACCCCGAAATTTATTAAGCTTTGTTGTAACAACTCGTCAGTGAGTAGACGGTCGTTGTTGTTTAAATTGGGGTAATCATCGATATATATAATATCCCCGGAATAGCTATTAACCATATCGTAATCTGTAGTAAAAACATCGTTTTGGAGATAATTGAGGTCCAGGAATATATCCTCGTCGATGTTAGGTTCATCAATCTGATGGCCTGAACCTAGCGGTCTGATGTCATCGTCCTCGCCATCATGAATAAAATAATCCTCAGTAGGAATATAACTTGATGTTTCTACATGGGGTTTTACTATGCAGATGGGTCTTGGTTTCCTGTATTTGGCAAAATATCTGTCAATTGCTTTCTCCTGAGCAATAGATGGGTCCATCTTTAATAAAAAAATTAATCAAAAAAATGAAAAAAAAATAGTACCAATAGGACGACTTACCTTGAGATTCGTCTTCGTAGTCGGTTTTATACTTTAGGATTGATGTGAATTTCTTCTAGTCAAGTCTTCTAATAGTGGATGTAAATTTAACACCCGACCTTTTTATACAAGAAATCCCCTTCTAATATCAAAACGAGACATTCTTTGTACATTATGGAAACGATGATAAGGAATAATGACCAAGAACTTGCTATATATATAAATCAACATTATCCTGTGGGACCGGAAACGATACATTATGGAAACTATGATAAGGAATAATGACCAAGAACTTGCTATATATAAATCAACATTAGTCTGTGGAGAGCGGAAACAATGAATTCTTTCTTCAATATGGAAACTATGATAAGAATAATTGGTTCTCATAAATACACTTAGAAATAAAAAAGAGTTTACTATAGCATCCAAGCTCATAAGATCGGACAAGCACAGTCATGTTTGGTTTTTTTTGGTAACAACATATATAAATCAACATTAGTCTGTGGGGAGCGGAAACAATGAATTCTTTCTTCAATATGGAAACTATGATAAGAATAATTGGTTCTCATAAATACACTTAGAAATAAAAAAGAGTTTACTATAGCATCCAAGCTCATAAGATCGGACAAGCATAGTCATGTTTGGTTTTTTGATAACAGCATATAGAAATCTTACAACCGAGACAAAAGCCAAAAGCCCAACCCATTCATCAACATCATACAGCAAAAAAGCCCCCGCCTTGTTAATGCATCTGTTTGAATACTGGCTTAGGTCTGCGTCTTAGGTGAAGTCAGTTTTAAGTTCCAGCAAAAACAACTCATTTCCCATACAAATCCACAAACAACAAAATTCTCGTATATATTACTCAGTTTAATGACAATAAGATTAAAAAGTACAACAAAGACATCGTTTTTTTATTTCTACCACAATTAACAGCTTACAACCGAGACAAAAGCCAAAAGCACAACCCAGACAACGTTTTTTTTTTTATTTCTACCACAATTAACAGCTTACAACCGAGACAAAAGCCTAAAGCACAACCCATTCATCATCATGGCTTAGGTCTGCGTCTTAGGTGAAGTCAACTAGCAGCAAAACCATTCACCTCCTAAGCACAAATCCATTATCAAAAACACACACCCCCCCAACAAAAAGTTCAATAGCAAAAAGCCCCCGGCCCCCGCCTCCGCCTTGTTATTGTTCGTTTGAATACTGCCTTAGGTCTGCGTCTTAGGTGAAGTCAACTAGCTTAGCTCTGCGTCTTAGGTGAATTCAACTAGCTTAGCTCTGCGTCTTAGGGGAAGTCAGTTTAAGTTCCAGCAAAAACACCCCATTTCCCATACAAATCCACAAACAACAAAATTCCCGTTTATATTACTCAGCTTAATGACAATAAGATTAAAAAACAACCCATTTCCCATACAAACCCACAAACAACAAAATCCCCGTTTATATTACTCAGCTTAATGATAATAAGATTAAAAAGCACACCAAAGACAACGTTTTTTTATTTCTACCACAATTAACAGCTTACAGCCGAGACAAAAGCCTAAAGCACTACCCATTCAGCCCCGATATCGCCACCTAAACACAAATCCATTAGCAAAAACATAAACCCATAACAAAAAGCACCGATATCACCAAAAGCCCCAATACTCACCACCACCTACAAAAAGCTCAATAGTCAATAAAAGCATTCATCACCACCACCTGCAAAAACCCAAGAGCATCAAAAGCACAAAATCCAACAACTACATCCCCATTCGATTACGACATCAACCAACAACCACGCTGATAACGATTAATCACTAGCCCAAACAAACAACTACAGTGATAAGAATACTACAAACTATACCCAATTAATATCAATACTACTATTTCCACCCCACATAAGAACCCACAACCATTAATCGCAACCACAAAATATCACAATTAATACCAATACTCATAAGAAATACACTAAATACTACTATTTCCACCTCACATAAGAACCCACCACCCATGAATCACATACCACTATCAACACTCACCACACAACACACACATCTCCACCTTCACATAGAGCTTTGGGGCAGAAAAGAGCTTTTGGGGCAGAAAATTGAGGCAGAAGCCTCATAACCCTACTACTTCGTCTTGCCCATTTTGGTTTCGAAACACACACACACACTCGTTTTTTTTTTTCTTTTTTCGCCGTGCAACGCCGGCCGAACTGCGAAAAACACAGTTTATTCATTTTTTTATTTTATTACGATGTTTGTCGCTTGACGAACGACGAGCGAAATGGGACAAGCAAAGAGTGGTGCATCTTTCACATCAAAATTATCATAACAGAATTGACGAAACCAAAATTGCGGGCGATTGGTTGTTATACTATTGGGACCATACACACTATTCGGTTTTGAAATATGTTGAGAGCCATAGTGGTGCTAATTTTTTATTTTATATAATTATAAAAAAAGATCATTGATGGTAGATTCCTCTACCCCGAAATTTATTAAGCTTTGTTGTAACAACTCGTCAGTGAGTAGACGGTCGTTGTTGTTTAAATTGGGGTAATCATCGATATATATAATATCCCCGGAATAGCTATTAACCATATCGTAATCTGTAGTAAAAACATCGTTTTGGAGATAATTGAGGTCCAGGAATATATCCTCGTCGATGTTAGGTTCATCAATCTGATGGCCTGAACCTAGCGGTCTGATGTCATCGTCCTCGCCATCATGAATAAAATAATCCTCAGTAGGAATATAACTTGATGTTTCTACATGGGGTTTTACTATGCAGATGGGTCTTGGTTTCCTGTATTTGGCAAAATATCTGTCAATTGCTTTCTCCTGAGCAATAGATGGGTCCATCTTTAATAAAAAAATTAATCAAAAAAATGAAAAAAAAATAGTACCAATAGGACGACTTACCTTGAGATTCGTCTTCGTAGTCGGTTTTATACTTTAGGATTGATGTGAATTTCTTCTAGTCAAGTCTTCTAATAGTGGATGTAAATTTAACACCCGACCTTTTTATACAAGAAATCCCCTTCTAATATCAAAACGAGACATTCTTTGTACATTATGGAAACGATGATAAGGAATAATGACCAAGAACTTGCTATATATATAAATCAACATTATCCTGTGGGACCGGAAACGATACATTATGGAAACTATGATAAGGAATAATGACCAAGAACTTGCTATATATAAATCAACATTAGTCTGTGGAGAGCGGAAACAATGAATTCTTTCTTCAATATGGAAACTATGATAAGAATAATTGGTTCTCATAAATACACTTAGAAATAAAAAAGAGTTTACTATAGCATCCAAGCTCATAAGATCGGACAAGCACAGTCATGTTTGGTTTTTTTGGTAACAACATATATAAATCAACATTAGTCTGTGGGGAGCGGAAACAATGAATTCTTTCTTCAATATGGAAACTATGATAAGAATAATTGGTTCTCATAAATACACTTAGAAATAAAAAAGAGTTTACTATAGCATCCAAGCTCATAAGATCGGACAAGCATAGTCATGTTTGGTTTTTTGATAACAGCATATAGAAATCTTACAACCGAGACAAAAGCCAAAAGCCCAACCCATTCATCAACATCATACAGCAAAAAAGCCCCCGCCTTGTTAATGCATCTGTTTGAATACTGGCTTAGGTCTGCGTCTTAGGTGAAGTCAGTTTTAAGTTCCAGCAAAAACAACTCATTTCCCATACAAATCCACAAACAACAAAATTCTCGTATATATTACTCAGTTTAATGACAATAAGATTAAAAAGTACAACAAAGACATCGTTTTTTTATTTCTACCACAATTAACAGCTTACAACCGAGACAAAAGCCAAAAGCACAACCCAGACAACGTTTTTTTTTTTATTTCTACCACAATTAACAGCTTACAACCGAGACAAAAGCCTAAAGCACAACCCATTCATCATCATGGCTTAGGTCTGCGTCTTAGGTGAAGTCAACTAGCAGCAAAACCATTCACCTCCTAAGCACAAATCCATTATCAAAAACACACACCCCCCCAACAAAAAGTTCAATAGCAAAAAGCCCCCGGCCCCCGCCTCCGCCTTGTTATTGTTCGTTTGAATACTGCCTTAGGTCTGCGTCTTAGGTGAAGTCAACTAGCTTAGCTCTGCGTCTTAGGTGAATTCAACTAGCTTAGCTCTGCGTCTTAGGGGAAGTCAGTTTAAGTTCCAGCAAAAACACCCCATTTCCCATACAAATCCACAAACAACAAAATTCCCGTTTATATTACTCAGCTTAATGACAATAAGATTAAAAAACAACCCATTTCCCATACAAACCCACAAACAACAAAATCCCCGTTTATATTACTCAGCTTAATGATAATAAGATTAAAAAGCACACCAAAGACAACGTTTTTTTATTTCTACCACAATTAACAGCTTACAGCCGAGACAAAAGCCTAAAGCACTACCCATTCAGCCCCGATATCGCCACCTAAACACAAATCCATTAGCAAAAACATAAACCCATAACAAAAAGCACCGATATCACCACAAGCCCCAATACTCACCACCACCTACAAAAAGCTCAATAGTCAATAAAAGCATTCATCACCACCACCTGCAAAAACCCAAGAGCATCAAAAGCACAAAATCCAACAACTACATCCCCATTCGATTACGACATCAACCAACAACCACGCTGATAACGATTAATCACTAGCCCAAACAAACAACTACAGTGATAAGAATACTACAAACTATACCCAATTAATATCAATACTACTATTTCCACCCCACATAAGAACCCACAACCATTAATCGCAACCACAAAATATCACAATTAATACCAATACTCATAAGAAATACACTAAATACTACTATTTCCACCTCACATAAGAACCCACCACCCATGAATCACATACCACTATCAACACTCACCACACAACACACACATCTCCACCTTCACATAGAGCTTTGGGGCAGAAAATTGAGGCAGAAGCCTCATAACCCTACTACTTCGTCTTGCCCATTTTGGTTTCGAAACACACACACACACTCGTTTTTTTTTTTCTTTTTTCGCCGTGCAACGCCGGCCGAACTGCGAAAAACACAGTTTATTCATTTTTTTATTTTATTACGATGTTTGTCGCTTGACGAACGACGAGCGAAATGGGACAAGCAAAGAGTGGTGCATCTTTCACATCAAAATTATCATAACAGAATTGACGAAACCAAAATTGCGGGCGATTGGTTGTTATACTATTGGGACCATACACACTATTCGGTTTTGAAATATGTTGAGAGCCATAGTGGTGCTAATTTTTTATTTTATATAATTATAAAAAAAGATCATTGATGGTAGATTCCTCTACCCCGAAATTTATTAAGCTTTGTTGTAACAACTCGTCAGTGAGTAGACGGTCGTTGTTGTTTAAATTGGGGTAATCATCGATATATATAATATCCCCGGAATAGCTATTAACCATATCGTAATCTGTAGTAAAAACATCGTTTTGGAGATAATTGAGGTCCAGGAATATATCCTCGTCGATGTTAGGTTCATCAATCTGATGGCCTGAACCTAGCGGTCTGATGTCATCGTCCTCGCCATCATGAATAAAATAATCCTCAGTAGGAATATAACTTGATGTTTCTACATGGGGTTTTACTATGCAGATGGGTCTTGGTTTCCTGTATTTGGCAAAATATCTGTCAATTGCTTTCTCCTGAGCAATAGATGGGTCCATCTTTAATAAAAAAATTAATCAAAAAAATGAAAAAAAAATAGTACCAATAGGACGACTTACCTTGAGATTCGTCTTCGTAGTCGGTTTTATACTTTAGGATTGATGTGAATTTCTTCTAGTCAAGTCTTCTAATAGTGGATGTAAATTTAACACCCGACCTTTTTATACAAGAAATCCCCTTCTAATATCAAAACGAGACATTCTTTGTACATTATGGAAACGATGATAAGGAATAATGACCAAGAACTTGCTATATATATAAATCAACATTATCCTGTGGGACCGGAAACGATACATTATGGAAACTATGATAAGGAATAATGACCAAGAACTTGCTATATATAAATCAACATTAGTCTGTGGAGAGCGGAAACAATGAATTCTTTCTTCAATATGGAAACTATGATAAGAATAATTGGTTCTCATAAATACACTTAGAAATAAAAAAGAGTTTACTATAGCATCCAAGCTCATAAGATCGGACAAGCACAGTCATGTTTGGTTTTTTTGGTAACAACATATATAAATCAACATTAGTCTGTGGGGAGCGGAAACAATGAATTCTTTCTTCAATATGGAAACTATGATAAGAATAATTGGTTCTCATAAATACACTTAGAAATAAAAAAGAGTTTACTATAGCATCCAAGCTCATAAGATCGGACAAGCATAGTCATGTTTGGTTTTTTGATAACAGCATATAGAAATCTTACAACCGAGACAAAAGCCAAAAGCCCAACCCATTCATCAACATCATACAGCAAAAAAGCCCCCGCCTTGTTAATGCATCTGTTTGAATACTGGCTTAGGTCTGCGTCTTAGGTGAAGTCAGTTTTAAGTTCCAGCAAAAACAACTCATTTCCCATACAAATCCACAAACAACAAAATTCTCGTATATATTACTCAGTTTAATGACAATAAGATTAAAAAGTACAACAAAGACATCGTTTTTTTATTTCTACCACAATTAACAGCTTACAACCGAGACAAAAGCCAAAAGCACAACCCAGACAACGTTTTTTTTTTATTTCTACCACAATTAACAGCTTACAACCGAGACAAAAGCCTAAAGCACAACCCATTCATCATCATGGCTTAGGTCTGCGTCTTAGGTGAAGTCAACTAGTAGCAAAACCATTCACCTCCTAAGCACAAATCCATTATCAAAAACACACACCCCCCCAACAAAAAGTTCAATAGCAAAAAGCCCCCGGCCCCCGCCTCCGCCTTGTTATTGTTCGTTTGAATACTGCCTTAGGTCTGCGTCTTAGGTGAAGTCAACTAGCTTAGCTCTGCGTCTTAGGTGAATTCAACTAGCTTAGCTCTGCGTCTTAGGGGAAGTCAGTTTAAGTTCCAGCAAAAACACCCCATTTCCCATACAAATCCACAAACAACAAAATTCCCGTTTATATTACTCAGCTTAATGACAATAAGATTAAAAAACAACCCATTTCCCATACAAACCCACAAACAACAAAATCCCCGTTTATATTACTCAGCTTAATGATAATAAGATTAAAAAGCACACCAAAGACAACGTTTTTTTATTTCTACCACAATTAACAGCTTACAGCCGAGACAAAAGCCTAAAGCACTACCCATTCAGCCCCGATATCGCCACCTAAACACAAATCCATTAGCAAAAACATAAACCCATAACAAAAAGCACCGATATCACCACAAGCCCCAATACTCACCACCACCTACAAAAAGCTCAATAGTCAATAAAAGCATTCATCACCACCACCTGCAAAAACCCAAGAGCATCAAAAGCACAAAATCCAACAACTACATCCCCATTCGATTACGACATCAACCAACAACCACGCTGATAACGATTAATCACTAGCCCAAACAAACAACTACAGTGATAAGAATACTACAAACTATACCCAATTAATATCAATACTACTATTTCCACCCCACATAAGAACCCACAACCATTAATCGCAACCACAAAATATCACAATTAATACCAATACTCATAAGAAATACACTAAATACTACTATTTCCACCTCACATAAGAACCCACCACCCATGAATCACATACCACTATCAACACTCACCACACAACACACACATCTCCACCTTCACATAGAGCTTTGGGGCAGAAAAGAGCTTTTGGGGCAGAAAATTGAGGCAGAAGCCTCATAACCCTACTACTTCGTCTTGCCCATTTTGGTTTCGAAACACACACACACACTCGTTTTTTTTTTCTTTTTTCGCCGTGCAACGCCGGCCGAACTGCGAAAAACACAGTTTATTCATTTTTTTATTTTATTACGATGTTTGTCGCTTGACGAACGACGAGCGAAATGGGACAAGCAAAGAGTGGTGCATCTTTCACATCAAAATTATCATAACAGAATTGACGAAACCAAAATTGCGGGCGATTGGTTGTTATACTATTGGGACCATACACACTATTCGGTTTTGAAATATGTTGAGAGCCATAGTGGTGCTAATTTTTTATTTTATATAATTATAAAAAAAGATCATTGATGGTAGATTCCTCTACCCCGAAATTTATTAAGCTTTGTTGTAACAACTCGTCAGTGAGTAGACGGTCGTTGTTGTTTAAATTGGGGTAATCATCGATATATATAATATCCCCGGAATAGCTATTAACCATATCGTAATCTGTAGTAAAAACATCGTTTTGGAGATAATTGAGGTCCAGGAATATATCCTCGTCGATGTTAGGTTCATCAATCTGATGGCCTGAACCTAGCGGTCTGATGTCATCGTCCTCGCCATCATGAATAAAATAATCCTCAGTAGGAATATAACTTGATGTTTCTACATGGGGTTTTACTATGCAGATGGGTCTTGGTTTCCTGTATTTGGCAAAATATCTGTCAATTGCTTTCTCCTGAGCAATAGATGGGTCCATCTTTAATAAAAAAATTAATCAAAAAAATGAAAAAAAAATAGTACCAATAGGACGACTTACCTTGAGATTCGTCTTCGTAGTCGGTTTTATACTTTAGGATTGATGTGAATTTCTTCTAGTCAAGTCTTCTAATAGTGGATGTAAATTTAACACCCGACCTTTTTATACAAGAAATCCCCTTCTAATATCAAAACGAGACATTCTTTGTACATTATGGAAACGATGATAAGGAATAATGACCAAGAACTTGCTATATATATAAATCAACATTATCCTGTGGGACCGGAAACGATACATTATGGAAACTATGATAAGGAATAATGACCAAGAACTTGCTATATATAAATCAACATTAGTCTGTGGAGAGCGGAAACAATGAATTCTTTCTTCAATATGGAAACTATGATAAGAATAATTGGTTCTCATAAATACACTTAGAAATAAAAAAGAGTTTACTATAGCATCCAAGCTCATAAGATCGGACAAGCACAGTCATGTTTGGTTTTTTTGGTAACAACATATATAAATCAACATTAGTCTGTGGGGAGCGGAAACAATGAATTCTTTCTTCAATATGGAAACTATGATAAGAATAATTGGTTCTCATAAATACACTTAGAAATAAAAAAGAGTTTACTATAGCATCCAAGCTCATAAGATCGGACAAGCATAGTCATGTTTGGTTTTTTGATAACAGCATATAGAAATCTTACAACCGAGACAAAAGCCAAAAGCCCAACCCATTCATCAACATCATACAGCAAAAAAGCCCCCGCCTTGTTAATGCATCTGTTTGAATACTGGCTTAGGTCTGCGTCTTAGGTGAAGTCAGTTTTAAGTTCCAGCAAAAACAACTCATTTCCCATACAAATCCACAAACAACAAAATTCTCGTATATATTACTCAGTTTAATGACAATAAGATTAAAAAGTACAACAAAGACATCGTTTTTTTATTTCTACCACAATTAACAGCTTACAACCGAGACAAAAGCCAAAAGCACAACCCAGACAACGTTTTTTTTTTTATTTCTACCACAATTAACAGCTTACAACCGAGACAAAAGCCTAAAGCACAACCCATTCATCATCATGGCTTAGGTCTGCGTCTTAGGTGAAGTCAACTAGCAGCAAAACCATTCACCTCCTAAGCACAAATCCATTATCAAAAACACACACCCCCCCAACAAAAAGTTCAATAGCAAAAAGCCCCCGGCCCCCGCCTCCGCCTTGTTATTGTTCGTTTGAATACTGCCTTAGGTCTGCGTCTTAGGTGAAGTCAACTAGCTTAGCTCTGCGTCTTAGGTGAATTCAACTAGCTTAGCTCTGCGTCTTAGGGGAAGTCAGTTTAAGTTCCAGCAAAAACACCCCATTTCCCATACAAATCCACAAACAACAAAATTCCCGTTTATATTACTCAGCTTAATGACAATAAGATTAAAAAACAACCCATTTCCCATACAAACCCACAAACAACAAAATCCCCGTTTATATTACTCAGCTTAATGATAATAAGATTAAAAAGCACACCAAAGACAACGTTTTTTTATTTCTACCACAATTAACAGCTTACAGCCGAGACAAAAGCCTAAAGCACTACCCATTCAGCCCCGATATCGCCACCTAAACACAAATCCATTAGCAAAAACATAAACCCATAACAAAAAGCACCGATATCACCACAAGCCCCAATACTCACCACCACCTACAAAAAGCTCAATAGTCAATAAAAGCATTCATCACCACCACCTGCAAAAACCCAAGAGCATCAAAAGCACAAAATCCAACAACTACATCCCCATTCGATTACGACATCAACCAACAACCACGCTGATAACGATTAATCACTAGCCCAAACAAACAACTACAGTGATAAGAATACTACAAACTATACCCAATTAATATCAATACTACTATTTCCACCCCACATAAGAACCCACAACCATTAATCGCAACCACAAAATATCACAATTAATACCAATACTCATAAGAAATACACTAAATACTACTATTTCCACCTCACATAAGAACCCACCACCCATGAATCACATACCACTATCAACACTCACCACACAACACACACATCTCCACCTTCACATAGAGCTTTGGGGCAGAAAAGAGCTTTTGGGGCAGAAAATTGAGGCAGAAGCCTCATAACCCTACTACTTCGTCTTGCCCATTTTGGTTTCGAAACACACACACACACTCGTTTTTTTTTTCTTTTTTCGCCGTGCAACGCCGGCCGAACTGCGAAAAACACAGTTTATTCATTTTTTTATTTTATTACGATGTTTGTCGCTTGACGAACGACGAGCGAAATGGGACAAGCAAAGAGTGGTGCATCTTTCACATCAAAATTATCATAACAGAATTGACGAAACCAAAATTGCGGGCGATTGGTTGTTATACTATTGGGACCATACACACTATTCGGTTTTGAAATATGTTGAGAGCCATAGTGGTGCTAATTTTTTATTTTATATAATTATAAAAAAAGATCATTGATGGTAGATTCCTCTACCCCGAAATTTATTAAGCTTTGTTGTAACAACTCGTCAGTGAGTAGACGGTCGTTGTTGTTTAAATTGGGGTAATCATCGATATATATAATATCCCCGGAATAGCTATTAACCATATCGTAATCTGTAGTAAAAACATCGTTTTGGAGATAATTGAGGTCCAGGAATATATCCTCGTCGATGTTAGGTTCATCAATCTGATGGCCTGAACCTAGCGGTCTGATGTCATCGTCCTCGCCATCATGAATAAAATAATCCTCAGTAGGAATATAACTTGATGTTTCTACATGGGGTTTTACTATGCAGATGGGTCTTGGTTTCCTGTATTTGGCAAAATATCTGTCAATTGCTTTCTCCTGAGCAATAGATGGGTCCATCTTTAATAAAAAAAATTAATCAAAAAAATGAAAAAAAAATAGTACCAATAGGACGACTTACCTTGAGATTCGTCTTCGTAGTCGGTTTTATACTTTAGGATTGATGTGAATTTCTTCTAGTCAAGTCTTCTAATAGTGGATGTAAATTTAACACCCGACCTTTTTATACAAGAAATCCCCTTCTAATATCAAAACGAGACATTCTTTGTACATTATGGAAACGATGATAAGGAATAATGACCAAGAACTTGCTATATATATAAATCAACATTATCCTGTGGGACCGGAAACGATACATTATGGAAACTATGATAAGGAATAATGACCAAGAACTTGCTATATATAAATCAACATTAGTCTGTGGAGAGCGGAAACAATGAATTCTTTCTTCAATATGGAAACTATGATAAGAATAATTGGTTCTCATAAATACACTTAGAAATAAAAAAGAGTTTACTATAGCATCCAAGCTCATAAGATCGGACAAGCACAGTCATGTTTGGTTTTTTTGGTAACAACATATATAAATCAACATTAGTCTGTGGGGAGCGGAAACAATGAATTCTTTCTTCAATATGGAAACTATGATAAGAATAATTGGTTCTCATAAATACACTTAGAAATAAAAAAGAGTTTACTATAGCATCCAAGCTCATAAGATCGGACAAGCATAGTCATGTTTGGTTTTTTGATAACAGCATATAGAAATCTTACAACCGAGACAAAAGCCAAAAGCCCAACCCATTCATCAACATCATACAGCAAAAAAGCCCCCGCCTTGTTAATGCATCTGTTTGAATACTGGCTTAGGTCTGCGTCTTAGGTGAAGTCAGTTTTAAGTTCCAGCAAAAACAACTCATTTCCCATACAAATCCACAAACAACAAAATTCTCGTATATATTACTCAGTTTAATGACAATAAGATTAAAAAGTACAACAAAGACATCGTTTTTTTATTTCTACCACAATTAACAGCTTACAACCGAGACAAAAGCCAAAAGCACAACCCAGACAACGTTTTTTTTTTTATTTCTACCACAATTAACAGCTTACAACCGAGACAAAAGCCTAAAGCACAACCCATTCATCATCATGGCTTAGGTCTGCGTCTTAGGTGAAGTCAACTAGCAGCAAAACCATTCACCTCCTAAGCACAAATCCATTATCAAAAACACACACCCCCCCAACAAAAAGTTCAATAGCAAAAAGCCCCCGGCCCCCGCCTCCGCCTTGTTATTGTTCGTTTGAATACTGCCTTAGGTCTGCGTCTTAGGTGAAGTCAACTAGCTTAGCTCTGCGTCTTAGGTGAATTCAACTAGCTTAGCTCTGCGTCTTAGGGGAAGTCAGTTTAAGTTCCAGCAAAAACACCCCATTTCCCATACAAATCCACAAACAACAAAATTCCCGTTTATATTACTCAGCTTAATGACAATAAGATTAAAAAACAACCCATTTCCCATACAAACCCACAAACAACAAAATCCCCGTTTATATTACTCAGCTTAATGATAATAAGATTAAAAAGCACACCAAAGACAACGTTTTTTTATTTCTACCACAATTAACAGCTTACAGCCGAGACAAAAGCCTAAAGCACTACCCATTCAGCCCCGATATCGCCACCTAAACACAAATCCATTAGCAAAAACATAAACCCATAACAAAAAGCACCGATATCACCAAAAGCCCCAATACTCACCACCACCTACAAAAAGCTCAATAGTCAATAAAAGCATTCATCACCACCACCTGCAAAAACCCAAGAGCATCAAAAGCACAAAATCCAACAACTACATCCCCATTCGATTACGACATCAACCAACAACCACGCTGATAACGATTAATCACTAGCCCAAACAAACAACTACAGTGATAAGAATACTACAAACTATACCCAATTAATATCAATACTACTATTTCCACCCCACATAAGAACCCACAACCATTAATCGCAACCACAAAATATCACAATTAATACCAATACTCATAAGAAATACACTAAATACTACTATTTCCACCTCACATAAGAACCCACCACCCATGAATCACATACCACTATCAACACTCACCACACAACACACACATCTCCACCTTCACATAGAGCTTTGGGGCAGAAAAGAGCTTTTGGGGCAGAAAATTGAGGCAGAAGCCTCATAACCCTACTACTTCGTCTTGCCCATTTTGGTTTCGAAACACACACACACACTCGTTTTTTTTTTTCTTTTTTCGCCGTGCAACGCCGGCCGAACTGCGAAAAACACAGTTTATTCATTTTTTTATTTTATTACGATGTTTGTCGCTTGACGAACGACGAGCGAAATGGGACAAGCAAAGAGTGGTGCATCTTTCACATCAAAATTATCATAACAGAATTGACGAAACCAAAATTGCGGGCGATTGGTTGTTATACTATTGGGACCATACACACTATTCGGTTTTGAAATATGTTGAGAGCCATAGTGGTGCTAATTTTTTATTTTATATAATTATAAAAAAAGATCATTGATGGTAGATTCCTCTACCCCGAAATTTATTAAGCTTTGTTGTAACAACTCGTCAGTGAGTAGACGGTCGTTGTTGTTTAAATTGGGGTAATCATCGATATATATAATATCCCCGGAATAGCTATTAACCATATCGTAATCTGTAGTAAAAACATCGTTTTGGAGATAATTGAGGTCCAGGAATATATCCTCGTCGATGTTAGGTTCATCAATCTGATGGCCTGAACCTAGCGGTCTGATGTCATCGTCCTCGCCATCATGAATAAAATAATCCTCAGTAGGAATATAACTTGATGTTTCTACATGGGGTTTTACTATGCAGATGGGTCTTGGTTTCCTGTATTTGGCAAAATATCTGTCAATTGCTTTCTCCTGAGCAATAGATGGGTCCATCTTTAATAAAAAAATTAATCAAAAAAATGAAAAAAAAATAGTACCAATAGGACGACTTACCTTGAGATTCGTCTTCGTAGTCGGTTTTATACTTTAGGATTGATGTGAATTTCTTCTAGTCAAGTCTTCTAATAGTGGATGTAAATTTAACACCCGACCTTTTTATACAAGAAATCCCCTTCTAATATCAAAACGAGACATTCTTTGTACATTATGGAAACGATGATAAGGAATAATGACCAAGAACTTGCTATATATATAAATCAACATTATCCTGTGGGACCGGAAACGATACATTATGGAAACTATGATAAGGAATAATGACCAAGAACTTGCTATATATAAATCAACATTAGTCTGTGGAGAGCGGAAACAATGAATTCTTTCTTCAATATGGAAACTATGATAAGAATAATTGGTTCTCATAAATACACTTAGAAATAAAAAAGAGTTTACTATAGCATCCAAGCTCATAAGATCGGACAAGCACAGTCATGTTTGGTTTTTTTGGTAACAACATATATAAATCAACATTAGTCTGTGGGGAGCGGAAACAATGAATTCTTTCTTCAATATGGAAACTATGATAAGAATAATTGGTTCTCATAAATACACTTAGAAATAAAAAAGAGTTTACTATAGCATCCAAGCTCATAAGATCGGACAAGCATAGTCATGTTTGGTTTTTTGATAACAGCATATAGAAATCTTACAACCGAGACAAAAGCCAAAAGCCCAACCCATTCATCAACATCATACAGCAAAAAAGCCCCCGCCTTGTTAATGCATCTGTTTGAATACTGGCTTAGGTCTGCGTCTTAGGTGAAGTCAGTTTTAAGTTCCAGCAAAAACAACTCATTTCCCATACAAATCCACAAACAACAAAATTCTCGTATATATTACTCAGTTTAATGACAATAAGATTAAAAAGTACAACAAAGACATCGTTTTTTTATTTCTACCACAATTAACAGCTTACAACCGAGACAAAAGCCAAAAGCACAACCCAGACAACGTTTTTTTTTTTATTTCTACCACAATTAACAGCTTACAACCGAGACAAAAGCCTAAAGCACAACCCATTCATCATCATGGCTTAGGTCTGCGTCTTAGGTGAAGTCAACTAGCAGCAAAACCATTCACCTCCTAAGCACAAATCCATTATCAAAAACACACACCCCCCCAACAAAAAGTTCAATAGCAAAAAGCCCCCGGCCCCCGCCTCCGCCTTGTTATTGTTCGTTTGAATACTGCCTTAGGTCTGCGTCTTAGGTGAAGTCAACTAGCTTAGCTCTGCGTCTTAGGTGAATTCAACTAGCTTAGCTCTGCGTCTTAGGGGAAGTCAGTTTAAGTTCCAGCAAAAACACCCCATTTCCCATACAAATCCACAAACAACAAAATTCCCGTTTATATTACTCAGCTTAATGACAATAAGATTAAAAAACAACCCATTTCCCATACAAACCCACAAACAACAAAATCCCCGTTTATATTACTCAGCTTAATGATAATAAGATTAAAAAGCACACCAAAGACAACGTTTTTTTATTTCTACCACAATTAACAGCTTACAGCCGAGACAAAAGCCTAAAGCACTACCCATTCAGCCCCGATATCGCCACCTAAACACAAATCCATTAGCAAAAACATAAACCCATAACAAAAAGCACCGATATCACCACAAGCCCCAATACTCACCACCACCTACAAAAAGCTCAATAGTCAATAAAAGCATTCATCACCACCACCTGCAAAAACCCAAGAGCATCAAAAGCACAAAATCCAACAACTACATCCCCATTCGATTACGACATCAACCAACAACCACGCTGATAACGATTAATCACTAGCCCAAACAAACAACTACAGTGATAAGAATACTACAAACTATACCCAATTAATATCAATACTACTATTTCCACCCCACATAAGAACCCACAACCATTAATCGCAACCACAAAATATCACAATTAATACCAATACTCATAAGAAATACACTAAATACTACTATTTCCACCTCACATAAGAACCCACCACCCATGAATCACATACCACTATCAACACTCACCACACAACACACACATCTCCACCTTCACATAGAGCTTTGGGGCAGAAAAGAGCTTTTGGGGCAGAAAATTGAGGCAGAAGCCTCATAACCCTACTACTTCGTCTTGCCCATTTTGGTTTCGAAACACACACACACACTCGTTTTTTTTTTCTTTTTTCGCCGTGCAACGCCGGCCGAACTGCGAAAAACACAGTTTATTCATTTTTTTATTTTATTACGATGTTTGTCGCTTGACGAACGACGAGCGAAATGGGACAAGCAAAGAGTGGTGCATCTTTCACATCAAAATTATCATAACAGAATTGACGAAACCAAAATTGCGGGCGATTGGTTGTTATACTATTGGGACCATACACACTATTCGGTTTTGAAATATGTTGAGAGCCATAGTGGTGCTAATTTTTTATTTTATATAATTATAAAAAAAGATCATTGATGGTAGATTCCTCTACCCCGAAATTTATTAAGCTTTGTTGTAACAACTCGTCAGTGAGTAGACGGTCGTTGTTGTTTAAATTGGGGTAATGATCGATATATATAATATCCCCGGAATAGCTATTAACCATATCGTAATCTGTAGTAAAAACATCGTTTTGGAGATAATTGAGGTCCAGGAATATATCCTCGTCGATGTTAGGTTCATCAATCTGATGGCCTGAACCTAGCGGTCTGATGTCATCGTCCTCGCCATCATGAATAAAATAATCCTCAGTAGGAATATAACTTGATGTTTCTACATGGGGTTTTACTATGCAGATGGGTCTTGGTTTCCTGTATTTGGCAAAATATCTGTCAATTGCTTTCTCCTGAGCAATAGATGGGTCCATCTTTAATAAAAAAATTAATCAAAAAAATGAAAAAAAAATAGTACCAATAGGACGACTTACCTTGAGATTCGTCTTCGTAGTCGGTTTTATACTTTAGGATTGATGTGAATTTCTTCTAGTCAAGTCTTCTAATAGTGGATGTAAATTTAACACCCGACCTTTTTATACAAGAAATCCCCTTCTAATATCAAAACGAGACATTCTTTGTACATTATGGAAACGATGATAAGGAATAATGACCAAGAACTTGCTATATATATAAATCAACATTATCCTGTGGGACCGGAAACGATACATTATGGAAACTATGATAAGGAATAATGACCAAGAACTTGCTATATATAAATCAACATTAGTCTGTGGAGAGCGGAAACAATGAATTCTTTCTTCAATATGGAAACTATGATAAGAATAATTGGTTCTCATAAATACACTTAGAAATAAAAAAGAGTTTACTATAGCATCCAAGCTCATAAGATCGGACAAGCACAGTCATGTTTGGTTTTTTTGGTAACAACATATATAAATCAACATTAGTCTGTGGGGAGCGGAAACAATGAATTCTTTCTTCAATATGGAAACTATGATAAGAATAATTGGTTCTCATAAATACACTTAGAAATAAAAAAGAGTTTACTATAGCATCCAAGCTCATAAGATCGGACAAGCATAGTCATGTTTGGTTTTTTGATAACAGCATATAGAAATCTTACAACCGAGACAAAAGCCAAAAGCCCAACCCATTCATCAACATCATACAGCAAAAAAGCCCCCGCCTTGTTAATGCATCTGTTTGAATACTGGCTTAGGTCTGCGTCTTAGGTGAAGTCAGTTTTAAGTTCCAGCAAAAACAACTCATTTCCCATACAAATCCACAAACAACAAAATTCTCGTATATATTACTCAGTTTAATGACAATAAGATTAAAAAGTACAACAAAGACATCGTTTTTTTATTTCTACCACAATTAACAGCTTACAACCGAGACAAAAGCCAAAAGCACAACCCAGACAACGTTTTTTTTTTTATTTCTACCACAATTAACAGCTTACAACCGAGACAAAAGCCTAAAGCACAACCCATTCATCATCATGGCTTAGGTCTGCGTCTTAGGTGAAGTCAACTAGCAGCAAAACCATTCACCTCCTAAGCACAAATCCATTATCAAAAACACACACCCCCCCAACAAAAAGTTCAATAGCAAAAAGCCCCCGGCCCCCGCCTCCGCCTTGTTATTGTTCGTTTGAATACTGCCTTAGGTCTGCGTCTTAGGTGAAGTCAACTAGCTTAGCTCTGCGTCTTAGGTGAATTCAACTAGCTTAGCTCTGCGTCTTAGGGGAAGTCAGTTTAAGTTCCAGCAAAAACACCCCATTTCCCATACAAATCCACAAACAACAAAATTCCCGTTTATATTACTCAGCTTAATGACAATAAGATTAAAAAACAACCCATTTCCCATACAAACCCACAAACAACAAAATCCCCGTTTATATTACTCAGCTTAATGATAATAAGATTAAAAAGCACACCAAAGACAACGTTTTTTTATTTCTACCACAATTAACAGCTTACAGCCGAGACAAAAGCCTAAAGCACTACCCATTCAGCCCCGATATCGCCACCTAAACACAAATCCATTAGCAAAAACATAAACCCATAACAAAAAGCACCGATATCACCAAAAGCCCCAATACTCACCACCACCTACAAAAAGCTCAATAGTCAATAAAAGCATTCATCACCACCACCTGCAAAAACCCAAGAGCATCAAAAGCACAAAATCCAACAACTACATCCCCATTCGATTACGACATCAACCAACAACCACGCTGATAACGATTAATCACTAGCCCAAACAAACAACTACAGTGATAAGAATACTACAAACTATACCCAATTAATATCAATACTACTATTTCCACCCCACATAAGAACCCACAACCATTAATCGCAACCACAAAATATCACAATTAATACCAATACTCATAAGAAATACACTAAATACTACTATTTCCACCTCACATAAGAACCCACCACCCATGAATCACATACCACTATCAACACTCACCACACAACACACACATCTCCACCTTCACATAGAGCTTTGGGGCAGAAAATTGAGGCAGAAGCCTCATAACCCTACTACTTCGTCTTGCCCATTTTGGTTTCGAAACACACACACACACTCGTTTTTTTTTTTCTTTTTTCGCCGTGCAACGCCGGCCGAACTGCGAAAAACACAGTTTATTCATTTTTTTATTTTATTACGATGTTTGTCGCTTGACGAACGACGAGCGAAATGGGACAAGCAAAGAGTGGTGCATCTTTCACATCAAAATTATCATAACAGAATTGACGAAACCAAAATTGCGGGCGATTGGTTGTTATACTATTGGGACCATACACACTATTCGGTTTTGAAATATGTTGAGAGCCATAGTGGTGCTAATTTTTTATTTTATATAATTATAAAAAAAGATCATTGATGGTAGATTCCTCTACCCCGAAATTTATTAAGCTTTGTTGTAACAACTCGTCAGTGAGTAGACGGTCGTTGTTGTTTAAATTGGGGTAATCATCGATATATATAATATCCCCGGAATAGCTATTAACCATATCGTAATCTGTAGTAAAAACATCGTTTTGGAGATAATTGAGGTCCAGGAATATATCCTCGTCGATGTTAGGTTCATCAATCTGATGGCCTGAACCTAGCGGTCTGATGTCATCGTCCTCGCCATCATGAATAAAATAATCCTCAGTAGGAATATAACTTGATGTTTCTACATGGGGTTTTACTATGCAGATGGGTCTTGGTTTCCTGTATTTGGCAAAATATCTGTCAATTGCTTTCTCCTGAGCAATAGATGGGTCCATCTTTAATAAAAAAATTAATCAAAAAAATGAAAAAAAAATAGTACCAATAGGACGACTTACCTTGAGATTCGTCTTCGTAGTCGGTTTTATACTTTAGGATTGATGTGAATTTCTTCTAGTCAAGTCTTCTAATAGTGGATGTAAATTTAACACCCGACCTTTTTATACAAGAAATCCCCTTCTAATATCAAAACGAGACATTCTTTGTACA
Organism: Microdon myrmicae; assembly: GCA_963931805.1. Lineage (NCBI taxonomy): Eukaryota > Metazoa > Arthropoda > Insecta > Diptera > Syrphidae > Microdon > Microdon myrmicae. The sequence goes on from OZ007502.1 coordinate 41,096,882, forward strand.
TTATGGAAACGATGATAAGGAATAATGACCAAGAACTTGCTATATATATAAATCAACATTATCCTGTGGGACCGGAAACGATACATTATGGAAACTATGATAAGGAATAATGACCAAGAACTTGCTATATATAAATCAACATTAGTCTGTGGAGAGCGGAAACAATGAATTCTTTCTTCAATATGGAAACTATGATAAGAATAATTGGTTCTCATAAATACACTTAGAAATAAAAAAGAGTTTACTATAGCATCCAAGCTCATAAGATCGGACAAGCACAGTCATGTTTGGTTTTTTTGGTAACAACATATATAAATCAACATTAGTCTGTGGGGAGCGGAAACAATGAATTCTTTCTTCAATATGGAAACTATGATAAGAATAATTGGTTCTCATAAATACACTTAGAAATAAAAAAGAGTTTACTATAGCATCCAAGCTCATAAGATCGGACAAGCATAGTCATGTTTGGTTTTTTGATAACAGCATATAGAAATCTTACAACCGAGACAAAAGCCAAAAGCCCAACCCATTCATCAACATCATACAGCAAAAAAGCCCCCGCCTTGTTAATGCATCTGTTTGAATACTGGCTTAGGTCTGCGTCTTAGGTGAAGTCAGTTTTAAGTTCCAGCAAAAACAACTCATTTCCCATACAAATCCACAAACAACAAAATTCTCGTATATATTACTCAGTTTAATGACAATAAGATTAAAAAGTACAACAAAGACATCGTTTTTTTATTTCTACCACAATTAACAGCTTACAACCGAGACAAAAGCCAAAAGCACAACCCAGACAACGTTTTTTTTTTATTTCTACCACAATTAACAGCTTACAACCGAGACAAAAGCCTAAAGCACAACCCATTCATCATCATGGCTTAGGTCTGCGTCTTAGGTGAAGTCAACTAGTAGCAAAACCATTCACCTCCTAAGCACAAATCCATTATCAAAAACACACACCCCCCCAACAAAAAGTTCAATAGCAAAAAGCCCCCGGCCCCCGCCTCCGCCTTGTTATTGTTCGTTTGAATACTGCCTTAGGTCTGCGTCTTAGGTGAAGTCAACTAGCTTAGCTCTGCGTCTTAGGTGAATTCAACTAGCTTAGCTCTGCGTCTTAGGGGAAGTCAGTTTAAGTTCCAGCAAAAACACCCCATTTCCCATACAAATCCACAAACAACAAAATTCCCGTTTATATTACTCAGCTTAATGACAATAAGATTAAAAAACAACCCATTTCCCATACAAACCCACAAACAACAAAATCCCCGTTTATATTACTCAGCTTAATGATAATAAGATTAAAAAGCACACCAAAGACAACGTTTTTTTATTTCTACCACAATTAACAGCTTACAGCCGAGACAAAAGCCTAAAGCACTACCCATTCAGCCCCGATATCGCCACCTAAACACAAATCCATTAGCAAAAACATAAACCCATAACAAAAAGCACCGATATCACCACAAGCCCCAATACTCACCACCACCTACAAAAAGCTCAATAGTCAATAAAAGCATTCATCACCACCACCTGCAAAAACCCAACAGCATCAAAAGCACAAAATCCAACAACTACATCCCCATTCGATTACGACATCAACCAACAACCACGCTGATAACGATTAATCACTAGCCCAAACAAACAACTACAGTGATAAGAATACTACAAACTATACCCAATTAATATCAATACTACTATTTCCACCCCACATAAGAACCCACAACCATTAATCGCAACCACAAAATATCACAATTAATACCAATACTCATAAGAAATACACTAAATACTACTATTTCCACCTCACATAAGAACCCACCACCCATGAATCACATACCACTATCAACACTCACCACACAACACACACATCTCCACCTTCACATAGAGCTTTGGGGCAGAAAAGAGCTTTTGGGGCAGAAAATTGAGGCAGAAGCCTCATAACCCTACTACTTCGTCTTGCCCATTTTGGTTTCGAAACACACACACACACTCGTTTTTTTTTTTTCTTTTTTCGCCGTGCAACGCCGGCCGAACTGCGAAAAACACAGTTTATTCACGAAATGGTTTTCAATATGTGTTTTGCTCTAAATTCTCTTATACACCAACCTTGAGAAGTAACTAACTTTAAAATTGCACACATTCATTACAAGAACCAACGTAAAAGAAGAAAAAAAAAACGAATTAAATTGATTGAAAATTTTTGATGTGGTTGTGATTAGCCAGTAAAAATAAAGTAATAAAAGAAATAGAAATGAAAAACAGTAATAATTTCTTTTCCACTACTGGAAACAGTTGGTACGAGAGATTTGGTTTTATTAGGCATCACGGATAAATGAATAAATAAAAACACAGGAAAAAAAAATAATGAATAACTTGCGGTTTATCCGGTGGAACTGCTGTACGTAGTTGATGATATAGTGAATCCTTCGTTTCCGGCGGCTACGCTGGGCTGCTATTCGGTGGACATCGCTGGGTGATTTGCACTCACACTTGCACTGATTAGAGGTGGGGTGGGGCTCTTCATACTCTTTTAATGTCTCCTTTAATTGGCACTTGGTCACTGTTTTTCAATCGTTTTTATCATTGAACAGGATGTAAATTGTTCTTGGATCAGAAGGTTGCGTTTGCTCGATTCACCGTGGGTCACCAATGTTGTATTCGCTAGGGGCGTTAGCATGAACGCAGCTTAGACGAAAACGTCACAATTTAATTAACGGCAGATGATTCCTCAAAACACAGTTCTCCACGCAAAGGAAAATAAAAGGCACTGGTGTTGTTTTAGAACATTATCCTTTATTGTAATGCTTCTGTGGTTATGGTGGATACACTAGACGTTTAGCTACAATGGTTTTCTTTACTATTGGTGACAATCGATTCGTGTTTTAATCGTGTTAATTCCACTAGAAAATGCGGCGCAAATTGACGCGACAAACCATGACAAATATAAAACACTACACGAGCTTCTAATAAGAGGTGTATTTATACATCTATCAACGCGTAAATTACCGGTATCCACACATCAGTCAAACGCGTAAATTGTTGTTATTTAAATGTTCACCAAACACGCAAATTATTGTTATTTAAATATTCACCAAACACGCAAATTATTGATGACGCGTGATGCTTTTATCGCGCTGATGCAGATTATTAACGAAACGCCAACCACAAGGACGATAAGATGCCTTTATAATGATTAGCTATTAATCAACGAAACGACAAACAAAATTAGTGCACGATGAGTTTATTGCACTTATATATTGAAATAACGACACGAAAACCAAAATGTAACTAAAAGATACACGATAGATATTTTATTTTCTACAGACAACGAAATATGTGGACTGTATAGTATGATGATGACAATTATTATAATAACAAAAAATAGCAAACAAACTGCTTTTATATAGCTACAAGAGGGAGGTCCTCCTTTACATGTATTGGTACAATATCGGTAGAATTTAATGGTAATGAAACATTTGTATATGGAGAGAAAATGGGAGGAGCAATTGCATCCACGTGGTTTTGCATGCGTTTGAAGCATGAGGAAAACCGTCTGTACAAAAGTAATGGAATTTTAATGATGTACTTAACAGTAACGAACAAGGGTGAAAAGGTCTAGACGAGTATTATTAGGAAATACAAAATAAACTATAAAAACGTGGTAAAAGACCAAAAACATGATGCAGGTAATTATGGAGGGAAATTTGAGAAACAAAAAACATCAGCAGGACGTGTGGATTGGTTTCCACTATTGTCTCTGAAAGGCTTCCAATTGTATCAATAACGAAAACACCGCCGATTCTTCTTCCTCTTTATTTATTTATTTATTTAAAGCGTCACATACAACACAAACAAACTTACTCCACTGTTCAAAAGGTTTACTATTAATAATTGAGGGTTGACTGTGTTGTCGTGGTGTACAACCACGAAAATTCCTAGAATTAGCAATAAGGTGTATTGGTTACCTGGTTCCTCCCTCGGGGTGACCCGCCGATGAATCTTGCTGTGCTCGGCCCAGGTCAGTGCAGCAGTCCAGACACCATCCTGTCCGCAGCTCCAGTTCTTGTGGTTTTACTCCGAATTTGCCCTTCGGCGACCAATTAATCCACATTCAAGGAAAATGTAATAAGAGCTTAGAAACATATATGTTCGCTACTTATGTTTTCTTATTTATAAAACGATTAGTGTAGGTGTCTGGGATTAGTGACGAATCCGCTGAGAAATCTTCTTTTGGTACTCCTGGTAACGATGGTTGTGATGTCGATGATTTCGCCGATCTCGGTGCTTTCTTCAGTATCCACAATCAATTAAGCGTTTTACTTATTGATTGCTCCTGGGTTTCGTGCAAGAGGGGCCACTTCCTGATGACCCTTTCTTCTCTTCTCTCACAACAAACATGACTTTTATTGAAATAAAAACTCTTTAAAACAAACTGTTAAGTAGTTACACTGTTTAATATTCTTAGGTTTTCGAATCTTTCGTTGGATGATACTTCTCTTCCGCGGCTTTTTTTTCTACCTTCAACTGTCTTTCCTTTCAATCACCGTATCTCAAAAAAATTGTTCTGTTCGACAACTGTGAACAACGGAACCATCACATACCGAATTTCAACATCCCCCTGTCTCTCTCATTTCGCTCTCCATTCACGTCCACTTCGAAAAACAAATTCGAACTCGAAGAACTGCACGATCCACACCCGAATCAGGGTGGGTTCAGAAACTCACTTCAGGATCATGCATTTCTTCCACCACCTTACCATCATACTATGTTGAAACAAAGTATTAAATTCAATTATTATTATTATTATTAAATGTAAATTATTAAATGATGGTGGTGGCCGACGTACGTAACACACCTCCCCCCCGCACAAGACTGCGTGCCATTCTTAGGAGAGGAATGTCACGCCGGAGAGTGGACGGCGGAGAGCAAACAAACAAACAATTAACAAACCAACCAATAGATAAATAGACAAATAAATAAACATGCCCAGGTGTTAGGGTTAGTAAGGCTTTTCTATATATTTAGTACTACTTATACATTAGGGTTAGTGAAACAAAATAAATAATGCTTAAGTGCTAATGTTAGTACGTTTTAGGCTACCTATATACTAGGGTTAGTAAAAAATAAATAAATAAATAACACTTAATAGGGGAACACTAACTACACAGATTCCCATCTATCGCGGCGGGCCCGACACTGAAACGATGGTCCGACCGAAAGCTCGACCGCCCACACGATCCGGTTAGGACCACCTCGCTAAGGCGAGGCGATCCCCTCTCGTTCAACCTCCGAAATGTCACCCGGCCGGCAAAAGCGTCCCGCTCCTATATATTTACTTTAATCCTCCTCTTTTGGACTCGGTACTTGCCTCGGTCCATGGGTTGGTAGATCGGGGGGTTTGTCCCGTTTCGACGGCAAAACCTACCATCACCCGACATTATAGTGCTCTTTCGCACTTTCATATATGCGATTCAACCCCCAGCACTGGGGTTTGCCTCTGCAGTCTTCGCTGGGACTGCGCCTGCAGCATTAGGCCTGGCCTTAAAGACTTTTCGTCAGACTCTCAAGATGGTATCCCTCGACGAAGGTCCTTTACAAGGACGAAGATTCCGGAGGGTAACCAGAGTCTGGCCAGCTAGGATCAGGGGCTCCAAGTTATAGGAAGGCTTATCCTTCCCTTATTTGTTCGTTTATATAGAACGTTGTCTATAACTATATTACCAACGTCCGCTGTTCGGGGTTCATCCGGATGACCCCGCGGGTAGCACGTGGTTGAACAGCTTTTCGCAGCCCTCCCCTGTATGGGTAGGGTCTCCGGGCGAGTACCTGCCGCAGTATCGACCTTAACAGGTCCCTTTGGCACGTCTCCCCGTTTGGCTGCCACACGCTCAACCCTTCCCGTCCCATAGTTGACAAATTGAATGGAGAATGGCACGGGATTTACGGTCGTTCGGGGAAAAACCAAACAACCACCCGGCCCGTCTACCTTACAATTCCGAGACAGGAAGTCGTACCCCAACAATCCGTCTTCCTCCAAACCCGGCAAGGAGTCTACTATTTGGAAACTGCAGGGAATCTCATGGTGCAACTTGAAATTCCCAGTGCAGCAACCCCTCGACTTACCTTTGACAAACAACGCTTGGAGCGTTGTAGATTTATGCACATCCATGCCATATCTAGGATGGAGTGCCTTCAGCTTCAACAGGCTGATCTCAGCGCCGGTGTCCACGATTAGGCGCGTAGGGTTCCTACGGCCAATGTCTAGAGGGAGAGCGACAATCGGGACTCGAGTCGGCGAAAGCTGAGAACAGCTGGAGCTGGATTTCGTTTTTAGTGCGGTCGGGTAGGATCTTGCCGACCCGACCTTGGGGAGTTTCCCGAACTCTCCCATTTTGCTTTATGTCGACACTCTGCCGCCTTGTGAGTGTGTCGACCGCAAAACTCGCACAATGTTCCGCTCCTCCGTTCAGGAATATTCCGCTCGGGAGTCCCACTGGACTCCGAACTAGCGGAACCGGAGCTATTCTTTCTGCCCACTTTGGGCCCAATGCGCCGGGGCTGCCATTCCCGGCTCCCCGCGCTGCCTGATGCGGCATCATGCCTCGCATCCGTCTTTGAGGATTTTGAGTCCATGGAGTCGGGTCGCCTACCGCCACCGCTCGACACGGACCGCCGTCGCCCATCATCTCCATCCACCTTCCGAGAATCCCTACTTTCCGCGCTATCATTACCGGCGCTTCGATTTCGCCGACGCCGCCTCCGACGCCCTCTGCGCCTATTTCTCGCGCTTACCCCAGTCTCCACACGGATGTCTTGTTCTCGGCTCGCAACAGGTGCTGTTCCGGCGTGCCGCTTATGGGGAGAACCCTGGGAATGCTGTTGTTTTTCCCACCTTTGCCTGTATTCGCACCCGCGCAAGCTATGACCCTGTCGGCCACAAAACTCGCAACAGCACCGGACGCTGAATACTCTGGGGCCTGATGTCGCCGGTCCGCCGCCCGTAGACGGGGGCTGCGGCTCTGGTAGGGCTCTCCGCTGAAACTGTGGTCGCTGATAAGGCGGTTCCTGCCGTGCGAATCCGCCCTGCTGACCTCTACCCCTGTATGTGGTCTGGGGACCGCGCGTCCTCGTCGGACGATCCGGGCAGTCCACTATATCGTGGCCATACCGCCAACACTCGCGACAGAAGGGAGTGTGTCGTCTTTGTAGACACTCGTCGTACACGTGACCCCTCAGATTGCAAAAATTGCATATTGTCTGGGATTCCAGGGGGTGCGCCGATCGACCAACCGGATCCCTGAACGGATTGTCCCGACCCGATCGATCTCCAGACACATACGCCCCTTGAGCCAAACCCTGCCACCCTTCACTCCGACTCGAGGAAGACACGGTATTTGACCACGCTCCCTCGCCAGAGGAGGCCGGAGCATAGGCACCAGCATCCCGTCTATAATTGAGAGGCCCGTACGACTGCTCCCGAACGAAACCATCCTCCCCCCGGCGACGACTATCAGGCTCTTCGGCCGGCAACGCGAATGACACCGCCCGGGGATTTAAGTTCGATAAAACCGGCGCCGGCGCCGCGGTGTAATCCCTAGAAGTGGAGGACGAACTTTCCAAAAGGGTCGAGCAACTTCCCGGTCCTATCTCTAATGTTTCTGACGCTGTCGGCCGCGCATCCACAAACAGGTCGTCCTGCCTCAGCATTTCCCTTCGAGCTCGCTCAAATCCGGTTAGGTGGTCCACCAGGCTACGAAAAGGGACATTACCCAACGTGAGGAGGAAGTGCTTTAGTCCTTCCTCCCTCAGACCCCTTACCAACACCGGTTTGGCCATGCCCTCAAGCTGGCTGGCGAAGACGGACCTACCCTGGCGACCATAAAAGCGCTCAGCTGCCTCCTCGCACCGTACCACGGCCCGCTTCACTCGGGAAACAAAGCCTGTGGCATCCTCGGAAGGAAGTTGTCGCATTTTGGAAAGTTGTGCACACAACTCCTCATACGACACCCGGGGCTCGTAGGCCTCTCTAAGACGCTGTTCCGCTTCAAGGAATGTCGTGGGTGGTCTCTCCTCGAACATCCGATAGGCCTCGCCGCTCAGCCTAGAGGGCAGCCACCGGAGGAAGGTATGTTCCTCCTCCACCGCCAGCCCATCCAAGGTCCTTCTACAGCCTTTGAGAAACGAAGAGAGTCTCTCGGCCGTATCCGGTCCCTCCTGTCCCGAAAACATGGGGACCGCCTTCGACACAAGGTCGAAAACCCTATCTGTGCCCAGCATGGTCCGTACAGGACATGGTTGTGGGCCCAGTTTAAAATACGAGGGCATCGGCGTGTCCTCCATGCTCCCGACAGGCTGTTTACCGACGGCGGGAGGGGGGCGTGTTGGCGATCGGTCGTCCCCAAACTCGTCCCTCGAATCATGGAACGCCTCCGGATCCACCTCGTCAACCGGCGGCTCGGGAAATGCCTCGGGTCGTGCCCGGGCAGGGGTGCCCTCTCGGACATCTCTTTGACGCTGCCTAGTCTGCATTTATAGGACCTTTTTCCAAACCTAAGATTCACGATCCCAAAATCAAAATCGGAAACTCAACAAACCCTACGGCAAACAGTAAAGCCGGGAAACACAGTCTAACTCCGAGCTCTAACAAAAACACAACAACAAACACAACTCGTCCAACGAGAGAATCAACTCGAACGTGACAGAACCAATCCGTACACGAGCCGTCCGGATATCGGACACAAACCCAAAATGTCTGTTCCGAACAACGTTCTATTTCGATATTTTCCGACTGCTAAAGATCGCACACGAGTCGAGGGGGCGCGAAAAACAACAAGGAATACGACTTCTAGAACAGGCAACAAACACTCCCAAAGGGGGACTACCACTCTGTTCGCAGCCGCAAAACTGCAGACCGCGCGAAAGACCGCACAACACAAATGACCACTACACCATACGAGAAGAGAGAGAGAGAAAGGGGGAAGCAAATATAATAACCACTTTTTGGTCACCTTTGCAACACAACAAAAAAAAAAACAAACGAAATCCAAACGCGCAGCCGAAAAGGAAGAAAAGCAGAATCACAATTCCAAGCAAAAAAATTTAGAGCTCGATCAAAGTTAACATTGAAAATCACAAAAAATATCTCCTATTGACATCTGGTACACAAAATGAATAAATAAATCAATAAATAAATAAATAAATAAGTTAAATCGAAACATCAAAACAACAGCTTAAAACTAAAACCAAAACAATTCTACTATAATTAACATACCAATTTTTCCACTTCACGGTAAAAAATTAAATAAATAAATAAATAACAAACGTTAATTGATTCAGAGGAGGAAAAAGATAACAATAAAAAAATTTACTTCCTTTCCACGCCCTTCGCTGCTGTTCTCTGGTGTCGTGTTGTATACCTTGGTTCCACTCTGTATCAGGGTGATTTCCTTTATCTACACCTGATCCTGTCCGCAGCGCCAGTCTGTCGTGGTGTACAACCACGAAAATTCCTAGAATTAGCAATAAGGTGTATTGGTTACCTGGTTCCTCCCTCGGGGTGACCCGCCGATGAATCTTGCTGTGCTCGGCCCAGGTCAGTGCAGCAGTCCAGACACCATCCTGTCCGCAGCTCCAGTTCTTGTGGTTTTACTCCGAATTTGCCCTTCGGCGACCAATTAATCCACATTCAAGGAAAATGTAATAAGAGCTTAGAAACATATATGTTCGCTACTTATGTTTTCTTATTTATAAAACGATTAGTGTAGGTGTCTGGGATTAGTGACGAATCCGCTGAGAAATCTTCTTTTGGTACTCCTGGTAACGATGGTTGTGATGTCGATGATTTCGCCGATCTCGGTGCTTTCTTCAGTATCCACAATCAATTAAGCGTTTTACTTATTGATTGCTCCTGGGTTTCGTGCAAGAGGGGCCACTTCCTGATGACCCTTTCTTCTCTTCTCTCACAACAAACATGACTTTTATTGAAATAAAAACTCTTTAAAACAAACTGTTAAGTAGTTACACTGTTTAATATTCTTAGGTTTTCGAATCTTTCGTTGGATGATACTTCTCTTCCGCGGCTTTTTTTTTTACCTTCAGCTGTCTTTCCTTTCAATCACCGTATCTCAAAAAAATTGTTCTGTTCGACAACTGTGAACAACGGAACCATCACATACCGAATTTCAACATCCCCCTGTCTCTCTTATTTCGCTCTCCATTCACGTCCACTTCGAAAAACAAATTCGAACTCGAAGAACTGCACGATCCACACCCGAATCAGGGTGGGTTCAGAAACTCACTTCAGGATCATGCAATTCTTCCACCACCTTACCATCATACTATGTTGAAACAAAGTATTAAATTCAATTATTATTATTATTATTAAATGTAAATTATTAAATGATGGTGGTGGCCGACGTACGTAACAGTGTTTACTATGGCATAAATGATTTTAGATAGCAAAATTGTTCACAACTAATGATTGATTATGCACTGAGTTTATGTACCATAAATGGTTTTAAATAGCAAGGTAACTTTAATAATTGTGGGTGCACCGTGTCTACTATAACATGAATGATTTTAACTAGCAAAAACGTTCACAATTAATTATTGAGGGCGCACTGCGTTTGTGTAACATAATTGGTTTTAAACAGCAAAAAGGTTCACAATTACTGATTGATTATGCACTGTGTCTATGTAACATAAATGATTTTAAATAGCAAAGTAACTTTAATAATTTTGGGTGCACTGTGTTTGTGTAACATAAATGGTTTTAAATAGCAAAGTAACTTTAATAATTTTGGGTGCACTGGGTTTGTGTAACATAAATGGTTTTAAATAGCAAAGTAACTTTAATAATTTTGGGTGCACTGGGTTTGTGTAACATAAATGGTTTTAAATAGCAAAGTAACTTTAATAATTTTGGGTGCACTGGGTTTGTGTAACATAAATGGTTTTAAACAGCAAAGTAACTTTAATAATTTTGGGTGCACTGATTAATCCACTTCACACCCGCACGGCTTGGTAGCTCTAATCTGACTGACTATTCGCTGCCGACGAAAAAAAGGACACCGCAAAGAAAACCGGAAAAAGAGGAGGAGCTGCACGATCGACTCGAGGCAGTCAATCGTGATTGGACCGGGAAATACGGCATACATTTCGTATGTATGTGTATGCATCGCATACAATCGTCCGGTGACCGAGGCTGGTTGCGAGCGTCGCAACTGCATCTCCTGCGAATACAAACTATGCATGGCCTGCGGCTATGTACACAATTGATTGTGCAATACTTGCCGGCAACAGGAACATCTGGGGTAAAAACAACACGAGCCGAAGATCTGGTCATCCTAGGAGAGGCCATAAATCAACATTTAGGTTGATGGGTGTAAATTTTCCTAGGTCCGCCGACGGTTGGCGGCCGTTAATAGGAAATTGGATATACCATAAACAATCTGTGATGCAAATGCTATATTTGGGTATTGCAACGAATATAGGGTGCAGCCATTGCCAGATGTTAAAAGTAAACACTTGATGGCTGCATCCAATTCGTTGCTTGTTTGCGGTCCCTGATCGGTGAAGACCGATAATAGGAAACCCGCTATTGCTGGTAATTAGGGTAATGTTTGCTTTGCATCAGCCGAAACCTTGTCGGCGGTGGCAAACTGATGGGACCTGATAGCCGCATGCTAGGGGTGCCATGGACAAACAAAAACAACGAGTAATCAATGAACTCCGTGTTGATTTTGTTTCCATGGCATAAGGCTATGGGAACGAGATGCACTGGGTGCAATGCATGCCCGAGGATGAAATTTTCAATGCCACGGCTAGGTGATAATCTTTGCCGTGGACTTAATGTTTTCAGATATGGTAATGCCTGCCCGAGGATAAAATTTTCGATGCCACGGCTAGGTGATAATCTTTGCCGTGGACTTAATGTTTTCAGGTATGGTGGTGGAGAAAAAGGGGTTTGGAGAAAAAACCCCAAAGAAAGGTAAGCTGCCTAAAAGATATTCATGTCAGTTATCCTATTGGGTAACTGAATTAATTCCAGTTTTTTGACCTTATCCACCCTGACAAAGACGTGCGTGCAGCTGTGCAGTTCAGGGTGGACGAAAAGTTGTTTGGAGCCGTGCCTGGTTACAGGGGTTGCCCTAACCTTACGTAGCAGGTCACGGAGATGTCCCAATTCACGAAGTTGGTCACGCGGTGTTTCGCCATTCAGGAAAAGTTCTCCTGGAAGAAGGAGGTTGGTACCGTAGGTAAGCTCTGCTGCCGAAGCACCCAGGTCCTCCTTAATACTTGTCCTCAGGCCGAGGAGGACGGTTGGAAGGGCGTCAAACCATTGTGTGTCATTATGACACATGAGTGAGGCTTTTAGAGATCTGTGCCAGCGCTCTATCATCCCATTTGATTGCGGGTGGTAGGCGGTGGTACGACTTTTTTGGCAGCCGAGAAGATTTGTTAGCTGCCTAAAAATTGTCGCCTCAAATTGTGGACCTCGGTCCGAAGTTATGGTGGTTGGTACACCGAAGCGTGTGACCCAAGTTGAATAAAAGGCCTTGGCGACTGATTCGGCAGTAACTGCCCGGAGAGGTGTCGCCTCTGGCCATCGCGTGCAGCGATCCATCATAGTGAGGATATAAGAAAATCCTCTTGATGGAGTAAGCGGTCCCACTATGTCTATGTGGACATGGGCGAAGCGTGCCGTGGGAAGCTTGAACTGCGCTGGCTCCAGTACATTATGTCGCGCTACTTTGCAGCGCTGGCACTGGAGACAAGCACGGGCCCAACCGGTGAGATCTTTGTTCATCCGGGGCCAAATGAATTTGCGACGGACAGCAGCGGCTGTTGCTCGGCCGCTGGGCTGGGCTGGGTTGTGGTAAACCTGGAACACGCCCTTACGAAGTTTCTCGGGAATGTAAGGTCCAGTGGAGACATCACACCAGATTTCGCCCAAAGGGTCGCGAAGGGTAATTTTCTTAAGCTCTAGTGCCGTATCGGCAGTTAGGAGGGACTTGAGTTGTTCGTCCTCCTCTTGAGCTAGGGCAAGGTCAGTGTTATTCAAGGCGGTACGCAAATGAATCGTATCGATTCGGGAAAGGGCGTCCGCCGTGACATTCTGTGTACTGGAGATATGCCTGATCTCCGTAGAATATTGCCCAATGAGATCTGACTGACGCTCTTGTCGGGGGGAGACATTTCCCGACTTCTTCCGGAACGCATAGACCAATGGCTTGTGGTCTGTTAAAATTGAGAGCGAATGTCCTTCTATCATATGACGAAAGTATTTAACAGCGCTGTAGATCGCGAGCAATTCGCGGTCGTAGGCGCTGTAACGTCGCTCGGTGGGACTCAGCTTCCTTGAAAAGAAACCATGTGGTTCCGGTCGGCCTTCAATGTCCTGTTCAAGGACGGCTCCGATTGCGGTATCCGATGCGTCGCATTGGATAGAAAGTGCCGCTCCCTCGAGGGGGTATCGGAGTAAGGTGGCATTTGCCAATTGTTCTTTGGACAGTTGGAATGCTCTATCAGAGACTTCTGTCCAATTAATGGGGCGCTTATCATTTGCGCTTAGCTCCTTTTAAAAATTCATTTAAGGGAGCTTGAACTTGGGCAGCGTTCTTCAGTGTTGGACGATAGAAGTTAAGCATGCCCAAAAATCGACGAAGCTCACTCACGTTAGTAGGCCGGGGATACTTCATGAGGGCCTCCACACGGTCTGGTAGTGGGCGAATGCCCTGGTTGTCAACAACATAACCCAGATAGGTGATTTGCTCCTTGGCGTATTGACACTTATCTGGGTTGATGACAAGACCGAAATCGCGGAGGCGCTCTAGGACCTGACGTAAGTGGCGTTTATGTTCGGCGTGGTCTTTGGAGGCGATGAGAATGTCATCTAGATATGCATGGCAGCAATTAAGACCACGTAAAGCCGTGTCGATATAACGCTGGAATGTCTGTGCGGCATTCCTGAGGCCGAAAGTCATCACTTTGAACTCGAAGAGTCCGAAAGGTGTAATGACTGCGGTCTTGGGGATGTCTTCTGGTGCCACCGGAATTTGATGGTATGCCCTGGTGAGATCCAGGGTAGTGAAGACATTGCACCCTCGTAACTTGTACGAAAAATCGTAGAGGTGTGCAATTGGGTATCTGTCCGGGACAGTTGCTGCGTTCAACAGCCTGTAATCGCCACATGGGCGCCACTCACCAGAACGTTTTTTCACTAAGTGGAGTGGGCTTGCCCAGGGACTGTCCGACGGTTGGCCGATACCTAGTTCGATCATGTGCTCGAACTCCGCGCGCGCCGCACGTAATTTTTCAGGAGCCAGTCGACGTGGACGCTGGCTCACCGGGGGACCACGTGTTTCTATATGATGAAACACCGTGGCTTTATGTCGACGCTGGTTAGGTAGAGGAATAGTTGTACTAGCAAATTCTTGTACCATAACCTGAAATGGGTCTATGCGCTCTGTGGCCCCTGAAGTTGCCGCTGGTGATGCCGTCATGGGCAAGGGGGGTGCGGTTGGAGCCACAAGTCTGTTATGGGTCGAATCGACCAACAGATTATGTGCACCTAATAGGTCGGAACCTATCAGGGGTTCATTTACGTCCGCAATGATCGGACGACAAAGACCCAATTGGAGTGTCAGCTTTTTACGTCCGTACGTAAGTATCGGCGTATTATTTGCAGCTGACAATTTAAGTGCGGCTGGCACGCGGTTACGCGGAGCAAACGATCGCGGGAGGACTGAAATATCGGCGCCGGTATCGACAGTAAAAGCGATATTCAGTTTTGAATCCCGGATGGTTAGGCGACTTATCGTATGGGTGCCGGCCGATTGCGAGAGGGTGTCGGTCGGCAAAATTAGTTTAAAGAGCGCCTTTGGTTGGTGGAAGGTTGTGTCCAACCACAAGGCGCCTTGCAGTTAAATGCGCGATCACCATATCGTTGGTGATTGGCGCACCACGGCAGAGTAACGGCATTATCAGGTATATTCTGCCTATTGCTATTGCCATTACGGGGAGGTCGAGCCGGAGCTCGCTGAGAATTGGTTCGGTGAGGGCCATTTTGAGAGGAAATGGCCCTCTGTGGGGCATTTTGGTAGGAATTCTGCCGATTGAGAGGACGGCTCGGCATGGCTCGATTCTGGGCGCTTCGAGGATTGTTCCTTACCTCCGCGCGAAATTGACTTATCTCGCGGAGGAGTGAGGTCTGGAGCGCCCGAAGGTCAGCATGCGTTACTTGTGGTGGCGAACTTCTTTGGTTAAATACGTTGGGGCCTGCCTCTGGATTCCCCTGAGGGAAATTGGTTGAGGCGGGCCTTCTAAGAGGTAACTGGGTTTGAGGAGGATGGAGAGTTGGGACCAATTGAGGGGCTGTGAAAGGCAGACGAGGTTGCCGTGCAGGCTGGGCGGCGTGTTGAGAAACCGCCGCTACCTGGTACGCTGGAGGCTCAGAATACGGATCTGAGCCTTCCATAATTGCGTCCGCAATCTTGGATAAATAGCCCAAACTCTGGTTGGGTTGGGCTATAAGTGCCGAACGGGCATGTTGGGGAAGACACCTCAAAAAGTGGGGCCTTATTAGGTCGTCCCCAATCCTGGTCCCCGCTATAGAGCGTAAATGGGTCAGGAAGAGAGATGGTCGCATCCCAGAAGGGTTGGTTACAGCGGCTAAACGTTGTTGCCGCACACTTCCAGGCTCGTCCAAAGCGTCGAGCAGAGCTTCACGCATGTTGCTATACGGGTTGCGGCCGGCCGACCTTATTATGTGGGCAACATGCGGTCGCTGAGTGCGGTCAAGCACTTTTAACAGCTCAACTGCACGCAGTTGTTCGTCGTGCAAGTCAGAGGCCAGGAAGATGCGGTCTGCTACTGCAAACCAAAGGTCTGGGTCCTCCTCATCGAAGGGGGGCAGTCCTATATTTGAATGGCGAGTCCCATTCCCGAGGCTGGAAGCATCGCGGAATTCTTGGGACTCTGGGTGCCTATGAGCTTGTTGTGAGGTACCGCCACTAGTTGTGGGCATTAAAATGCCGGAATTTATCAAAGGGCCGGTACCAGGGGCGTTAGGAGCGGTAGGGAGTGCGTCAGAGGAAACAGGTTGGGGTCGATTAACGACACTGGAGGCAACCGGTGGTGCCAGGGGAGTAGATTGTCCGGGCAAGTCTAGGTCAGCATCGACCTGCTCAGTGGGGAAATCGACGCTGGAGGCGTCGTGGAATTCAAGAGGCTCGGATTGTTCCAGAGCCTTTTTGGCCATGGTGTTCCGCGTGTTGACCATTATGGGTAGTGACGCGAAACTGAAATAAAGGGCGTAAGAGGACGCGAAGAAAGGTGAAGGGAGGCCAATGGGTCGCAAGAGGACGCGAGGAGTTGGGGAAAGGTCGCCAAAGGATGCTGTGAATTTAAGAGAGTCGAGTGTCACCTAAGGGAGTCGCTGAGAGTTCAAATCGCCAATAAAACAGATAGGACTGTATTGTTATACAGCTTAATTCGAAAATAATTAATCTTCAGTCTAAATTATTGAAGGCGGAAAAAGAAACTTATTACGCGGACGTGTGTGTGTGTAAAAGTGTTGAGGAGCGTTGACGTGAAGTTGTGTGTACTGCCGAAACGGAATTGTATGTTATTCAGTACCCTGAAGGGGTTTACACGTTTATTAAAGTGTTAAATTACTAGGTAGCCAGTACACTAATCAGCTTTAATTTGCCTCAAGCTTCTTTGTTTTTTTTTTGTTCTGGAACTATAAGGTATACAGGTGTAATTTATTTCGGTTTACGTTACTATTTAATCCGTTTGATTTGAAATTTGTCGCTAATCGGTAATTACTTTAACTCGTGAATGCGGAATTTCAAAAGTTCTATAGAATGTCGTTTGCCTTTATAGTAGGTTGTGTATTTGTGTGTGTAAGTCTCGCTGATTCAAAAGTCGAACTATTTATACATATATATATTTAAATACAATTTGGCACATTCACTTGAAAGATCCAGCGTTTACTTTATTACTACTTTTCACTTATATAATTTAACGTAAAAGAAGAGAAAAAAAAAAAAAAACAAGAAAAGAAATGCGCTTAAATTACAGCGCAACTCGACAGAATTTATGTGACTTGTGCTATATTTTGTAAAAATTATGTTTTAATATGATTATTAAAATGAAAATAAAAATATTCTATTATGGATTACTTTTCCACTTTAACATTGAATTATGCCGATTGTACTTTACTTTTATCGTGTCAAACTGTTGAATTAAATTTTGATTCATTTGAAGCTATAATTTTAATTTCGATTTAAGCTGGTCGTGTTTAGTTTATATTTCTGCTCGGAAGGAGCGTACACATTTACGCTTAATATTGTAAGAAAACAGGGAAACAGTAAAACAATTACGAATTTATCCTGGTAATCGGCTGGCTTAATTGGGTATTCAAATTCTTTATTTTCTATTGTTTTATAACAGCTAAGAGAACTTATTGGATAAGGCTTTTGCTAACAATTACAACATGTGCCCTTGATAATTTCTGTTACACGGTTTCTGTCACTTTTAACTTGTTAAGTGGTTTGAGAATTAATTATGTGAACATATATTTGAGTATTTAAAAGGGAAAATACGGACACTTTAAAACAATGTAATTGTAAATGAGAAATTAATTTGTTAGATTTGATTACCAGGCACCGAAGGTTACTATATATATGGTTGTATGAATGATACATTAACTTAATTTAGCTTTTGCAAAACAGAGTAACACATCACTGTTAATTTTAATTTAATCAGGTACGCACTTAATTTGAACACAGTTACACACTTAAGTAAATGATCAGTTGAAAGGACTTACTCGGTGGAAGGGTTCCTGTTGGTGAAGTCTGGAGGTCCTGTTCTGTGCTGAGTTGTCCAAGGGTCCTGGTGACAAATGGGGCTGAGGCTGGAGTACGTTCTCGGGTGTTAAAGATGGGGTGGGGCTCTACTTGCCCTTTAAAAGTCTTTTTATTTTCGAGCACTTCGATGTTTTTGTTGTCACTCGTACTGTCTTATGGATTTTATTTTGGCAGTGCACCGGGAGAGTCACAGTATTTTATTATCGCGGCAAACCAAAAGTTGTGTGTTGGGAGCGTATTCAACAAGGTTGCGTGTTCGCACTAGGTGTCACCAATGTGGCTATATTTCCACTATTGTCTCTGAAAGGCTTCCAATTGTATCAATAACGAAAACACCGCCGATTCTTCTTCCTCTTTATTTATTTATTTATTTAAAGCGTCACATACAACACAAACAAACTTACTCCACTGTTCAAAAGGTTTACTATTAATAATTGAGGGTTGACTGTGTTTACTATGGCATAAATGATTTTAGATAGCAAAATTGTTCACAACTAATGATTGATTATGCACTGAGTTTATGTACCATAAATGGTTTTAAATAGCAAGGTAACTTTAATAATTGTGGGTGCACCGTGTCTACTATAACATGAATGATTTTAACTAGCAAAAACGTTCACAATTAATTATTGAGGGCGCACTGCGTTTGTGTAACATAATTGGTTTTAAACAGCAAAAAGGTTCACAATTACTGATTGATTATGCACTGTGTCTATGTAACATAAATGATTTTAAATAGCAAAGTAACTTTAATAATTTTGGGTGCACTGTGTTTGTGTAACATAAATGGTTTTAAATAGCAAAGTAACTTTAATAATTTTGGGTGCACTGGGTTTGTGTAACATAAATGGTTTTAAACAGCAAAGTAACTTTAATAATTTTGGGTGCACTGATTAATCCACTTCACACCCGCACGGCTTGGTAGCTCTAATCTGACTGACTATTCGCTGCCGACGAAAAAAAGGACACCGCAAAAGAAAACCGCAAAAAGAGGAGGAGCTGCACGATCGACTCGAGGCAGTCAATCGTGATTGGACCGGGAAATACGGCATACATTTCGTATGTATGTGTATGCATCGCATACAATCGTCCGGTGACCGAGGGTGGTTGCGAGCGTCGCAACTGCATCTCCTGCGAATACAAACTATGCATGGCCTGCGGCTATGTACACAATTGATTGTGCAATACTTGCCGGCAACAGGAACATCTGGGGTAAAAACAACACGAGCCGAAGATCTGGTCATCCTAGGAGAGGCCATAAATCAACATTTAGGTTGATGGGTGTGAATTTTCCTAGGTCCGGCAACGGTTGGCGGCCGTTAATAGGAAATTGGATATACCATAAACAATCTGTGATGCAAATGCTATATTTGGGTATTGCAACGAATATAGGGTGCAGCCATTGCCAGATGTTAAAAGTAAACACTTGATGGCCACATCCAATTCGTTGCTTGTTTGCGGTCCCTGATCGGTGGAGACCGATAATAGGAAACCCGCTATTGCTGGTAATTAGGGTAATGTTTGCTTTGCATCAGCCGAAACCTTGTCGGCGGTGGCAAACTGATGGGACCTGATAGCCGCATGCTAGGGGTGCCATGGACAAACAAAAACAACGAGTAATCAATGAACTCCGTGTTGATTTTGTTTCCATGGCATAAGGCTATGGGAACGAGATGCACTGGGTGCAATGCATGCCCGAGGATGAAATTTTCAATGCCACGGCTAGGTGATAATCTTTGCCGTGGACTTAATGTTTTCAGATATGGTAATGCATGCCCGAGGATGAAATTTTCGATGCCACGGCTAGGTGATAATCTTTGCCGTGGACATAATGTTTTCAGATATGGTGGTGGAGAAAAAGGGGTTTGGAGAAAAACCCCCAAAGAAAGGTAAGCTGCCTAAAAGATATTCATGTCAGTTATCCTATTGGGTAACTGAATTAATTCCAGCAATTTGGCTGGCGGTAAATGCCGTAGCAAGGTTACGCAACCTTGCTGAACGTTCGACTTTGAGGTAAGTCGCTTCGCCTGGAATAGTGGGGATCGAGTGATGTATGGCTCTTCGGGCCCTGAAAAGCCCCACAGACGCGACATGCCGCCCGCTTTGAAGCGTCAGATTCAAAACTGGAGGTGATGATTGGTCTTCAGCAGCAGGCTCGATGGGAAGAGGGCAAAGCTTCTTTACGCAGCGATCGTACAAGCCACCTTTCGTACGGAGAGTGACGACTCGTACAACTCCATCTTTGCCAGGATGAGTAGAAACGATTCTGCCAAGGGCCCGTTTTAACGGTGGAAGAGTTTCTTCTAGAGTGAGCACCAGCGCTCCTTCCGTTAGCTGGACCTCGGAACGTCGAGAGCGACCGAATTGAATTAATTGATGCAAATATTCCTTGTGCCAGCGCTTCCAAAAATGCTGCTTCAGTTGTTGAACGTGTTGCCAGGCTGATAAGCGATTAGCTGGGGTACCTGTGAGATCAATTTGTGGGAAAGAAGTTAAGGGGCTACCCACTAAGAAATGGGCTGGAGTTAAGGGTTCGAGATTATTGGGATCAGAGGACATTGGGGATATAGGACGGGAGTTTAGTATTGCTTCTACTTCAATAACATAGATCTCTAATTGTTCATAAGTGAGCAAGGCATCACCAACGGTACGAGTTAAATGATGCTTAAAAGACTTAACGGCAGCCTCCCAGATTCCTCCGAAGTGAGGAGCTCTGGGCGGGATAAAATGCCAATCAATACGTTGGCCACTACAAAAATTAAAAACGGAATTTTGATGTTCCGGGGAATTTAACAGAGTATAAAGCTGATGGAGCTCATTTTTAGCCCCGACGAAATTGGTTCCATTATCGGAATGTATGTCTACTGATTTTCCCCTGCGAGAAAAGAAACGCTTTAAACTTGAAATAAAGTCCTCGGTGGATAATCCACCAACTAGTTCGAGATGAACAGCCTTTGTGCACAGGCATACGTATACAGCTACGTAGACCTTCAATCGACATTTGTTGCGATAGCGCCTTTCCTTTATATAAAATGGTCCACAATAATCTACTCCGACACGTAGAAACGGGCGAGAAGAAGTTACTCTTTGTTTTGGTAACATACCCATGGGGTAGTCGGCGAGGAGAGGCTTAGCTTTAAAGCATGGCACGCACTTGTGAAGTATACGGCGAGTCACGCCTCGACCGCTTATCGGCCAATATTGTTGACGCACCGAATATAGGGTGGTTTGTATACCGGCATGGTTGAGCCTGATGTGTTCAGCTTGTATAATCAACTTAGTTATGTGATGCTGAGCTGGCAATAGGATGGGATGGCGTTGATCAGTTGGAATTGCAGAACGCGCAAGCCTGCCTCCGACACGTAGTATACCAGACGAATCCAGTATTGGATTAAGAGGGATCAATTTGCTAGATGAAGGAAGTGGCTGGCGAGCTGAGAGCGCCTCAAGCTCGCATTTGAACGAATGCATTTGAACAAGTCGAATAATGGCATCATGAGAGAGCGAAAGCTCGCTTACCCGCAATGGGCCATAATTACGTTGTATCTTGCCCTTAGCATTATGAGCGAATCTGAGCACATATCCCACAACTCGTTGTAGTTTGCTGAATGAGCTGTATCGCTCGAGTATATTCCACTTTTGGATTGCGAGTGACATACAAGCAATCGCGGGTATTATGGGTTTTAACTCAGGTACGTCTATATTAGCTAGAGCTAGTTTAGGCCATGATGAGTCGTTTTCCCGTAACCACGAGGGACCATCGAACCAAAGGGTACTTTCCACGAAATCAGAGGGAAGTTGACCGCGTGAAACAAGGTCTGCGGGATTATTTTGAGAAATATTCACCAAACACGCAAATTATTGATGACGCGTGATGCTTTTATCGCGCTGATGCAGATTATTAACGAAACGCCAACCACAAGGACGATAAGATGCCTTTATAATGATTAGCTATTAAACTAACGAAACGACAAACCAAATTAGTGCACGATGAGTTTATTGCACTTATATATTGAAATAACGACACGAAAACCAAAATGTAACTAAAAGATACACGATAGATATTTTATTTTCTACAGACAACGAAATATGTGGACTGTATAGTATGATGATGACAATTATTATAATAACAAAAAATAGCAAACAAACTGCTTTTATATAGCTACAAGAGGGAGGTCCTCCTTTACATGTATTGGTACAATATCGGTAGAATTTAATGGTAATGAAACATTTGTATATGGAGAGAAAATGGGAGGAGCAATTGCATCCACGTGGTTTTGCATGCGTTTGAAGCATGAGGAAAACCGTCTGTACAAAAGTAATGGAATTTTAATGATGTACTTAACAGTAACGAACAAGGGTGAAAAGGTCTAGACGAGTATTATTAGGAAATACAAAATAAACTATAAAAACGTGGTAAAAGACCAAAAACATGATGCAGGTAATTATGGAGGGAAATTTGAGAAACAAAAAACATCAGCAGGACGCGACAATTGATATTCAACTGTTCACCAAACACGTAAATTATCGTTATTTAAATGTTCACCAAACACGCAAATCATTGATATTCAACAGTTCACCAAACACGTAAATTATCGAATCCTTCCGGCTCTGATACACTATGGCATCGAAATCTCCAGCGACACTTGCGCACCATGAATAATGAAATCTGACTCATCTTCCATTCGTCTACATACGAAGGAACCGGTCGCGAATAGCCCCAAAAGGGGAGGAGCTACACGATCAACTCGAGGCAGTCAATCGTGGTTGGGTTAGCTAACATGGGGTGGATTTCCCATGTATGTGTATCTGCTAAACAAGACCAGCAACGGACGAACATAGATGGCTGCGGGCGTAGTTATTGCATCCCATCATAATGATCATTAGCAGAAGAAAAAGTTCTGTGGGGGTTTAGGAAGTATGTTGCGCCAAGACACGGGCACCTGATTCACTTCCTTCCCACTTTTCCATTTTCCGCGTCCATAAGATCGTTCGCGTCACCGCGTTCCTTGGGACGGGATAAAATCGACTGTTCCTAGGGTCGTAGGAAGGCGCGTCTCAACAAATATCGCTTTCCCTCGTCTGTCCACCTTCTGCTGACAATGTTAATGCGAGTGGGAGCAATGAGCGCGAATACGTCGTCCGCGAGCAATGGACTACGGTGATACACCATCGACGAAGGGAGGAAGGAATAAAACACTTCGGCTAATCGAACATAGGTTTACTTTTATTTGTCCTTTTTGGTTGCTTAACTTCTCTTATTAATAAAAGGTTGCACACAAAATTTATCTACAGAGCTAAATGGTTATACACTGAGGATTAACCTTTTGGGTTCATGAATGACTGCACACAAAATTGTTGTACAAGGTAGATTGGTTCACTGTTCAATGGTTATGCGTTTCAGATGAACGTACGCTAAATTGTTCTGCACCGAGATTTGGCTTTCGCTCGCGACTTTACTCGACCTCATTGAAAGATTAGAATTGACCCGAACCTCCTCGACTTAGGTTGTGATTCTCACACTTTGGGGCACTCCTGTGGTTAAAATTGGCTGGTGTTTGTACGCTTCGAATAACGGTTTTCGACTTTGTTCTGGGCGCCACGGCGGATAAATTGCGACTGACTCATGGAATTGAAAATCCATTGCGTTGTGGTAGTGGGTTCGTAAACTCATTGCCACTTCCTAAGAATTTAGTGGAAGACTTGCTATGCGCATGCATATGAGTTTAGTTCCAGCGAATCCTTGCCGTATAAGCTAAGTTGGATTCGTTGGTTGTGTATACCAGGAAATTGAAATTGCTTGGGTGCAAGCAAGGAATATCGTTTAGATAGAATGTTAACCGTGTTAAAGATTCTTTGCACTGCACTATATATGCCCTGCACTAATTATATACACACACAGATAATACAATCCAATTACTTAAATGAAAGACACTTGTTTAAACAAAATGCAGTGCTTTATTTTTGAAGATTACACCATGCACACCAACTAACACACAATTCATTTTTTACACATTAGTTTTAATTTTATTTTAAGCTCTGCGGCTTGTTAACGTAAAATTACACACACGACTTAACCGCTCGACTATGAACATACGTCCGCCTTTACTAACGACGGGTAACACTCGCGACTTTAGATACGCGATCGGCTTTATATTTACGTCCGTCCAGGACAATGATGGGTATTAGACTCTCTTTATTTTTATGTCCGATGTAGGCGATGGTTTCTTTCAGACCCTTTCAAGTTATCAATATCCAAACCGGACGACGTTCATACATCGACCTCCTTATCTCTCTTTCGGTCGTGTAGACCGAAATATACATTCATCCATTGTTTACTCACAATAGATCCTTTTTGATACCCATGAGGTATGCTTTGCAGTACATTTCTTGAGAATAATAAACATTGAAAATGTTTATGATCTGCGAGATCTGATTGTGTGGATGCGTGTATACAATTTAGAATCTTGTATTTACACAAGTGTTCATTTATGGTCAACGATGGCAAAGATATTTTGTATACTTTATTGCTTCGTTACCATAGAATTATTCTTTGTTTTGAGCAGCACATTATTTTCTTTGTGCCGTCATGGATTTTTCCCAGATGTGGTTTTGGCGGTATTTGTTTTATAACAGCGGGTTGGTACAATGTTCCGCCGAACACTATTCGCACCAGAGAAAAAATACAAGCAACCAGAACACGGAGCGAATCAGCACAATAAACACGAACAGATCCTTTACGGATTTAATCTTTTTTATTTCTTTAATACTCGAACAATGTCCCGTACAATATTTTATTAAAAAGTGCAGCGAAACACACGCACGACACACACGTTACACCCTTGGATCCAATTAACTATAAATCGGATACGGTACTCTACCTCCTCGACGTTTCTCTTTATTTATCCGCCTTGACGATCAAAATCTCTCTAACTATCTGCCCTCTACCATATCCTGCTCACACAGATACCCAGATTCAAAACTGGTATCCGTATCTATCCGGAAAATATTCCCTATTTGCTCTGCTAACAGAACTTCCGAATTTCTGTTAGCAGCATGTTATCGCATCCCCCGGGATATTTTGTAGTTTCCTGAAAGGGGAAAGTCATCTTGCATACATCATTATTATCGCTGATAGAATTTCATTTCCACGGCCTTCTGTTTGCACAGAACATCTGGCGCCCAGACCAGAGATATTCGGCGATTGTTTTGACGTGCAGTCCGTGGGACTTATTTGAACTTGGTACCCGGAATCGAAATCCATTAGATCTTTATAATGGTGCGAAATTCTAGCGTGGCCGTGGGACCGGAGTATTGGCTTTTTTTGGCTTAACTCCTCATAAATTATCGGATATCTCGTTGAGATATATTCGATTGCGATAGGTCGTGGCTGCCTTCTGTTGTTCAACGGATTTGGGTGGTCCTTGCGTTAGATTACCTGCACTTGCATCCCTTGATCGGCTCATTCTTTGATGATAGCAATTCTTTTGTATCGAATTTCGGAATTGCCGGTTCGATGAAATGTTCCTGGGCGCAGGCAGCATGTATGGCATTTTGGGAATTGTTTTTTTAGGCATAGAACTCATGGATGTTTATACCTTTGTTTCAGGCATGATGAATTATAATTGTTGAGCTTGAACTGAAAAGCTTTGGGGACGTTCAGTTCCTTGCTTTTTGGTGTCGGTCTCAACGTTGGCTGCGAGTTGCAGGCCCTATCGCGGGACTTTGGGGCACGCGTCTGTGGGCGCGTGCAACGCTCTCAGGTAAGTAAGTTCTTTGAAGATAGGAACCTTACCTGCGTAGAATTGTGCGTTCGTGGAACGCTACATCACTCCCCCCCTAGTGACGTAGTCACGATATGAAGTAGTTAGTTTCTTGGGGGGTGTAGTTGAGTTTTATGGGCGTGCCCCCTTCCGTATTGGGCGGTGTTTGGGTGGTAGAGGAGCGAAAGTTATCGCGTTCGTCGTTCTTTTTCGCTTGTCAGAAGTTGGGGTTTCAGGTTGCCGTACATTGAGAATCTTCGCAGCGTCTTCTTGTGCGCGCAGATCTCGGGCGCGCTGCCGCGTTATCGGTCCGTGTAGGATGTCCGACGCCCCGCGCGCGACCATTTCGCGAGGGTTTGGTTGATTCTCAACATTTGACGTGCCTGGCGTTTCGTGGGATTCTGCTGGGTGGCGTACGGGGCAGGTTTCGGCTGCCGCCGCTGGTTGTGGCGCCCGAGCAGGGACTTTGCGGCACGCGTCTGTGGGCGCGTGCAACGCTCTCAGGTAAGTAAGTTCTTTGAAGATAGGAACCTTACCTGCGTAGAATTGTGCGTTCGTAGAACGCTACATGGTATCTGGATTCCATGATTTGCCCGTATATGCATTTTGTAGCTAATGCACTTTTACAGGTACTCATTGGGTTGGATATGTTGATTTGGATTAATCAACATATGGGGCTTCACATGAAGGTGAATCCTGTTAATGGTGGGGGGTGGCCCCCAAAAAGGGTGAGTATTAGGGGAGGGTAGGCGTTGCGTGTAACAATCCTCCCCCCTTTAGAAAATGAGTATTATTCTTAGAAGAGGAATAATACTCTCGAACGGTTTTTAAAGTGGGTACCGGGGCGTGAACCCTTGCGTGAATAAATGTCAGTGTCAGCGTGCGCGTTTACAAAAATTGTTTAAAGAAAAATAAAAATTTTTTTTTTGTGTCCCATATTCTGTCATTACAATTGTTGGGATCATTGTATTTTGTTTACAAGATTTATGTTTTTGTTTTTATTTATATACATACTTTTTGAGCATGTAATGCTAACTTTGTTCGCTAGTTTACATAAGAGTATATTTTTTTCCATTTATTTTTGGACGTTAGTTTCCATTAATCTGGTATGTTTTATTGTAGCTGGGTTGTACAATTATTGTTAAAGTGTATTAAGTAACAAAAAAAATAATAAAAATAGATACATGTATTATAAAAGTAAAGTTTAAAGTAAATACATTTCAAAGTAGTATGCAAAGGATCAAATAAATGTTCTTAATTTAGTTCGTAATAAAGAGTTATTTTTCTAATATGTATTTAAGGCACTAATATATATATATGTATATATATATATATTATTTTTTTTATTTATTTATTTTTTTTTTTTTAAACTTAATTGAAGTAAAGGTATATCTATATTTATTTATTTTAAAAGAGAAATCTTACAATAGTAATGTATGGGTAATGTGGAGTATATTCTTGGAAACTTCATAATTTCGGTTTTTTTTTTGTTTGTATTTTTCCTTGTTAGGAGGACCATTAATTATAGGTTAAGTATAACTTAATAAGTATAGAATCTGTCTATATATAGTTTTTACTTAATTTTTTTTTTTTTTTTTTTTTGTAGCTACTAACTAAAAGGAGAGCATATATTTACAATAATAGTACTTATAATTCTAAGAATAATACAGGAATATTAGTGATTATAATAAAACTTGCAATGATTCTTATATTTTTCTTATAAATTTAAACAAAATATTCCATTGCAATTATGAAATAAACAGATTGGACGTAAACACATAAAGTTATTTCGTATAAAATGTTGGTAAGATTAAGTTTCATTTAATTATATATATAGATTTTTTTTTCAATTTACATGTAGTTGTAGAAAAGATTATATTATTGTTTACATGTTTAAAACTTTGGTTTGAGTTTTTTTTGTTTTTAATTTATTGATAATAATTATTGCTTAATTTTATGAGGTAAAATATATAATTCTATTATAAGCATTTGAATTACAAGTTCTTTGTTTTACAATTTTCAACTTTTTACTCTTCAATTTTGTTCATATTTGTTTACTTTACAGATCTTATTTTATCTACAATATTTACGACACATACAATTCATTTGTGTTCTGCCAGGGAGTCATCTATGATTTCTGAGAAAGGTTTTTGTCCTGGGAAGCAAATAGATAATGTATGTGGATAAGGAAAGGGAATGGGAATATTGGTAGTTCGTTCATCAGGTGTAGTTTGGTTTATTCATAAAATGGCTTCAGACGATTGTTGTGTATTACAACATTTCTGTTGCCTACCTTGATAGTGGTATTAACGGCTCCTGTAATTGATGTAACCACATAAGGGCCTTTCCATGTGGGTGTTAATTTCCCCTTCCTGTTTTCGTTTCGTACCAAAACTTTATCGCCCACGTGAAACGTGAAAGGGCGTGTTACACGGTCGTGGTACTGTTTTGACCGCTGTTTGCTAGCCAATAAGTTTCGCCTAGCTATTTCATACATTTTCTGTAATTTGTATTTTAATAGCTTGTGATAACTCTCGTGGTTGTACACTGGTTCCGGTGCTCGTTTTAAGTTTGAGGGTACTTCCGGAGTGAAACCATAGAGACAATCCATAGGCGTGAGTTTTGTACCTTTGTGTACACTGCTGTTGTTCACGAATGTCGCCGTCCTCAGGTACTGATCCCAAGATTGGGGGTTTTCATCCACAATGCTGCGTAGGTATTCTACGATTGGTCGATGGGCTCTTTCGAGAGCTCCATTCGATTGTGGATGGTATGCTGAGGTTTGTAGTTTTTTAATATGGAGCAGCTTACACACGCTTTTAAATAAGCCGCTGAGAAAGTTGGATCCCTGATCGGTGACTAGACACTTCGGAACACCATACCGAGCAATGATTTGATCGAAAAAGACTTGCGCCACCGATTCTGCCTCTACATTTGGTAGAGCATAGCAATCCATATACCTGGACAAATTGTCCTGAAAAGTTAAAATGTATTGGTTGCCAGTAGGAGTTTGTTCGATAGGACCCACGATGTCTAAGTAGACTTTATCAAAGGGCCTCTCAGCAATGTCAGTCACTACCATTGGCATACGCAGGGCTGGTGAGGATTTCATGGTTTGACATGTTTTGCATACTTTTATGTAGTGCTTAATGTCACGCAACATGTTCCTCCACCAGTAGTTCCTACGAATTTTTTTATATGTTTTAGACACTCCCTGGTGTCCACCCATGGGAAGGTCTTGGTAGTCTTTGAGTATTATTTGGATTTCTTCGGGGTTTGTAATTTCCATCACCCCTATCTCATATG
This sequence comes from Microdon myrmicae, assembly GCA_963931805.1. Taxonomy (NCBI): domain Eukaryota; kingdom Metazoa; phylum Arthropoda; class Insecta; order Diptera; family Syrphidae; genus Microdon; species Microdon myrmicae. The sequence goes on from OZ007502.1 coordinate 41,125,827, forward strand.
TGCGACTCACCGTTGCATTCTCAGGAGGATCAGTGTCCTCTGGAAGTCCTTGGGTAAGTTTGTCATTTGTATTCGCTGCCTGTTTTTTGGTTTGAGCACGAGTTACAGCATTACATTGCTGAGGGGGTTGTTTTCTAATAGGCATTTTCTTTGGGTGTATGCCTGAAGGTTGTTCCGTTGATATAGGTTGATCAAGGGAATTTTGGGGGATGCGGCTAAGGGCGTCCGCATTTGTGTTGTACTTTCCGGGTTTGTACTCAATCTGGTAGTCAAACTCTGCTAATTTTTGGTGAAATTTTGTTAGACGGGATGAGGGATCCTTTAATTTCAACATTCCTCTAAGAGGTCTGTGGTCTGTGTAGACCGTAAATTTTCGTCCTTGCAAGTAACAACGAAAGTTTTTGGTAGCCCAAACGATCGCTAACAACTCTTTTTCGATTGTGGAGTAATTTCTTTCGGCCTTGTTTAAGGTCCGACTAGCGTAGGCAATAGGTTGATCCTTGCCCACTTCGCCTTGTGAGAGCACTGCTCCTAGTGCTTCATTGCTAGCGTCCGTGGTCAGGTTAAAAGGCCGTGTAAAATCAGGGTAGATAAGAAGAGGTGGTGAAGTTAACAGCTCTTTTATTTTTTCAAATGCTTGCTGGCATTTATCTGACCATGTGAATTTTACCTCTTTTGTTAAAAGGTTAGTTATGGGACGTACTATCTTGGAAAAATCCGGAATGAATTTTCGATAGTAGTTGGCAAGACCTAAAAAGGATTGAACGTTTTTAACTGTTCTTGGAGTTGGAAAAGTCTTTACGCTGGCAGTTGTAGCGGGATTTGGCAGCGCTCCTTTTTCCGAACAGACATGTCCAAGGTAAACCACTTCTTTTTGTAGAAACCTACATTTCTCCGGTTGCAGTTTTAGATTATGTTCTCTTAGTTTGTCGAAGACTTTTTGAAGTTTGCCATTATGGTTTGCCAAATTTTTGCCATATATGACAATATCGTCTAGGTATACAAAACATTCGAGACCTTGCAGTCCGGTTAGGACATGGTTCATGAGTCTTTGGAACGTAGCCGGTGCTCCTTTTAATCCGAACGGCATACGTGTAAACTCATAGTGTCCATAATTGGTGCTGAAAGCTGTTTTTTGTTGGTCTTTGGGGTCTACCAATACTTGATGGTAGCCGCTAGCCAGATCGAGCGTAGAGAAATAACGCGAATGACCGAGCTGGTCAAGTATATCCTCTATTCGAGGCAACGGGTATGCGTCTCCGATGGTTTTTTCATTTAGCTTCCTGAAATCAACTACGACTCTCCATCGGGTTTCTCCGTCGGGGCCCGCTTTCTTTGGAACTACCAGAAGTGGTGAGTTCCATGGACTTTTGCTAGGTTGAATAATATTATTCTCTAGCATTTCCCGCACTTGCTCGTTTATTATCTGTTTTTTATTTTCGGGTAGTCTGTACATCCTTTGGTTTATTGGTGCTTGGTCCTGTACCAAAGGGATTTCATGCATTATTGCATTGGTGTACGTCAGGTAATCGCCTTTCAGATGAAATATGTCGTGATATTCCTGGCATAAACTCACAATGGATTGGTGCTCCTCAGAACTTAGATTTTTCCCTAAATTAAGTTCCTCATATAGTTTCTCCAACCGTGTATCAATTGTGGTTTCACCTGACGATTCATTTTCCGAGTACAAGTATTTTATGTGTTGGAGGGTTGCCACCTCCGAAGGGGTTAACTCGGTTTTATCTGCTGACGTACATACTCGCATCCGGAGGCTTTCGTTATCTCGGATATCCAGGGGAATTAATGAGTATTCCCTGGTGGGCAGTAACTCTACTTTTATCCGGTGAATTAATTTGGCAGTGTCTGTTATATTGAGTACTGCAATCTTTGGCCTCGAAGCATTGTTTAATATGCAATTCGATAGGTATATTCCTGATTGCATTTCTTTGGGCAAACAGATCACTTCCTCTCGGATTTCTATTGGTAACACAATTACCTTTTGTGAACGTCCTGGTATTTCAACCGGTTCACTCAGAATAACTTCCACTGTTTCAGAGTTTGGAGCTGCTGGATCTGTAGTCCTATTTTCTCTGATTATTTCTATAGAAGTGTGAGGCTCTGCTTGTGGGATCGGGGATATTGGGAGCGATGCAGTTTTGCAGCCAGCACTTTTCTTAGAAAAGGCTTTGGAAGAGCTACCAACTATGGGTTGTACCTTTTTGGGTCCCATTTCGTCAATAGTCCTTTTTTCATCGGCTGCCCGCGTTCGTCCTGTTTTTCCTCGATTCCTTGCGAAGGGGATGGTAAAGTGTTCGGAGTTGGTACCCATGCGAGGGAATTCCAAACACTGTCCCGGTCCATCCACTTTGCAATTCCTGGACAGAAAATCGTTGCCCAAGAAACCATCTTCTTTGAGCCCAGGCAGAGAGTGTACCACTTGGAATGAGCATGGCACGCTCTGTGCCAACTCGAAATGCCCTAAACAGCTGCCTCTACTTTTCCCTGAACCAAAGGGCGTCTGCAGAGTGCATGAGTCTTGGCTATCTATTTGGCAATTGGAGTGGAGTGCTTTCTGTTTGATTATACTGATCTCGGCGCCAGTATCTACTACTAATTTTATTTCTTTGCGTCGCCCTATATCCAAAGGAAGTTGGACTATGGGGACACGGGTTAGTGGCGCCTGAGAACAGTTAGTGTTATGTGATTTTAATTCGGTCGGGTTGGGGTATTTGAACCCGACCGTACTGAGTTTCCCGAACTATTCTCCCATCTTTGTTTATGTCGGCATTCTGCCACCGTGTGATTTCGCCTATTGCAAAATTCACAGGGCTTTCTCCAGCTTTGGGAGGGCGGGTTGGTATTTGAGCGTGTATTGCTGGGCTCGGGTGGGTGGGAGTTTTGCGTTGCCCTTATTCGACGGCGTCGTCGTTGAGACCGATTCCTTGGAGTGTCTCGGTTGGAATTCTGATGCCTTACCTGTTCTTCTTCCTCCGACACCAAGTCCGGATCCACGTTGACAGTCAATGTGACTGTGCGCTTTTGTGGATTTGACCGACGTTGATTATTTTTTGGATTTGATTCCCGAATATTGTTGGAGGCGGAAGTCGAATGACCTGCCTGTTCCCAATTTAATTTGTGGCGGCATTCTGTCCACTTATGGCCTCGTCTGCCACAGAATTCACAGCTGTGTCCTACGCTGTAAACTTTGTAGTTTTGCGTGGGGCGCGCCTGAGCGGAAGTTGATGGTTGAGGGACCTGTGGTGATTGTACCTGGGGTGCTCTTAGATTTGATTGTGGGCGACCGCTTTTTGGGGGCCCATAGTTCCTATATGTTGGTTGGGTTGCGGGTACACGACATTCCCTAATATCATGTCCATATTGCCGACAACCCATGCAGAAAGGCGTATTTCTGCGTTTTAGACACTCCTCATAAACGTGTCCCTTTTTCTTGCAGAAACTGCAAGTTACGCGTGCAACCTGTGGAAAAGGAGAGCGGGTGCTGCTGAAATAAGCTGGTATTGGCTGACTTTCCCCAGGGTATGCAGCTGGAGCCGATAAGTTTTGTGTAACCGCCTGTGGGTTTATCGAATTCCATCCAGTGGCAAGTGGAGAATCGACTGGTGTTCGATTTACTGCCACCTGTGGGTATGAAACAGAGGCAGAAGGAGCGTTGACCGGTACACTGTTTGATACAGCCTGTGGATATGAAACAAGGGTAGAAGGAGCGTTGATTGGTACACTGTTTGACACCGCCTGTGGATATGTAGCTTGTCGCACAGGCGCAGGCAGATCGTAAGATCCTATGTAGTTTGCCTGTGGCTGTGGCGGGGGGAGAACTTAAATAATGAATATTATTTGTCTCCTGAGGATATGCGCTATATTGTACATGAGGATAGTGATCGAGTCGTGGGTAGTTTAATTGGGTCATATTTTCAGATTGGTTGGGGACTGGGGGTCTACTTTGGGTGGAGTTATACAACCGTATCATTTCCTGTTGTGACTTCTCCATCTGGATTAATTTCTGGGCCAAACCGTCAAATGTGTCATCACCGACCAACACCATGAATTGCCTCAGAAAAGGATCTGCAGTACCACCTTTCAGAGCGGATTTCGCTGCTAAGTCTACCTGCAGCTTGAACGCAGCGCCGTTCACCAGGCCGTACGTTTTGTTTGCTGCATTTTGGCACTGCGCCATGGTTTTCACCAATCTTGAGACGAAACCATTCATCTCTTCTCCAGGAGCCTGTCGTGTTGCTCGTAGTTGGTTCAGCAAGTCCTCGAACGACTCTTGTGGCTGTTGTGAGCTCTGGAAGAGTGTCTCCAATTCTTCAATAGACTCTACTGACTTAGCGGTGACCAACTCATAGGCATCGCCAACCAGTCGCGTGGGTAGTAGTTGGAGAAACACCCGTTGTTCCTCAGCTGGCAAACAACTTATTGCCCTCCTGCAGCTACTTACGAACGCCTTAAGTTCGCTTGCTGCATTTGGAGCCTTAACACCTGAAAAAATTGTCACCGCCCTTGCCAGCAAATCCAAAATACCTCCCAGATTCACCGAACTACCAGGAAACGAGGGGGGAACGGGAGTGGACGCGGTAAGTGGGATTTCAAAATTAGGTTGTTGGGTCAGGGTTTGGGTAAGACTTGTCCCAGGCAGAACATCTATTTTTGTTATGTTTAATTTGTTTGGTATGTCCATTTTATTATTTTTGTTAATAATTGTTTTAATCTCTCTACTATTAATTTTTTTTAATAATACTTTTAAATTACTCACCACCGATGCTGCAGTTCCTGCCGCTGCAGTTTTCTTTATTCTTCGGGAACGGCGAAGGGGCACGATTACGCGTTGGCCTCCAGGCATTCAAGACTTGCTTGGTTTCTTCTAGTATCCTTGGTGTGCTGTTATTATCCTGTAATGCTGGTTGCGATTTTGTTCCCTCGTTGTTATGTCTGATGTGGTTTTATTACTTTCCTGTCCGTTTTTATTTAGTGTCTGTTGTTTTTTCACTGTCAGTTGTTGCTAAATTGTATTATTTTATGTGTGCTTTAGCCACTTTTTTGTAGATTCAGTTTAGTGTCTTTATAAGTTTGTTTTGTTTGTGGAATGTTTTTATGTTTCCACTTTTAAAATTTTTTATTTAATTTATTAAATACTTTGTTTTTTTTTTTCTTTTGTACTTTATCTGTTGAACTGTATTCGAACTGTTTTATCTAGGCTGCTATACGTGTGTGTGTTTTTTTTTTTTTTTTTAATTAAACAAACTCTTTTGATTTTTTTTTCATGATTTCATTCAGCACATTTTGTTCTTATTATTTGGTCACTGTGTTTGTTTGTGTGTTTTATTTGTGTCTTTTTATTTAGTGCATTTGTGTGGTTAATTAATGTTTTTTTTCACTTCACTATTGTTTATTTTGTGTTTTTTTTTTTTTTAAACACGTTTTGTTTTTGTTTGGGAGCTCTGTAAGCTCTTTTAGAGTTAAGGATTTTCAAGCTCTTATGAGTTCTTAAACTCAGGCTTCCTTAAACTCACCGGCTGCGCCACTTGTTAAAGATTCTTTGCACTGCACTAATTATATACACACACACAGATAATACAATCCAATTACTTAAATGAAAGACACTTGTTTAAACAAAATGCAGTGCTTTATTTTTGAAGATTACACCATGCACACCAACTAACACACAATTCATTTTTTACACATTAGTTTTAATTTTATTTTAAGCTCTGCGGCTTGTTAACGTAAAATTACACACACGACTTAACCGCTCGACTATGAACATACGTCCGCCTTTACTAACGACGGATAACACTCGCGACTTTAGATACGCGATCGGCTTTATATTTACGTCCGTCCAGGACAATGATGGGTATTAGACTCTCTTTATTTTTATGTCCGATGTAGACGATGGTTTCTTTCAGACCCTTTCAAGTTATCAATATCCAAACCGGACGACGTTCATACATCGACCTCCTTATCTCTCTTTCGGTCGTGTAGACCGAAATATACATTCATCCATTGTTTACTCACAATAGATCCTTTTTGATACCCATGAGGTATGCTTTGCAGTACATTTCTTGAGAATAATAAACATTGAAAATGTTTATGATCTGCGAGATCTGATTGTGTGGATGCGTGTATACAATTTAGAATCTTGTATTTACACAAGTGTTCATTTATGGTCAACGATGGCAAAGATATTTTGTATACTTTATTGCTTCGTTACCATAGAATTATTCTTTGTTTTGAGCAGCACATTATTTTCTTTGTGCCGTCATGGATTTTTCCCAGATGTGGTATCTGGATTCCATGATTTGCCCGTATATGCATTTTGTAGCTAATGCACTTTTACAGGTACTCATTGGGTTGGATATGTTGATTTGGATTAATCAACATATGGGGCTTCACATGAAGGTGAATCCTGTTAATGGTGGGGGGTGGCCCCCAAAAAGGGTGAGTATTAGGGGAGGGTAGGCGTTGCGTGTAACAACCGAAGTCATTTCGGGGCAATGTATGCCGCTTGGTTGACTGTTAATGTTCCGTTGAGGATTTGGATATGCGCTTTGTTAAGGCATATGAACTTCGGGGAAATGTGTGCGGCTTGGTATACTTGCTAATGTTCCGTTGAGGATTTGGATATGCGTTTGTTATGGCATACGAATTTCGGGGAAGTGTGGATTGCTTGGTTGCGTTGAGGAAATATAGATAATTGACCGAAGCAATTTTGGGGAAATGAATGCCGGGATGATTAGAATATATTCGGTTGAATTATATTCAGTTGGAGATTTGGAAAATATTTTATTGTAGATTGGGAGATGTATGCTATTGCGGATTGGGAGGTGTATGCTATTGTGGGGATGGTTTTTGCATGTTAGGTTAGGATTGTGGGTTGGTTCTCCGTGTGGTATAGAGAACCCCCACAGGTCTCTGCGATCTAATGTCAACAGAAACGCTATTTCCCATGATCGACGGCGGGGGTGCGGATCGTTTGAGTTTCCCGGCATTGGATGGGTCGGCAGCTGTGTACACAATTAATTTGTGTAACGCTTGCCGGCGGCGGACCCATCGGGTGTGAAAACACACCGACGATCCGCTAGCACATCTGAGAAACCATAAATCAACGTTTAGTTGATTCACATGATGTTTCCTAGGTCCGCGGACGGATGGCGACCGATAACAGAAACTCTCGCTGAAGACAAACAATCCCAATAGACATGGATGCGCGTTGGATTCTGCAAACGAACACAGGATTGTTGTTTAAACTAACACACAACGGCCAGATACCATCAGATGCATGAGTTTTAGGGTAATTACTGCCGGTCTGGTGCCATCAGGCAAGAGCGTCCGCTTAGATGTCTACATTAAGTAAACGAAAACTGCTTCGCTAGCCATTGTGTGAATCGTGGCTATTCATTGGGTAAATAATATTGATGGTCATGACCGATGCTGGCGATCGTTCCAAGAAACGGCAACGGATCGCAGCATCGGTCAGGCTGATAACCCAGTAATATGCGCGCCTGCAAGGCCAATAATAATTTGAACCTTTTTTTCCTTGGAAACGATAGATCAACGATCATACCGATGAAAATCGATTGATGTTGGATCGATGTCATGGCAAGCTGATGATCTTGCCATGAATTATGCTTTCAGGTGATGACCGTGGAGAAGAGGCTTGGAGCAGCCCCCAAATAAGGTAAGCTGCCTAATATGTATTTATGTCGGTTATCCGTAGGGATAACCGAATTGATTCCAGATAATTGGGTGGCGGTTAATGCCCTAGAAGGATTGTACAATCTTGTCGAAATTTCAACTTTAAGGTAAGTTGTATTGCTGGCAATGGTGGGGATCAAGCGATGCGTGGCTCTTCGGGCCCTGAAAAGCCCCACAAAGTCACCAAAGGATAGTGCGAATTTAAGAGAGTCGAGTAACGCGGATTGGGGTTGAAGATGTTGTCGCAGTTTTTCTCCTAACAGGATTCCCGTTTAAAACACTCGCGAATTTCTCCTGTTGGGGTTTGAGGTCGTGCTTCTATGTAGTAAGACACTCGAGGTAGAACGAAACAGGAAAAATTGGGTTCAGCGGTGGTTGCAAAAAGAAGAAGAGCCTAATAATTATGTAGTCGGAAGGGTAACATGCAAAGTCCAGTGGTGTTGCTGCGGATCGAATTTCAAACAGGTCTATATTTTTTTAATAAAAACCAGAAAGAAAAAAAAATTCAAGCGAAAACAATGAATTGGTCGCTGGTTGCGGCAGAAAAACTAAAGGAATCACTATTTGAGATACGGCTGGTTTAGTTGTGTACTTTAATTTCTTATAGTCTATTGTTTTATTAATACAGTATGCGACTGACTAAATTAGATCTTTGCAAATAATTACGGTGTGTTATTTCCAAAATTCGGTAAAATATCGTTTCTCTTTTATATTGTTTACGTATTTGCGTATAAATGAACCTAACCGGTTATTTTTCAAATTTGGTAATTTGTTCTCATCTGTTATTATGAATTATACAATTACGCAACACTGGATTATGACGAACCAAATTAAAGTAGCATTTATTGTTTTGAATTCACGAATCTTATTAAAAATACGACTCACACCAATACTTGTTCTGGTTTTAAACAATACAGATCTCGCTATGATAATGTTTAGGTGTACAATATTTAAGGAAAACAAATTTGCTTTGATTTATTACATGTTTTTGGTAGACTTTTGCTTTATTAAAAACTTTAAGCTATTTATTTTTAAGTTCCTCATTAATTCACAATCTATCGTCAGTTCACTTTTTCGTTCTTCAGTATTTAAAAATGAGATTCCTATAAATCAATAAAAGATCTTATGTATATATATATCTTGTGTATAAGTATAATAATTATCAAATGGATTTATGTTTCAACAATTTCAAATTTATTTACAGAAAAAGTTATATGATTTCTATTAAAAGGAACACAATGTGCACATGTATGGAATTTTAATTCATTCAAAGGTTTTGTAAAAATATAGGTGTTTCTGAGGTGAATTTTTTTGTATTTCTATCTAAACGTTTGCATATGGAAGTATTATGATTTCAGCGGTGCTTTTATATGATGACGATTTCGAAAGTAGGCAAAGTGCAAAATTACTTATGCTAGACATAAATTTTTAGGCAAAATACGAAGATGGAAAGGTACTTATCTTGTTGTTGAATGGTGGTGTCTGATGATGTTGTTCCGGTCTGGTGAAGGTGTGTTGCTTGTTACAGCTGTTGGAGTATCTGCGTCAGGTGGCGTCGCTGGGACGTTCGTTAGAACTGCCGTGGGGTTGTTGCACTCTTCAATTGTCTTTTAAATAATTTTTAACTTTACACTTTCACTTATTCCGGGGTGGTTAGAGTCACAGGTGGTTAGAAAGGTGGCGTGTTCTTCACCCTTAGGTCACCAATGTAGGTGGTTTAAGTCTATTGTGCCAAGACACGGGCACTCGTTTAATTAAACTCCCAGTGAATCTAAACGTTCCGCCGAAAGAAAATAATAACCAAGAATACCAAGAAAGTTCGAAGGTAAGAAATGAAACGCACTGCTTTCGTATTAGATGCTTTATTTTTGTCTTTAATTCGCACAGGGTGATTAGTCTTATAATTAACGTTTAACATGAACTGCTAGTGTATATAGTTTTGTAATTAACATGAACTGGGGATGTTTCTTTAATTTGGGTATTTAACATGAACTGTTAGTGTTTTTAGTTTCAATCAACACGAACCGGAAACGATTGAGCTTTAATTTAACCGAACCGTGACTATTGAATTTGAAACGAACTGGACGATCGAGTTTCTGCATTGAACAAGAACGGTGTATGTTTCACTTTTGAATTTAACAAGGACTGTGTACAATCGCGATCGACGCTATGGCACTTGTGCACCCGTTGGATGATAAAATTTGACTTCCGTCACGTCCCCGGTACGTGTGCGCGATTCTATAGATAATATCTGACTGATTTGACTCCGTAAAATTGGCCCAGCCTCCGGCGATTGTGATGGGTTTCCACCGCACACCATCGCAGGAGAAACATCCCTTCCGTCATGCAGTGACCAATGGGAGCCGATCAGCATCCCATTGGAAAGTCCATGCACAATATCTTTTCTCTTGGAACGAATGTCTTCCTCTTGGAAGGAAGGACAAACGAACGCTCATCGAAAAACGAATAGAAGGGAGATATGCAGCTGGGTACACATAAACATTGGTAGCCCTAACATCTCTATCCTAACAATAGAGCGTATATTGAATACCGAAATGGGATTGTAGGTGTTTATTACGGTGGCATCAGCAAGGATGCGATTTTTGCAAAAACACCACAGATTGTTCACGAAACTCCACCGACAAAACATCAACTCACTAAAATTATTTATCAAAAGAACGCAAGCACCATGAACACAATAAATAAAACGACTGAGTTAATTTTAATGTTACTTTATTTTTGTCCCGAGTTTGTGGGTTTTTTATCGATCTTTATCTGGATCGCCCTATGGGTTCGTCGATAAAACACCTCTCTTATCCGTTTCTTAATTATTTATTTTATCCAATTCTATTTGAAATAATTAACAAGTTATGGAATAGTTGGTAACTCAAACAATAAAATTTCACTTATATTAGTTAACGAATAGCTTAAAGTTAATGCACCGGTTACAAAGTCAAAGGATTAAGCTTGAATAGTTGGTAACTCAAACAATAAAATTTCACTTAAATTAATTAACGAATAGCTTAAGGTTACTGCACCGGTTACAAAGTCAAAGGATTAAACTTGAATTCTATTAATTAGTTCGTTGTATAACTATTTGTTCAAAGTACTGCACAGGTTACAAAACAAAAGGTTTAACTTCACTTTTATTAATTAGCTCGTTGTATAACTAATAGTTCAACGTACTGCACAGGTTACAAAATCAAAGGTTTAACTTAACTTCTATTAATTAGCTCGTTGTATAACTAATAGTTCTAAGTACTGCACAGGTTACAAAATAAAAGGTTTAACTTCATTTCTATTAATTAGCTCGTTGTATAACTAAGAGTTCAAAGTACTGCACAGGTTACAAAATCAAAGGTTTAACTTCACTTTTATTAATTACGGCTTTGCGCAACGTGACCGACACAAGCACAATATCTCTTGCGACCTTACCTCAGAACTTATAATTTCGGACTAAACTTTTGAATTTTTTCTTCTGTTCATCAACGCCACAGCACACGACGCATTCGATCATCTTGGTGATGACCAAATATGGTAAGATCTCCTTCAGAATTTGCACAACAACAGAAGGGTTGGAACACACACACGATGATCCCTTCTGCATGCTCATCGCGTGTGTCGCCCAGCATGCGAACGATAGACTCGAAGTCACACACAAATAAACATATTTGCAGCTGGGGCAAGTCAACCTAAAAAGGGTTAAATGAGCTCACACGATCAGCGGCTATATGAAACATTGTTGCCGATCGTGTGTGTGTTGTTGGCATCGGTACGGCTGATTCGCACACCTCGTCACATCACCCTTAATGTTTACATGATCAGCGGCGGTGTACTGCGTTTTTGCTGATCATGTACTTATTCGCGGGAACCCCCAGCACGCGAACTCCTGCTGGTAAATTTCGTTTCGAGAAGCTCGACTTCTTGGGGTGATGATTGCTGTATGCCACCATGTACGTGTTGCTCGTGTGATCGACCGATGCTGGCATTAGGAGAATAACGCAAAAGAAAGAAATATCTCCCGTGGCATGCGGTAGGCACATTAGGAGGTATTTCCTTGGCACTGTTGGGGTGATGTAGATTGCTGTTTTTGCAACCGTTTGCTTTTACGGAACATGGTGCGTCTCGCACGCCTATGCCCCTGTGGTAGATTTCGTCTTCGCTGATGAAATATCGTATCAGCAAGCATTATGTCTCACAGGCTTTTCTGTGGATGCTGGTATGACCAAGGCAGGTAAGTACGTGCTTTTTTCAATTAGGACACGCGTGGTAATGGTTACCTGATGGTAGGCGAGCAGGTAGGTAGTGGCGTTTAATGGTACTGCCACGGTACTTGTTTTTAATTCAGGTTGAAAGCCCCAGATGGGAGTTGTTACCTGGTATTGTGCGAAAGTGCATGGTGGCGTTGAGGAGAAATCGCCACAAGTTCACACGTTGTTACACGGATGGTTGAATCTTTAGGGTTCATTAAACATTAATTATGACACATTACACTCACTCTTAATTAGATACTTAAGTGCTATTTTCCCCGAGAATGAACATTCGTCGCGGAAGACAAAAAGAACGGCGTGCGATTATAATACAACTCAAAAATAGTTGCGTCTACTTCCTATGATAAATTGGGCTGTGTAGCCAAAATCGGTATATGTGCACGCGGTGGTGGTTAAGAACTGACTCCTGGTGTATTGTGTACTCCGTAAAGGTTGTTTTCAGACTCCTGGAAATCGTCCTCAACATTCCTTGTAGTATCGGCTACCCCTGGCGTACCAGGGAAATTCCAATACACATCTGGAAAATAAAGGAACGGGTATTGAAACTGGCAGAAAATGCAGTCATAAATCATGAGAATGGTTTTCCCATGATGGTGATGAAATATCGGAAAAAACCCAAGGCTGCCTGAGAACATGAATCTTCTCGACTACATTATTTGTGTAGGAAATTGCCGCATGGACGAAAATGTTTTCTTTTGTCTAAATCGGATAGACAGAAGTTTTTCGGGTAGCATAATATAACAATGCTGGCGGCGGCAATTGGGTCTTCTGTGATGTAAAATTCACAGAAGATCGCTCGCCATAGCAACTAGAAACAAGGTTTATTGATCTTCTTTATCCCGCTCATTATGTCCTATTGCCGGGCTATTAGAAATCTGGCTTGCAGATGTGCAAGCCAGCAAATAGCCCGGCATGTATTTCTGGACGTTAAATGGGCATGGCGACAGTGTTTGTGTACACTTTGATTCTGCCAAGAATGTATCATTTCGTCGGTCGATGAATCGAGTGTGTGTTATTTTAAATAACGCTCGAACGCTTGCAGGTAGCCAACGAGGCTACGCTGTATATCGTCGATAGGACGATCGGCCGATGGGTCTGTAAATGAAGAGCAAAAATGACATGCCGGGTGTAGAGGAAAAGCTCCCCGGCTATGATGGGATATTTATGACGGTTATCCAAGTGGATAACCGCATTGTTTTCAGCCATTTTAGGATAGTGGTGAATACTATGGCAAGATTTTATGATCTTGCCAGTGATTCGACTTAAGGGTAGTGTAGGTGGTGTTTAACTCTTGGGTGTCCACGTATGACACAGAACTGGCTAAACACCCCGACTTGTTCCGATGTTATTGTTCACAATGGCCACTCACCCCGATGACACTAAAATAGCACACGATCACCAAAGGATGTAAAATAAAACTCGAATCTGCCTCGATGATTACTTTATTTTGATTTATCCTACACACAATGTTTCCTTAGATTTTACTTTATGAACATCTGATTCTTCACACAACGTTTCATTAAATTTTACTTTATGAACATCCGATTCTTCACACAACGTTTCATTAAATTTTACTTTATGAAAATCCGATTCTTCACACAACGTCTCATTAAATTTTACTTTATGAAAATCCGTATTATGTCCCAAGGGTATAATGGATAATTCTGTATATAAACCGACAGCAATAAAATACTCTTTTGACGTGTGTACTCGTCAATGGAATGGTAGGCTTGACTCCCAGCTCAAGTGCTCTCGACCAGTGATGCAATCTGACTGGGTATTTTATGCCCACAATAGGAAAGGGACACCCAAAGAAAACCGCAAAAGGGGAGGAGCTACACGATTAACTCGCGGTAGTTAATCGTGATTGGACCGGGGGAAATAGGCATACATGATGCGTATGTGTGTACGCCTCGCATACGATCGTCCGGCGACCCTGGACGGATGCCAACATCGCCACAGCATCTTCCCCGAATGCAAACAATAACATCTGGGGTGAAAAAGACGCGAACCGAAGATCTGGTCATCCTATGGGAGGCCATAAATCAACATTTCGGTTGACGATGTTTAAATATTGCAACGAATATAGGGTGCAGCCATTGCCAGATGTTGAAAGTAAACATTTTCTGGCTGCATCCAGTTCGTTGCTTGTTTGCGGTCCCTGATCGGTGGGGACCGATAATAGGAAACCAGCGATTGCTGGTAATTAGGGAAATGTTTGGTTTGCCTCTGCCGAAACCTTGTCGGCGGTGGCAAACCAATGGGACCTAATTGCCGCATGCAAGGAGTGCCATGGGCAAACAATAAAACGAGTCAACAAGGAACTCTTTGTTGATGTTGTTTCCATAGCATAAGGCTATGGGAACGAGATGCCCTGGGTAGAATGTATGCCTAAGGATAGGATTTCAAATGCCGCGGCAATGTGATAATCTTTGCCGTGGACTTATGTTTTTTTTTTTTAGGAATCGATGCCTGCCCGAGGGTGAACTTTCGATGCCACGGCAAAGTGATAAGCTTTGCCGTGGACTTAATGTTTTTTTATTAGGAATCAATGCCTGCCCGAGGGTGAGTTTTCGATGCCACGGCAAAGTGATAAGCTTTGCCGTGGACTTAATGTTTTTCAGGGATGGTGTTGGAGAAAAAGGGGGTTTGGGAGGAAAACCCCCTACAGAATGGGTAAGCTGCCTAACGGATATTCATGACAGTTATCCGATTGGGTAACTGTATTAATTCCGGCGATTTGGCTGGGGGTAAATGCCGTAGCAAGGTTACGCAACCTTACTGAAGTTCGACTTAGAGGTGAGTCGCTTCGCCTGGAATAGTGGGAATCGAATGATGTATGGCTCTTCGGGCCCTGAAAAGCCCCACATCACTCCCTCCCCAGTGACGTACTCACGAAACAGGGAAGGCAGGTTAGGAGGAGGTTAGTTGGCCATGGGCTCGCGCCTGAGCGCGAGTACGGGGAGGTTGTGCCGGTGGTGTAGGAGTGGTATTCGAAGATGGAGATGATTCTGGAGCGGAAGCTTCCAGAAAACAGGGCTTAAGCCTTTCGACGCTGACCGTGGATCGCTTGCCTCTAATGTCGATCTCGAAGACGCGGTCACTGATGCGGCGGAAGACTTTGAATGGGCCATCATACGGTGGGTCGAGAGGTTTTTTGACCTTATCCGCCCTGACAAAGACGTGCGTGCAGCTGTGCAGTTCAGGGTGGACGAAAAGTTTTTTGGAGCCGTGCCTGGTTACAGGGGTTGCCCTAACCTTACGTAGCAGGTCACGGAGATGTCCCAATTCACGAAGTTGGTCACGCGGTGTTTCGCCATTCAGGAAAAGTTCTCCTGGAAGAAGGAGGTTGGTACCGTAGGTAAGCTCTGCTGCCGAAGCACCCAGGTCCTCCTTTATGCTTGTCCTCAGGCCGAGGAGGACGGTTGGTAGGGCGTCAAACCATTGTGTGTCATTATGACACATGAGTGAGGCTTTTAGAGATCTGTGCCAGCGCTCTATCATCCCATTTGATTGCGGGTGGTAGGCGGTGGTACGACTTCTTTGGCAGCCGAGAAGATTTGTTAGCTGCCTAAAAATTGTCGCCTCGAATTGTGGACCTCGGTCCGAAGTTATGGTGGTTGGTACACCGAAGCGTGTGACCCAAGTTGAATAAAAGGCCTTGGCGACTGATTCGGCAGTAACTGCCCGGAGAGGTGTCGCCTCTGGCCATCGCGTGCAGCGATCCATCATAGTGAGGATATAAGAAAATCCTCTTGATGGAGTAAGCGGTCCCACTATGTCTATGTGGACATGGGCGAAGCGTGCCGTGGGAAGCTTGAATTGCGCTGGCTCCAGTACATTATGTCGCGCTACCTGGCAGCGCTGGCACTGGAGACAAGCACGGGCCCAACCGGTGAGATCTTTGTTCATCCGGGGCCAAATGAATTTGCGACGGACAGCAGCGGCTGTTGCTCGGCCGCTGGGGTGGGCTGGGTTGTGGTAAACCTGGAACACGCCCTTACGAAGTTTCTCGGGAATGTAAGGTCTAGCGGTTCCAGTGGAGACATCACACCAGATTTCGCCCAAAGGGTCGCGAAGGGTAATTTTCTTGAGCTCTAGTGCCGTATCGGCAGTTAGGAGGGACTTGAGCTGTTCGTCCTCCTCTTGAGCTAGGGCAAGGTCAGTGTTATTCAAGGCGGTACGCAAATGAATCGTATCGATTCGAGAAAGGGCGTCCGCCGTGACATTCTGTTTACCGGAGATATGCCTTATCTCCGTAGAAAATTGCCCAATGAGGTCTAATTGACGCTCTTGTCGGGGGGAGGCATTTCCCGACTTCTTCCGGAACGCATAGACCAATGGTTTATGGTCTGTTAAGATAGAGAGTGAGCGGCCTTCTATCATATGACGGAAGTACTTAACAGCGCTGTAGATCGCGAGTAATTCTCGGTCGTAGGCGCTGTAACGTCGCTCGGTGGGACTCAGCTTCCTTGAAAAGAAACCAAGTGGTTCCGGACGGCCTTCAATGTCCTGTTCAAGGACGGCTCCGATTGCGGTATCCGATGCGTCGCATTGGATAGAAAGTGCCGCTCCCTCGAGAGGGTATCGGAGTAAGGTGGCATTTGCCAATTGTTCTTTGGACAGTTGGAATGCTCTGTCAGAGACTTCTGTCCAATTAATGGGGCGCTTATCATTGCGCTTAGCTCCTTTTAAGAACTCATTTAGGGGAGCTTGAACTTGGGCAGCGTTCTTCAGTGTTGGACGATAGAAGTTAAGCATGCCCAAAAATCGACGAAGCTCACTCACGTTAGTAGGCCGGGGATACTTCATGAGGGCCTCCACGCGGTCTGGTAGTGGGCGGATGCCCTGGTTGTCAACGACATAACCCAGATAGGTGATTTGCTCCTTGGCGTATTGACACTTATCTGGGTTGATGACAAGACCGAATTCACGGAGGCGCTCTAGGACCTGACGTAAGTGGCGTTTATGTTCGGCGTGGTCTTTGGAGGCGATGAGAATGTCATCAAGGTATGCATGGCAGCAATTAAGACCTCGTAAAGCCGTGTCGATATACCGCTGGAATGTCTGTGCTGCATTCCTGAGGCCGAAAGTCATCACTTTGAACTCGAAGAGTCCGAAAGGTGTAATGACTGCGGTCTTGGGGATGTCTTCTGGTGCCACCGGAATTTGATGGTATGCCCTGGTGAGATCCAGGGTAGTGAAGACATTGCACCCTCGTAACTTGTACGAAAAATCGTAGAGGTGTGCAATTGGGTATCTGTCCGGGACTGTTGCTGCGTTCAACAGCCTGTAATCGCCACATGGGCGCCACTCACCAGAACGTTTCTTCACTAAGTGGAGTGGGCTTGCCCAGGGAATGTCCGACGGTTGGCCGATACCTAGTTCGATCATGTGCTCGAACTCCGCGCGCGCCGCACGTAATTTTTCAGGAGCCAGTCGACGTGGACGCTGGCTCACCGGGGGACCACGTGTTTCTATATGATGAAACACCGTGGCTTTATGTCGACGCTGGTTAGGTAGAGGAATAGTTGTACTAGCAAATTCTTGTACCATAACCTGAAATGGGTCTATGCGCTCTGTGGCCCCTGAAGTTGCCGCTGGTGATGCCGTCATGGGCAAGGGGGGTGCGGTTGGAGCCACAAGTCTGTTATGGGTCGAATCGACCAACAGATTATGTGCACCTAATAGGTCGGAACCTATCAGGGGTTCATTTACGTCCGCAATGATCGGACGACAAAGACCCAATTGGAGTGTCAGCTTTTTACGTCCGTACGTAAGTATCGGCGTATTATTTGCAGCTGACAATTTAAGTGCGGCTGGCACGCGGTTACGCGGAGCAAACGATCGCGGGAGGACTGAAATATCGGCGCCGGTATCGACAGTAAAAGCGATATTCAGTTTTGAATCCCGGATGGTTAGGCGACTTATCGTATGGGTGCCGGCCGATTGCGAGAGGGTGTCGGTCGGCAAAATTAGTTTAAAGAGCGCCTTTGGTTGGTGGAAGGTTGTGTCCAACCACAAGGCGCCTTGCAGTTAAATGCGCGATCACCATATCGTTGGTGATTGGCGCACCACGGCAGAGTAACGGCATTATCACGTATATTCTGCCTATTGCTATTGCCATTACGGGGAGGTCGAGCCGGAGCTCGCTGAGAATTGGTTCGGTGAGGGCCATTTTGAGAGGAAATGGCCCTCTGTGGGGCATTTTGGTAGGAATTCTGCCGATTGAGAGGACGGCTCGGCATGGCTCGATTCTGGGCGCTTCGAGGATTGTTCCTTACCTCCGCGCGAAATTGACTTATCTCGCGGAGGAGTGAGGTCTGGAGCGCCCGAAGGTCAGCATGCGTTACTTGTGGTGGCGAACTTCTTTGGTTAAATACGTTGGGGCCTGCCTCTGGATTCCCCTGAGGGAAATTGGTTGAGGCGGGCCTTCTAAGAGGTAACTGGGTTTGAGGAGGATGGAGAGTTGGGACCAATTGAGGGGCTGTGAAAGGCAGACGAGGTTGCCGTGCAGGCTGGGCGGCGTGTTGAGAAACCGCGGCTACCTGGTACGCTGGAGGCTCAGAATACGGATCTGAGCCTTCCATAATTGCGTCCGCAATCTTGGATAAATAGCCCAAACTCTGGTTGGGTTGGGCTATAAGTGCCGAACGGGCATGTTGGGGAAGACACCTCAAAAAGTGAGGCCTTATTAGGTCGTCCCCAATCCTGGTCCCCGCTATAGAGCGTAAATGGGTCAGGAAGAGAGATGGTCGCATCCCAGAAGGGTTGGTTACAGCGGCTAAACGTTGTTGCCGCACACTTCCAGGCTCGTCCAAAGCGTCGAGCAGAGCTTCACGCATGTTGCTATATGGGTTGCGGCCGGCCGACCTTATTATGTGGGCAACATGCGGTCGCTGAGTGCGGTCAAGCACTTTTAACAGCTCAACTGCACGCAGTTGTTCGTCGTGCAAGTCAGAGGCCAGGAAGATGCGGTCTGCTACTGCAAACCAAAGGTCTGGGTCCTCCTCATCGAAGGGGGGCAGTCCTATATTTGAATGGCGAGTCCCATTCCCGAGGCTGGAAGCATCGCGGAATTCTTGGGACTCTGGGTGCCTATGAGCTTGTTGTGAGGTACCGGCACTAGTTGTGGGCATTAAAATGCCGGAATTTATCAAAGGGCCGGTACCAGGGGCGTTAGGAGCGGTAGGGAGTGCGTCAGAGGAAACAGGTTGGGGTCGATTAACGACACTGGAGGCAACCGGTGGTGCCAGGGGAGTAGATTGTCCGGGCAAGTCTAGGTCAGCATCGACCTGCTCAGTGGGGAAATCGACGCTGGAGGCGTCGTGGAATTCAAGAGGCTCGGATTGTTCCAGAGCCTTTTTGGCCATGGTGTTCCGCGTGTTGACCATTATGGGTAGTGACGCGAAACTGAAATAAAGGGCGTAAGAGGACGCGAAGAAAGGTGAAGGGAGGCCAATGGGTCGCAAGAGGACGCGAGGAGTTGGGGAAAGGTCGCCAAAGGATGCTGTGAATTTAAGAGAGTCGAGTGTCACCTAAGGGAGTCGCTGAGAGTTCAAATCGCCAATAAAACAGATAGGACTGTATTGTTATACAGCTTAATTCGAAAATAATTAATCTTCAGTCTAAATTATTGAAGGCGGAAAAAGAAACTTATTACGCGGACGTGTGTGTGTGTAAAAGTGTTGAGGAGCGTTGACGTGAAGTTGTGTGTACTGCCGAAACGGAATTGTATGTTATTCAGTACCCTGAAGGGGTTTACACGTTTATTAAAGTGTTAAATTACTAGGTAGCCAGTACACTAATCAGCTTTAATTTGCCTCAAGCTTCTTTGTTTTTTTTTTGTTCTGGAACTATAAGGTATACAGGTGTAATTTATTTCGGTTTACGTTACTATTTAATCCGTTTGATTTGAAATTTGTCGCTAATCGGTAATTACTTTAACTCGTGAATGCGGAATTTCAAAAGTTCTATAGAATGTCGTTTGCCTTTATAGTAGGTTGTGTATTTGTGTGTGTAAGTCTCGCTGATTCAAAAGTCGAACTATTTATACATATATATATTTAAATACAATTTGGTACATTCACTTGAAAGATCCAGCGTTTACTTTATTACTACTTTTCACTTATATAATTTAACGTAAAAGAAGAGAAAAAAAAAAAAAAACAAGAAAAGAAATGCGCTTAAATTACAGCGCAACTCGACAGAATTTATGTGACTTGTGCTATATTTTGTAAAAATTATGTTTTAATATGGTTATTAAAAAGGAAATAAAAATATTTTATTATTGATTACTTTTTCACCTTAACATTGAATTATGCTGATTGAACTTTACTTTTATCGGGTCAAACTGTTGAACTAAATTTTGATTCGTTTGAAGCTATAATTTTAATTTCGATTTTAGCTGGTCGTGTTTAGTTTATATTTCTGCTCGGAAGGAGCGTACACATTTACGCTTAATATTGTAAGAAAACGGGGAAACAGTAAAACAATTACGAATTTATCCTGGTAATCGGCTGGCTTAATTGTGTATTCAAATTCTTTATTTTCTATTGTTTTATAACAGCTAAGAGAACTTATTGGATAAGGCTTTTGCTAATAATTACAACATGTGCCCTTGATAATTTCTGTTACAGGGTTTCTGTCACTTTTAACTTGTTAATTGGTTTGAGAATTAATTATGTGAACATATATTTGAGTATTTAAAAGGGAAAATACGGACACTTTAAAATAATGTAATTGTAAATGAGAATTTAATTTGGTTAGATTTAGATTACCAGGCACTGAAGGTTACTATATATATGGTTGTATGAATGATACATGATCTTAATTTAGTTTTTGCAAAACAGTGTAACAAATCACTGTCAATTTTAATTTAATTAGGTACGTACTTAATTTGAACACAGTTACACACTTAAGTAAATGGATCGATTGAAAGGACTTACTCGATGGAAGGGTTCCTGTTGGTGAGGTCTGCAGGTCCTGTTCTGTGCTGAGTTGTCCAAGGGTCCTGGTGACAAATGGGACTGAGGCTGGTGTATGTTCTCGGGTGTTAAAGATGGGGTGGGGCTTTACTTGCCCTTTAAAAGTCTTTTTATTTTCGAGCACTTCGATGTTTTTGTTGTCACGCGTACTGTCTTATGGATTTTATTTTGGGAGTGCACCGGGAGAGTCACAATATTTTATTATTACGGCAAATCAAAAGTTGTGTGTTGGGAGCGTATTCAACAAGGTTGCGTGTTCGCACTAGGTGTCACCAATGTAGGTGGGGTTTAACTCTTGGGTGTCCACGTATGACACAGAACTGGCTAAACACCCCGACTTGTTCCGATGTTATTGTTCACAATGGCCACTCACCCCGATGACACTAAAATAGCACACGATCACCAAAGGATGTAAAATAAAACTCGAATCTGCCTCGATGATTACTTTATTTTGATTTATCCTACACACAATGTTTCCTTAGATTTTACTTTATGAACATCTGATTCTTCACACAACGTTTCATTAAATTTTACTTTATGAACATCCGATTCTTCACACAACGTTTCATTAAATTTTACTTTATGAACATCCGATTCTTCACACAACGTTTCATTAAATTTTACTTTATGAAAATCCGTATTATGTCCCAAGGGTATAATGGATAATTCTGTATATAAACCGACAGCAATAAAATACTCTTTTGACGTGTGTACTCGTCAATGGAATGGTAGGCTTGACTCCCAGCTCAAGTGCTCTCGACCAGTGATGCAATCTGACTGGGTATTTTATGCCCACAATAGGAAAGGGACACCCAAAGAAAACCGCAAAAGGGGAGGAGCTACACGATTAACTCGCGGTAGTTAATCGTGATTGGACCGGGGGAAATAGGCATACATGATGCGTATGTGTGTACGCCTCGCATACGATCGTCCGGCGACCCTGGACGGATGCCAACATCGGCACAGCATCTTCCCCGAATGCAAACAATAACATCTGGGGTGAAAAAGACGCGAACCGAAGATCTGGTCATCCTATGGGAGGCCATAAATCAACATTTCGGTTGACGATGTTTAAATATTGCAACGAATATAGGGTGCAGCCATTGCCAGATGTTGAAAGTAAACATTTTCTGGCTGCATCCAGTTCGTTGCTTGTTTGCGGTCCCTGATCGGTGGGGACCGATAATAGGAAACCAGCGATTGCTGGTAATTAGGGAAATGTTTGGTTTGCATCCGCCGAAACCTTGTCGGCGGTGGCAAACCAATGGGACCTAATTGCCGCATGCAAGGAGTGCCATGGGCAAACAATAAAACGAGTCAACAAGGAACTCTTTGTTGATGTTGTTTCCATAGCATAAGGCTATGGGAACGAGATGCCCTGGGTAGAATGTATGCCTAAGGATAGGATTTCAAATGCCACGGCAATGTGATAATCTTTGCCGTGGACTTATGTTTTTTTTTTTTAGGAATCGATGCCTGCCCGAGGGTGAACTTTCGATGCCACGGCAAAGTGATAAGCTTTGCCGTGGACTTAATGTTTTTTTATTAGGAATCAATGCCTGCCCGAGGGTGAGTTTTCGATGCCACGGCAAAGTGATAAGCTTTGCCGTGGACTTAATGTTTTTCAGGGATGGTGTTGGAGAAAAAGGGGGTTTGGAAGGAAAACCCCCTACAGAATGGGTAAGCTGCCTAACGGATATTCATGACAGTTATCCGATTGGGTAACTGTATTAATTCCAGCGATTTGGCTGGGGGTAAATGCCGTAGCAAGGTTACGCAACCTTACTGAAGTTCGACTTAGAGGTGAGTCAGTTCGCCTGGAATAGTGGGGATCGAATGATGATGCTGTGGCAAGGTGATGATCTTGCCATGGAATGTTTTGCAGGAAATTAAGACTTGCAGGTAGCTTAATGCTGCCTAATTGCAGGTAGGTACCATGGGGTAAGATGGAAAGAGGAAGGTTTAAGAGGGTTAAACCGATGGGTGCTTCTTCGGCGCCTTGAAGAAACCCCACAGTTCCCCTCGTATGAATAGAAAAAATTAACGTACATTTTAAGCGCATATTTAACTTTTATTACCAACGAATTAAAATTAAGGTTTCAAGAATTGAGAAAGTAGACAACAAGTTGACAGTGTCAAAAAACAACAGGTACTGAAAGCACCGTAAAAACAACCTTTTTTACTTTTAACGTTAAAATATATACTGTGTAAAAAAAAGTACAACAAAAATTATAAAACTATATCAAAACAGTAACAGTTTAACGGTTAAATGAGAAGTCTCTTATTTCAGCAATTGGTGGCATTCAGCGCCACCAGAAATTTATGTTGTCAGCTCTTTGGTATGTTTCTTTCAGAGTATAAGCTCAGGCGCTTGATGAATGAAAGAAACTG
The DNA here is from genome assembly GCA_963931805.1 of Microdon myrmicae. Classification (NCBI taxonomy): domain Eukaryota; kingdom Metazoa; phylum Arthropoda; class Insecta; order Diptera; family Syrphidae; genus Microdon; species Microdon myrmicae. The sequence continues at coordinate 41,149,186 of OZ007502.1, forward strand.
TGACAATTGATTGTTATTGTGCCGAGCAGTGAATCTCAGATCAATTTGTCGTTTCGAATCACTGCTGGCATTTCTGAATAACATTTAGGATTCTTCTGTCCTTGAAGTTTTGTTGCTGTACTGCAACATCTTCCCGGGCCGCCGACAATGGACTCTAGTCCCCTTCAGTTGGCGCTACCAACGTGTGTATGTCAGCGCCGTGGGAAGTCGCGGTTGGTACTTGTGGTTGAGCACAGAGGCTTTAATGCTCGTGTTGCTCATAAACCGGTACGGTACAACGGTAGGGTGGCAAAGTTAATTTCGAGGAAAGGTACACTCTTATGCACACCACACAACACTTTTTATTATATTACCTTAATCATTAGTTAAATAATAGTAAAATTATATTATGTGCCACCTACCTTGTTTCGTTGCATTGTGTCGGACGTGATCCGAGGTTTTGATCGTTGATCAATGGACGTAATCCTCTTGTTCGGTTGTTGGCATAGTTCCCTCGTTGGCGGATGCAAATAATCCGGCACACTGCACGGGGAATGTACTTGCTTTGTTTAATGTGCCCATAGGTTGGTGCCTTGATTTTGCGCCGACTTCTTGCACGGATGTAAGATCCGGCTCTAAGGACCAAAATGTTTCGCCAGCTGGGAACCGCAACTCCGCTGTTGCCGATGGTTCGCCAACTGGGAAACAGCAAATGTGTCCTCGACGAGAACAGCAAATAATGTGTGGCGTAGGAAGCCCAGCAAAAGGACTGCCGCATTGGGCAGTAATTAATTCACACCGAATGTAATAAAAATTAAACACATTTAATACATACAAAATTAACTTTTGTTTTACCAACGAATTTGGTCACTGTCAAACTACAGGTGCTGAAGGCACCGTACACCTTCGATTTTACAACGTTAGAATAAAAAGCTGTCTAAAAACAGTACAACAACCAAAAACTGTGTGAAAACAGTAACATTTAAAAGGTCAAATGAATAGACAATTCTGCTTTTCGTCTATTCAGCAATAGGTGGTGTTCAGTGGCAGCATGTTTTTCCGTACTGGTATAATTCGTATTGTTGCGGAACTGCAACACTAGTAGATATTAAATCTTCATTTTATTGTTTGGCACTATGGTTAAAGAAACACTGGTATGTTACTTTGGAGGAAATGTTTCTTTATTTTAATTTAATGGAGATTAGACAAGTTAATTTAAAGGTACATTCACGACACGGTTTATTCACTACATTTATGTTCAACTCGAAAATATATTTTAGCATTGGTTTAAAAGTTATTGTAACCGACTCGACACCGATTTGTTTTAGATAAGGGTGCGCACCACGGATGATAAAAAGAACTCGATTTATTCTTGTGTACTCACCGCACCGTCGCCGGTACGGTGGATGGCGGACGACCGCCTTGAAGGTTGGAATACGACTCCACGATATTCAATCGTTGATCAAGGGAAATTTGGTCAGTGAAACAGGCTCTCTTAATTTAGGGGTGCGTTCTCCTATACCAAGAGAGACGTAAAGTCTCTCTTTTGAGTAATCAAACCGATCTCATAGAGGAGATCTTCACGATACACAAGTGTGTGTGTACGTCGGTTCTGTTCATAGCTCAGCGCCATGATGAATAACCTGAAACACAAAGAAAGGGAAAGGATCGTAAAGATGTTTATTTATGTGAGAAGGTTACTGGGAAACGGATCCAGAGCTATGTCGGATAACAGAGATTTATGACCTGGGAGTTCAACTGAGTAAACAAGTTGCAACTCATTAAATGGTAGACGTATTTGCCATACATTTTGGTGATTGGTAAGGGATTAGTCTCAACGCAGATGGTGCTAATTACATGCATCTGCGTTAGACCGTTTAAGGCTGGCTGAAACGGGTCGCCAGCCGATGTGTGTGTAGATAGTTTTTTGTACACCATCGAGGCTGGAAAAATAGACGGCACGATATTTATGATCCCTGTGATGAAGGTTACAATGTATGTGTTGCTGAATTTTATGAATAGGAATTTCTATTATTTATTATTCTGTTTGTATGATCTCTTTATTCTTATGGTCTTTAACAAGACCGTTTCCTTGGGAGCTCTTTCGACGACTCCCGCCGCTTCAGCGCCGCGCTCGCCTTTTATTGCCAGCAGCTGTCTCCTCGTTCGCTTGGTTTCGATAAATCACTCGTTTCCTGTTGAGTGATTTATCGCGACTGGTATACAGCTGTCTGCCATGCTCCTCCCTCTTGAGTGCTTGTGCGCCGACGTCGAGTGCTTGTGCGCTGGTGCCCAGTGCTTGTGTGTCGATGCTAAGTGCTTGTGCGCCGGTGTCGAGTGCTTGTGCGCCGGGAAATTTCATCGCCAACAGTCTCCCCCGCAGTGCGAAGCACTTCCTCATGTGGCGGCGATGTTGCTGGAACCAGCACTACTACGCGGCGGATTGGCCTTCGTAGTGTTCCCCATGTCGTCCTCACGTCCAGGACTCTGATCCTTCCATCGGGTCCGGGATATACCGTTTGCACTTCCCCACGGGGCCAGGTACTGCGGGGCAGCGATGAGTCCACCACCAAGACTATATCTCCGACTTGTGGGTCGGTGGTATCTTGGCCGGAGATTCTTCTTGGCCTCAATGTCGGCAGGTATTCTTTTACCCATCTTTGCCAGAAGTGGTCCGTCAGTCGCTGCGCCGTTCTCCAGTTCGTCCTACCGACGAGGTCGTGGTCGTCAAACTCATCGGGTGCCATCGCACCACAAGAGCGCCCTAGCAGAAAATGTTTCGGTGTGAGGATCTCTTCGTCGTTCGGGTCCGTGCTAACGTGGGTCAGTGGGCGTGAGTTGACGACGTGTTCCGCTTCGGTCATCAGGGTGTACAGTACCTCTTCTGGCGGCGTCCTGGAGTGTAGAGTGGCGGTCAAGGCCGTTTTTACAGATCGCACGAGCCTCTCCCATGCTCCTCCCATATTGGGGCATCCTGGTGGTATAAATTTCCATCTGATGATATGTCCGTTATTGGACTTCTCCAGCTCCTTGCTTGCCCCGATGAAGTTGGTCCCGTTGTCGCTCCAGATGGTCCTCGGAGTCACTCTTCTTGCGGCCATCCGTCGCAGGGCCATGATCATGGAACTGGCGCTGAGAGAGTTGGCCAGCTCCAGGTGTACGGCTCTCGTGGTTAGGCATGTAAACAGCACTCCCCAGCGCTTCTCGATCCTTCTTCCGACAGCGACCTGCATTGGCCCGAAGTAGTCCACCGCGGCGGCAGTGAACGGGTGTTGGTGGTGGTGCAGTCGTTCGATCGGTAGATCTCCCGTGGGTGGCACTTGAGGGGTGCATTTGTGGACTCTGCACCATTCGCATCGGTGTATCACTCCTTTTGTGGATGCTCGTAGCCCTAAGATCCAGTATCTCTGCCGAAGCTCGTTCATCACGGTTGCGGTGTTGCCATGGGCGAACCTCTTGTGATAGTGGTCGATCAAGAGGCGGCTCAGACGATGTTTCTCTTCCAGCACAATGGGATTTGTTCTCCAGCCGTCGATCGTTATTTTCCTCGTCCGGGACCTCAGCTTCATCACTCCATTTTCGTCGAGGTAAACATCTATTTTGCGCAGCCGACTCGAGCTTTCTGGTGGTCTTCCTTCTCGCAGGCGGGCCACGTCTCCTGCGAAACTGTCCTGTTGGCTCATTCTGACCAGTTGCTCTTCGGCCCTGTCTAGATGTTTTTGACGCACGGGCGTGAATGTCTTCTTCTCGGCTTTGGAACGTGTGGGTGTTTGTTGCCTTCGGGACTTCGATGTTTTGGCTGATATTCGCCACTCTCTCTTCTCTTTTAGCGTGTCTATAAATTGAAACACGCGTGCTGTGGTTCTCAGCAGACGCAGCCAGTCGGAAAATCGTTCCGGGTTCGGTGTGGATGGTTCGACCACTCTCGCCGCGACTACCACTTGGGGGCTCTTTTCTTCTCCGGTGACTGTCGCCGCGCTCGTCTCGAAGTGCCGGTTTGGCCACTTTTCTTCTTCGTACAGAAACGCGGCTCCCTTGAACCACCTCGCTGTGCGGCTGAACTCATTGGGTATCCCTCTGGTAGCGTCGTCCGCTGGGTTTTCCTTCGTCGGCACCCATGTCCAGTCCCGTGGTCCTGTCAGCTCTTCGATTTCCGCCAATCGATGGGCTACGAAAGTCTTGAACTTGCGTGGCTCCGATTTTATCCACTGCAGTACTGTGCTGGAGTCGGTCCAATACCATTTCTCCGATATTTGGAGCCTAAGCTCCTTCTCTATTGTGGCCGCTAATCTGCTTCCCAACAAGGCAGCCTGTAACTCTAGTCGGGGTATGGACACCGGTTTTGTCGGAGTTACCCGGGCTTTACCGGCGATCAGGGTTACGCTCACTCTTCCACCGGTTCCACCGTCCTCCAATAAACTGCGGCTGCGTACGCCTCCTCGCTGGCGTCACTGAAAGTGTGCAGCTGACCTTCTTCCTGACTGCTCGACAGGCACCGAGGAATCCTCAGACCTTTGAGGATGGGCGTATCTTTTAAGTAGGTGGTCCAAGCGGTCCTCTGTTCCTCTGGGATCTCATGATCCCATCCGATCTTGGCGCGCCAGACGTCTTGGATCAGCTTCTTCCCCTGTATGAGCACTGGCGTTGCGAACCCCAGTGGGTCGAAGGTTGACATCACCGCGCTCGTGACTTCCCTCTTGGTAGGCATTCTTCTCCCGGTGAGGACTTCTGGGGGAGGTGTTTCGGAACTCTACGTTGAAGGCGAGGATGTCCTCCGTCATCATCCATCTGAGCCCGTGGGTCTTCTCTTCCTTCGATAATTCCACGGCTTCTGACTGGGGCTGCTCCTGAAAACCTGAGAAAATTTGGGGTTTATTACTACTCCACCCTTTGAGTCGGAATCCCGCCTTAGCATGGATCCTCTCCACCGCCTTTGCTACGTCTCTGGCTTCTTCTACCGTCGCAAAACTCTGTGGGTAGTCGTCCATGTAGTGGTTTTCACGGATGGCTTGCGCCGCTCCCGGATGTTCCTTCTCGAAATCCTTTGCGTTCTTGTTCATCACATAGATTGCGGTCGATGGTGATGAGGTGGCTCCGAACACTACGGACGTCATACGATATTCTTCCGGTTTGCTTCTTGGGTCTCCGTTCCGCCAAAGAAACCTTAAGCAGTTGCGGTCGGCTTGGCGCATCTGGATTTGGAGGAACATTTCCTTGATGTCAGCGACGACGGCGATTGGTCTTTCTCGAAATCTGACCAGCACCCCCACGATCGATTGGAGGAGGTCCGGTCCGGGGAGTAGAGTGTCGTTAAGGCTCTTGCCATCGAACTTGGCTGCTGCGTCGAGTACTATCCGCTGTTTTTTCTTCGTCGGGTGTATTACTGCGAAATGCGGGAGATAGAAGGTCCTTCCGGCGATGGAGTTCGCCGGCGCCTTTTCTGCATACCCGTTCTCTAGTAAATTGTCCATTTGCTTCAGGTACATCCTCTTCAGGTCCTCGTTTTGGCCCAGTTTCCTCTCGATATTCAGAAGGCGTCGATAGGCCTGGCTATAGTTGTTGGGCAGCGTCTCATCCTCGCTTCTCCATAGAAGACCCGTTTCGTATCTTCCGATGGCAGTCGTCTCGTGGTTTTTTCCAGAACCTCTATGGCCCTTCTGTCGGCGTCGTTCTTGGGGCGCCGTGGTTGCACTCCCAATGCTTCGATTTCGAAATGGCGTCTTACGAGCGATTCTGTCTCGTGTTCCTTAGTCCTGCCATAGTTGACGAATCTCACCGGCGCGCTGCTCCTGGCCTCGCACCCGTGCAGGACCCATCCCAGGCTGGTTAGCGAAGCGACTGGTTCGGTGCGTCTCCCCTTCCTCAGACTCCTTGTGACTATCAGGCCCCAGTTGTCCTGGCCGATGAGCAATTTAGGTTCCTGTTGGGTGTAGGTCAGTTGGTCTTTGGCGGATTCTTGGTCTATAATCCATGATGCAGTGTTCCGCCGAACACTGTTCGCAGGAAAACAAAACGAAACCGGAGCAAATGATAGCGACGATTAAAACACTTGTATTCCTTGTTCTTATTCAGTGGTTTTTATTTTACTGTTGGAATTCGTCCTTTTGTTGCACAATTATATTTTGTTATGACATAAATGACGCGTAAGTTCTAATCGAATCTACGATAACACTAAACTTCCGACACACTCGAAACGTTTCTTTTACTGCCTTCTTCAAGCTCGCGTATCTTTCTCTCTGCCCTTACCGCGGCTCCTTTACGAAAACTCGTCTCGGTGACGCTCAAAATCAGACTGTCTGTCTGCCCACACAGCTATCCAGATTCCAAACCGGTGTGGAGGTTATATTTTTATTAAATTGATTTGGTTTTGCTTATCTTACCTCATTTGGGGTGTTTTCCTTTGGAGTTACCCAATTAAAATGCCATTTAATCTTATTTACTTTATTTATTTCATTTTCGCTTTTCGGCCGTTGCCTCGACCTCTGGATCCCAACTCATCTAGAATCAAAAAAAAAAAAAAAAAAAAAAAAAAATTGTGGCGAGAAGGCCGAATTTAGCGAGACAGGACATATGTGTCCTTCATCTTGTCTCTGACTTCTGGTCATCTTGCGATAACCAGAATCACCCACATCCGTGAGGATGTTGGGCTCGGTCTCGCGATCTCTGAAAAGAAAAGAGAAAAAGGGGGGGTATCCAAGGATAGTGTGGACAGTGTTAGTCCGGGTGTTCTCTAATTACTTTTATAGAGGGATGGTAGGAAAGAAATCGTACAAGACCGGTAGGTCTTGGGTGCGGTAGTGAACGCAGATCACGTCTTTGGCGTCTGATAATCTGCGCTTTGGTCGGTGTGTATGTTTGTGTTTGTGCCGTCTTGTACTGTGCGTTCGTGTGTGTGGTTTGTTAATAGTAGACCCTATGGGATGGGTCCAGGAATCCTCTATTATAGAGGGGAATGTTGTCGGGAATGGTGCTTTCTTCAGTTTTGTACTGAAGAAGAAATTGTGGGGGTTTGATCCGAAGAGATAGAGAGAGAGAAGGGTCAAGAACGCAGGAGTTCCGTACAAGTAGGTTCTCGCTGTTCTGAATGTTTTCGAGGTACTTATATGCTTATTGAAGCAAGTACTCGTCGATAGGGGTAATGGAGGCGCCTTCGTATAGGTGAGAGTTGGGGTAATGACGACCGTCAGGCCTTCTAGGAGTTTCCTTTCGAAAACCCGAAGTCTTTCCATTTGGGCCGAAGATATGCAGGACCATATGGGAAAGGCGTACGATATTCCAGATCGGATTAGCTGCTTATAGCAGAGAAGCTTAACTTTGGTGTCAACTTTGTTGCTCCACTTGAAGATGTTGTGCAGTTGCTTAGACCGACCAAGGCCCCTTTGGAGAATGTGGGTCACATGTTTGATGAAATTCATTTTTGGGGTATAAATGACCCCAAGATATTTCATCCTGTCCTGTGGTCTAATCGTAGTATCTCCCATTTTTATTCGAATATTCTGTGAATATCGAGAAGTAGGTTGGGAGTGTTTACTACTCAGAATTATAGCTACTGCTTTAGATGGGTTAAGTCGAATTTTCCACCGACTGTAATACTGATACAGTTCGTCCAGATGACGGTTGAGTCGGTTTGTTGCGAGTTTTGGGCTTTTAGATGACGTGTACACTAGGACGTCATCCGCATAGCAAATCTGGTTTACTCTACCATCCACAGGGCGAGGAATATCTGAGGTGTAGATATTAAATAAGATGGGGCCTAGAATGGAGCCCTGTGGTACGCCTGCGGCGGCGTTGAAAGTTCGGGAAAGCTTTCCATTCACTCGAACTTGGAAGGTTCTGTTTAAAACGAACTGGTAGATTATATTACACAGTGTTTTACTGAGGCCAGTATTCAGTAATTTAAAGACGAGACCTTCGATCCAGGTTGTGTCAAAAGCCTTTTCAATGTCCAAGCTCACCGCAATGGTGGGTTCCTTATTAAAGAGGCGCACGCAAATGTGGTTTTGAAATATGTTGAGAGCCATAGTGGTGCTATGCGCTCTTCTGAATCCAAATTGGAAGTCAGGTATTAGGTTCCTGACACTGATAAATTTATTTAGCTTCTCGTATATGAACTGTTCATATATTTTGCTGATGCAGGTGAGGAGCGAAATAGGACGAAAGCTTGAGGGGTGATAATTTGGTTTCCCAACTTTTGCTATTGGGCAGACAACAGCATGCTTCCATGCTTGGGGAAAATACCCCATGTTGTAGGCATGGTTGAGCAGAATGGAGAGCTTTATAAAGAATAAAGCAGAAAGCCTTCGCAACGAGTGGTAGGACATATTGTCGATACCGGGTGACTTCTTGGGGTTTCGAGATTTAACTAGGTTCTGTAGGGTATTTCGTGTGACGAAGCCGTGACTATTATCACGTGTGTCGTCAAAGTATGCACTGTTAGCTGAGTTAAAGACAACTATTGGCTCGTTAAAGTTGTCTAATTTGTTGTGAACCTCTGAACTAATTATTGCATTTGTTTCCGGGTCGCCATCCTCGAGAGTGAGCTTGTGATTATTTTCAAAGGTCTCTCCGATGATGTTTGCGTTATTAGTGTCATTATTGACAACAAGGCCGTTGTGCATGATTGGTCCAGTAATACGAGAGGTGCCACATATCTTTTTAACATTTTTATAAATGTTCTGGTCCATCTGAATACCCTTCAGTTTGTCTTCCAATTGTCGGGTACGATTGTTTTGGATTCTCTGTTTTATCAGTGTACCAATATTGTGAATAATGGCTCGCAATAATGGCTCCCTTTGCGTAAATCGGTGACGATATCTCATTCTGCAGAGCTTTTTACGCTCCCGGATGAGACGAAGAGTGAGGTCGTCAAGGGGAATCTGATAAGTCTTTTCAAGTTTGTACTTCGGGACATGAGTCTCAGAAGTTTCAACTAGAATCTCGTGAAGTCGTTTTGCAGCGTTGTTTATCTCAACCGTCGTTAGGTTCCTGTCAGTGGAAAGAGAGAATTGGTGGAGTTTATCGTTCAATGTGCTATTGAAGTTGTCCCAATTTGTCCGCCCATAATCGGGTATGTATCTGATGTGAGCCCGAGATGCTCGATAGCCGCGAATGAATGTGGTCACAGCGTTGTGGTCAGATACACCCGCTGAAACTTGAGGAGGAGTGATTTGTGGAAGTAAGTCTTTGGACACAATAAATATGTCCAGAATTGAGTTACCTCGAGTACCAACCGTGGGTGCGACTATTTCGAAGTTGAGGGCATACACGTTTGCGGTGTACCATTGGTACAGTTTTGTGCCATTTGGGCAAGAGACAGAGTTGTTCCAGTGGGGATGTCTGGAGTTAAAATCGCCGCCTATGATGAAGGGTGTATGCCCTGAGGTCCTTATTATTTTGCCGATATCTTCGGGATTAATAGGGCCATTATTGGTTTTATGCGAGTGGTATACGGAGTATATATTCACTCTACCATTACTAGCCAGATGCAGTTCAACTCCAGACACCTCTATGGGCTCTAGGTGTGGGAGGTCTATAGCTTCATTGCGAAGTCCGCTATTAACCAGTATACAAGTTCCACCTCCGTTGATGGTGGGACCGCCAGTGAGGGTTCGATATCTTCCAATCATGGAGAAGTTTGGGAATACGGGACAGTGACATGGGTGCAACCTAGTTTCGGTTACAAGTACCACGTCCGCCCGGTTTTCCCTTATGAAGTCAGAGACTATCATACGCTTGGAATGCGAGACAAGGGAGTTGACATTTAAGAGGATAACTTTAATTTTGGAATCCATTGTGGAGGGTATGTCTTGCATATGCAGTGAAAAGGAGTGCCTCCCTCTCTGCCTCGGTTGATAGTTTCTCATATCGGGGTCGGATATCCTCAATTAAGCGGGAGAAACTAAGTAGTTTCTCGAGCATTGAAGATTGCCCCCTCGCAGGCTTTTGCACCACCGCTTGAATTTGAGGCGTCGTGTTGGCCTTTACCGGTGCTCGCTTAGGGACTTGAATATGTTTTTGAGGGGGAGGAGTTGAAAGGGTTTTTGTATTCCTTGCCTGCTGACCCCTAAGCATGTCGGCAAATGTGAATCCATTTTGGATGAGGTTTTGTGTGGCCTGTTTTCCGAAGTCTGACTTGGCTGTTTGCTTAGCTCGAGTCTCCTTGGATCTTTGTTTAATTTCCTTATATTTAGGACAATTTCTATAACTAGCCGGATGCCCTTTGTTGCCGCAGTTGCAGCAAGTTGGCAGTGTTGTTTCATCCTGCACATTTGTTGCGGGATCGTATTTCGCTAGCGGTAGTTCGCACTTGCCAATATCGTGGGATTCTCCGCAACGAACGCAACGGCGACTCATGTTGCAGTTTCGGGATACATGCCCGAAACGTTGGCAACGTCTGCATTGAGGTATTTCTCTGTTATGAAATACCTCGAAGACAACTTGCTGATGCAAAGTTGGAAGCGACTTTGTCCGTATTATGGAATCTATGTCGGTTCCTGGGGCAAGGAGAAGCTGCCATATGTTCAGCTTGGTGTATCTTTGCGGTCTGATGTTCACAAACCGCTGTGGGGGAGAGCATTTTTTGACGTCAATGAATTTGACGTTAGGAAATGTTGCCTCAAAAGCAGTTACGATGTCGTCCTTTTCCCAAGAGGCAGCGACTCGTTTTAAAAGGATTGTCCTCGACTTTTCGTCGGCCGGAGTAAAGGTGTAATAATTCACCTCCTTGGCCTTGAGGTTGTCGTCAACCGTGCGATAGGTTTCCCTATCGTAGGCTATGATTTTGTTTAGGGATGGGCTTAAGGTCTTTGCCTTGAAGTTAGAAATCCCTAGCCGGTTCATGTCACCGACGAAATTTTTTAAATTGAGGTCTCGTGCAAAGACCCCGGGTTGCTGTTTCTTCTTAGAAACAGGTGGGCGGTCCCCGACCTTTGGCTGAACAGTGTTGGGAACACAAGCAGCCTTTGGTTTTGGGTTAATAATCGGTGGGCAAGGCTCCTGCGGAGGTACGACCTTCACATGAGTTGGAGTTATCGCGGGGTTCGACAACTGTTTGGGGACAGCTGATGATGATGGTAGGGGCAGTGTTGGGGGGCAGCCGGTGGCCATACGTTTATTGGAGGGTCCTCCTTCGTAGTTTAGTATTGGAAGTGGTGTTTTCCGCTTAGGGGCCCTAGATGAGTTTGGGGTGGGGGTGCGCGATTCACCGTCGTCCATTGAGTCGTCAGAGCTCTCAGCGACGCTCTCCAACTCGGGCTCGAGCTCCGATTCCGAATCGGAAGCCACCAAACTGGCACTGGATGGGGATGCGGATGGTGCGGCTTCCAAACGCGACAATTTATCTTTCAAGGCAGCGTTCTCTGCCTTGAGAGCCTCGAGGTCCTCCCTTAATCTCTTTATGAGAGCCATCATTCCCTGATCGAGCTGATGGCCCACACCACGAGTAGAACAGGTATCCATCTATTGTGGGTACGCAAACATCGGGCACGAAAAAGAAACAAGAAACGCGTGGGGCGCAAGGAAAAGAGGAACAAACAAAAACCAAGAAGGGAAGCAAACAGACCTAATCAACCTATATTGGGGAATTAAAAGATTTAATTACATTAATTAAAAAGAGTTAAATAAATAATAAATTAAGATAAATAACAAAGTATAAATTAAATTATATAAATGTGCAAACCAGTCTCCACGTCCTGTTCCTTCACACACTCGCAAAGTTCACAATCACTTTCACAGGCAATTTTTTTTTTTTTTTTAAATAAATTTAATTAATTAAAACGTCTAATTCTATTAAATTTAGAAATATAGTTAATTGAGAGTTTTGAGAAACGAAACTAGAAAACTAGGCAAAAACGATTTTTGTGTTGTTCTCGTCTTTTTGATTCTCACGAATTAGTATATATTTTTGTTGATGCAATGTGTCGTTCTCGTCTTTTTGATTCTCACGTGTTGATGCAATGAATGCAATGTATATGAAGTGATGTGCAATAATGATTTTCAATAATGAAGTGAATGACTCCTGTAAAAAAAAAAAAAAAAATGTGGCGAGAAGGCCGAATTTGGCGAGACAGGACATATGTGTCCTTCATCTTGTCTCTGACTTCTGGTCATCTTGCGATAACCAGAATCACCCACATCCGTGAGGATGTTGGGCTCGGTCTCGCAGCATCTGAAAAGAGAAGAAAAAAGGGGGGGTATCCAAGGATAGTGTGGACAGTGTTAGTCCAAGTGTTCTCTAACTACTTTTATAGCGGGATGGTGGGAAAGAAATCTTACAAGACCGGTGGGTCTTGGGTGCGGTAGTAAACGCAGATCACGTCTTTGGCGTCTGATAATCTGCGCTTTGGTCGGTGTGTATGTTTGTATTTGTGCCGTCTTGTACTGTGCGTTCGTGTGTTGGTTTGTTAATTGTAGACCCTATGGGATGGGTCCAGAAATCCTCTATTATAGAGGGGAATGTTGTTGGGAAGGGTGCTTTCTTCAGTTTTATACTGAAGAAGAAATTGTGGGGGTTTGATCCGAAGAGATCGAGAGAGGGAAGGGTCAAGAACGCAAGAGTCCCGTACAAGTAGGTTCTCGCTGTTCTGAATGTTTTCGAGGTACTTATATGCTAATTGAAGCAAGTACTCGTCGATAGGGGTAATGGAGGCGCCTTCGTATAGGTGAGAGTTGGGGTAGTGACGACCGTCAGACCTTCTAGAATGATTGGTGCATCTTCTGAGGAGTTTCCTTTCGAAAACCCGAAGTCTTTCCATTTGAGCCGAAGATATGCAGGACCATATGGGAAAGGCGTACGATATTCCAGATCGGATTAGGAATGACTCCTGTATGCTCATCTAGAATCCAAAATGCACTCCCCTTTTATACTCTGTGGCAACAGAGATTTGTTAAAAATATTACTTAAAAATTCCAAGAAGCCCAAACAAAATTGTGTGTGCTTCAATTGGAATAGGATTCCCGGAAGTGTATACGAATTTTATTTGAACAAATTCCCGGAAGGAGAAATCATGAAATGCATTTAGTATTACGCATTTCATAATGTTAGGATTATTAGGAATTGAATCAATGTACGACAAATGAATTTTCGTTTAATTTTGTCGTGCATATGATTCAATTGGATTGGGATATAAGGTACTTGGAAATTGAATCAATGCGCAACAAATGAACTTGCAGTTTAAATCTATCGTGCATATGATTCAATTGGAATTATGAGTAAGGGTAAGGTATTCGGGAATTGAATCAAATTGCGGCAAACTAACTTTTGGTTTAACCTGTCGCTCATATGATTCACTTGGATTGGGATTATAGGTACGTGGGAGAGAGTAGTGATTTAGGATCACTACACCGGTATCCGTATCTGTACGGAAAAATTTCTCTATTCGATCTGCTAACAGAATTCCGGAAATCTCTGTTAGCAGCATGCTATTTCATCCCAGGGGTAATTTCCTATTTTCCAGAAAGGAGAAAGTCATTCCTTGCATACATCATTATCATTGGTGATAGAATTTCATTTCCACGGCCTTCTGTTTGCACAGAACATCTGGCGCCCAGGCCAGAGATATTCGGCGATTGTTTTGACGTGCAGTCCGTGGGTCTTATTTGAACTTGGTACCCGGAATCGAAATCCATTAGATCTTTATAATGGTGCGAAATTCTAGCGTGGCCGTGGGACCGGAGTATTGCCTTTCTTGGCTTAACTCCTCATACATCATCGGATATCTCGTTGAGATATATTCGATTGCGATAGGTCGTGGCTGCCTCCTGTTGTTCAACGGATTTGGGTGGTCCTTGCGTTAGATTACCCGCACGTGCATCCGTTGATCGGCTCATTCTTTGATGATAGCAATTCTTTTGTATCGAATTTCGGAATTGCCGGTTCGGTGAGATGTTCCTGGGCGCAGGCAGCATGTATGGCATTTTGGGAATTGTTTTTTTTTTTTGGGAATAGAACGCATGGATGTTTATACCTTTGTTTCAGGCATGATGAATTATAATTGTTGAGCTTGACCTAAAAAGCTTTGGGGACGTTCAGTTCCCTGCTTTTTGGTGCCGGTCTCAACGTTGGCTGCGAGTTGCAGGCCCTATGGTGGGACTTTGGGGCACGCGTCTGCGGGCGCGTGCAACGCTCTCAGGTAAGTAAGTTCTTTGAAGGTAGGAACCTTACCTGCACGGAATTGTGCGTTCGTAGAACGCTACAGGTCTCCGAGGTCTCGTAGATGCTCGCATCTCTCAATCGTCTCCTTCTTCACCTCCTGCTTCGAAAGTTTAAAGTTAGGAAGGGTTCTTACCTCGATCGAGTATCCGGTCCGGTCACGGGCTCCTTTGACTCGCACATGGACTGTTTGCGAGTCGTTCCTCCTGATGCCCAGTTCCCCGACTGTCTCCAAAACGAGCGTTTCACGCCTGCCTTTCGCGCCGATCTTCTCGGCGACCGACGAGTCCAGTAACGAAATAGTGGAGCCCTCGTCAAGCAGAGCCAATACCCGAGCCGACCCCTTGGGTCCGTAAAGGTCCACTGGAACCATCTTCAGGTAGGCTTTGGTGCTACTGATTGTGCGCATGGAGGTGACGACCTCTCCTCTAGTTTGCTCGTGGTCGTGGCCTAATGGCGAGGTGTCGTTGTTGTTTGTATGAATTTTAATTCAATTGCTTTTCTTTAATAACCTGCCGTTTGTTAAAGTTAAAATTGTTTTTTCGTTTATTTGGGCTTGTACACCGGGAGGGGCTTACAATAATTGTAATTTAGACAATGGAATTGTGTATATTAAGGATTCGTGATATATGTTGATTGCCGTTACAATTAGTAATCTGTTAAAATGTTTAAATTAATAATGTAATGGGTAGCGCGTTTGGCAGCGATCTTAATTACAACTTTTATTTGTTTATGTTTATAATTTTAATATTTGGGTTAGTACGTGTACAATTGGGCGCTTTACTTGCGAGATTAGTATGTATTTAAAATATGTATGTTCCTTTTGTATTACTGGGCTATTTCTTAAATATTTTTAATTAAGCTACTAAATTTGATACTTTTTGGGTGAGTAACAATTGTTTTTAAGTTGACTATTTAGGGTATTTCCTCTTTTCAATTTAACGGAATAAATTTTAATCGATTTTTGGGAATATTATTTACAATTTTAGGTTTGTGGCTCGGAAGGAACTCACCAAAAGGAGAGATAACAAATTTGAAGAAAAAGGAAAAAAAGTTGGAATAAAAAGAGAGAGAACAAAGAAAAAGGGTAAAAAAAAACCTGGTGTCCTTTTGATGATGTGACTGCAGTCCCTGGTATGGTGATGGTGCGTCGCTTCGACGTTGTTCGGGTTGACGTGATTTGTTGGGGCGCTGGTTGCCCTTTAATTGGTGTCCTTTCGAATTTTTACACTGGCACTTAATTCTGGCAGACTGTCTTTAATGTTTTTTGGTTTATTTACGATGTCCTCACTTTCGAATAGAAAACCTTTGGCGGATTTCACTCAGAATTTGTTTAATTACCAATGGTACTAATGTTTGCGTTATTGTTGTCCATTATATTGCATTAATAGTTTTAAAATGAAATTACATACGCGCATAGGGAAAATGTTTGGTATTTAAGCGTCGCAGTGGTTCGGAAGGTGTGTGTTTTTATCGTGCACTTTGTAATTGTTTTTGAAAAATGTTTTTAGTTACGGGCACAGACACTGTTCTAGTTTTTTTGGGGTGGAGGTTGCGTTGTTTTTGTATCGGGGTGGCACCAGTGAAATGTCACAATTTTTACGCGCAAATGTTTGAAGGTTGCTTGTTCGTTTTCGGGGTCACCAGTGTAGGGGTGCGATGGTGGACGTACCAACGTATGGCACCAGTTGACCGCCGCCCCACTACAGAGTTGTTTACCAGCGAAAGTGTCCGCAAGCGCAAGGAAAGAAATGAAACACTGGGAGTAAGGGTCTTTTTATTTCATCTTAGGATTTTTCATAAGTTGTCTAGTTTTAATCTGTGGGGTGTTAGTCTAGTGCACCTACACGGGCGCGGTTTCAGTAAAACACCCACCGAGGGGAAGACAAATCACCAACGCACAAGTGAAGATAAGGAGGAAAAATGTCAAAATAACAAAACGCTGGTAAAGTTGCACTGTATACTGTTTCCTATTTTATTTTACGTATTTTCCTTAACTATTTTTTTTACAAAAATCCCTCCAAATTGTGGTGGGCTTTTATTATTTAAAACCCTTATGTCATAATACTCTTATCACTATGTACAAGAAAGTTTAAACAATTACAAATTTACCACTGGCACTGCGACACCTTTTACAACCAATTCTTCTATTAATTTGATGCTCTCAAGTAAGTTCTTAACACGACAGGGTTTGCTTAATTTATCAGCAGCACAGGAAACACACTTATTTGTAACTTTAGTATATACATGAAGTTGTTTATCGATTAATTAACACGCACTATTCGTGGTACGATGCACATAGGATTCACGGGGGAATAAGGGTTAAAGTAGGGAACAAAATCCTTTTGTTTCGCGCGGAGACGGTATACGACCCGTGTGTGTAGTTCGGCGGTTAAGATCTGACTCCACATTCACTGCCGACGAAAGAAAAGGGAACCCGCCAAGAAAACCACAAAAGGGGAGGAGCTGCACGATTAACTCGAGATAGTTAATCGTGATTGGACCGGGGAATAGGCATATATTTCACATGTGTGTGTATGCCTCGCATACGATCGTCCGGTGACCGAGGATGGATGCCAGCATCGCAACTGCATCTTCCACGAATGCAAACAATGCATGGCCTGCGGCTGTGTACACAATTGATTGTGCTATACTTGCCGGCAGCAAGGAACATCTGGGGCAAAAACAACACGAGCCGAAGATCTGGTCATCCTAGGAGAGGCCATAAATCAACATTTGAGTTGATGGGGTGTGAATTTCCTTAGGTCCGCCGACGGTTGGCGGCCGTTAATGGGAAATTGTATATACCATAACAATCTGTGGTGCAAATGCAATGTTTAGATATTGCAACGAATATAGGGTGCAGCCATTGCCAGATGTTAAAAGTAAACACTTGCTGGCTGCATCCAATTCGTTGCTTGTTTGCGGTCCCTGATCGGTGGAGACCGATAATAGGAAACCAGCTATTGCTGGTAATTAGGGAAATGTTTGGTTTGCATCCGCCGAAACCTTATCGGCGGTGGCAAACCGATGGGACCTATTTGCCGCATGCTAGGGGTGCCATGGACAAACAAGACAACGAGTAATCAAGGAACTCTTTGTTGATTTTGTTTCCATAGCATAAGGCTATGGAAACGAGATGCCCTGGGTGCAATGCATGCCCGAGGATGAGATTTCCAATGCCACGGCTAAGTGATAAGCTTTGCCGTGGACTTAATGTTTTCAGATATTAATGCCTGCCCGAGGATGAATTTTCGATGCCACGGCTAAGTGATCTAAGAGATAAGCTTTGCCGTGGACTTAATGTTTTCAGGGATGGTGATGGAGAAAAAGGGGTTTGGAAGGAAAACCCCCACAGAAAAGGTAAGCTGCCTAACAGATATATATTAATAGATAACTGTATTAATTCCAGCGATTTGGCTGGCGGTAAATGCCGTAGCAAGGTTACGCAACCTTGCTGAAGTTCGACTTAGAGGTAAGTCGCTTCGCCTGGAATAGTGGGGATCGAATGATGTATGGCTCTTCGGGCCCTGAAAAGCCCCACAAATCCACGAACTGCGCCCGAATGTTTTTTCTTCTATTCATTTTCGACGCTGTACCCGCGGCAATTGGAAGGAGAACATTAGGGCGGACTTTATTTGGCACGCTGGGGCGGCGTGCCCCCGCGTGGCCGCGGCGGTTACAGGGGACTACCGATACGCGCGTTGTGGTAGTTGGAGGACCACTGACTTATGAATGAAAATAATTCATTCAATGCGTCGTGGCGGTGCGTCATACCGAAATTAGGCTCGCTGCCAATTACGAAGAATTTTGGAGGAGTTGCTACGCTCGCATAAGAACTCAGTTCCAGCGAATTCTGTCCGTACAGGCTGGGTTGGCTTCGTTGGTTGGGTGTACCTATGGGTTGTATATTTGTGCTGCGGATGTCCTTAGCACTGTTTTACTCCTACTCCCATATTCTGGTGTACTCTGTCCTCAACAACTCGTGGCGACTATTAAAAACACTCGGCGATTCCGTTCTTTGATTTAATTTTTTTATATAAATAAAAGTTTCGAAATGGTTTTCAATGGATGAAAGTTTATTAAAACTAGGCTTCTTATACACTGTTCTTATTTATATTGTAGATTAAATGAAAGTTTACTAAAACTAGGCTTCTTATACACTGCTCTTATTTAACGTTGTAGATTAAATGAAAGTTTATTAAAACTAGGATTCTTATACACTGTTCTTATTTAACGTTGTAGATTAAATGAAAGTTTATTACAACTAGGATTCTTATACACTGCTCTTATTTAACGTTGTAGATTAAATGAAAGTTTATTAAAACTAGGATTCTTATACACTGCTCTTATTTAACGTTGTAGATTAAATGAAAGTTTATTAAAACTATGATTCTTATACACTGCTCTTATTTAACGTTGTAGATTAAATGAAAGTTTACTAAAACTATATTTACAATTGGAACACAAAAGTTATTAATTCACATACATTCGGTTAGTGGTTCTTACTATAGGTATTCGATAATTGCAAACCGATCGCATACTAAAACTGTCTTTTACAATTGGAACACAAAAGTTATTAATTCACATACATTCGGTTAGTAGTTCTTCCTATAGGTATTTGATAATTGCAAACCGATCGCATACTAAAACTGTCTTTTACAATTGGAACACAAAGGTTATTAATTCACATACGTTCGGTTAGTGGTTCTTACTATAGGTATTCGATAATTGCAAACCGATCGCATACTAAAACTGTCTTTTACAATTGGAACACAAAAGTTATTAATTCACATACATTCGGTTAGTAGTTCTTCCTATAGGTATTTGATAATTGCAAACCGATCGCATACTAAAACTGTCTTTTACAATTGGAACACAAAGGTTATTAATTCACATACGTTCGGTTAGTGGTTCTTACTATAGGTATTCGATAATTGCAAACCGATCGCATACTAAAACTGTCTTTTACAATTGGAACACAAAAGTTATTAATTCACATACATTCGGTTAGTAGTTCTTCCTATAGGTATTTGATAATTGCAAACCGATCGCATACTAAAACTGTCTTTTACAATTGGAACACAAAGGTTATTAATTCACATACGTTCGGTTAGTGGTTCTTACTATAGGTATTTGATAATTGCAAACCGATCGCACACACAGGCCATCAACACCGTAACTCGGTTCCGTCACTTGGAATCCTTGGTATCTCTTGGGACAACCCACGAGAGATTTTTCTTTTATTCCGCTTGAGACTAACCACTCTGTCCACCACCGAATTTTTACTCCCTGTCCGAAACGCTACTGATCCGCACTCGAGGCGACAGGATACCAAAAACCTATCTATCGCCTCGATGACCATATTTGGTCATCATTTTTTACTTACTTGGTTCCCTATCCTATAAGGGTTGAACACACAGCAAGATCCCTCGTTAGTGTTCATCGCTTGTGTCGCCCAGCATGCGGACCATATATCGATATACCGATCGTGCGCATGATGGCCGTTGGCATTGACACAGTCGCGCCAGCGTGCGTGTATTTACGCTGGTAAGTTCTATTTTGCCTGTGTGTGGCATTTCTGGTATGTATTAAGAGAAATATAAACATTTCTCGTTGCATAGTCGCCGTTTCTTATGATCAATTTCTTGATAGGGGACTATGCAATGTTGGTTGCTAGATGTGCGACCAATTTGTACTTCCTATGGCGTGCTTGGGTTTGGCAATATTTGAACAGCGCAGTTAAATATTGCAGCTGGTGGTTGGTCGTATGGGCAGGTAGGTCGTACCTTTCAGGTTTTATTATGCCCATGTTGTATTCTTATATATCTTTTAAAGCGTTTCTATTTAGGGGGAATGCCTGTTATTGCTGATACACTTTATGTATCAGCAGACATTGCGGTTATTCTATATGCTAGTGCAGGTAAGTACACGACTTATTGTCGCCGAAGGCTTATAAACGAGGGTTTACCTGGTGGTAGGTTAGCAGGTGAGTAGTGGCGTTCGCAAGAGCCGCCACATACCGGGAAATTGGCTTTGGCGACGCGAGCGAGTATGGGCATGCATTTTCGGAGGAAATTGGAATGGCTTGGGTGCAAGCAAGGGATATCGTTTAGATAGAAATGTTAACCGAAATAATTTCGGGGAAATGTGCGCGGTTTAGTTGGTTGGTAATGTTCCGTTGAGGATTTGGATATGCGTTTGTTATGGCATATGAATTTCGGGGAAATTAAGATTGCTTGGTCACAAAGAGAAAATATAACTTAAGTAGGAAGTTGACCGAAGCAATTTTGGGAAAACGTATGTGGGGTGATGTAATTGAGGGAAATGATTAATATTCCGTTGTAAATTGGAATATGCATTTATTTCAGCTTGGGAAATGGGTTCCTGGTAAGTATGGGATGTATGCAAATGCAGATTTTGCATGGGGAGTTGGATTGAGGTGACGCGCTGTTAGCGGTCAAGATTGGTTGGTATTGTGGGTTGGTTCTCCATGTGGTTAGAGAAACCCCCACAGACAGTTCGAGGAAGCGTCGATCTATACGTTCAATATTAGCGGCATAGTAGAGCGAACTACTGTTGTAATATTTGTGGGAGTTGCGATGTCGGTTGAGGCCAGTGATAAGTCTGAAGCATTTCCTTTCGAAGATGCGTAGCTTCTCCATTTGGACGGGTGTGATATGGTACCATATCGGGCATGGATATGGGAGAGTGGGTCTGATTATCTGTTTGTAGATAAGTGATTTAACTTTGGGAGAGAGACCATTCGGCTTGTACATCACTTCTTTGCAGAGATTAAGTTGAATTGCGGCTTTGCGAATCGAGTTTTTGGTGTGGGCGGAGAAGGACAGATTGTTGGTGAAGGTTATTCCCAGGTACTTTAAGGTTTTGGAGGGTTTAATTATATTGTTATTTAACTTGATTCTGATTTTGTTATGGCAGCGTATGGTGTTGTTAGTACAATTCGCATTTCTGCCTTTAAACACTATGAGTTGAGTTTTGGCTGGGTTGAGTCGGATTTTCCACTTAGTAAAATATGCAGAGAGATTCGGGAGATAGCTGTTAATACAGTTTCTTGCCTCCTTGACAAACTTGTTGCTTGAATAAATTAAAGTGTCATCGGCATAATTCAGCATTACTGTATTAGGTGACAGTGGCTGCGGGGTGTCTGAAGTATAAAGGAGGTATAATAATGGTCCAAAAATGGAACCTTGAGGAATACCCGCGGTTATACTGTATGGTGTCGAAAGAGTTGAATTTATTTTCACCATGAACTTTCTATCAGAAAGGTAGGAAGCGAGAAGTTTTATGGTGTGGGTGTTTAATCCGAACATTGAATGTAGCTTATAGAGCAGTCCTGCAACCCAAACGCAATCGAATGCTTTTGCTATGTCGAGAGAGACGCATATTGTAGGGGATTGGTTTTGGAGATTCATTGTCACATCATGTGTCAGGTTTAGCAGAGCATGACAAGTTGAGTGTTGTGGACGAAAGCCAAATTGAGAATTCGGGATAAGGGAGTTGTCTCTAGCAAATGAGAGAAGATTTTGGTATATCTTACATTCCAAAACCTTACTAAGCGAATTTAGCTGTGATATGGGACGGAAGTTAGCCGGGTTGTTGGAAGAACCGGATTTACTAATAGGGACTATCACCGCTGTTTTCCAACATTTTGGGAAATGTGAAGCGTTTATTATGTGGTTGAGAAGAACGAGAATGGGGAGTAAGTTTTCCGGGTGAAGCCTTTTAAATAGAAGGTTAGGGATTCTATCCAAGCCTGTAGATTTTTTATTGTTACGCGAAGTAATCAATTCAGATAATTCTGTAAAGCTTAGGAATGTGTCGGTTCCCATGGGATGTGACGCTTTATTGGTTTCGTTGAATTCAGTAATGAATGGTGGGAAGGATGGCTCAAGTGTGCCTGAGATGAATTCATTCACGGTGTCGTGGAAATTAGTGACTGGGAGGGAATCGTTTTGTTTATGAGTTTTACAGAAGTGTTCAGCGAGATAGTTTGCTATATCAGTGTCCGATTGGGCGATGTTACTGTTAGTTGGTTGGATGAGATAGTCTATTCGAGGCTTGAATTTACGACCAGTTAGTCGATTTATATTTTTGAATAGGTCACGGTTTGGTTTGATACTGTTTAGAGTAGACGTGTAGGTCTGATCGGTGAAATTTTTAAGTTGTCCATTTATCAGGGTGGTCAAAAGCTGTATCTGTTGTTCAATAAAGGGTGAGAAGCTAATATGCAATTTACGTCGGAGTTGTTTTTTTATGCGCAATAATTTTGTGAGGAGGTTGGGTAATGGTTTTCCTAAGTGGTTATGAGGGACGGTCGTAGGGGTATGGCTGAAGAGAGCATTTCCCAGTATTTGCTCTATTTTTACAGCTGCCTGGTCAATGTCAGTAGGGAATAGGTTTGAAGATGCCGGTAAAGAATAATTTGAAAAACTGGCAGCAATATCGTTATTGACTTTTTTCCAGTTTGTTTTGGAAAAATTTGGGATAGGATTCACTGTGTAGAGTGGTTCGAGCGAAGGGATTTGGAACCGTGGAGTGGACGGACCCATGATCGGATGGGAATGTAAAGGACACTATAGGGGGATTAGGGTGTCTATCGTATTTTGTTGTACTACATATGTTACAATTTTTTAAATAATTTTTGCAGCTTTGGCGTGCTTTAGGCCAATAGTACGTTTCGGAGATTTCTCTGTAATTGTTTCTATAATTTCTATGGGCTCTGTTATGTACTGTTGTCATTATTTCAAGTTGTTTTTCCTAATCTGTAATATTTTCAAGGTTTTTCTGTGCGATGACTATTTTGTAATTTATGAATGTTTCTTTTATTTTCTTTGAATATTGATATAATAATTCTTCTACCATTTTAATAGCATTTATGGCTTTTGGGTTTAGGATTTTTTTAAGATTTGCAAAGAGATTTTCTTCGTTAGTGAATGTGATTTCGTGGATATTCCTTTGAAATATGTGTTTTGATATTAGCTTTTCCTTACTACTTCGTTCTAGTATCACTTGATTTTTAAAAGTGTTCAGGGCTTGGCCTGTTAGTTGGAAGTCTTCTTGAGGGGAGCTTATCGCTGAATGTTGTGAACAGGATGTCGTGTGGTTAATTTGTTGACGTGACAAAGCGTCTGCTACTACGTTTTGTTTTCCTGGTTTATACACAACTTTCGCACCGAATTCTTCTATGAAGTTTTTCCAGCGGTTTAGTTTCGTGTTTGGGTTCTTTTCCGATATTGAAAAGGTAAGTGATTGGTAGTCGGTATATATGGTTAGATCTGAAATGCCGTAAAGGAGGTTTCGAAGTTTTTGTAATGACCAAACGATTGCAAGTAATTCCTTTTCATTTGTGCTATAGTTTTGCTTTGTAGCAGAAAGTGTTCGTGACAAAAACGTTATTGGTTTATCTCCTTGACTTAACACTGGCTATATTACTAGCATCGGTTTATCATATGAGGGTTGGAATAATTCAATTTGCTCTTGTAACTTGGTTTTTATCTCGTTAAATGCTGTTTTTGCCTGTGAGTCAAATTATATTTTGGTAGAAGTACTTTTATTTTTTGATATTTTTCCATTCTCATGATGAAGAAAATAGTCATGGGTTTGGTAATAGAAGCGTAATTTTTAATAAATTTCTTGTAATATACTGCAAGTCCGAGAAATGAGCGTAGCTCTTTGAGGTTTGTTGGTTCGGGATATTTCTTTATTATTTCTATTTTTTGGGGATCGACTGTTATTTTACCATGTTTAATGCAATGCCCTAAGTAAGTTATTGAGTTTTTGAAGAAATGAGATTTCTCTTTCGAAATCTTCATATTGGCGTTGCTCAATGCATCTGTAATTATCCTGATGTGATCGACATGCTGTTCTGGGGTGTCTGAGAAAATGAGAACATCGTCAATATAAACGTATGCGAATTTGCCTATGCATGGACGGAGTATATCGTCCACACAACGTTGAAAAATGGGTGGTGCGTTTTTTAACCCGAAATGCATTCCGTTAAATTCATATTTCGCGCCGTTTACCGAAAAGCTTGTTTTTTGTTTATCTTCTTCTTTAATTTTTATTTGATGGAAACCTGATTCGAAGTCTATTGTCGAAAAAATGTTTGCGTTACCAAGATTCTGTATAGTTAAATTTATATCCGGTATGGGGTAACGGTCAAATATAGTCTCGGTATTTAATTTTTGAAAGTCGATTACCAATCGTTTTTTTGGATTTCCTGACTCATCGATGCCTTTTTTTGGCACGATCCAAATCGGTGAATTATAAGGGCTGTATGACTTGCGAATGATGTCATTTTTCAGGAGATTTTGGATTTCTTTTTCTACAAATGCTTGATTGCTAGTGGGATATGGGTATTGTTTTGAATATATCGGTTCTTTTGTTTTAGTGGAGATGGTGGCTTCGATTGTGGTGGTAAAGGGTAAGGTTGGGTTAGTTTGCTCAGATTTATTAATAATATCTTGAATTTCTGATTCGTATTTTTTATTGTCAACCGTATAATTAATAGTTTCGCTTTTTGGGATTATAAATTTCAATTTTTTATTTTTCATATCTATTTCTGCCTGAATTTGTTCTAGTCCCTGTGAACCTAATATTAAGTCATAATCGCTTAGATCATCTATTTCGTAAAACGTAATTTTGTTGTTTAAAAAGGTAATTTCTTTTCTTGTTCAAATTCTAGTAGAGCCATGAAGAGTTTTTACATTAAATGGAATCACTTTTAAAGACTCACCCATTTTGCATTGTTTCGATATATAGTTCTTTGTTGCTCCTGTATCTATTAACCGTTTTAGTGCTAAGCAATTTTTGTGAATATATATGAAAATTGCTATACGTTTTTTGATTATTTTAAAGGAAAAATAATGGTGTTGTGGGGGTGTTAAGTTGTATGCCAAGACACGGGCACGGTTTCATTTAACTGTGTGACAGTTTCTCTGCCACATAAAATTGGGTAGGTACATACAAAAATTGAATGGGTTACCTGTTCCAGTTAATTGTTATGGAGGCCGACGTTAAATTAAATTGTACTGCACACAGATGCGCCAATGGTTGCCAAAAACCCCGCCAATGGTTGCATATGTGGGTTGCTGCGATATAATCTATTGCCGCGATATCCGCTATTGTTGCAATATTAATATTATTGTATCATTATTGATGTGGGAGTTTCTCGGTCTGTCTTATGTTAATCTTCTCATCGCTTTTTCCAGTTCACAGCCGCAGAATACTTCAAAGGTTTTCGTTCTCCCTGCTATATACCACCAGCATGATCATCCAAAATCAACAAAAGTCAGACCTCTTTCTCGTCGAGCAAAGTTTACAACTTTTATTTTATTAACTTTAAACAAATCACTCGATTACAAAACAATACAATTACTTCTGACAAAGTTTATACATTCTTTAACTTTACAATTACTTCTGACCAAATTTATACATTCTTCCACTTTTAGATTATCACAATCAATCATTTTCTTTTCGAGGTCAGTGCTTCTCTCTCGTTTTTTTCTTGATTCCACCTTGAACGGAATCCAAAAAACCGTATCGAACCAAAAACAAAACGTTTCCTCTCTTCCCTTTCCTGCTTTTTCCGTTGTCAAACGTCAACAACGGAATTCCGAACCGTATTTTTTAAACAACGTTAATCTCCATCTCTCTCGCTCTCCACTCACGTCCACTTCGAAAAACAGATTCGAACTCGAAGAACTGCACGATCCACACCCGAATCAGGCTGGGTTCAGAAACTCACTTCAGGATCGTGCAATTCTTCCACCACCTTACCATCATACCATGTTAAAACAAAATTATATTAAACACAAATTTTCAAATGATGGTGGTGGCCGACGTACGTAACAACTGCCCGACTTGAAGATCCACCACGAGAATTGTTCACCAAAGATAGGAGAGGGTATTTAAAACACACTGTCTTTTTTATTTTGTCTGTTAACGTCTTCTTTATTTAAACCAACTCTCGTCACTACGTTTTTGGGCCTTTGGTTCTGCTTATTGTCTTCGGACATTAAGGGTTTTAGCACAGGGGATTTAAGATTGAATAGTTGGATGTCACTTGGTTCACATACGTCTCTGTCGTTTTGTATACATATGTTTATATTTGTTTCCCTAGATTTTCGACACTCCGGTTCCGGACAAAACCGCACCACATCATTACAGCTTTATTGCTCCTTCAGTTATTTTGGGACACAATTTAATAGGCGACTTAACGAATTACTAAATTACTCGGTGGCTTTGAACTCCGATGGAGACTTGACTCTGAAAACCGCACCCTACGGGGCAAGTAAGAGGGAACGAAGCGCACTCTGTGGTGGTTGGACAACGATTTTTGGCTCTGGACGCCACGGCGGATAAATTGCGACTGGTTATGAATGAAAATAATTCATTGATTGCGTCGTGGCGGTGCGTCATAGTAAAGTTAGGCTCGCTGCGAATTACGAGGAATTGTGGACGAGTTGCTATGCTCGCATAAGAACTCAGTTCCAACGAATTCTGTCCGTACAGGCTGGGCTGGCTTCGTTGGTTGGGTGTACCTATGGGTTGTATATTTGTGCTGCGGATGTCCTTAGCACTGTTTTACTCCTACTCCCATATTCTGGTGTACTCTGTCCTCAACAACTCGTGGCGACTATTAAAAACACTCGGCGATTCCGTTCTTTGATTTAATTTTTTTATATAAATAAAAGTTTCGAAATGGTTTTCAATAGATGAAAGTTTATTAAAACTAGGCTTCTTATACACTGTTCTTATTTATATTGTAGATTAAATGAAAGTTTACTAAAACTAGGCTTCTTATACACTGCTCTTATTTAACGTTGTAGATTAAATGAAAGTTTATTAAAACTAGGATTCTTATACACTGTTCTTATTTAACGTTGTAGATTAAATGAAAGTTTATTACAACTAGGATTCTTATACACTGCTCTTATTTAACGTTGTAGATTAAATGAAAGTTTATTAAAACTAGGATTCTTATACACTGCTCTTATTTAACGTTGTAGATTAAATGAAAGTTTATTAAAACTATGATTCTTATACACTGCTCTTATTTAACGTTGTAGATTAAATGAAAGTTTACTAAAACTATATTTACAATTGGAACACAAAAGTTATTAATTCACATACATTCGGTTAGTGGTTCTTACTATAGGTATTCGATAATTGCAAACCGATCGCATACTAAAACTGTCTTTTACAATTGGAACACAAAAGTTATTAATTCACATACATTCGGTTAGTAGTTCTTCCTATAGGTATTTGATAATTGCAAACCGATCGCATACTAAAACTGTCTTTTACAATTGGAACACAAAGGTTATTAATTCACATACGTTCGGTTAGTGGTTCTTACTATAGGTATTTGATAATTGCAAACCGATCGCACACACAGGCCATCAACACCGTAACTCGGTTCCGTCACTTGGAATCCTTGGTATCTCTTGGGACAACCCACGAGAGATTTTTCTTTTATTCCGCTTGAGACTAACCACTCTGTCCACCACCGAATTTTTACTCCCTGTCCGAAACGCTACTGATCCGCACTCGAGGCGACAGGATACCAAAAACCTATCTATCGCCTCGATGACCATATTTGGTCATCATTTTTTACTTACTTGGTTCCCTATCCTATAAGGGTTGAACACACAGCAAGATCCCTCGTTAGTGTTCATCGCTTGTGTCGCCCAGCATGCGGACCATATACATTGAGTAAAGTAAAAACAACACATTCGCAGCTGGGGCGAGTTGTTCAGGGAAGGTTATTGTATTTGCATGATTGCCGATCGTGCGCATGATGGCCGTTGGCATTGACACAGTCGCGCCAGCGTGCGTGTATTTACGCTGGTAAGTTCTATTTTGCCTGTGTGTGGCATTTCTGGTACGTATTAAGAGAAATATAAACATTTCTCGTTGCATAGTCGCCGTTTCTTATGATCAATTTCTTGATAGGGGACTATGCAATGTTGGTTGCTAGATGTGCGACCAATTTGTACTTCCTATGGCGTGCTTGGGTTTGGCAATATTTGAACAGCGCAGTTAAATATTGCAGCTGGTGGTTGGTCGTATGGGCAGGTAGGTCGTACCTTTCAGGTTTTATTATGCCCATGTTGTATTCTTATATATCTTTTAAAGCGTTTCTATTTAGGGGGAATGCCTGTTATTGCTGATACACTTTATGTATCAGCAGACATTGCGGTTATTCTATATGCTAGTGCAGGTAAGTACACGACTTATTGGCGCCGAAGGCTTATAAACGAGGGTTTACCTGGTGGTAGGTTAGCAGGTGAGTAGTGGCGTTCGCAAGAGCCGCCACATACCGGGAAATTGGCTTTGGCGACGCGAGCGAGTATGGGCATGCATTTTCGGAGGAAATTGGAATGGCTTGGGTGCAAGCAAGGGATATCGTTTAGATAGATATGTTAACCGAAATAATTTCGGGGGAAATGTGCGCGGGTTAGTTGGTTGGTAATGCTCCGTTGAGGATTTGGATATACGCTTTGTTAAGGCATATGAACTTCGGAGAAATGTGTGCGGCTTGGTATACTTGCTAATGTTCCGTTGAGGATTTGAATATGCGTTTGCTATGGCATATGAATTTCGGGGAAATGTGGATTGCTTGGTTGCGTTGAGGAAATATAGATAATTGACTGACGCAGTTTTGGGGAAATGCATGTGGTGGTGATTAGAATATATTCGGTTGAATTATATTCTCTTGGAGGTTTGGGAAAATATGCTATTGGGTAATGTTCCGTTGAGGATTTGATTTTTGCATGTTTGCAGGTTAGGGTTGTGGGTTGGTTCTCCGTGTGATGTAGACAACCCCCACAGTGTCAAATAAAACACTCTAATTCAGACAAATGTCAATCAATTACTATAATTCTTTTTTTTAATATAATGAACAAATGTTTTGTGATACTTATATAAAAAATACGTAGTATTTACTTTTTTTTTCTTTTTGGAAATGAAAATTATAAAAAAATATATCTCAACAAAAATGCTTTGCCGCACAAACAGCATGTAGGCCTTTCCTACAGCGGGCGCAAATAAGTCGAGATCGCTTTACACTCCCTTTTTTGCTACATACTGTGCACTGGCGCAAGCTACGTCCCGGTAATTTTTCCAGAGCAAATTTTTTAGTTGACGAAGATGGTTGTGTCGACTCGCCATTTTTATAGTTCATCCACTCCATTTCGATATCATCGATAATTTTCGATGTAAATTGGAGCCGGGTAATTTTTTTTTCAGTAGTGTTGGAGACATACAAAATATAAGAGTTCAGCACCATTCTTCCAAATATATTGAAAACTACTTTCTTCCAATATTTTAGGGTTCTTCGCTCGTCCAAAAACACGTATAACATTTTGTCTGACTCGTCCACACCTCCCATGTATTTGTTATAGTCATCAATCATACTTGGTTTCACATTTTCGTATTCAAATTTCCATTTCTTTTTCTTGATTGTCACATTCTTAGTATCTGCATTGGTTGAAATCAATATGACAGGATTTGGTTTGGACTTCTTGTCTCTAAAAGAACACATCAAAACATCTTCATGTGCTAGGTATTTGGCTTCTCCTACGGTTGCTTTCTTAGCTTCTGGAGGAATCTCTTTTCGATTGCGTCTTATTGTTCCAGTTAGGTATGTATTCTGTTTCAAAAGGGCTTTGGCTAGGCGTAAACTTGTGTAAAAGTTGTCTGTAAACAAATGATAGCCTTTGTTCAGATAATTTCCAAGTGAAAGCTATTTTTGCATTACTGCAAATCCAAGACCATATTTTTCTAGTAAATTTCTGTCATCAGTGTTTTTAGCTCCTTTGTAGCAGAAAAACCCCAAACAATATTTAGAAATCGAGTCGCTCAGCATCCAAAATTTGATCCCCCATTTATGATGTTTTTTGTTCGGTATGTATTGCTTTATGGCAGAGTGGCAGTGAGTACCAACTAACGACTCATCGATGGATAACTGTTGGTTCGGTATATAATGTCGCTGAAATACGGTGTTTGTGTGTGCGTGCCACATGGGTCATAATTTGGATGGCCTGGTTCAAATAATGACCCATTGTCAACTAAGTGAAAAAAACTTCAAAATCAATTGAAACCTATCCCTTGAAAACATTTTTCTAAACCATGGTATACCTCGGGAAGTATTTATCCAATAACTATTAATTCTTGGCCTTCTCGTAATCCCCATTTCGAGAATGACTGCAATAAAGGCTTTTATTTCGTGTACTCTAGTCGGCGTCCACTTTTTTGCTCGAGAATTATCTGAAATAGCGTGTGAGGCCAAAAACTGGGAAGCATATCGATTCGTTTCCTTTACGATGATTTCAAGCAGTGATGTGGTAAAAAATAAATTGAAATAGGTTATAGGTGTGGCATCGGGAGAAGGCGCCCGTCTAGGTCCAGGAGTCTCAAAAAAATTATTTGTTGCTTTAGAAAACACTTTTGTCGGGGGAATATTGGCAAGAGTTGGTGTTTCGTCTATTTCTGAAGATGATGATGAAATAGAAGACTCACTTCCAATTCTCCATCTTTTTTTTCGATGCATTATAATACTGCTATTATTACTGCTTGTATCCGTTGTTTCACCGTCCGTACAATCATTAGAGACCGAATCATCGTCCGAAGTAATAGCAAGTGACATGACTATTTTTGCTAAATAAAATATAAAAACTGTAAAAAGTTGTTTTTAAATGTATAAATATGCACTCTCGTAACAAATTATGCGCGAGATTAGAATACGTCCACTACCACGAAGCACCAAAAACACACTGATGCGCGCGGCAGTTTTGCGCTGCGGCGCAATTTTCGATTCAAACTATCGCATCACTTTTGCGCCGCTTAGCACACTAGCGGTTAATGTTATGTAGGACCTTCCTCTATCCCTCGGGTATAGTTCGAGACACGGGAGGCCGTCTATAATCCTAAAAAAGCTTCCTGTCTGATGTATTCGTCTTCTTCGTTTAGCTGTGGGTAGATTGATTCGTTGTTTTCATCTTCTTTGATCTCGTTTATTCTTTGTTGTTTTTGCGGTGGGTGATGATTTCGTGATGATTCTGGACCAAATATTCTGTCTGGATGATTTTGTTTTGATTGTCTGTAGTAGGCGTTGGGTGGTTTTTGTGTCACATGTCTGTAGCCTTGTGAACTATCTACGTCCATGGGTTCTGGTGGTGGTTGGTATTGTATTTGGACATTCGGTTGATATCGTGGTTTCCAGTTATTACTTTGTTTTTGGTGTTCAAAGTTGTTGTGGTGGTTATTTCTGTGGTTGAAATTATTGTTATAATTGTGATTCTGGTTTCTTGGAGGTTTATTTATTCTTATGTCTTCTAGTCTAGGTTTTGAAACTTTATGAAGGACGTTATCGTGATAAATAGTGCTTGCCATTGCATACACACTCTCCAAATCTCTGGGTTTGTGAGTGTAGAGTGTTGAGTGTGTGTAATCGCAGTTGATCCCAAGAATAAATGTTCTGACACTGTCTGCTGTAGCTTTTTCCGCTAGTTGTGGGGTGTTATTTCCAAATTATATTTCCAGTTTCATTAGGAGAAGATTTAATGCTTTACTGATTTCACTATGGAATTCTGAAAGTGTTAATTTTCCTTGTGTTAATTGTTTCAGCTCGTCTTCTAACACATATGATGGTCTTTGATCCGCGTAGACATAGTCGAGTCTATTTAATATCGCTTGAAAATTCAGTATCGTATTTTTTGATACCAATACGTTTGAAGCGTCTCCAATGATTTTAAATCTCACGATTGACAGGCATGTGTAATATTTATATGTATTCTCATGTACCTTGATATTGTTCATTTGTGTTGAGACCAGGGATCTCCAGGATCTGTAAGTTGCTTTATTTCCATCGAATGTTGGCAAGCTTCTAAAAATGTCTATGTTGATTTCATCAACAGATTTTACGGCAGACGTAGCTGGTTCGAGAGCTCTTATGTTGGCTAATTCACTTCTCTCAGATTGCTTGCTTTGTATTTCTGTAATGGTTTGTTTTAAAATTGCATTATCCTGCACTAAAGCATTGTGGGCTTGTAAAAGTGCTGCCATTTGTCCTTGTAATGTTGTTAGTTCAGCCATTGTTTAGTTTGATAAGCTCTTCGCGAATTGTCGTGAATATTTGTTTTGCTGACTCTATAATGTTGAGTTGATTGTTTGATGGGTTTTTTTGTTTTTTTTTCTTTAGGCATTGATTTTGTTATTTGGCACAGAATCTCTGATTACGATGTATTTATTTCGGGTGAAAGAAAAAATTGGAATACTCACAATTATCCTGGACGACAGGGCTATGTACCGTACCGTGCTGCTTACTCTTGTCACTTTTATATATACTCGAGGAGTCTACGTAACTATCCGTACGGGTTATTTGTTGCTTCCAGGATGTGATCCCACGTGGTAAATCGTCCTTTTATTAGGTGTTCGATCACTAATTGTTTTGTTTCACACTTCTGGAATCTCCTGATGCAGGTATGAGTATTTCTCTTTTACAGTCCGCACTTCTGCTGACTAACTTTTCGTGATTTCTATTTTTGGTAAAAAATAGACGCTTCGACAGCAAAAAATTTTCTCAACTATGTTGATTATTATTAATACAACACCTACATATGGTGAGGGATTATTTGTATTAATTATGGTCCGTGTTATAGAAAATATATCTATAACGATGCAGGATCGCCAGTTAAGTAATCTAGACTATGTTTCAAAATAATTTTATTAAATAATAAAGTCTAGGATTACATTTTTTATAGTTCTATTTCGAACTTCGGAAATAATTAACTAAATGTTAATTTACATTAAATATATTCGTCTTAATTAATGATATTAATAAGTTGAAGAATTACTACCTATGATATGTGCTTGCTCGATCATCTTCACCAAGAAAAGAGGAAGTGGAATCGTTCTATCATTATTATTTGACTGTCGATTCGTTAAGTTTATCTGAAGCGACATCTAGCAGTTTGGATGGTGATGTACTTTCGTTATGTTGTATGTGATTAGACGATTCATCTTTTGGGTGTCAATAAATGATTACTGTTTGGGTGATTCATATTTTTGTATAATTCTATATATTCTATAGTATTATAAGGATATGAATAATTGGGGCCTTAACTCGTGCGCGATCTGCCACAGGTTTTCGCGCGAGTTATGGTTTTTAGATGTCTAAGTCGAAATAACCATCAGGATACCAAAAGAATAGAAAAACAGTGAATAGTTAAATCACAAATTCCTTTTATTATTATTGATCTCTATAATTACAGCACTCTGTTTTTACACTATTGTAACATCATCGCTATACATTGTTGGAGATTATTTCTACAACAATTGTATTTAAGGGTTATTAAGGGTATACTAAACTTACCCCTAACCAATTGATGTCCGTTGCACTCCCCTCCTGTTCTCGCTCGGAGAAACGTGGACGATTTCGGCTTCTGTTGCACTTATATGTGGATATGCACTTGCCTAATGACAACTCCTTTTTGTTTCAGTTTGTTAAAATGTTTTATTTTCCTTTTCTTTTTTTTTTCCTTTATTACTTTTTAGATTTTAATTTATTTTACGTTAACCGACACACACGATTTCATTGTCCATCTTTTGAACGGCCCAGCACACAGCCGCATACGCACACGACACACGTTTTATTTTTCTTTTACCGAAATCTAATTTAAATAATTTTTTGTTGCTCCGGAAAAATCGACTGCTCGCAATCACGACACTATCAAGAAGAAGGTCAATCTCGTGTCTTTCGCCACATATCCTGTTTCGTTCGTTCCGCTTCCACTATAGTTATTTCGAGGAAACGGTCGAAATGGTTGATAGGTGGCGACTATGGCTAATAAAAGGACGATGGCTATTGCAATGTGAATGGGGTTTTAAATGGGGGTAAACTTTTATTTAAATTATATTCTATTGTAAATGTTGTTTCTATTGTAAAGGGAAAGGGAATATTAAGAAGGGAAGGATATGTGCGTGAAGACACGAGATGTTAATAATTGAAAAGGGGGAGTGATAATTTAATGAACTTAATTATATAACATTCCCCCCCCCCTTACAAAAATGGAGTTTCATTCTTGGAAGAGGAATGAAACTTACTTTCGGTAGTATATACCTATATACAGGTGTGTGCGTGGCGGTTGGCTTTACACTATTTTTATATTCATTTTTATTTTTTAGTTTAATCGCTAGTTGAAATACGTTTTTAAATGTATCATTTATCAAATGGTACTTAATTATATTATATTATTTACAATTTTCATTAAATTTTTTTTTTTTTTTCATAAACTTAAATATATTATTTACAATATTTTTGTTTAATATTTTATTGCATGGTTTTACATTTAGTCTAAAATTTAATTTTAATAATATTTATATATATTATTTAAAATTTATTCATTTGATTTAATAATAGTTAGATATATTATTTA
Source organism: Microdon myrmicae (assembly GCA_963931805.1). Lineage (NCBI taxonomy): Eukaryota > Metazoa > Arthropoda > Insecta > Diptera > Syrphidae > Microdon > Microdon myrmicae. The sequence continues at coordinate 41,183,779 of OZ007502.1, forward strand.
AAATTTATTCATCTGATTTAATAATAGTTAGATATATTATTTAAAATTTATTTTACCAACACATGTGCTTCTTAGGTCATGACTAGTTCTGGTGGCTGTCATTTCCTCTGGTATTACTACAGACTCAAACATATCACCCCTTTCAGTTCGTACCCTTTAATCGAAATAGGGTTTCAACCTGTTTTTGTGCACCACCACACTTTTTCTGCCTATTTTCAGAACCACATTTACTAGGCCCTGTATTGCCACTACATTGTAGGGACCATTCCATATGGGAGCTAACTTCCCTTGTTTCTGCGCATTCCGCATCAGAACTTTATCGCCCACGTGAAACGTGAAAGGGCGTCATGGTACCTTTTGGATTACCTCTTGGAAATTAATAGGTTACGCCTCGCTATTTCGTATGTACGCTGGAGTTTGTACTTACTTACAATTACTCCGCATTGGGTAAGGCGTAGCAATCTATATACTTAGACAGATTGTCTTGAATAGTTAGTATATATGTATTGCCTGCTGGAGTTCGATCCAGAGGCCCGACTATATCTAAATATACTTTGTCGAAAGGCCTCTTTGCTATGTCGGTGATTACCATGGGCATCCGTAGGTTTGGTGAAGATTTCATTTTTTGACAATCCTTACATTTCTTAATGTAGACTTTAATGTCGCGCATCATGTTCTTCCACCAAAAGTTTCTACGAATCTTGTTATAGGTTTTTATCACTCCTTGGTGTCCGCCCAAAGGAGGATCATGGTAATCCCGTAGTAGTGACTGGATATCCTCAGGTTTTGTTATCTCCATTCCTTTTTCCGTGCAGGGAGGAATGGGACTATCTGGTAAATCAGACTCGTCATTTGTTTGACTTCCCTGGGACCCTTCGCTCTCCCTTAGCTTTTTTGCTTGGGTGCGTGTTGCTACATTACATCTTTTTAGTTTGGGAGTTTCAGCACAACCTTGCGGGATGCGGCTCAAAGCATCCGCATTGGTATTATATTTACCGGGTTTGTACTCTATTTAGTAATCAAACTCCGATAATTTGTGCTGGAATTTTGTTAAACGTGACGTGGGGTCTTTCACGTTAAAAACTCCCTTCAGTGGCCTATGATCTGTATAGATGTTGAACCTTCGCCCTTGCAAATAACAGCGGAAATTTCTAGTCGCCCACACAATGGCTAGTAACTCCCTCTCAATGGTGGAGTAATTTCTTTCCGCTTTATTCAAGGTTCGACTTACATAAGCTACAGGCTGATCTTTGCCTATTTCCCCTTGCGATAGCACGGCACCAAGTGCTTCGCTGCTCGCATCCGTAGTCAGATTAAAAGGTTCGGTGAAATCTGGATAGATTAATATTGGCGGCGAAACCAATAATCCTTTTACTTTTTCAAATGCTTGTTGGCATTTGTCTGACCAGGTGAATTTAACGTCCTTCCTTAACAAGTTTGTTAAGGGACGTACTATTCTCGAGAAATTTGGAACAAATTTTCGATAATAGTTCGCCAGTCCTAGAAATGATTGAACGTTCTTTACCGTCTTGGGAATGGGGAAATCCCTGACACTAGCTGTCGTGTCGGGATTTGGCATTGCCCCTTTTTCAGAACAAACATGTCCGAGGTAGACTACTTCTTTCTGTAAAAATCTACATTTTTCGGGTTGTAATTTGAGATTGTGATATCTCAATTGTTCAAATACCTTCTGGAGTTTGTCATTATGGTTCTCTAGGTTTTTCCCATAGATGACAATGTCGTCCAGATATACAAAACATTCGATACCTTGCAACCCAGTGAGGACATGGTTCATGAGTCTCTGGAACGTAGCCGGGGCTCCCTTTAGCCCGAATGGCATACGTCTGAACTCATAATGCCCGTAATTAGTGCTGAAGGCTGTCTTGTCGCGATCATTCTGATCGACTAAGACTTGATGGTAGCCACTGACTAAATCAAGCGTGGAAAAGTAGCGTGAGTGACCGAGTTGGTCTAAAATATCCTCTATTCTAGGGAGAGGATACGCATCACCGATGGTTTTGTCGTTCAGTTTCCTGAAATCGACAACTACTCTCCATCGGGCTTTTCCATCGAGGCCCGCTTTTTTGGGAACTACTAGGAGGGGTGAGTTCCACGGACTTTTGCTAGGCTGAATGATATCATTCTCTAGCATTTCTCGAACTTGCTCGTTAATAATTTCTTTTTTGCACTCAGGCAGACGGTATGGTCTTTAGTTTATAGGCGCTTGGTCCTGTACCATAGACAATTCATGCGTTATCGCATTGGTATACGTCAGGTGGTCGCCTTTTAAGTGGAATATGTCGATGAACTCCTCACATATTTCCACTATTGATTGACACTCCTCTGGACTTAGGTTTTTCCCTAAGTGGGGTTCCTCATGCAACTGAGTCAATCTCGAATCTTTTATGGATTCTTTAGGCAACTCACCTCCCAAGAAAAGGTGTCTTATAAATTGGAGGTTTTCTACCTCCGAAGGATTTATCTCGGCTCTGCGATGACTTGATTTATTATTCAAGTTAACTTCCGCTGACGTATTGACTCGCTTACCGGTCTGTGTATTTTCCCGGTTTTCCAAAGGACAGAAGGTATAGTCCTTTGTTGGAAGCAACTCTACCAGTATCCGGTCAATGGTCTGGGGGTAATCTAAGATATTGAGTGCCTCTATTTGGACACCCTTCGCCCTTTTCAAAATACAATTTGGGAGTAAAATCCCAGGTTGTACTTCTTTAGGTACCAAGATTACCTCCTCCCGGATCTTTATGGGGAGCCCAATCATCTTCCTTGAGCGCCCTGCTACTATGACCGGTCTACTCATCAAGATTTCCACCTCCGAAGGGTGTATTGGTAGGCGTGCTCCCGAAGCGTCCCCTTCCTTTCCCCTTTTTGGCTTTTGGGCATTTGCCTGCTTGTTGGGGTAACTGGCGCCTGACAGGTTTTCGCAGCCCTTCCCTTGCGTGGGTAAGGTCTTCTGGGTTTTTCCGACCGCAGTATCAACCTTGTTAGGTTCCTGTGATCCGGTTTCCCGTTCGGCTGCCTTTTGTCTAGGTTTTCCCGTAATTACTTTCTTGCATTTATTTGTAAAGTCAACAGAGAAACTTTCAGGATTTGTGATTGTTTGGGGAAATTCCAAACAACCTCCTGGTCCATTAACTTTGCAATAACGCGACAGAAAGTCGTTACCCAACAAGCCGTCTTTTGACATTCCTGGCAACGTGTCTACCACTTTGAAGCTACAGGGGATTTCATGATGTAGTTTGAACTTCCCCTGTATGCCCCCTCTAGACTTTCTCTTGCCAAAAAGTGTATGGAGTATTATGGCCTTCTGGGCATCCACTTCATATTTTTTGTGGGGTGCTTTAGTCTTTAATAAACTGATCTCAGCGCCGGTGTCCACAATTAGGCTCGTATATTTTTGACGGCCAATGTCTAATTGAAATTGGACAGCTGGAGCTTCAGTCGGCGAAAACTGAGAACAGCTTTGACTATTTTGCGAGTTTAATTCGGTTTCCCGATTTTTTACCCATAGCTTTTCGTTTACCAGTTGCCGCCGTTGGTTCTGGTCGATTGCTACTTTGGGTTTTAGAGGAGGGACTCTTTTTCTCGGCGCAGTTACTTCGGTCGGTGCTCTGTTCTGTACTCTCCGTACTAGAGCGGCTTCGACCTGACCTGCGCCTAGAGTTCCTCTGTCGGTGTCTCCTGCCTTTTAAGGTTTTTTCTTTATGATTCGGTTCCTTTTTCTTATCTGAGCCATTTGTTGGTGGTTCTGGCCATTCCAGGTTAACCGTGCAGGTTGGTAGGGCTTTACGGCGACGTACAGGTCTAGCCGTTGCAGTGTGCGTACAAGTTGGATTTGGGTGAGCTTTTTCCCAGTTGATCTTGTATCGACACTGCTCCCACTTGTGACCGTTTCGGCCACAATACTCACAACAACATCGAACGCTGTACACTCTTCGGTTCGATGTTGTTTGTGGCTGTTTTGAGTTAGAGGGTTGGACTTGTCCCTGATTTGGTTGCCTCGGGGACTCCCTCTGTTCATTTTGTGGCCTTTGTGTAGGTTGTGGCCTTGGTTCTTGTGGTGCGGGATTTTGTGTCGCTGCTGGCACAACTCTTACCCGACAATTTCCTACTTCGTGTCCATACCTAAGACACGAGGTGCAAATTGGCATGTTACGCCGAGTAATGCACTCGTCACGTAGGTGCCCCCTTTTGTGGCAAAAACTGCATGCTACTTCTGCAGTTAGCCGGTGTGGTTGTGCGTCACGGCCTTGATGATAATCATCCTCGTCCCGTTGGTACCTTCGTACTCCAGGTCCCTCGGGCCTTGTCCCGTTGTGTGGTTGATAGTCGTGTGGTGGTGCGCGTGCTGGTTCGTATTGGCGGAACGGGTTCCTCGCAGGTTGGCGGCGGCTTACGGGGTGGGGTTCTTCTGTATAGTGTCGAGCTGTTTCGGTCGACCTTCTATAGTAATCTCCATCTCTCCGAGACGCGTCGTTCGTGGGTTGAGGTTGCCTACTGAACGAATCCCGCGGATCCGGACTATACTCCCTGCACCTCTGTTCTCGGCGACTTCTTTCATCCTGCATTTGTGGCGGGCTCCTTTGTCGGTTATAACTATATCGTCCACCCACCGGGTGGTCCTCTATATAGTCCATGCCCTGTGAGCGTCGATTTGGGCTCCGTCTTGTTGGTTCCCGCCTACTGGTTCCTGGATGGTCGAAGTCTCCTCGCCTGTTTACCGGAGGTTCGTCCCTTTCCTCCTCTCTTTGTGCATGACGAGGCGGGCTGCTCCATTTGGTGTTTCGTCTCGCTGGTATCGGGCGATCAAATTCCTCTCGTCCATTCACAGGTTGGTCTTCTCTACTTTCCCTTCCCTGTGAATGGCGGGGCGGGCTCTGCCATGTTACTGTTCGCCTTCTTGGTACTGGGCGATCACCATCATCTGGTCGATTTACAGGGTGGTCCTCCTTATTGTTGAAGATTATTTCTACAACAATTGTATTTAAGGGGTATTAAGGGTATACTAAACTTACCCCTAACCAATTGATGTCCGCTGCCGTCCCTTCCTGTTCTTGCTCGGTAAAACGTGGACGATTTCGGCTTCTGTTGCACTTATATGTGGATATGCACTTCCCTAATGACAACTCCTTTTTGTTTCAGTTTGTTAAAATGTTTTATTTTCCTTTGCTTATAATTTAATGAACTTAATTATATAACAACATTAACTTCTTGTGGAGTTTATATTCTTCAGACACAATTGGTATTTAACTCTAAAATTACAGCACTCTGTCTTTACACTATTGTAACATTATCGCTATACATTAACTTCTTGTGGAGTTGATATTCTTCAGACACAATTGGTATTTAACTCTAAAATTACAGCACACTTTCCGCGGCCAACCCCCGACTTTTCCGATCAAATTTTCTTATTCCTTCCTATCTCCACGGCCAACCATCAACTGCCCCCTAATTACTTCCTAAACGTTTCACCGCACTTCGGGGTCAATACCTCCCGATAACGATACCGTAATTACATTTTAATTGCCCCAATTTGCGTTTGTGTGGCTTCAGTTCGCAATCACGGTGTTTCGCTGAACTGGTCAATATTTCCTCATTGGCTTGAACTCGGTTCATCTTCTACGGTTGCGAACTGACCCAATTAATTGCATTTCTGTCAATTGTGCTGGAACATGCAGTTTAAACGTTTCTGCAATTTAATTGTTCCGCAATATGCCGTTAATTATGCATATGCAATTGATGCACTATCGTATTGGGGGGGCCATTCGAGTTTAAAAATTGGTGGTGCTTTTTTGTTTGAGAGTGTCAATTATCTCCTGAATGTTATCTTCAGGTATGACATCATCGACACACTTAACACGCGACCTGCCTCGGCGTCGCGATCTGTCACGGCCAGGCCATGAATTGTTTCCTACGCTGAGGTTATTATTGCGCTTGCAACTGCCGGACCTGCATGCTTAAGCGTTCCAACTCATTGCTCGGCTGTGTTGCATGCGTGCAAGTTACCGTGGAGGTTCGCGGTTGGGGCAGAGGTGGATTTTGCAAGGGGTTCGTTGTGGGGAGAAGTTGGAGATCCGTTCGGGATCTGTCCGTGGCCATGACTGCCTCGGCATGTTGCACTAGTTCGTCGAGACCTGATTCGGTTAGAGGCGCGACGATTGCCTGAACGTATTCTGGTAAAGATTCTCTAAATATAGCCGTTAAGGCTATGTCGGACATGTCCGTGCCAACCAGTGCACGGAAATAGGCGTCACGCTGGGATGGCCGCATCCCAGAGGTGTCGGTCTGTCGTAATAAACGTCGCAAGCGATTTTGCGGCGTTTCGCAACCATCTCTTTAAGCGCAGTGTACGGTTGCGGAGATGGGGTTTTAATTAAACACTTCGCATAAGGAAGCAAGTTTGGGTCTAGTACCCGTGTTACCAGGAGGAATTTCTCCTGTTCGTTGGTGATTCCTTCCACACTGAAAACTTGTTCGGCGTAACCGAACCAGAAGTCTGGGTCGTCGGGCGTGAAGTCCGGTAATTTTAAGTTACGCCCTTGTAGGCGGTGGTCCGCCTGGATTGAAACGTCGGCTTCTGGACGGCGGGCAGGAGCCTGCGATGTCGTTGGAGAAGGTTCGGCATCGTTTGCCATTTTCAATTTTTGGGCCGCTGATTTCGATCTAGTGGTTATCGTTGAGTTTGGAAGTTTTCGCGTCGAATTTTTCACCTGGGGAACGTTTATTTTTCCCCGCAACGTTTTCGTTAGTGGACGCGACGAACGATCTGCTGTTTCGATAGATTTCTTCTTTAGGGATGGGTTTAGCATAAAAGGATTGTTTCTAAATTCCAAAGATGAATCAGGGAAAAGGGCCTAGCACAAACTATAATGACTGGTTTCCGAAGATGTACAATGATGGGCCTACTCCAGAGGATACTTCGGTTAATTCGCCGGTGCTAAGAGCAGAAAGGAGAGGAGCTTTCCAGTTCAGAGGAGGACGAGAAGAACGAGAAGGTGAGACCTATTTTATCCGAATACACAACTGTTTTTGCCTTGTCTTTATTGCGGAGTTTAATCTCCCTTGTTTTCTCGGCCGTTACACGAGAGAACGTCGAATGTGTCGTCGGTACCCGAGTTATCTTTATTTAATCGGACGCGCTACAGGAAAAGGAGCGAACGGACGAACGTGTGTTAGCGGTTTACCGTGTCCTTCGTGGCTCTGAGGGAGCTTACAAAATTGATATCTGTGCGCTTAGAACTCACTAACTCAATTATATTTATTAGTTCGGTTAGAAGCAAAAGGCCTTGACATTTCTATTGCATTAATTGAGAGACATTGCTTATAATAATTTGGTGCTACAAACTTATCCGGTTTCCGTCTAGGTTCTACCTTTCCAACAATGGAATTGTTTTGGTGTTATACATAATAATGAATTTGAGCGTAAAGGAGAAACTTTACATTAAAAGAAACTAAGATTACTTTTATCCACTTGGCAAAATGTTTGAAAGGTATAATATGTGTGGAGGCGTTCTGAAATATATTATCTTTTTGGCTTTAATTTTTTTTTTTTTTTTTGAATTACCGGCACGTTAATTATATAAACGATAAGTGCATTCATATGTGCGGTGGCTCAAAGTGAAACTCACCCAATTTAAATTTACAATGTTTTGTATTGGCTCGGAAGGAGCTTTGTAGATTTTTCACTAGTCACAAGAAACAAAACAAAAAAAAATTTGATTTTTCTGCCTTCACTTTTCAGCTCAGAGAAAGCTCGCGCAAGAAGGCACAAACAAAACAGAAAAAAATTTAAATTAAAAAAAAAGGAAATGTATATATTTTTTTATTAAAAACTTGCGGTTTATCCGGAATACTGTTGTCAATCCTTGTCTGCAAATCCTGGTGGCGAAGGTGGGCTGAACTGTGGTTGGTTTTCGCTGGCACTTCACTGCTACTGTTTTGCTTTGCACTGGCTCTGTCTGTTTTACTTGCTATTTTTTTTTTTTTTTCGGGCGTACTCTTTTCTGTGTCACTGTTTTAATTGTTTCCGCGTGTTCCTTTGTTATTTTATTGTTTATATGCGTGTTTCTTATTTTCCGGCGCGTGTTCACTTTCAAATTCGCGTGTCGGCTGTCACCAATTTGGCAGATTTATGGTAGTAGTCGTAGAGTTCCGCCGTACCTGTCCACACGCCAAAAGGAACACCTGGAAAGCGGAGCAAAGTCTATGGAACAAATAAAACACGCAAAGAATTGTCTTTATTTTGAATTTTATTCTGTGTGAGAGTTCGATCACCACTTGTACTAGGACACATTCTTGAATTTTCGCCTATATTAGTAGTTCGGGTAGAATATTAACACACGAGCAACAACTTTCACTACGACCTTAATCGCATTACTAATTAACACAGCTTCCTAAATCGTTACCCCTATCCAAATCCCCAATAACATCAAATCATAACCCAAATCCCAAATTCTCTATTGCCTCATATTCAAATTCCATATTGAGTCACATGTACAACGAATTTAACCAAAAGTTAATTCATCGTACATCGACTCAATTCCCAAAACCTTGACATCATGAAATGCTAAATTCAAAACGCATTTCATGATTCCCCTTCCCAGAATCCATCCAACAAAATCCTCACACAATTCTCAGAACAAAATTCCAATCGAAGCACGCCAAGTCTTGCGTGTGCTTCTTGGAATTTTGACAGTAAAATAGTTGACAAAAGTCAACTACAAAAACTATAAAAGGGCAGTAGTTTTCAATTTCGGGATCAGTATGATTTCGGAGGCCGAACCGCTGGCCGATTATCAATCGTAAAGATCACTCTTGTACTCTTAGAAAAGAAAATAAAATTTACTAAAATTGTTTCGACTGAACCTTTCGCGTCCTTCCCTTTTCACTGTCGACACTCCGGGCCGTTTTGGGAAAGCACGGCACGGAGTATTACATCGGTCTTCGTTATACTGACCGCCTTCATTAATTATTTAAAGCACAATTTAACTTCCCGATACACACGTTGCGCGTGAACGTTGAATATTTGCGTGTCTTTTATTGTAATACGCGGAGCGGATGGGCCTATGGTGTATTGTGTTACGTGGTGTGTCACATAGGGTACCACAGGGGCACATGTTAACCACGTTTGCCCACTAGTTCCGTCCGATATCTGACTCCACAAGAAATAATACTTCTTCCGAACCGAACTTTATTTATCCAGATAACTGTCATTAGTTATATTTACAATTATGGCTTAACATCAGGAATAATCACAAAATATACATGTAGTTCTTAATCCTCAATTTAAGGTAAAACACAGGTAATAATTCATTATGAGGAACACCGTAGACATTCGTTTTAAAGGATATCGTAATTCTCCTTTTACACTGTACAGTATTAATTAGAAACAATCACAAAATATACATGTAGTTCTTAATCCTCAATTTAAGGTAAAACACTGGAAATAATTCATCATTAGGAACACTGCAGGTTCTCGTAGTTCTCCTTTTGCGCTCTGCAGTATTAATTAGAAATAATCACAAAATATACATGTAGTTCTTAATTCTCAATTTAAGGTAAAACACAGGAAATAATTCATTATTAGGAACACTGTAAGTATTTGTTTTAAAGGATACGGCGCACCACGACTGCATTAGCTACACCTATTCAATTTCTCTCAACGACTGCTAAAGTGACGAATTACCCGATCCCTTCGGACGGCCCAAGAGGGATGTAAATTAACGTGAGGGCGCGACTTACCCTCACGGAATCCAAACCGAGATTAACCTCGGCCATCGAAACGACAGAACACCAAAATTCCATCCATCGCTTCGATGGCCATATATGGTGCGATTTAGCTTTGTTAAGCACAAGAAAAAGGGTGAAATACACACAGATGATAATCGCTTCCGCAAATTAACGTCTGTATCCCCTAGCATGCAGACATGGGACATGAATATATGGGGTATATTTGGTGTATTTGGTCTTGATAGTGTGTCGGTCCGACACGGGCTTATCAAGACGTCCCCACACTGTACTGCGTCCGTCCGTAGATCGTGCACCGATGTCTTAGGTGGATGGGACACAATTTTACTCCTCTTGGAAATCTTTACTTGATGTTTCTAGCCCGTATGGTCTGGTGAACATAAAGGTGCGACTCAGCTACGTCTTAAGATAAAACACTCAAATACCCTTTATTTCTATTAACCTAATATGTATTTTTAAGAGTAAGCATACAGGAAGTGTTTATTTTGTCGTCACAAAAATGAACCTTAAGACTAACGCACAAAAAGAATATTTATATTCTCGACATGACAATGTATCTTAACGCACAAAAAGAATATTTATTTTGTTAACACTAAAGGTATCCTACAATTAACATATAAAGAATATTTATATGGTCGCCACAAAATGTTTCTTAATATTAACGCACAAAAGGAATATTTATTTTGTTGACACGACAATGTATCTTACTATTTATATTGTCGACACAAAAGCTACTACTATTAACGCACAAAAGGAATATTTATTTTGTTAACACTAAAGGTATCCTAAAATTAACATATAAAGAATATTTATATTGTCGACACGACAATGTATCTTAATATTTATATTGTCGACACAAAAGCTCTTAATATTAACGCACAAAAAGCAATATTTATTTTGTTAACACCATTCACATCTTATGGTTGGGCATATAACGAATACTTATTTAGTTACAACACATCGCATCTTAAGATTAACGCATAGATAGAATATTTATATTGTTAACACTAAAGGTATCCTAAAATTAACATATAAAGAATATTTATATTGTTGACACAAAATGTGTCTTAATATTGACGCACAAAAAGCAATATTTATTTTGTTAACACTATTCACATCTTATGGTTGGGACAGAAAGGAATACACCTAAGTCTGTTTGTACACGGTAGATTGGTTCCAGAAGAAGCCGTGTAAAAAAAAAAACGTGTAAAAAAAGACATTGATCTTATACAAAAATGGGTGATTTGTTCCTAATCTCTAAAACCTATTAAAATTAGTGAAAAACAAGAATTTTTAAGAACAAGAATTCATGTTTATTTTATTAAATCGAATATATAATGCTTATTTTCACAAGCATAGTAATTAATGATAAAAAAGATATGCACTCTAATCTTAAAAGTAATATAAATTAAATGTATGGCAAGTTCAGGAACTAAAAAACTATGTTGTGAACGAAAAGAATAGGTTATTCAATTTTTAAGGTAAAAAATAAAACTGGACTTTCTCTTGCTCGTTCGGCATCTACATTTTGAAAAATGAACTCTGTTATGAGCCGTTGTTCGCCAATTCTTGCTACCTCTTTGTATAATTCCTTGTAACGAGCCATACAAGAATTCAGCTCACGTTGGAATTGTGCAGCTCTTTCGACATTGGGATCATTTTTGACGAAATGATGTCCTAATTTATTTGCAAGTTGAAGCCCTTCTTGAATTAAATTTTCAGTTAATTTTACAGGTTCTTCACTATCACTGCTTTCTATAACATCAGCATTCTGTGAGGCAAAATGTAATATTTCGTCTTCGCTAAGAACTTTATCAATCATCAGTTCATCAATGTCATCAGATATTAAGTCATCAAAACCCTCCCCACCAACTGCGTGTGCTAAAGCAATTATATTGGGATATTCGTTTGTATTTTTCTCCACAGGATTTTTACTTTTTACACACTCTGGCCAAATTGCTCTCCAACATCCGTTTAAGGTTGATGGTCGTAAATCTGACAATGCTAAAGCAGCATGTGTAACGCAATCTTTGATAGAAAACTTTTTCCAGGCATCAATTACTGTTAGAGTTTTATCCCTATCCAAAGTGTCCAAAATGTACTGGAATGTTCGTTTGATATAATAAGTTTTGAATGTTGCGATAATTCCTTGGTCCAGTGGTTGGATTAGGGATGTGGTATTTGGTGACAGGAACAAAACTTGTACATTTTCGTGTTCCAACTGAGGATGCCCGGGTGCATTGTCTACCAACAGAAGAACTTTAAATTCTAAGCCCTTTTCATTCAAATATTTTCTAGTTTCTGGCACAAAATATTTAATGAACCATTCTGTAAAAACTGTAGTCGTCACCCATGCTTTTTTATTGGCCATCCAATTAACCGGCAATGTATCAAAATCGACACCTTTCATTGCTCGAGGCTTTAATGCACGATTGATAAGCAGGGGCTTTAACATCCGATCTCCAGAAGCGTTACTGCACAATAAAAATGTGACTCGATCTTTTTCAACTTTAAAACCCCCAGCACTTTTTTGCGATTTGGCCACATATGTTCTTCTCGGCATTTTTTTCCAAAAAAGACCGGTTTCGTCAGCGTTAAAAACCTGATCTGGACTGTACCCACCATCCGCTATTATTTTTTTAAGTTTTAGTTGGTATTCTTCGGCGGCTTTCTGATCTCCAGAAGCAATCTCGCCCTTGATTTTTATGTTATGAAGCGCATGCCTATGGAGAAATCCCCTCATCCAACCTGTGCTTGCAGAAAATACGTAGCTCTTCTCAGCAGTTGTTTGTGTGGATGTAGACGGTTGTTCGTCTTTTATCATTTTATAGAACCTTAATGCTTGCTGTTTGATATTGTTTCCGTCTACGGGAATTCTTTTTTGGGCATTTTCCTCCAGCCATATTATGAGTGCTTTTTCCATTTTTTCTTTAACAGCATCTCTAGTGTATGATGAAGACTTAACAGATAGGTTCGTTCCAGAAATCACCGATTGCCTAATTGCAATTTCATTTTTCTTTATAGTTCTTATTGTGGCTTCATTTAAACCGAACGTTTTACCAAGAGCAGTTGAGCCTTCTCCATTTCGAAGGCGATCTAAAATTTTAATCTTGGTTTCCAAAGAAATTGCCTTCCGTTTTAGTTTTATATCTGAAATTTCCTTTTAGGGATACATAAAATATTTAACAAAATTAAAAAACATAAATAACTGAATAAATACAAAATATTTTTTGGCTTACCTTTTATCTTAATGCGTTAAAATTAAATTTAATGGAAAATCAAATTTGCCTGCAAAAAATTTCTTTACCAAACACGTCTTATTGCATTGACAGTTCACAAAATATTAACACGTTTCAATTGCTCTGACCAGTAAATTTTATTGTACGCACATAAAGGGAATTCCCCTAAATTAGTGCTATTCACATTTGCTTTGACCAGTAAAAATTGTTTGTATGTACGCGCTAAAGGGGAATTCACTTAAATCTTTAAGCTAGTGTTCGCAAACTATCGATACTATCGATGGTTTCAGACTTTTTTCTTTCATAAATACTTTTTTGTGATATGAACATACTTCGCAAAAATTAAATTTGACAAAAAAAATTTAAGTACATAAAATTTCAAATCGTGCTAAATGGAATAAAATCGTGTAAAAAAATTAAAAATATTCAATTTTCAAACCGTGTTATATCAAAACCGTGTACAAAAAGACCGTGTAAAAACAGACTTAGGTGTATTTATATCGTTAACACGACAATGTATCGCTATTAACGCATAGACAGAATATTTATATTGTCGACACAAAATGTGTCTTAATATTGACCTACAAAAAGGAATAGTTATTTTGTTGACACAAATCACATCTGTTTGTTTGCTTTTGTGTTTGGATACGCGTTCGTCTGATTTTCTGCACCACGCGTTGTTTCGATTGTTCGTTACGAGCCGGGGTAAATCGACGATTTGTAGCGCGTATTAGTTTATGCTATACTTTTCTGCACCACGCGTGATTCGATTGTTCATTCCGTATACCCGTCGTACTGTCTTTTTTTAGTTAGCTCTACCGGAAACCGATCGCTCTTGATTCCCATTGCCTTCTGATCTCTTTATTAATTAACGTGAGGGCGCGACTTGCCCTCACGGAATCCAAAACACGATTGCCTATTGCCACCGAAGCGACAGAATACCAAAATTCCATCCATCGCCTCGATGACCATATTTGGTATTTTTCCTTCTCGCATTGGTGTACCACCAAAGAAGGGTTGAAACGCACACACACGATGACCCATTTGGTTGCTCATCGCGTGTGTCGCCCAGCATGCGAACCATGAACATGAAGTTAAATGGAAATAAACAACGTTCGCAGCTGGGGCAAGTCATCCTGAAAAGGGTTGGAAGTGCATACGCGATCAGCGACTACGCGTAGCATGATTGCATGTTATTGTTGGCATCACAAATGTCGAACCGTAGTGTGTGTATTTACACTGGCGAGTTCTCGAAGCCTTTTTGCTGCCAGGTGCGAGTTTCCAATTCGCATGGCTTGATCTAGCGACCGATGTGGGCATTGCATGAACGAACCAAAAGGAATAAAATATCTCTAGTGGCATTGTAGCCGAACTCTTAGGAGACATTTCGTTGGTAGGAACTAATGCAATGTTGGTTGCTAGATGTGCGACCCATTTGCCCTTCCCATAGAGACGCTTGTTTTGCTGATGGTGTTTTACTTCAGCGCAGTTAAGCATTGCGGCGGTGGTTTGGTCGTTATGAGCAGGTAAGTACACGCTTTATTGGAACAGGGCGCTTATGGAAAGGGGTTACCTGGTGGTAGATAAGCAGGTAAGTAGTGGCGTTCGCAAGAACCGCTACAAATATACATGGTTGCAAGTTCGTACAAGGGTTGAAATGTGTACACGATCACGACTGCGTAAAGCATTATTGCTGATCGTGCACATTTCGCTGGCATATCCTCGCAGTCGAATTCTGATGGTAAATTTCCATTTGCGAACTCGACTGCCGGGGCGTCAGCCGGATGCCTCATGTCTTGGTCTGTCGCATGACCGATCGACATGGGCATGCTATGCAGAGGAAAGATACACATTCCTCCAGGTGTACGGCTGGCGTGCAAACGAATATCGTGCAGATATTGCACGGGCAATATTGGTTGCCAAGAGGCACACCAAATTGCGCTTCAATGCAGAGGCATGCGACCCGAGACATGTACTGTGTATTTGGTTGGGTTCATGTTGGTCGCGTGATGATGCGACCAAACTGCTTTTTAGATATCTAGCATTGTTGCGGTGGCATTTTATGTCCGCAGTCATTGCTGTTTTACAGGGTTTTTCCTATGGGGTAAGTACATGCTTTTCATGTGATAGGGCACGCGAGGGAGGTTACCTGGTGGTAATGAATGGATACAAAGTGGCGTTCGGGAGAACCGCCACAGGCCTCCTCGGTGGGGTTGTGGGGAAGAAGTAGTATGTGCCAGACACGGACCCTCGGTTCACTTCCTCCTGCATCATAATTTAATTAATTGGCCCGTCGTCGCAACTAGAGGAAACACAAAAGTTCCGAGGAAATCGCTCGAAAACTGCCACACAACGTCCACAGAAACAGGAAAGACGAAAGGAAACATTGGTTACTGTTATTAGTGAAAGGTTTATTTTTATCTTTAATTATTAATAGATTGGCAGAAAAAAAAATGGAAAAACAAACTACTTTAAAAGGCACCACGCACTGCAACACAACCGATTAATTTTTTATTATCGCCTCCCTGTGCGCACCAGGGTAGCGATGGAGCCGCGACCCGCTCGGGTCGAAGGATGTAATTTGACTCCACGATAATTATTTCATGCAGAGATCACTCGCTAATCTTGATCATGGTGGTATGTGTGAGTGAAGATCACATTGGTTTATTTTTCATAAACAAGGCCATAGGAATAAACTCAAGGACGGGGCATAATGGGCATCCCAGAGATGTGTGTTTGTTGAAACAAACGAATCGCGTCTCGTCGGATGCTAATGGCTTTGTATTTGTTTATGCATCTAGTTCGTAAGGGACAAGATTCGGCGAATCAAAGGACAAGGGAAATATGACCCAATGCATAGTTCGGTAATGAGGGTCGGCTAGATAAATAGCAGCCGCTCATTACATAGCAAATGTGATTCGGGTACCTAAACGATATGAATTGTCTATGGTATGCATTGCAGCTGTTACGATAGCCGCAATGCCGATGCACATGGTGCTAATAGGTTTAAGACGCGAGATGCGCATTTGCTTTGGTTTGCACATTGTGCGAGTCAGAGAATTTTATTGCTGGAAGAAAAACGTCGCCAGCTAAATGTATACATAAGGAAGTTTATCGTATACATGAATGAAGCTGGGAATAGGCGACGCAATGCTAATTATCCCTGGCTGGAATGGTTACATGATATGTGAACCGAGGGTTTTTCTTTTCAGGAAATTTATGATGAGGGAATTAAGAACTCTTACAGGGGATTTGTAAGCGAAGGAATGCTTGAAAAGGTAAGAATTCTTTTGCAGGTACTTTTGGGTTATAATAATTGGATCTGTTTGATGCGTGAAGCATTTAAGATGCTAATGCGAATTGCATTAGCGAAAGCTGGTGCAGACCGGGTTGTGGTTATGGGGGTTTTTTCAGGAAGGCGAGCCGTGGGATCTGGCGGAACCGCCACAGGGTCCTCTGAATGTCAACTGTCTGCCCAAAAAGATATCCCGATTCAACACTGGTATCTGTATCCTTACAGGAGAAATTTCCCTATTCGCTCTGCTAACAGAATTTCTGTTAGCAGCATGTTATTAATGCCCATGGGTAATTTAGGTGCCTGAAAAGGAGAAAGTCTATCGACGCATACATCCTTATCACCATCAGTGGTGGTGATCGAACTCAACTCCCAGGCCTTGTGTTTGCACCCCGCATCTGGCGCGCAGAACGGAGATTGTTGTATATTTAATATGTTATATATATATCTCTCCGTCGTGGGCCGACGGTTTTATTGCAAAAATAAATATATTTATATAAATGACTTACTTTTTGTCTCGTTGAGGTGGCGATGGAGGTACTCCTTGGTATACCTTGTCTTTTACTTTGACCTTTGAATTAGGAGTACTTCCCTTTTGTATGGTTATGGCTATCCTTCTTCCCGCTGGTCATTTTAATTGGATTGGTCCTTGGTCGTAAATCCGTTTGATGCTTTAGAACGGCACTTAAGTAACACAGCTATAAGCTAATTCTAATTTAAAACACGCTGGCTGCAATTCTTCTTTGTTGGGAACAATAGATATATTTATTTCACTGTTATTTATATACACTAAGTTAACAAGTTGCACTGTCAAGAATAGAAATATTTGTGGTTTTGTGTTCTCAAAATCAACTTAATTGACTACGGGTCTTACAAATTAATATTTCATATCCCGGACTCAGTAGCACACACACCGAAACTCACGATCAGCTGATTTTACTTAGTTCAGACACTCCCGTCACCGTCTGCGTTACTGGTTCCCAATCAACTGTGACCGTCCTGGTCAACTAGCAAAAACCAACTCTTTTCAAAAAATCTCTATGTCCGTTCTGGACTACTTCATAACACCAGCTTCTTTCCTTTTTCGATCGTTTTGTCGCAGGAAACTTTTTTCTTTTTTTCTTGCTAACACAAGCCAACGTGTTAGGTTCTTTATGCGATGATCGCACTTGAGGTCCTTTGTACTAGGATTTCTTTTATTGCCCGCGCATCATTTGTCTGATCCCGAGGTGTTTTACCTTGGATCGACAACCGTCTGGAATCCTTAAAAGTATTGTTATTTTATTGGTGCCCAGACTTGGCAATTTATTTTTCTCTGAACATTCGGAAGTAAAGATATTTTTGTATCTTATGGGTCTGTTGTTCAGCGATTGTTTTTACGATCGCCGTCCTTTGTTCCGTATAGGAAATGTTTCCTTGAATAGGATTTTAAACGGACGGTGTCGCCGTGAATTTTATGCTTTTTTGCCAACTTTACTTATGAGTTGGCCATGTGGTCCGCAGATTTGGTTCCAGGAGAATTTCCGTGTTGAACATCTGGTTCATCACGTTTTGGGTTTTTATGGAATTCAATATGGATAAATTGCACGTGTAGTTCAATTTCTTTGATATTGAATAATTGAATTTGATATAGGCAAATGGAACGTTTAGTTCAATTTGATTGATATCAAATTTGGTATTGGCCCGTTTAGTGTATGGGGCATGCTAAGTCTTGGGGAGTGCTTCATCCTTTTAGTGGATGGTTTTGCGTGTACCGCAATTCATTGGTGAAGGGTGACTCCAAAGAGGTATATATTTATGGGTGGGTGGTTTTGGGCGTAACAAGATGATTATTAGGACGTACAGTCCGTGGGTTTGTTTGCCTTTTGTAAACACACACCGAAATCCAGTAGATCCTTCTGATGGTGTGAAATTCATTCCGTGGGATCAGAGTAGTTCCTTTGTAGGTTTTAAACTCATAAATTTTTAGCATTATCTCGTTGAGGTAATTACGGTTGCCTGCCATTGGCAGCGGATAGGCGATATGCTTTATTGCATGAGGGTGCCGTTTTCTTTGTTTGGCGATGGATTTGGTGATCTTTGTGTCAGACCACCCGCACGTGCATCCGTTAGTCGGCTAATTTGCTGGTGATAGCAATTCACTGTATCGATACCCGGAATTGTCGGTCCGATGAGGTGTTCCTGGGCTCAGGCAGAATGTCTGGCATTCTCATGAATTGCTGTTAGGAACAGGATGAATGCATGGCTTTTGTTTCAGGCATGAAGAACTATAATTGTTGAGTTTGACATTAAAAGCTTTGGGGACGTTCAATTCCTTGCTTTGGTGTCGGGCTCAACGTTGGCTGCGAGTTGCAGGCTCTAAGGTGTGACTTTGGGAGGCGCGTGTAACGTTTTCAGGGTAGGTATTTCCATGAAGTGTAGGCACCTTACCTGGGTGGAATTGTGCGTTCGTAGAACGCTATAATATTACAATTTTGGTTTTTTATCAAATTACAATTATAAAAAAGGAAAAAAAAATTACTATAACAGGTAGAGGACATTCAACTTAAAACCGGACACTAATTGCTTGCACAAGATTACATAAAAGCGCGGTAATAGCAATATTTATACAAACACTAAATTAAGGCAACTCAGTCTATATGCTTCGTTCGTTAGTGAAAGAGCAATTATTGGGAACAATTTTTTTGGATTTGATGCGGACTATCTTTAGTCCGAATGAATGAAAAAAAAAAAAGAAAGAAAAGGTACTTAACTTCAGGTCCGGCGCTGGCTGTTCCTGTGTCCTGATGACTAATGGGGCTGCTGTTGGGTGGATGTCACTGCGTGGTTGGCCGCTCTCGCACTGCACTGGTAGAGATAGTTAAAGGTGCGGTGGGGCTCTACTTGCCCTTTTATAGTCTTTTTATTGTTTTTCGCACGAGCACTGTTTTTTTCTTTAAAAGCACTATTTAGACCGACTGTCTATTGGTTTAATTGTCCAAAGGAGGGCGTGTTCACTTTTTAAAACTGTAATAAAAAAAACTGTCGCGGTCATCAATGTGGGGAAAATAAGATGGTGTCGTCATAACACAGTTCACTTATTCCCCAACGCAAGTCTGCGGCGAAGGATTGACACCAAAACAAAAACAAAAACAACGAATAAATGCACACCGGTAATCCAATTTAGATTGTTCGCCGAAGAAAAATAATGATGAGAATGTCAAAAAGGTTTGGGTAAGAAATAAAACGCACTGTATGTTCGGTTCTCTTAATTTTTTGTTTATTTTCATCGGCTGCTTTACACCTACCTTAAATTGTTCACCGGCTGTTGGTGGGTCCTTGATGTTAATTTGACAATTACACAGTAACTATGAAGGTAATAAATTAACTTACAATGTAACATATACTTTGACGATTACAGTGTCTATTGCTTTACTGAAATTTACATTAAATACAGAAATATAAATTCGCGGTTAAACGGCACTCTTTTGCTGATAAATTAATAATGTCACAAATTTCACTTTAACATGGTTTTCCTCTCTTGTACCGCGAATGAAACGAATTATCGCGTAACTGTCTGTAGTTAAGATCAGACTTGATTTTCTGAAAGATGTTTCTCGAAATTGATTTAACGCGACTGCACTCCGTTATGTATCCGACGGGGATGAAAGCTGACTCACTTAGGATTCGTTCTCAACGTTCCTTGTAGGGTAGAGGATGAGATGCTGTACCATCGAAGAGCGAATCCGATCGCTTCATTGTGATGACAATGGCGATCGAACTGGAAAATTCCAACCGTGAAATCCCTTCAGTAATCGTACGGGCCAGTATGACACGCCCCTCGCTGGAAGCGGTGACTATGCCGATATCCGTTGATGCGTAAGGAAAATCTGAATGCACATCTGTTCAATTAGAGGGACGGAAATTTAGACTGGCAGAAAATATGGCCATAAATTATGAGAATGGTTTTCCCATGATGGCGATATAATATCGACTGAAACACAACGCTGCCTGAGAGCATGATTATTTCAGACGGTAGTGGGTAAATATGGTGCCGATAGTGGCGAGAATGTTGTCCTCTGTTTATGTTTGGCAGACAGAAGTACGAATAAAGAAATAATGTGGCTACGGAATTGGCACCTCTGTGATGTGAATTTCACAGAAGGTCTATGGGTTTATAGACTTTTATGGGGTTAGAGCGGTGCGTGGTTCTTCGGGCCCTGAAGAAACCCCACAAGAAAATAAACTTATTTTGATTAAAAACGCGCTTTCTCGGCTCGACGATATTTACGCGTCTGCGCGTGCACCGGAGAGCGGAAGTCAGGGCGACCAGCGTGGTCGGCAGATGTAAAAGGACTCAACGATATTCATTCGTTGTCCAAGGGAAATTTGGGTGCATTCACTTTTACGGTGGTGATAACCGGATTTCATAGAGGTGTAGTATTCCAGAATACTACCCTTATTGCTTTAACGCTGAATCTCGTTACTTATCTAACACATCCTTAAAACTTCCTCTTTACATATCTTACATTCTCACTTAATACATACCATTCATAAACATTCACAATATTCTATATCAAGCCAGTTACAGCACATTTAATATCATGCCCCTTTTCATAACATGCACTTTAATTGTAAAATCAGTTTGAGTTTTAGTTTTGACTTTGAAGTTTGAGATTGAGTTTTGAGTTAGAAGATTGAAGTAGAAGTATTGAGTTTAGTTTGAATTGTGTGTTAAGAAGTTTTGAGGTGATATATAAGTGAAGTACCACCCCTAAGTTGATATAAATATATTGATAATATATGAGTTTTAATATCATCTAAAACCCTTTAAGAGCCGTTGAATTTAATAAAGGGTTTTTCTTGTTAATGTCGCCTCAGCCAGTTGTAACTGGACTTTCACCAAAGGAAGGTCCGCCTGGGAAGTGGAGAATTCGTAGGAACCAGAGCGAGTGACCTAATTGGTTTGACTATTTGCGAATGTGACTGCCTTCGATCGGCAGAGTGGAAACGTTCTAATAAGACTGTTGCGCGTACAGGACCCGCAAAAGAAGTAAAGGAAAAATGAAAAGGTCCACGCTCTTCCCTCATCAGAGGAAGCACGGCGTCCCGGACTTATAAAAGAGGAGATCGTCATGGTACACATGTATATGTGTACGTCGGTTCTTTTCATGTGTCGAAACCATGTTAACGAATCTGAAACACCAAGAAGGGGCATAATAAGCATCCAGGAGATGTGTGTTCGTTGAAACAAACAAATCGAATCTCGTGGGATGCTAATGGGTTTGTGTTTGATTACGCATCGAGGTCATGAGGAATGGATTCAGGGCAATTACAAGACAAAGGGAAAATCAACCTAATCCATCGCTCGGTCAGCTGGATAAATAGCAGCCACTCATTGAATGAAAAATGCATTTAGGATACCACAAACGATATGGGTTGTTTATGATATCGCCAGGAAGCCTATGGGGGAACAGCGTTCTTTGTTTGCACTTGGTGCGAGTTAGGGAAATTGGCTTCAGCGTCGATTGCGCTAATTGAATGCAGTTGCTTGGTATTTTATTGCTGGGAGAAAAGGGTCGCTGGCCAATGTGTACATTAAGAGATTTATTATACACATGGCGAAGCTGAAAAATAGGCAGCGCAATGTTTATGGCCCCTGGTGAAGGTTACATAGTATGTAATCCAAATCCTTTGTTATTAAGAATTCGTCTAGGGGAATTTGTCTGGCACCGACAAACATTTTCCGGTAAGTGAACCTTATCCAATTCACTTGTCGCTGATCTTTAGGTGATAATTTCTTAAAGTTGTGGTGTTTACGTGGTATGGCAAAATACCGGGTGCCACGGGGGCACAGGTTCACCACGTTTGTCCAACCGTCTTCTTCCGTCCCCTGACTCCTTGAATTAAAACGCCGACTGTTTTATAATTGTCCTCACTTTATTTACTATATTAACTTATTAAACTAAATATTCACATCTGTTTTTGCAATGCAGATTCGGTACAGTATGTAAATAATCAAACTAAATGTTCACATTCTATTTTGCAATGCAGATTCCGTACACAAGTAAATAATTTAAATTAAATGTTCACACGCTATTTTGCAATGCAGATTCGGTACACAATGTAAATAATCAAACACAACATATGTAACTCGGCGCTAGTGGCTCTTCACCGGTCTTAATCAACTGCAATTCCAGACTATATCAATTAAGTTCGAAATCACTCTTTCTCAAATAACTGAAGATTAAAGCTCTGATCGGTTAAATGACAACACACGACGCTGTATCTCTTGGGACGCCCCATGAGAGATGTAACTTTTAACGTGAGGGCACTACGTACCCTCACGGAATCCCAATCGCGATTAAACCAAGTTCATCGAAGCGATAGAATACCACATATTCAATCATCGCTTCGATGACCATATAAGGTAAGATATCCCTTTTGCGTTTTGTTCAACACAAAAGGGGTTGAAATACACACACGATGATTGCTTTTGCTTCTCATCGTGTGTCTGTGGTGCTTTAGCGTGGTACGGCTGAAATACCGGGTGCCACGGGGGCACAGGTTCACCACGCTTATCCAACGTCCTTGTCCACGATTTTATTTATATTGAAACAAACTTTTCCACATAGGAATTTCAATTCATTTATTGTTCGCTAATTTATTAAAAGTAACTCAAATGTTCGTACATACGATTTCGGTACAAGTTTATAAACACAACTTAATTGTTCGCACATATAATTTCGGTACAAATCTATACATACAACTCAAGTGTTCGCACATACTATTTCGTTACAAAATCTATCAATACAATTTAAGTGTTCGCACATACAATTTTGGTACAAATTTATAGATACAACTTAAGTGTTCGCACATACGATTTCGGTACAAATTTATAAATACAACTCAAGTGTTCGCACATACAATTTCGGTACAAATTTATAGATACACTCAAATGTTCGCACATACTATTTCGGTACAAAATCTATCACTACAACTTAAGTGTTCGCACATACAATTCCGGTACAAAATCTATAGATACAACTCAAGTGTTCGCACATTCGATTTCGGTACAAATTTATAAAGGCTATTGGATCCGGGCACAACCAACCCTCACGGAATCTAGTTCGCGATTAAATAAGCTCATCGAAGCGATAGAATACCACATATTCCATCATCGCCTCGATGACCATATTTGGTAAGGTATCCCTTTTGCGTTTGGTTCAACACAAAAGGGGTTGAAATACACACACGATGGTTGCTTCTGCTGCTCATCGTGTGCGTCCACAAGTATGCAGACAAGGCATAGGTCCTGTGGGTAATTTATGTTGGCATCGGCAAGGATGCGGGTTGCATAAATAAACCACCGATGAAGCCTTCCCTAAAATAGTCCGCCAAGGAAGGGCAAAATAAAACACCGGATCTTCTATTCACTCACTTCGATATTTATTCATCAATTGAAATTGGTATTTACACTTTCTGTTGTTATTATTACGTTAACAAATATCATAGCACTTGATACAAATAGTTCGATTCTCCTTTAAGACAACTTGTTATTATTACGTTAACAAATATCATAGCACTTGACACAAATAGTTAGATTCTCCTTTAAAACGACGTTGTTATTATTACGTTAACAAATATCGTAGCACTTGATACAAGTAGTTCGATTCTCCTTTAAGACAACTAATCAGCCAGCTCAGCGATTTTCTTTTGCTCGAAATAAATTTGAAACTTTAGTGTTTTTCTCCTACACGAGATCCATTTAGGACTGGAATTAAAACGCACACGAAAGAAAAGACACAGGTGTAGAGGGACACTTTTTCGGACAAACTCTCCGCGGAAACTTTTGAAACAAAGGTGCGCAGCCTTCAAAGAGGTAAAATCTGACTGCTAGCACTCGACGGCACGTGCACACATCACGAATGATCAAATCGGACTCCTGGTGAAATCGTCCTTAACATTCCTTGTAGAATCGAGGATGAGATGGTATGCCGTCGAAGAACCAATCCGATCGTTGAATTAGGGATTACAATGGCGATTGCACTGGAAAATTCCAACTGAAAAATCCTTACAGAAACCGTACCGGTTAGAAAGACACGCCCACACGCTGGAAGTGGTGACGATGCCAATAATTATAGATGCACACGGAAAATACCAATGCACATCTGGTCGACTAGAGGTACGAGTGTTGCGGCTGGCAGTAATCGCGGTCATAAATCATAGAAATAGTTTCCTATGATGTTAACAAACACTCAAGGGTATTCTATTGTGTGTTTATCTTTTCGGCCACGTAATTTGTGTAGAAATTGCCGCCCGGACGAAAATCATGTCTTCTGTCTACATTAACTAGACAGAAACGTTTTATGGGTGGTGTGTAAGGGATAATAAAGGCGACGGTGTTAGATTCTTCCGAGATGTTAAATCGGCAGAAGATCGCCCGCCATCGAGGCTGATCTTTTATTATCCCACTCGTTATGTCCTATTACAGGCTATTAGACATCTGGTTTGCAGATGTGCAAGCCGGCCAATAGCCCAGCCATTGTTTTGGAAGATAATGGACATTGAGACAGTGTTTGGGTACACATTGTTCCGATCATTAGTACATCCTATCGGTCGATGAGGTGACATGTGTGTTGTTTAAAATAACACAAGGTCATTTGCAGGAAACCTATAATGGCTACGCTGCATTAGAAAATAGAAAGATCGGCCGATGGATCTATGGCCAAAAAGGTAAACACATCCTGCCGAATCTGGGGAAAAGCTCCTCAGCTATCATGGATATTTATATCGGTTGTCCAGGGGGACAACCGAATTGTTTTCAGGATTTTAGGGTGGTGCGGTTGTGTAATTATGCCAAGGATTCAAATTAAGGGTAGCTAAGGAGTTTGTAGGATTTTAAGGGGTTAAACTGATGCGAGGGTCTTCGGGCCCTGAAAACCCCCACAGTTCCATCTAAATGTTCGCAACAGGTGCGAGTATCTCAACGGCAAAAAGGGTTTGAAATGTTTACACGATCAACGACTGCGTAAAGCATTATTGCTGATCGTGTACATTTCCCTAGTATATCCTCGCAGTCGAATTCTAATGGTAAATTTCCATTTGCGAATTCGACTGCTTGGGCGGTCGGCCGGATGCCCTCATGTGTTGGTCGATCGGGTGACCGATCGATGTGGGCATGCTGTGCCAAGGAAAGATACACATTTCCTGCAGGTGGGGAATATCGTATAGATATTGAACGGCAATATTGGTTGCTTGGTTGTTAAACCAAATTGCTTTAAGGATATAGTATTTGTCACCGCTGGAATTTCATGTCAGCGAGAATTCATGTTTCACCGGTTTATCTAATGTTACAGGTACGGCATAGAAGGTAAGTACACGCTTTTTAGGTGTTACAGGTAACGATTTCTTGGTTACTAGCCATGAGGTAAGTAGTGGCGTTCAATGGAACTGCCACAATACTTGTCTTTTATGCCCTTTGCCATGCCCTAGATGGGGTTATTACCTGAATAATGGGAAGACGGATGGTGGCGTTCAGGAGAACCGCCACGAAGTCATATGATGATTCAATGAGAAAAAGTTGATATTGACAGAAACTAAAAGAGACGGCTATTTCTTTCACAATGAATTTGTTATTTTTCACTTTAAATCCTTACACATCTATAATTATAAAATTTGTAAAGTTATATGATCATTTTGTGTTAGTAGCTGTTACCTGATGTCTATTATTATTACCTATTCGACTCCTGATGACTCTTTCCGGTTGTTCTTGTACGATACATCTGACGATGAATTCTTCTTAGGTGGTAAATGATTTGTTGGGTACTGTGCTTGGGAATATGATATGCAGCTCCAGTCGGGAATCTATGAAAATGGACGAATTTTGTTACAATTTTTCACTTGCACACAATTAAAATATATTTTAATACAGAGGTACTCACGTGGCTGTTGTTTGTTTTCCTCGGATCCTACAGGCAAAAAGGTTTCCTATGGGGTTTTGGCGGATGTCGTTCACTTTTGCGGAATTGGTCTTTGTCCGCCGTTGGAGTGTTCCGCCAACACTGATCACAGAAAACAGAGTGAATACAATTGCACAAATAAAACACGGAAAAATGTTTTGCTTTAATTTGTTGTTTTATTGTCGATGTTTTAAACCCAGGTTTTATTACTCTGGGACGCCCGTGGCGATTTCACAAAAACAAACTATTTAGTTGTACGTCACTAAATGGCTAATACACACAATATAATTCTATTTATTTTGATCTTTTGCTTAGTGTTCGCCGCACACACAAGAACCGACAGCGTTGAATGGCGCCCAGTATTTAAGTTAACTCGCGTACTAACTTCCTATTTACTTTCGATTTAAATTACGATTCACCGAGCACACGTTAGGGGACACCTCCTCGATTGGATTATCTGCCCTCTCCTGGCTACTTTCTAACGCCGACCGTTCGATATGTCGTCTCCCTGATTAGACTGACCGATACTGAATCTCGACTCGAATGCTCAAACTAGACTTGTCGTCTCTGATGTTCGATGTAGACTAACTGTCTTGCAACCTATCGGATACTGTTTTTCCAGTATCTGTGTGTTTTGTATCTGCAGTTGTGCAGACACAATTTCCTGTAAGGAGAAAATTCTCGCGCATACATATGGACGCTTCACCGTCGTTGTTGACGGTGGATTCTATTCCCACGCTGCTTGGTTAGGTCGACCATCTGGTGTTGACGATCGCCTGGACGTCTAGTCCGCTGGTATCTATTGGATTTGGAATCCAAGAGAGTTTTTCACATGGTGTGAAAAACAAACATTCCGCTGATGCATTTCTGCTTGGCGGACAGTGGCAACGGCGCAATGCTGTGCCGTATTTATTTATTGCAGCTGGCCTTCGTAAAACTCCAAACAAAGTATTGTTTGGAGTTACGTGGTGCTTGGTTTTTCGCGCCATCTGGGTGTTTACGAGGCTAAGGAATGCGCTCCTTTGTTTGTGGTGAATATTTGGGTGATCTAATGTTTAGATCAACCGCACCACGTCCGTTGGTCGGTTAATTGTTTTGATTGTAATTCCCTGCATCTCGTGCAGATGTTCAGGGTTGCCGACTTGTGGTGCTGGCATTCACTTAGCTTGCGATTGCACACGTCGAAGGATGCATGGATGTTTCTCCTTGTTTCAGGTCGTAGGTTTTAGGTATGGAGCGTTTAGCTCGGTATTAGAGGCTTTGGGGACGTTAAGTTCCTTGCCTTCTGGTGTCGACTCAACGTTGGGTTGCTGGCGGCCCCCGCTGGGCTTGGGACCGCGTCTGTGGAGGTGATGTTGTCCAGGTAAGTGCGTTACCTCACGTTGGTCTGGACTTTTCCTGTGGGGAATTTGTACGTTCGCCACAGGACTCCCCCCCAGTGACGTAGTCACGATAAGGAAAAGGTAGGAGTATGGAGGGTGCTGTTAAAGGTCGGAGAGTGCTCCTTTCCATCGTGGTCGGTGTTTAGGCGGTAAAGGAGCGAAGGCAATCGCGTTTGTTGTTTCCTTGTGGGTGTTAGTCGCGCTTTCGTTGTTGGTGGTTTCGGTTATTGGTTGCCGTACGTTGAGAATCCTTGCGGCGTCTTCTTGGGCGCGCAGATCTCGAGCGCGTTGCCGCGTTATCGGTCCGTGCACGATATCCGATGCCCCACGAGCAACCATTTCGCGAGGGTTAGGTTGATTCTCAACTCTTACCGTGCCTGGTGTTTCCTGGGAGTGTGGTGGATGGTACACAGGGCGGGTTTCGGCTGCCGCCAACGGTTGATGGTGTACCTCTCCTGGCACGGTATCTGGCGGTAGTTCCAGGTGGCACGGCTTCAATCTCTCGACACTGACGGTGTACGGATTTCCGTCGATGTCTACGGAGAAAACTCGGTCGTTTATTCGCTCCAGCACCTTGTATGGCCCTTCGTAGGGCGGTTCTAGAGGTTTCCTAACTTTGTCCACCCTGATGAAGACGTGCGTGCAGCTGTCCATATCTGGGTGAACAAATAACCTCTTGGAACCGTGTCTGGCGACCGGCGTTGCCCTGACCTTACGCATGAGTTTGCGTAGGTTTTCCAAATTTGGCAACTGTTCGAGCGGTGGTTCTCCATCGGCGAAGAACTCTCCTGGGAGGCGCAGATTGGTTCCGTACGTCAGATCTGCTGCTGAGGCTCCCAGGTCTTCTTTTATGCTTGTGCGCAAGCCTAAAAGAACTGTTGGTAGTGCGTCCAGCCATTGATTGTCGTCATGACACATCAGTGAGGCTTTAAGAGAGCGATGCCAACGTTCGATCATCCCATTGGACTGTGGGTGATAGACTGTTGTGTGGCTTTGCTGGCAGGCGAGTAGATCGGTCAGCTGCTTGAAAATTGCCGCCTCGAACTGTGGTCCTCGATCGGCTGTGAGGGTAGCTGGGACGCCGAAACGTGTGACCCAAGTCGAATAGAATGCTTTGGCTACATTCTCTGCGGTCACTGTTCGTAGTGGCACTGCTTCTGGCCACCGAGTGAAACGATCGATCACCGTCAGGAGGTACAGGTAACCTCTCGACGGCGTAAGCGGTCCCACAATGTCGATGTGAACATGGGCGAATCGTGCCTCGGGGAGCTTAAACTGTCCTGGGTGGAGCACATTGTGTCGATCGACTTTGCAACGCTGACATTGCAAACAAGTTCGTGCCCATTTTGTTATGTCTTTGGCCATATGTGGCCAGACAAATTTACGTCGGACTGCGGCAACGGTTGCGCGTCCACTTGGGTGGGCTGGGTTGTGGAATGTTTCGTACACATTCCTTCGCAGATTTTCTGGGATGTAGGGTCGAGCTGTCCCTGTCGAAACATCGCACCAGACTTCCTCGTTTGAGTCGTTGAAAGGGAGTTTACGTAAAACTAGTGCTGTCTCCGCTTTCAGTAGTGACTCGAGTTGATGGTCATCTCCTTGTGCTTGTGCCAAGTCGGCACCATCGATTTGCGCACGGAGTTTAATTGCATCGATACGCGAAAAGGCGTCTGCAATTACATTGTCTGCACCTGGGACATATTCGATTCGGGTGGTGAATTGCCCGATGAAATCCAGGTGCCGTTCTTGTCGCGGGGTTGAACTTCCCGCTTTCTTTTGGAAGGCATACATCAGTGGTTTGTGGTCGGTTTTTACCGTCAACTGGCGTCCTTCATGTGCCGGAAGTACTTTATTGCGCAGTAAATCGCTAGTAACTCCCTGTCATAAGCACTGTATCGTCGCTGGGTTGGGTTCAACTTTTTCGAGAAGAAACCCAGCGGTTCCCATTTGCCGTCGCACTCTTGTTCGAGTACGGCCCCAATTGCAGTGTCGGAAGCGTCGCACTGTAAGGCCAATGGGGCTCCTTCGATGGGATGTCGAAGTAACGTTGCATTCGCCAGCTGTTCTTTTGATGAGCGAAATGCTTGATCAGCTGACTCGGTCCACTTAATTGGTCGCTTATCGTTGCGTTTGGCTCCTACTAGATATTCGTTTAGAGGAGCCTGGACCTGTGCGGCGTTTCGAAGCGTTGGGCGATAAAAGTTTAACATGCCCAGATAACGCCTAAGTTCTCGCACATTCTTGGGGCGAGGAAACTGCATTAGTGCATCCACCCTGTCTTGCAATGGGCGGACGCCTTGGCCATTTATACAACAGCCAAGGTACTTGACTTCCGATTCTCCGAAGTGGCACTTGTCTGGATTGATTACCAGGCCGAAATCTCGGAGGCGTTCGAACACCTGCTTCAAGTGGGCGCGATGTTCTGTCATAGTTTTCGATGCTATGAGTATATCGTCGATATACGCATAGCAGAAGTCAAGTCCGCGGAGAGCTGAGTCAATGTAGCGCTGGAACGTTTGCGCTGCATTTCGAAGACCGAACGTCATCACCTTGAACTCGAACAGTCCAAAAGGTGTAGTTACCGCGGTTTTGGGGATGTCTTCGGGAGCCACCGGGATTTGGTGGTATGCCCTCGTGAGATCGAGGGTCGAAAAGATTTCGCAACCCTGCAGCTTATGGGAGAAATCGTGCAGGTTTGCTATCGGATACCGATCGGGTGTCGTCACCGCGTTCAGCATTCGGTAATCACCGCATGGACGCCACTCGCCGTTGCTCTTTTTGACGAGATGGAGTGGGCTCGCCCACGGGCTATCGGATGGCTGGCAGATTCCTAAGTCGAGCATATACTCGAATTCTGCACGAGCCTCACTCAATTTTTCGGGAGCCAATCTGCGCGGGCGTTGGCTCACTGGGGGGCCGCGCGTTTTAATGTGATGAAAGACGCCGGCTTTTGCGCGTCGGGGATTACTAAGCGGAACTGTAATGTCCGCAAATTCCCGCAACAGATCGCTGAATGGACCGTTTGCGGTTGTGCACGTTAACGTCAATGCCTCTCCCGCCTTTGCGTTTACTGGCTGAGAGAGAGACGTTAACGGGTCCATCAGTCTGTTGCTGGCTACGTCCACTACTAGTTTATAGTGTCGCAGCAAGTCCGACCCTATTAGAGGATCGGTGACATCGGCTACTACGAAGTACCATCGAATTGGTCGACGTAGGCCTATTTTTAGTGTCATTAATTTCCTACCGTATGTCTTGATAGGGGTATTGTTCGCGGCGAACAATTTCAATTCATCCGGCAACCGAGTGGCAGGTGCGTACGAGCGAGGAAGAACGGAAATATCCGCACCTGTGTCAATTATGAAGTCCATGTTTAATTTTGAGTCATAAATTGACAAGCGACTTATTTGGGGATTGCCGGCCGTTTACGCTTTTTCGTCGGTCGGCAGTTCTAGTTTAAAGAACTAGCCGGTAATGCTGGGTATTGTGTCCAGTTGCAGGGCTGCCTGCAATTCCTGGCCTGCGCTCCAAATCGATGATGATAATAACACCTGCCGAAGGTGTTCTCATTGTTTGGCGTGCGTGGTCTGCTACGCTGACGCCTTGAATTGTCTCGCGACCTGTCTCGGCGTCGCGATCTGTCACGGCCAGCCCGAAAATTGTTCCCCATGCTGAGATTATTTAGCTGCGTTTTCATTTGCCTAATTTGCACTCTCAAGTCTTCGAGTTCGCTTGGCTGCGTCGCATGGGTATATGTAACCGTGGGGGTTCGTGGCTGGGGCTGGGGTGGGATTTGGACGTGCGTCGCCGCCAGTGGAAGCTGGAGATCCGTTCGGGATCTATCTGTGGCCATGACTGCCTCGGCGTGTCGCGCTAATTCGTCGAGGTTGAGTGCTGTCAATGGAGCAACGATTGCCTGTACCCATTCCGGCAATGACTCCCTGAAGATAGCCGTTAAGGCTGTGTCAGACATATCTGTGCCTGCTAATGCGCGGAAGTGGGCGGCACGTTGGGATGGCCGCATATTAAGGCTGTCCGTTTGGCGTAGTAAACGTCGCACGCGATTTTGTGGCGTTTCCCTATAAGCATTAATCACCATCTCCTTGAATGCTGTATATGGTTGTGGAGATGGCGTTTTAATTAGATGTTTCGCATAAGGGAGCAAGACAGGATCTAAATCGCGGGTTGCTAGGAGAAATTTCTCCTGTTCGCCGGTGATGCCTTCGCAGGCAAACGTTTGTTCGGCGTAACCGAACCAAAAGTCTGGGTCATCGGACGTGAAGTCCGGTAATTTAATGTATCGATTCGAACGACGGTCCGCTTGTGTTGCAATATTAACTTCTTGACGGAGGGCTGCGGCCTGCGACGTCGTTGGGGAAGCTTCGGCGTTGTTAGCCATTGTAGCTTTAGAAATTGTGGATTTCGACCTGGTCGTTATCGGTGACTTCGGGAGATTTCGCGTCGATTTTCTCTGTGAGGGAGCGATTACGTTTCCCCTCAACGTTTTTACTTTCTGGGTCGCCGCCTGCAACCTCGTGGTTGTCATTAATTTCCTGGGGGTTTCGCGCTGTAACTCGGTCGCTCGATGCGCGAGTTTTTCTTTAAATTAGTGGACGCGGCGAAACAACCTGCTGGGTCCAAAGATGGACTCAGGGAAAGGGCCTAGCACAAGAGAAAAATATCTAAATTCCTAAGATGGAACAAGGATGGGCCTACACCAGCGGATATTTTGGGTAATTCGACGGTGTTAGTGACGGACAAGAGGAAAGCTTTCAGTCCGGAAGAGGTGAGAAAACGAGGAGGTACGAGGTGTCGTCAATTTTTCGCGTTTCCTTTATGTGGAGTTCGATTTCGCATGATTTCGCGGTCGTTACAAGGAAGGATGTCGAGTCTGTGTGTGTCGGTTCGCGCTCTGAGGGAGCTTACAAAATTTTAATATTATTTTTCTTTACTGTCGTACTTATATCGTGGTGTGGCAAATATTTTAGCCCCTAAAGTGACTCAGAAGGAGTTTACAAAAATCTTTTCTTGGCACCCTAATAATACCTGTATTCAAAGGTGACTCCGAAAGGAGCTAATTCGCCGAATTTTATTACCACCTCGGGCTCGGATGGAGCTTCACAATAATTTATTATGTCGTGTGGGCTTTGTTACTATTACTTTACTACCCACTACTGCTGTACTTAATTTGTCGCAAAAAGAAACGGAAGGTTTCGACAAAGAAAAAAAAAAATAATAATTTTATAGTTGTTTTCACAAATAGAGGCACCTATTTATTACGTATTGTGGTGCAATTAATTGTTTTGTTTTAACTCTCTTCTAATTGGAATTTTAACGAGGATGTTTTGTACATCTGAACATATATATATGTGATGGCAACTGTAACTTTTGAGGTTTTAAACTTTATTTGCAATTCTCAATCATCATGGGCTAGTGAATAGTTCTCATCAAGCCATGTGTAAACATTTCTTTAATAGCCTGAAGATGACTTTGAATAAGTCGAAACGTCGCGGTTTTTGATGTAATATTATATGAAATAAAGAACGTTTCAACAATGAACAACATCTAGTCGGTAATTGGCTAGCTTAAATTCTCAACACATTTGAAAAATATTTACGCCGACTAAATTAAATTATAATTGAGTTTGGAAAAAAAAAATGATACATTCAAATTACGAACCGTAGGAGGAAAGGAAGAAAAGAAAGAAATGTTCGTCTTGTGTTTTCGGGGCTCTGAGGGAGCTTATAAGTAATAAAATTTTTTATATGGTGTGCTCGGAAGGAGCTTACAAAATTTTCAAAAAACGGATTTTTACCTTTCTCTATACTTTTGGGCTCAGAGGGAGCTCCCAAAAGAAGGCACGAACAACAAAAACTTTTAAATTGCAAAGGAAGGAAAAATAAATATAATTTTGATAAAAAAAACTTGCGGTTTGTCCGGAGTTACTATTGCTGATCCTGGTGGCGAAGATGGGCTGCAGTCAGGAGGCGTCACTGTGGGTAGTTTTCCCTGGCACTTTTCACTTCACTGGTACTGTCTATGTTTTAATGTCTATTTTACTTTTTATTGTAAGGTTTCCGTGTGTTTGGTGCATAATAGTTCTTACGTGTGTTCACCCGAATTCGCGCGTCGGTGTCGCCTGTCTGTTAAATGTTTCACTGCGTGTTCACTGTTTTTAAATTGTTTCAATCTTTTTCCCTTGTCGGGATGTCACCACTTTGGCGGATGTAGTTCTCTTTTGCGGAATTGGTCTTTGTCCGCCGTTGGAGTGTTCCGCCAACACTGATCACAGAAAACAGAGTGAATACAATTGCACAAATAAAACACGGAAAAATGTTTTGCTTTAATTTGTTGTTTTATTGTCGATGTTTTAAACCCAGGTTTTATTACTCTGGGACGCCCGTGGCTATTTCACAAAAACAAACTATTTAGTTGTACGTCACTAAATGGCTAATACACACAATATAATTCTATTTATTTTGATCTTTTGCTTAGTGTTCGCCGCACACACAAGAACCGACAGCGTTGAATGGCGCCCAGTATTTAAGTTAACTCGCGTACTAACTTCCTATTTACTTTCGATTTAAATTACGATTCACCGAGCACACGTTAGGGGACACCTCCTCGATTGGATTATCTGCCCTCTCCTGGCTACTTTCTAACGCCGACCGTTCGATATGTCGTCTCCCTGATTAGACTGACCGATACTGAATCTCGACTCGAATGCTCAAACTAGACTTGTCGTCTCTGATGTTCGATGTAGACTAACTGTCTTGCAACCTATCGGATACTGTTTTTCCAGTATCTGTGTGTTTTGTATCTGCAGTTGTGCAGACACAATTTCCTGTAAGGAGAAAATTCTCGCGCATACATATGGACGCTTCACCGTCGTTGTTGACGGTGGATTCTATTCCCACGCTGCTTGGTTAGGTCGACCATCTGGTGTTGACGATCGCCTGGACGTCTAGTCCGCTGGTATCTATTGGATTTGGAATCCAAGAGAGTTTTTCACATGGTGTGAAAAACAAACATTCCGCTGATGCATTTCTGCTTGGCGGACAGTGGCAACGGCGCAATGCTGTGCCGTATTTATTTATTGCAGCTGGCCTTCGTAAAACTCCAAACAAAGTATTGCTTGGTTTTTCGCGCCATCTGGGTGTTTACGAGGCTAAGGAATGCGCTCCTTTGTTTGCGGTGAATATTTGGGTGATCTAATGTTTAGATCAACCGCACCACGTCCGTTGGTCGGTTAATTGTTTTGATTGTAATTCCCTGCATCTCGTGCAGATGTTCAGGGTTGCCGACTTGTGGTGCTGGCATTCACTTAGCTTGCGATTGCACACGTCGAAGGATGCATGGATGTTTCTCCTTGTTTCAGGTCGTAGGTTTTAGGTATGGAGCGTTTAGCTCGGTATTAGAGGCTTTGGGGACGTTAAGTTCCTTGCCTTCTGGTGTCGACTCAACGTTGGGTTACTGGCGGCCCCCGCTGGGCTTGGGACCGCGTCTGTGGAGGTGATGTTGTCCAGGTAAGTGCGTTACCTCACGTTGGTCTGGACTTTTCCTGTGGGGAATTTGTACGTTCGCCACAGGGTTAGGGTTGATTTGGGACTGATGGTTGTTCAACTCTCTGTTGGTTTTAGTAGGGGTTTGTTTCAGGACGCGAGTCTCCTGATCCTGAAAAGGACAAGGTGATCTCTTAAAACAGACCGCTCCTGAAAACTTGTCCTACAAGGGGTCGTTACCGTGGTGCCTCTGATCCAGAGGGAAGAGCAACGTCCTTTTGGTTTGGCCTCAGTCTTCGCAAGTCCGCTGGTTTCCGTGGGGGCCAGGTGATACTCCAGATCTTCAGAAATATACTCTTTAAGGGAGTACCTATACTTTACTCACCAGAAAAATGAAAACAAGGCTCGTTTTTCCTTTTAGTATTTTATTTATTTCTGTTCCAATTTAAACTTCGCCCTTTTCCAGGATATTTTCCTTCAGGGACAATGGACGATATTCAACTGCGGCCCGGAGATCACTATAGTGTTCCTTTATAAAGGAAAAGGAATCGAAAATTGTATCCCAAAGATACACATTTTCGTACAACAATCTCGATATTTCGAGTGAGATGTTGTGTTTACTTTAGATAAGATTCAGTTTTCTGAATCTTCATCAATCTATTTGTATATGAGAATTGGAAATGGTATTTTGGGTATTGTTTGCTTGTGGCAAATTCGAACATCTGGTGGGATTTGCCATGGATTTGGTTTGTTTAATTTTCTAGGGAAATTACCAGATTGAAATGTATTTCTGGATTTTGAATTGAGATTATGCCGTGGGGCAAATGCAGAGCTATAAACGAATATTTGATTTGTTTATTGCGAATCTTGGATCATGTTTGGTTTATTGTGGGTTTTGATGGGTTTATACGTTTTAGCGTATTATTGCTGGGATTTTGGATGAGGAACGGGGGAAAAAGGTGGTAGGGCTTTTTGGAGCACTAAATCTCTGCTATGTGGCTGCTTCGTTACACTACAATAAAGTGGATTAATCAAGGAAATCCAACTATCCTGTTGGTCCTACTGATTTAATTGCCTTTACTTTTTAAAAGTATTTATTTTGTGTCGAATCCTATTACCGGATTCGACACAAAATAAAAATCCTGCTCTTTCACTTTTGTTATATGAGATGAGGTGTCAATTTTGTTATAAGGTTGATAGAATCCTGTCCGTAGCAGCGCCAATTGTGTTGTAAAGTTTGTGAGAGACGCGGCTGCGCCAATTGTGGTATGTCGACAAATAATGTTATGTAGTAGTAATAAATTTATATATGATATTGCGTAATATTCTGATATGTAGTAAATGTTGTATGTAATAAAGTAGTAAATTGATATGTGATAGATGTTATATGTAATATGATGCAATGCGATGAAATAAGATGTGGTTGTGTGGTGGTTTTTGTAGTAGGGTGCTGTTTCACTGACAACACCACTGATTGTCACTGCTTCCGTCCTCTAAAAGTTATTCCGACGACCACGACCCACCAAATATCCAGGGATCCAAAGGAGGGTAAAATAAAAATTCACTGATGTCGTTGTGATTTTTAATATGTTCTCTTTATTTAACGTTTTTGTTGGACATTACACTTAGTTCTACTATAACATGTGTATTAAAGCACGGATCAATCGACATTCGTTTTATAACACATCAAAGATAGTGTGATACACTTCGTTTTATGCAATTATATTAAACGTTAATGGGAAACACCTTGTTTTAGAAAATGATATTAACTTATGGTTCTTTTACGCAACCAACTCGCTACTGAAATCAAATTCTGGTGAGACACGGTATGACAAAAAGACGCACATGCAAAGACTCGACTTAGTGAAAAAGAAAAAGGAACTCCATGACTATCCGCGTTGATTCCTTAAAGTAGGTGCGCACCCTCTGGATGTTAAAATCTGACTTACTTCCCTTCTCCACCATCAGAATGACATCGCAAAGAAAAGCCATAAAAAGGGGAGGAGCTACACGATCAACTCGAGGGAGTCAATCGTGATTGGGTTGGGAAATATGGCATACATTTCGCATGTATGTGTATGCGTCGCATACGATCGTCCGGTGAACGAGGATAGATGCGAGCGTCGTAACTGCATCTCCTGGTAATGATCATTAAGCAAGGGATAGGTCTCTGCGATCCTATGTCAACAGAGACGCTATTTCCATGATCGGGTAATGGGTATGCAAACATTACATGGGTCTGCGGCTGTGTACACAATTGATTGTGTAATGCTTGCCGGCAACAGACCCTTCTGGTGTGAAAAACAAACCGAAGATCTGCTCGCCCTAGGAGAGGCCATAAATCAACATTCGGTTGATGGACATGCAATTTCCCAGGTCCGCCGACGGTTGGCGGCCGTTAATAGGAAATTCCGGTATACCATAAACAATCCGGAAGATATGGATGCGATGTTTAGGTATTGCAAACGAATATAGGGTGCAGCCATTGCCAGTTGTTAAAATTAAACACTTGATGGCCACATCCAATTCATTGCTTGTTTGCGGTCCATGATCGGTGGAAACCGATAATGGAGAACCAGCTATTGCTGAAAATGCGGGAAATGTTTGCTTTGCGTCGGCCGAAACCTTGTCGACGGTGGCAAACTGGTGAGACTTGGTAGCCGCACGCTTAGAGGTGACATGGACAAACAAAACGAGTACATCAGGAACTCTGTGTTGATTTTGTTTCCATGGCATAACGTGGGTAGAATAAGGCAATAGGGACGTGATGCACTGGGTGCAATGCGTGCCCGAGGGTGAACTTTTGATGCCACGGCTAGGTGATAATCCTTGCCGTGGACTTAATGTTTTCAGGAATGATCGTGGAGAAGGGGTTTGGAAAACCCCCCCAAAGAAAGGTAAGCTGCCTATAAGGGTATTTATGTCGGTTATCCTTTGGGATAACCGAATTAATTCCAGCAAATCGGTTGGCGGTTAAGGCCGTAGCAAGGTTGTATAATCTTGCTGAAGATTCGACTTCCAGGTAAGTCGCAATGCTGGGAATGGTGGGGATCGAGCGATGCATGGCTCTTCGGGCCCTCAAAAGCCCCACAGTTGTATTATTTCTGGTGAGCACTGTTTTCATTTAGTTTCTCCTATTTAATCGTTTTTCTTTATTTATGAAAATGGACGAGTTTTCTCTAATTTTCCTCCCTAAATAACCGACACAACACCATTTATTTATGAACAGGCAGATAACCAAGATATAGGTTATTTAACAGCTCTTCTTTTCTAACTTTCTTAGTGAGGAACGATCGCAACACCGCACTGTAGAATTAACACATTTCACGATAATATTAATATTATAATACTATTTCTTTATTATTACTATTTTTAATGTCTACTGTCATGTTATTTTTGATGATTACCTGAAGTTGGGAGGTCCTTTGGCGGTTGTTATGTGTTATTGTCGGGTGTTCCGCCGAACACTATTTGATCACGACCACCAAGCGAAAACAGCTACCAAATAAGATCACAGGTGAAGTGGTTTTACTCGCGACTCGTCTCCACGGAATCTTAAACGCGATTTATTATTTCGTT
The DNA here is from genome assembly GCA_963931805.1 of Microdon myrmicae. Classification (NCBI taxonomy): domain Eukaryota; kingdom Metazoa; phylum Arthropoda; class Insecta; order Diptera; family Syrphidae; genus Microdon; species Microdon myrmicae. Next base: position 41,222,476 of record OZ007502.1, read on the forward strand.
TGAAACAGAATATCGTTTCGGCAACCAATAGGGGATGATTTTCCCATCGGTGATCCTTTTGGATGCTCGTGTTGTGTGTCCGTGGTTAAACGAACCGTGGATTATGCAAATCCACAAGGAGAACATGAGTTGGCATGTCTGCAGCTGCTGCAACACACACCGTCGAAGCATATTTGATGTTCACATGATCAGCGACTGCATACAGCGATTTTGCTGATCATGTACACATTGGCGGCAACTTCCAGCAAGCGGAATCTTGCTGGGGAATTTCCATTTAAAGAACTCGAACGCCTGGGTTGACCGCCTATGCCACGATGTATTTGTCGCTCGTGTGACCGACCGATGTGGGCATACTTAAAAGAACAAAAAAGTAAGAAATATCTCCTGTGGCATTGTAGCCGACTCTTTAGGAGATATTTCGTTGGTAAAAAATTATGTAATGTTGGTTGCTAGATGTGCAACTAATTTGCCCTTCCTAATAGAAACACTTGTGTTGCTGATGGTGTTTTACCTCAGCGTGGTTAAATATTTCAGCGGTGGTTGATCATTATACGCAAGTAAGACATGCTTTTTTTGTTGTAGGATGCGCGAAGAAACCGTTACCTGGTGGTAATAGGAAAGGTGAGCAGTGGCGTTCGAAAGAACCGCCACAGTCCGTCCTGGCTGCTTTCGGTGGCTAGAAAATTTTGCACACTCTTGCAGAATGTATTGCCGAGATTCCAAGAAAGATTATGATGATTTTTGCTTATCCAATTCACTTGTCGCTGATCTTTAGGTGATAATTTCTTAGAGTTGTAGGTAATTATGCTAGAGGCGTCAGCACGGACGCAGGTTGAGCACAACACCACAGATTGTTCACTGAAATTGTCTTCAAAAACGCAAGCACCAAGAACAAAGATAAATAAAAAGGCACTGGAGGATTTATGCTGTATATTTGTTTATTATTATTATTTTTTATCTCGAAAAGTAGTTCACAAAGACTTCGTACTATACACATGGTTCATTTAAACGTTAATGTTCACAACGATAACCGTTTCGCAAAGAGCTTGTATTATAAGCAGTGTTTAAATTTTCACATAAAAATTCACAGACGATAGTCTTTTCGCAATGTCTTTTAATTAACACTGCGCACTTGTTCTTTACTGTGTGGTACACGAGCTCTGTGAATCAACGTCACGTCAACCTTAAGTAACTTTATTACTACAGAATATCTCTACTCGAACTTGTATATTTTTTCTACAACAATTGAATATAATTATTTCTGGTTTTTAGCCGAACTTACCCCGGTTTTTTAATGTTCATCACTCAGAATTCAGCACCTGTGATTTGTCGAGGTTTAATCCATTTACATTCCTTTATTAATTATAACTCTTTAAATTAATTGGTGACAGCTATTAAACGTTTAATGGTATTTCTAATTATTTATTTGTAATTAAAAGTATTTACATAGTCAATATTTAACACTTAATGGTATTTCTAATTATTTATTTGTAATTAAAAGTATTTACACAGTCAATATTTAACACATTAACTATAAAGGTAGTCAAAATTTACACGTAACACATTTAAGTTTATTTATTCATTAAGAATTTCGCTTGCCCGCACACACGACTCGATTCGCAAATTGAGCGACGACCACACACCATGAACTCACGAATTAAACAAGAAGGAATATCTCGTGTCTTTTCGGCACATATCCTTTTTCGTCCCGGTTCCACGAGTTATTTCTAGGAAGCGGCGGAATTGGCTAATAGGGGGCGACTGTGGCTAATAAAAAGAAGATGACTATTGCAATGTGAATGGGGTTTTAAATGGGGGTTTACTTTTATTTAAATTATATTCTATTGTAAAGGGGATATTCTATTGTAAAGGGAATAGGAAATTAATAATTTGGAGGGAAGGGAAGGATATGTGCGTGAAGACACGAGATTATAATAATTCAAAGGGGGAGTGATAATTAATTGAACTTTAATTATATAACAAACTTATGTTTCCCCGCGGAGGCACGACAGCAGAGACTCGACTTCTCTCATTGATGGTGATATTTTAACTCCACTGCGGATGTGTACGCGACGGGGGTTGCAATCTGACTCCACGATGTCCGCCGAGATCAACTTCCACCAGCCGCCATAAAGAAGGATTCTTCCTATATCCCTTCAGGTCAATGTACTGGTGCACAAGGCGGAAAATCATTCATGATGGTGAGGGATTGACGTGCAGATGTGCAGGTTAACGTCTCATCCAGGGGAACCATCGACCAGCGATTAGTAAACAAAACAAACGCAGTGAGGTGCTGTGTGTTTGCTTTGATTTGCTGGTTGGTCATCATAGGGCATGGCATGGGTAAGATTGTCTAAACAATGATCATATCCATGCCCAAATTCCATGATCGGTTGATAACCAATGAAAGGGAATTTGTATTAAGGGCTGCAGGCATCGTTGAGATAAGCAATGCTCCACGTACAAATCATATCGTACGATTAATTTGCGACTTACCGTCGTGCTTGCCACTTTCGCAGAGATCAGCGTTTCTCCGACGTTCAACTCCCTCGTAGTCGGTGTTCCTTGGTCATGCCGCTGGCGCTCGAATATCATGTATTACACCTGTTAACATGGGAACTTGTAACGTAAGACCGTGCAGGTCTGTCGACAGGTATTGGTTTTGCTTTTCGTAATGCGAAACGAAATGCAAGGTCAAGTGCACGGCGGATGTATGCTTTGGATAATTTTCGCAAGGTATGCGATATGATTTAATTGCCCGTGGGGAAGGCTTTGCTTCCGAATGAATGCGAGTTTCAATTGTTTGCATGGTATGAAAAATGCGAATTTTAATTGTTGGACAGGTGGTTATTGCATTATATGCAAAAGCTTTGATTTAGAGGGAATCAGATGAATTGTATCTTGATTGTTTTGATGTGATGAGATCACAGGAATTGTTGATTGTAAGATGATGGATTCTTAATTGTATTAGGTATGTTGAGAGGGGGTGTAAAGCGAGGTGTAACACCGGTTTTCTTTTTTCTTGTTTCTTATCCGTGTTTATTAAGATTGTTCTTCCTCAACTTCTCCTGTCCTTGAGAAAATTCTGCACAAACTGTTTCCTACAAACATGTCATAATTGTTATCTGGCACGGAAACAACACGATTTTTAATTGATTTGTTTTTCATTATTTGTTTTTTATTTTATCTATAACTTTTGTATTCTTTCGTTACCAAATTTTCTACAACACAAGCCGCACGACCGCACACTTTGACGACACAATTAACAAGACACAAAAAACGAATTTTTATATTCATGTGGGGCGACGACCACACTCGCTCAACGCACTATTTTAGCAAGCGTCAAATCTAATTTTTATATTTTTTTTAATGCGGAGCGCACGACCACATTAGTTGACGACTCAAATCACAAGAAGGAATCTCGTGTCTTTTCGGCACATATCCTTTTTCGTTCCGCTTCCACGATAGTTATTTCTAGGAAGCGGAATTGGCTAATAGGGGGCGACTATGGCTAATAACAAGAGTATTTCTATTGCGATGTGAGTGAGGTTTTAAAATGGGTGTTTTACTTTTATTTAAATTATCTACTATTGTATTTGGGGATATTCTATTGTAAAGGGAAATTGGTGATTTGGGGGGAAGGGAAGGATATGTATGAGAAGACACGAGATGTTAATTATTCAAAGGCGGAGTGATAATTAAATGAACTTAATTATATAACAGCAAGAGACGGAGTTGTTCCAGTGGGGATGCCTGGAGTTGAAATCGCCGCCTATGATGAAGGGTGTATGTCCCGAGGACGTTTATTAATTGGCCGATATCTTCGAGATTAATGGGGCCATAATTGGTTTTATGCGAGTGGTATACGGAGTATATGTTCACTCTACCATTATTAGCTAGATGCAGTTCAACCCCGGGGAGCTCTATGGACTCGAAATGTGGGAGGTCAATAGCTTCATGGCGAAGTTCGCTATTAACTAGAATACAGGTGCCACCTCCGTTGATGGCAGGGCCGCCAGTGAGGGTTCGATCTCTTCGAATCATTGAAAAGTTTGGGAAAGTGGGACGGTGAATTTGTCGCACATTGATTCAATTTCAAATTAACTTACACCACAATCCAATTGAATCATATGCACGATAAATTTAAACCAAAGTCCATTTGTCGTGCATTGATTCAATTACCTATAATCCTAACATCATGAAATGCTTAACTCAAAATACATTTCATGATTTCCCTTCCAGGAATTTATTCAAATAGATTCCTAGTCACTTCCCAGAACCTTATTCCAATTGAAGCACACGAAACCTTGTGTGTGCTTCTTGGAATTTTTACAATAAAAACGTTGACAAATCCCAACGACGAAAAAGTATAAAAGGGCGGCACATTTTGAATTCGTGAGGAGTCATTTCTGTACTCAATTTCGTATTGTTTGTGCTTGTCGATAATTGTTCGTGTTTGTCGAGAAAGGAAAAGCAAAAAGTAGAATTTCAATATAATGAATCAGCAGAAGCCAGCGCAGCAGCAGCAGGAGGGCGGTGCTGAACAAATGGACACCGGGGCTCGATCAGACAAAAGGCAGCGGCTTAATAATACCCAAAGCGGTGGAAGATACTACGCCGGAAAATATAATCAAGGTAGAAGAGGAGGCAACAGCGCTGGAAAGCGTAGGAGCAGCGACGCCGGCGCTTTCCGAAATGAGGTTTATGCTGAAATTTTGGCTTTTATTTAGGTTTCATTGGGCTTATCTTTTATATCCGTATTCCTTGCTTCTATCCACTTTTCTCTGTTTCCTGCATCCCTACTTGTTTCTATTTACCTGCGTCTTCTCTGCCTGTTTCTCGCTCTTTGTGATTTCCCGCGTCCATCACTTTTCTTCATTTATCCTTCGCAAAAATGGACCTCTCTTCTCTTCAGAGCTTGGGGCATCAACCCTATCAGGATTTGATGACTCTTCTGGAGACATTGAGGACAGAACTCGCTGCCGCGGTAGCCAGGATTGCTGTTCTCGAGAAAGAGAATGCAGCATTAAGAGCTACATCACCCCCGACCCCGTCCACTAACAACTCGGAAATCCTTGACCCAAAGACGGTAATCGAACACGAAATGACAACCCTTGACAGCGACTTCGATTTCTCTGCCGACGAGAGCTGCTCCCGTGCCCCCACCCCGAATTCTTCTCGCCCCACGCCTACTTCTGTTCGTGGGGAAAACGGAAAACACCTCGGGCAATAGTAAACTGCGAGGGTGGTACCTCCAGTAAACGTGTTCCCACCTGCTGTACGCCAACAATATCCCCGGCTCCGGCCAATAAAACTGTGCCAAACCTCTCGGTACACCCCACTGCACAAAAAGTCTACCCTTTGGAAAAATCGGGCACACCAAAGGCAACATCATCCACAACCCCAAAACCAAAGACCGCCCCAAATCCAAAGGCCACACAAACAGCGGTCACGGCCGACCCACCTGCTTTAAAAAAGAAGCAGCAACCTGGGGTCTTTGCACGAGACCTCAATCTAAAGGAGTTCGTCGGTGATATGAACCGACAAGGAATCTCAAACTTTAAGGCAACGACCTTGAGTCCAAGCCTCAATAAAATCGTAACCTACGATCGACAGACGTTCTGTAAAGTTAACGACACCCTGAAGGCCAAGGAGGGTATTATTACACATTCACCCCGGCCGACGAAAACTCGAGGATCATCCTCTTAAAACGAGTCGCTGCCTGTTGGGAAAAGGACGACATCCTAATTGCCCTTGAGAAAACATTTCCTAACGTCAAATTCACCGACGTTAAAAAATGCTCTCCCCCCAACAGTTTGTGAACACTAGACCGCAAAAATACAGCATGGTTAACATATAGCAGCTTCACCTAGCCCCAGGAACCGACATAGACTCCATAATACGGACAAAGTCGCTTCCAACTCTTCATCAACAAGTTGTCTTCGAGGTATTTCATAATAATGAAATACTTCAATGCCGACGTTGCCAACGTTTCGGGCATGTCTCCCGGAACTGCAAGATGGATCGCCGTTGCGTCCGTTGTGGAAAATCCCACGACATTGGCAAGTGCGAACTCCCGCCAGCAAAATACGATCCCACAACAAATGTGCAGGATGAAATTACGTTGCCAACTTGCTGCAACTGCGGTAAGAAAGGACATCCGGCCGGCTACAGGAACTGTCCCAAATATAAAGAGGTAGTCCACAGAACCAAGGAGACTGCTCAGGCAAGCCATAGAACACGCAGGTGTTCATATGAAGTCGCTAAGGATGATACTCGTTGTATCAAGGGAGACGTCGGATGTTTATGCTATCGGCTATTGCATACAGCATTTCCGATGATTGTATATCCTTATTTGGCAATCCATTGGTATTGCCCCTTGTTTGTATCATTTGTGCCGCCTGGCGTGTTTTTCCAAGTTGTCTGTCGCTCGGTTAAGTGACCGAGATGTTTGGGATGACCAAGAACAGAAGAAGTATCCTCTGCCCGTGTGCGACGGAATTGGACAGGAGATAAGCGCGCCCGAATACATTTCAAGTTGTATTGGTTGCCCATTGATGCGACCGTATTTCTTTAAGAAAATGATGCGCTTGATACAATTATGCCTTTGGGTGACATTGATGGCGCCATATGGTGACACCGCAAATATATGAATGAGATTTCTCTTTCAGGGAGTTTTCGAAGATGCATTGAATGCATCTTGTAGGGAAAATGTAATAAGGGTAGAAATGTCCGCACACAATTGTAGTGAATGGAAGATTCGGTAGGCCCACTATCCAGGTAAGTAATGGCGCTCAGGTTGGAACTGCCACCAAACTTGTTGTATAGGATGCTTTGTAGGCTTGTAGGGTGGGAGTATTATGCCAACGTATGGCAAGTATTCACTCCAATCCCCGACTATGTTCTGCTGCAAAGAAATGATCACCCGAGAGAAGAGAAGAAATAGAAATGCACTGGAATGTTCTTGTGTATAATTTCCGTTTATTTTTAGTTGTTTTATTTTTATTTTCTTGTATTTCACAATTGTTTCCGTTTATTTAAATATATATACTTCAATTACTTAATTTTGGTTTATTTAAATATATACACTTCAATTACTTAATTCGAACTGAACGCGTGACTTATCGTATTCACTCGACACTTACAATGCAATGACCTCGACTTGACTCTATGTTGTGTGTGCGCACACTTCGGGGGATGGTTATCGACTGGGGTGAATTAGGGTTGAAATTCATATTTCTTTTTACACACAGGACAACCAAAAGAGACCACGCCTCTGCTCTCTCAGCCTCACGCCCGTCAAAGTATGAGTAACTTTTGTTAATAGGGTAATTGACGGACATAAAGAATGAGAGAACAGAAAACATGATATGCTGTGATCTCGGGGTAGCTTTGGTTGTGTGTGTTGGTGTCAGATGCAGCTACTGACACGACCTACTAACCCAGTGGTACGGCTATGGTGTAGTTAGAGCGCATTGAACCGTGGAAAGAAATACGAATGAGAGGGAATCCTAGCGGATGTTACTCCCCTGCAAAGAGAGATCATTGATCCCAAGCGAATGGGTGATCTGAGGGAAAGTCGATAGGACGCCGCTGATGTTTGGGAAATAATTCGCGTGAGAACCAGACTCTAAGACGCTGAAATTACCCCAGCTATTTTGCTATGATGCAACAGCGTCGTTCTTTTAGAATTGTTGTTGCTAACCGACATTATGAGATTTCATGGTTAGCAAGAATGGAGTTGCCGTATGACATTTATGTAACTAAACTCAATTATGCATTATCTGCAAAGGATGATGAGTTTAGCTATACATCCGTTTGAAATGTTTTACAGGGGAATACATATAAAGGAAATTGGTAAGTATGACGCGCTGAAAGCGGTCGAAATTAGGTGGAAATGTTGGTTGGAATTGTGGGTTGTTTCTCATGTAGAATAGAGAAACCCCCCACAGGCTTGGTGGAAATTTTCGGATCACATGTGAGGAGGTAAGCGGTGGCGTTCGAAAGAACCACCACAGTACGATATGAGGTTTGTTCTTTAAGGAATTCTCCTAGGGAAGCAAATATGATGTATTGAATTATGAATGCCTGAGAATCCTTTTAGGCAATTTCCTGTAATGCGTTGAAAGTATTAATGTCCTTGTACAAGGAACTGTGTCAGGTATGCTCGGAGGAGATTGCGGTGCAGGTGTGGGAAAGTTGAAATTTGCCTGGGGTTCTTGAAAAGGTAGAAAGAAATTCTTACAGGGAATTTGTATGCGAAGGGATGCATGAAAAGGTACGAACTTTTTTACTGAAGCTTTTTAGATTATACCTTAGATAATCCTAGATGCGTAAAGCATTTAATGTGCTAATCCGATTGCATTAGCGAAATTATGTGATTGGATAGGAGTTATGGGGTTTTTTTTAGGTAAGTGAACCGTGGGGTTGGGCGGAACCGCCACAACACTATTATGTATTTTGAAGTATTAGCCTTTACTGGTCTTTAGCTCACATGAATTTATTTCAAATACTGACAAACATTTTTTAATAAAGAATTTGATTTTATTTTTTTATTTAAAATTTCTGCTTTTCTTCTTTTAATAATTCTAAACGGTCGCTGTTTACACAGGGCTGCACCGTATTTCTCGTTTGGAACCTAAAACCATAGTGAAAGGTTGAATATCCGAATGTTACGGCATGGTTCCCCCAATTGACTTGCTTGCATTTTGATTCTTCACGAGGTTAGCCGAATGATTGGGTTCGTTTATTCACCCTATTTCTCAATAGGTTAAGCAAATGCATTGGCTTACTTTCTTTGTTTCTTTTATTCCGTCGTCGACTTATATATTTATGAGTCAACATATAAGTGATGACGAAAATAATTTACTGTATGGAATAAACGAATAATGTAAACACAAGCAAGTATGGTTTATGAACATATACATAGCACGGCTTTATGACCAATACTTAACTCACGCGACGCTAATAATTATTTATTTTCAAGTATTAGCTTTTAGTCTTCTTTAGCTCACAATATTTTTTTCATAACTGACTTTTATATTTATTTTTCATTTTCCCATATTTTTCTTCTCGGCGTCTACTTTTTTAGTATAGTAGTCTGTAGGTATATTCGCTGGTGTCGTTAGCATGAACGCAGATTAGACGAAAACACCACAATTTAATTCACGGCAGATGATTCCTCAAAACACAGTTCTCCACGCAAAACGAAAATAAAAGTCACTGATATTTTAGAACATTATCCTTTATTGTAATCCTTCTGTGGTTATGGTGGATACACTAGAATTTTAGCTACAATGATTTTCTTTACTAATGATGACAATCGATTCGTGTTTTAATCGTGTTAATTCCACTAGAAAATTCGGCGCAAATTGACGCGACAAACCATGACAAAGATAAGATACTACACGAGCTTCTACTAAGAGGTGTATTTATACATCTATCTACGCGTAAATTACCGGTATCCACACATCCGTCAAAACGTAAATTATTGTTATTTAAATGTTCACCAACACGCAAATTATTGATATTTAAATGTTCACCAAACTCGCTAATTATTGATATTTAAATGTTCACCAAACACGCTAATTATTGATATTTAAATGTTCACCAAACACGCAAATTATTGATATTTAACTTTTCATCAAACACGCTAATTATTGAATCCTTTCGACTCTGATTCTCTATGGCTTCGAAATCTCCAGCGACACTTGCGCACTATGAATAATAAAATCTGACTAATCTTCCATTCGTCGACATACGAATGGACTGGTCACGAATAGCCTCAAAAGGGGGAGGAGCCACAAGATCAACCCGAGTCAATCGTGATTGGGTTGAATAACATGGGGTGTATTTTCCATGTATGTGTATGCGCTACATAAGACCAGCAACGGACAACATAGATGGATGCGGGCGTCGTTATTGCATCCCATCATAATGATCATTAGCTGGTGAAAAGGTCTCTGCGATCTAATGTCAACAGAAACGCTATTTCCCATGATCTACGACGGGGATGCGGATCGTTTGAGTTCGCCGGCATTGGATGGGTCGGCAACTGTGTACACAATTAATTTGTGTAACGCTCGCCGGCGGCGGACCTGTGGAGTATTTTGGCTTGTGCACCTACACGGGCGCGGTTTCAGCAAAATCCACCACCGAAGTTACTAAGTTCGAAACACCCAAACACAGGAGCAAATAGAAGGAAATAAAAACACACGATCAGTTCTTTCTTTACTTTACGATATAAAGGCACTTTTATTTTGCAATGATTTGATATTAATGATGCACTTCCAATTACAAGCTCTTCTTAATTGTGGGTTTAACAATGTCTCTTTGTACGTTTAGCAATGTCTAGTCGTAGGTTTAACAAGGACTGTCTATTTTATTAATAACAACCACTTCGTAGGAACTACATATCACACCTCCAGTCATAGTTCTTTTTCTGGATTTCGATATCACTTTTTGCTCGAGTTTCCGGAAAGGGAGGAAACTGCGTTCTAAGTTAATCTTATTATCTCGAATCAAAATCCAATCGGATCACTTGTATTCACAACAACGAAAGAAATATTTCTTAACGCGGACAATCCGACTGCACACGACTTTTACACGCTCACGGAAATTACTTTACTCACCCTGGTTGGTGGTTAAGATTAATGTTGTAAGGCGCGACCGTCCGCTATGGAGATTGACATCTGACTTTTGTCGCAACGACAGTGACGCGGGTGACTCCTTCAACGGTAAAATCTGACTGGTGAAATGGTGCTCACTAAAGAAAAGGGAAACCTCAAGGAAACTGAAAAAGGGGAGGAGCTACACGATTAACTCGAGGGAGTTAATCGTGATTGGACCGGGTGAAATAGGCATACATGATGCGTATGTGTGTACGCCTCGCATACGATCGTCCGGCGACCCTGGACGGATGCCAACATCGCTACAGCATCTTCCCCGAATGCAAACAATAACATCTGGGGTGAAAAAGATGCGAACCGAAGATCTGGTCATCCTATGGGAGGCCATAAATCAACATTTCGGTTGACGGTGTTTAAATATTGCAACGAATATAGGGTGCAGCCATTGCCAGATGTTGAAAGTAAACACTTTCTGGCTGCATCCAATTCGTTGCTTGTTTGCGGTCCCTGATCGGTGGGGACCGATAATAGGAAACCAGCGATTGCTGGTAATTAGGGAAATGTTTGGTTTGCCTCAGCCGAAACCTTGTCGGCGGTGGCAAACCAATGGGACCTAATAGCCGCATGCAAGGAGTGCCATGGGCAAACAATAAAACGAGTCAACAAGGAACTCTTTGTTGATGTTGTTTCCATAGCATAAGGCTATGGAAACGAGATGCCCTGGGTAGAATGTATGCCTAAGAATAGAATTTCAAATGCCACGGCAATGTGATAATCTTTGCCGTGGACTTATGTTTTTTTAGGAATCGATGCCTGCTCGAGGGTGAATTTTCGATGCCACGGCAAAGTGATAAACTTTGCCGTGGACTTAATGTTTTTTTAGGAATCAATGCCTGGCCGAGGGTGAATTTTCGATGCCACGGCAAAGTGATAAGCTTTGCCGTGGACTTAATGTTTTTCAGGGAATTAATGCCTGCCCGAGGGTGAATTTTCGATGCCACGGCAAAGTGATAAGCTTCGCCGTGGACTTAATGTTTTTCAGGGATTGTGTTGGAGAAAAAGGGGTTTGGACGGAAAACCCCCCACAGAATAGGTAAGCTGCCTAACGGATATTCATAACAGTTATCCGATTGGCTAACTGTATTAATTCCAGCGATTTGGCTGGGGTAAATGCCGTAGCAAGGTTACGCAACCTTGCTGAAGTTCGACTTAGAGGTGAGTCGGTTCGCCTGGAATAGTGGGGATCGAATGATGTATGGCTCTTCGGGCCCTGAAAAGCCCCACAGACCCATCGGGTGTGAAAATACACCGAAGATCCGCTAGCACATCTGAGAAACCATAAATCAACGTATAGTTGATTGACATGATGTTTCCTGGGTCCGCGGACGGTCGGCGACCGATAACAGAAACTCCCGCCGAAGACAAACAATCCCAGTAGACATGAATGCACGTTGAAGAAAGGAAAGAAAGAAAAACCCGCAGCTGGTTAAACATTGATCGGAAACCTCTTTATCTTACGATAGAGGGTATATTGTATATACCGGAATGGGATCTAAATGGGCAAGCGCTAAGATGCCGCTTAATTAGTACAGGCAAATGCAAATGCATTAGGATTGCCTATGCAGCCGATTCGAGGTAATTGGTTGCAGCTGTATAGGCATCGATTTGCCTGACGTGATCGAGTGATCGGTGATTGCTTCGGAAAAGCAAACACACGAAGATTTCTGAGAGCATGATTGACATGAATGTCGATAAGGGGACTGTGGAGGTTTTCCTAATGGTTGGGAATGGTCATGGGTGCCGATCAGGGGACACGAATATGTTTTAGGAAAAATGCTTCACAGCCATGTTCGTATGAAAGTTTTTGTTGCCACGGCAAGCTGGTAATCTTTGCCGTGGGTTTATGCTTTCAGGTGGGGAATGCTCTCATGCGGGTAAGTTGTCAAAGTGATGCGTGGTTTTTCGGGCCCTGAAAAACCCCACAAGTCATTTTTTCTTTCAGTAATTAAATTCACTTTATTTTGTTTCCGCCGTGACCTTCCGGGAGAGGGAGAGAGAGCGGTTTTTCGGTATACAACACTTTTTTGAATTGGTTACATATTCGCTGGCTGACACTATTCGGGAATCGGCCAGTTGAATAGGACAGATGGTAGAGCTTCCGCAACGTTTTAGCGAGTGTAGAAGAATACATCTTCAAAAGAATTAGGAGAATACACATCCGGGATAAGGGAGTTTGTTAATGTTCAGCTCCTTGAATGCTCGGGCAATAGTTTGAGTTCGAAAGTGAATCTGGCCCATCGTGTGGTTCTTGTGCCCATGGTGAAGCAGAGCTGATACAATATTAGGCAGCGCTAAGTTGGCTATAAAATGTGCAGTAAGGTAGTTCGCTTTCTCTTTTGCACCATTGTAGATCAACTTTGATGTTCTGTGGAGGCTATATTTTTAAATTAAAAGCTTTGGCTTACCTCTGTAGGGTTATAATTTTATACATTTGTTTTTTTTTATATCTTACCTCCTTTGGGGTGTTTTCCTTCAGGGTGGCCAAATTAATGAAAGACCATTAGTTTTCGTTTAGTTAATTAGTTTATTTAATATTTTATTTGTATTTTACTTCTGGCCGTTACCTTGGCCTCTGGATCCCGACTGATTACGAATCCAAAATGTGCTGCCCTTTTATACTCTGTGACAACAGAGATTTGTTAAAAATTTTATTTAAAAATTCCAAGAAGCACAAACAAGATTTTGTGTGCTTCAATTGGAATAGGATTCCGGGAAGTTCATAGGAATTTATTTGAATAAATTCCTGTAAGGGGAAATCATGAAATGCATTTAGAGTTAAGATTTCATAATGTCTGGATTATTAGGAATTGAATCAATGCACGTCAGATGGACTTTGGTTTAAATTTATCGTGCGTATGATTCAATTGGATTGGGATAAGTTAATTTGAAATTAAATCAATGTGCGACAAATTAACTTTTGGTTTAACTCATCGCTCATATGATTTATGGCTTATTGTAGTAGGGTACACCGGCGTACGGCGCTGATTCACTAGCAACACCACTGATTGTCACTGCTGACGAAACACCAAACACAAGAGAAAGCAATAGGAATAAAAAACTCGCTGGTGATATCATGTTGTTTAAAGTTCGCTTTATTTAATTAAACTTCCATACAGTTTTCTTTTCGTTTTGACTTTACATATATCTTTTACAATACACGACGTGGGTGACGTATGTATATCGTCTGTGAATACGAACAGCTAACGATATGTTTATTTTCGGTTTTTAGACACTTGAATCACGAACAAAACGTACTTCTCGGGTGGGTTGTCCTTATGTAGGCATCGGCAAGGATGCGGGTTCTATAAAAACACCCACGGATGTTACACTGGGAATTGTTTACAAACTCCGATGTCCACGTTGATTTAGGAGAGAAGGAATTGATGGTGGATTAACTCACCAAAAATTGAAGTCACTATGGGAAATAGGTGTTAATGTGCCTGACATGGACACTGAGTTTTCATCTGACCCCAATGTTTCCACTAAATGTTCAGCCGGGGGGAGAATAAACACTTTGATTTGGGCACACCAAATTGATCCTCCAGTAAAACCGAAAAGCAAACACTGACATATTCAAAAATGAAGAAACACTGGTTATTTAATTGCATTTAATAGTCACACTTTATTGGATATATTTCTTAAGTCTAACACTGCGTTATAGATTAGTCTTTAAATTGTTCAGAGTTTTAATTCAGGCTTTAAAACGTAATAATATTTGCCTGCGCGTGTGGCGACGGATTACAACAGTGACATTTAGTTTACGAATTGCACAAACATTACGCCTCAACTAACACACTTTATCGGAAGAAAAAAACGTTACACTAGGCGACGCTTAAGATTTAAGGTTCTCGAACAACCTCCTTACGCGTAGAAATTTAACTCACCTCACGTCCCCGGTACGTGTGCGCGGTTTCAAGGTTGCTATCTGACTCATTATTGGATGTCTCTTTACAAACATCCAACGAAAACGAACCTAAGGGATTCGCCGACGAAGGGCGGCCAATGGCGAAGGTCAAAAACAAAAGGAAACAGGGGAAAACCCATGTAGCAGATCGAATCTGCTGCTACATGTTTGGGCAAGATAAACTGCCGCCATCCGCAAGGGATAGATTCTTTGATTGACGTGAGTCAATAAAACTCTTGCCGAAGGCAGGAATCTATCTTGGAATAATGAATCAAGCATTGGGTATGGCCGTTGCCAGATCATTTAAAATAAACATATTTCGGTGATGTATGTTGTCTTAGGGATATGTTAATCCCGTTGAAGGTACTGTCAGGCGAAAGTATCCGCTTGTGTGTTTACTTTGTGTAAACTAAAATTGGTGGTCATGACCGATGCTGGTGATCGTTCCGAGAAACGACAACGGATCATAAAACCAATCGTGCTGAGATACAAGCAAATATGCGCGCCTGAAAGGCCAATGTTTAATTTGATCTTCTTTACGGGTAGGAAAGATAGATCATAGACATGCCGTTGAAAATCTGGCTTGCAGATGTGCAAGCAACCCGAAATGATGCTAGGTCAATGAATGGGTACAAAGATAACACACGGAAAGATCAGCGTGTGTTGGTAGATATGTGCCATCCATTGTTCGGTCGCGGAAGCTCGCGGTGATACTGAATTGATGTCATGGCAAGATGATAATCTTGCCATGAATTATGCTTTCAGGAATGACCGTGGAGAAGAGGCTTGGTAAAGCCCCCAAAAAAGGTAAGCTGCCTAATATATATTTATGTCGGTTATCCGTAGGGATAACCGAAATGATTCCAGCTAAATGGGTGGCGGTTAATGCCCAAGCAAGATTGTACAATCTTGCCGAAATTTCAACTTTAAGGTAAGTTGTATTGCTGGTAATGGTGGGGATCAAGCGATGCGTGGCTCTTCGGGCCCTGAAAAGCCCCACACTCCAACACAACATTAATGTTTCTTCAGAATTTTTGTGCAATGGGCTGCATATTAGACGTTACTATATTTCGCGAACACGACACTTAAGAAACGGACAAAAGGAAACTGAACAGCAATTTCAAATATTAAAACTGGCAAAAGAACTGAACTTCCGACTCGACCACAAACGTGTGTGTATAACTCGGCTCTTAAAATGAGACTCCGTGGCACATGCGCACTCTCCAAATGTTAAAATCTGACTCAACGATGCAACTCACATCCATCAGATTAATGGCCGCGAATTGCATCGATAGGGGAGGATTCTATATGTGTCCGTATAGTACGTTGTCCTGCGATGAGGACGATGAGACGATGATCGGCGGACACCTGATTAAACAGACGTACGATCATCGGGAGCCGCGGCGATGTACCCATACATCGTTGATGATGTATGCCAGGGATCGAAATAGATTTTTGTTTCAAAGTAACCAAAAACGCTATTTCACAGATGTGCCTATGATATAAAGGGGTCGTCATGGTATTTGCCTAAGATTCCTTGGAAACACCGATGTAAGCAATATCCAATCCAGCCGTATGGCACCGGTGCACAAGGAGGCAAATTATTTTGTTGACATAAGTCAGCAGAAACCTCGTCGACGGCGGCAAAGGGTCAGGCTGGATGGCTATATGTTTGAATTAATATGCGGGTTGTTGTTGCAATGAAAAAGGAAAACTGAACAAGCTAACGGCGCTTCCTCTAGCGACGCCTGAGTCTCTCCTTTAGTGGACTGTATTCCGGCGCTGGCCGGCCAAACGATGTTTTCTTAATTAGAGGGGTTGTACATCCAGAGCCGGACTCTTCTCTGGGTGAAATGGGCGTTTTAGTCTGGCCCAGTACAAATCCCTGATACTCGAAAGGTGAATACGACGCGACCAACGAAGAAGACAAGCCAACCGACCAAGGAAAATTTCCTGTTTATTGATGATTGATGTGATCCAATATGTATTATTTTTCTTGTTAGTACTCTCTTTGCAGTTGGTATCGACAAGACCTTTTAGTTAGGAGTTTCTTTGACGACTCCTCTTGTTTCAAAAAAAAAATAGGTGGCGAGAGGGCCGACTTTAGCGAGACAAGGCCAGATGTGTCCGTCATCTTGTCTCTGACTTCTGGTCATCTTGCGATAACCAGAATCACCCGCATCCGTGAGGATGTTGGGCTCGGTCTCGCGATATCTGAAAAGAAAAGAAAAAAGGGGGGGTATCCAAAGATAGTGTGGACAGTGTTAGTTCGGGTGTTCTCTAACTACTTGTATAGAGGGATGGTGGGAAAGGAATCATACAAGACCGGTAGGTCTTGGGTGCGGTAGTAAACGCAGATCACGTCTTTGGCGTCTGATAATCTGCGCTTTGGTCGGTGTGTATGTTTGTGTTTGTGCAGTCTTGTACTGTGCGTTCGTGTGTGTGGTTTGTTAATAGTAGACCCTGTGGGATGGGTCCAGGAATCCTCTATTATAGAGGGGAATGTTGTTGGGAAGGGTGCTTTCTTCAATTTTGTACTGAAGAAGAAATTGTGGGGGTTTGATCCGAAGAGATCGAAAGAGAGAAGGGTCAAGAACGCAGGAGTCCCGTGCAAGTAGGTTCTCGCTGTTCTGAATGTTTTCGAGGTACTTATATGCTAATTGAAGCAAGTACACGTCGATAGGGGTAATGGAGGCACCTTCGTATAGGTGAGAGTTGGGGTAATGACGACCGTCAGGCCTTCTAGAATGATTGGTGCATCTTCTGAGGAGTTTCCTTTCGAAAACCCGAAGTCTTTCCATTTGAGCCGAAGATATGCAGGACCATATGGGAAAGGCGTACGATATTCCAGATCGGATTAGCTGCTTATAGCAGAGAAGCTTAACTTTGGTGTCAACTTTGTTGCTCCACTTGAAGATGTTGTGCAGTTGCTTAGACCGACCGAGGCCCCTTTGAAGAATGTGGGTCACATGCTTGATGAAATTCATTTTTGGGGTATAAGTGACCCGAAGATATTTCATCCTCTCCTGTGGTCTAATCGTAGTATCTCCCATTTTTATTCGAATATTCTGTGAATATCGAGAAGTAGGTTGGAAGTGTTTACTACTCAGAATTATAGCTACTGCTTTAGATGGGTTAATTCGAATTTTCCATCGACTGTAATATTGATACAGTTCGTCCAGATGGCGGTTGAGTCGGTTTGTTGCAAGTTTTGGGCTTTTGGTTGACGTGTACACTAGGACGTCATCCGCATAGCAAATCTGGTTTACTCTACCATCCACAGGGCGAGGAATAGCTGAGGTGTAGATATTAAATAATATGGGGCCTAAAATGGAGCCCTGTGGTACGCCTGCAGCGGCGTGAAAAGTTCGGGAAAGCTTTCCATTCACTCTAACTTGGAAGGTTCTGTTTCGAACGAACTGGTAGATGATACTACATAGCGTTCTACTGAGGCCAGTATTCAATAATTTAAAAGTGAGACCTTCGATCCAAGTCGTGTCAAAAGCTGTTTCAATGTCCAGGCTCACCGCAACGGCGGGTTCCTTATTAAACAGGTGCACGCAGACGTGGTTTTGAAATTTGTTGAGAGCCATACTGGTGCAGTGCGCTCTTCGAAATCCAAATTGGAAATCAGGTATTAGGTGCCTGGCACTGACAAAGTTATTTAGTTTCTCGTATATGAATTTTTCATATATTTTGCTGATGCAAGTGAGAAGCGAGATAGGGCGAAAGCTTGACGGGTGATACGTTGGTTTCCCAACTTTTGCTATTGGACAAATAATAGCGTGCCTCCAAGCTTGGGAAAAGTACCCCATGTTGTAGGCATGGTTGAACAGAATGGAGAACTTTATAAAGAATAAGGCAGAAAGCCTTCGCAACGAGTGGTATGACATGTTGTCGATACCGGGTGACTTCTTAGGGTTTCGAGATTTAACCAGGCTCTGTAGGGTATTTGGTGCGATGAAACCGTGACCATTATCACGTGTGTCATTGAAGTATGCACTGTTAGTTGGCTTAAAGACAACAATTGGCTCATTGAAGTCGTCCAACTTACTGTGGACCTCTGAACTAATTATCGCATTAGTATCCGGGTCGCCATCTTGGAGAGTAAGTTTGTGATTATTTTCGATGGTCTCTCCGATGATTTTTGCTTTATTGGTGTCGTTATTAACAACAACACCATTGTGTATTATTGACCCAGTGATATGGGAAGTGCCACATATCTTTTTAACATTTTTATAAACGTTCTGGTCCATCTGAATACCCTTCAGCTTGTTTTCCAATTGTCGGGTACGATTATTTTGGATTCTCTGTTTTATCAGTGTACCAATATTGTGGATAATGGCTCGCAATAATGGCTCCCTTTGCGTAAAGCCGTGACGATATCTCATTCTGCAGAGCTTTTTACGCTCCCGGATGAGACGAAGAGTGAAGTCGTCTTGGGGAATCTGATGTCTTTTCAAGTTTGTACTTCGGGACATGAGTCTCCGAGGTTTCAACTAGAATCTTGTGAAGTCGTTTCGGAAACTTTTTATTATAATTTTCTCTGCTTTAAATGTTGTTATTAGAGTTAGCTTAATATGCACAATATTGGATAATAATAAAACAAAAAGGAAAACCGAGTATCAAATAGTTTAATTCTTCCGTTTTTGTACTGTAAATGTCTACTATATATTGTTCTGTTCTATAGTCGATAAAAAATTAAACAAAAATGCCGCAACGTTTTTATTTGGTTGGTTTTGGTGTTATTTTTGGTTAAATAGTTTTTATGCTCTACGGACTTTCTAAATACCTAAAAAAAAAACTGTTTTCATTGAGCGCTAGAAGAACGTGTATTAACAGACAACTGTGTGAAAAGTTCCAAAATGCTTAAACTTAAAACATAAGTGAATCATTTCCAAATAGCTCATCCAATTGGGTCAAAATTTGGTGTTCTAGATTCTTGCTCTGAAGGAGCTTACCAGAGAGAAGAGAAAATAGATATATATATAAAAACAAAAACAATACTACAAAAAAAAACCAATGAAAAGAAAACAAATGCTTTTTAATGAACTTGCTGTTTTTTCTGCATTTCCGGAACTGTTGTTGTCCTAAGGTGGGCTGCGTGAGGTGGGGTTGCTGGGATGTTGTTGTTCGTCGGGCTACAATTGGGTTGGGGTTCTTCTCACCCTTAAAATGTCTTTAATTGTTGGCACTTGTCACCTCCTCACTTGTTTTAAAAAAAGGTTCAAAAAGGGTGGCGCGCTCACACAAGAGTCAACAATATTGGTTTTATCCGAAGGTTGCGTGAATTTACCCTAAGGGTCACCAATGTGGTGATCTATTTTACGTTGGCATCAGCAAGGATGCAATTTTTGCAAAAAAATTACCACAGAACTTCCACCGAACGTTACGCGAATAATTGTCCACAACAGAAAGGCGAACAACCCAAATATAACACTTAATTTCCGATGTAGTTGCAACTTATGTTGCTTTAGTGCACTATTTATTTCTTGTTTAAGACACGTTTAGTTATATGTTTACACATATCCTGCTTTATGTATAGTTCGATGACAAGTGACAAATACAAAAAAAAACATGAAACAATGCGAAACCAATTACGTGTACATTTAAATTGACGTTAAACAAGCGGCGAACATTAACGCTTGACACTTTTTACGAATAACAGTGCGATATGGTGACTCTGACACCGATCGACTTGAGACTCCTTCGTCTCTCTGGCACGTGTGCACCTGGTGAAAAATGAAATCTGACTGGATTTTTCTAAAAGAATTTGAACCAGCCTCAATGCCTGGTTTCCACGCACATCATCGCAGGAGAAACATCTCTTCCGTTAAGCAGTGACCAATGGGAGCCGATCAACGTCCCATTGGAAAGTTCATGCATAAGATCGTTTCTATTGGAACGCATGTCTTCCTATTGGAAGGAAGGACAAACGAACTCGTGTTGAAAAACGAATTGAAAAGAGATATTCAGCTGTTCACACATTAGCATTGGTAGCCCTAACATTTCTATCAAAACAATAGAGGGTATATTGAATACCGAAATGGGATCCAATGCATAAGCGCTAACAATGCGGCTTTGTTTGAACAAGCCAATGAAAATACATTAGGATTGCCTAAGCAGTGGTGATCCGTGATAATTGGATGCAGCTGCATAGGCATCGATTTGCATGATGTGAATGGGGAATAGGTGGTTGCTTGAGAAAAGCAAACACAGAAGGATTTCTGTGAGCATGATTGCAATGAATTGCGATAAGGAGACTGCGGAAGATTTCCCAATAGTTGGCAATGGGCATGGGTGCCTATCAGGGGACACGAATATGTTTTGGTTGCGACGGCAAGGTAGTAATCTTTGCCGTGGGTTTATGTTTTCAGGTGTGACCGCTCGAAAAGGCTTGGAACGGCCCTGAAAAAGGTAAGCTGCCTATGAGTTATTTATGTCGGTTATCTGTGGGGATAACCGAATTGATTCCAGCAATTGGTTGACAGTTAATGCCATAGCAAGATTATGTAATCTTGCCGAAAATTCAACTTTCAGGTAAGTTGTATTTGCTGATAATGGTGGGGATCAGCGATGCGTGGCTCCTTCGGCCCTGAAAAGCCCCACACTTCCACTAAACGTTGCGAGAATAATTGTTCACAAAAATCACCGCTCCGCCACAAACCGTTCACATATAGAAGAAAATGCGAACCTCGGGACTGGGGCAATAAATGGTTATGAACCGTAGCAAAACCCATCGGCTACAACTGTGTCAACAATTACGCTGGCCAGCGAGTATTTATCTATTATAATTGCTGACAAGCCGAGCCGATGGAGATATGGTACGGCTCATATAATAATTCAATGTGATGCATACCTTGATGGGGTTTAACTTTCAGGTGAAAGTTATTTGAAAGAAAGCTTACACTGCTCGAATGCAGGTAAGTATAGTGGTTTATGGAGTGAGGGAAAGGTAGGTTGTTTTAAAGAAATGGATGCTACTTTAGGAAGGCTTTAAAGAACCGCCACATAACCCATGATGGTGAAGTTCGGTAGAACGTCTTTAGGCGGTTTTTTTCACTTTGGCGGTTTTATATCTGTCCTTGGTCGTTTATTGATGACTGCGGTGTTCCGCCGAACAACGTCCGCAGTAGAAGGAATTAAACACCGGAACACGGAGAAGATCACACCAATAAAACACGGCGAAAGTTTTGCGTATAAATCTTATTTTATTATTGGTTCTTTTGCTTTGGTTTAACTTAGATTTTAACTGAACAATATGTAGCAATTACGGGTTTGCTATTTCAATTGCGCACACACGATTTTCTTATTCGACACGATATGATGTATTATTTATCCCAAGGGTTACTGTTGGTGCACACAACGATTTTTCTACTCGACACTACCCCGGATGAATGTTACAAGCCGACTCCTCAATTCGACGGTATTCGCTAAACTCCTCGATTTGGACTAGTCGTCTCGTCGACGATCAAAATTAGACTGACTGTCTGCGCACACAGAAATCCAGATTCAAAACTGGTATCTGTATCTGTACGGAAAAATTTCCCTATTTGATCTCCCAACAGAATTCCCGACATCTCTGTTAGCAGTATGCTATTTTATCCCAGGGATAATTTCCTCTTTTCCTGAAAGGAGAAACTCGCTCATCGTCAAACATCATTATCACCATCCGTGGTGGTGATCGAAATTCAGTTCGACGGTTGTCGATTGTGTGCCGCCTTATTTACATAAAACATCTGGGGCGCAGGCCGAAGGATATGCTGCAATTTGGATGGACGTACAGTCCATGAGTTTTGTTTAACTTCTTTAGTTAAAACTAACAATCCATTAGACGTTTCTAATGGGTGTGAAATTCCACAAAGAAACCGTGGGACTGGAGTATTTCCTTTGTTGGCTTTATTCTCGTAAATATTTACGACCTATCTCGTTGAGATATTTATTGTTGCCAGGAATTTGGCAGCGGATAAGCGGTATGCAATATTGTACTAGATTGCCGCTGCCTTTGTTTGCTTGACGGATTTGGGTGGTCTTTATGGCAGCTGTAATGAAACTTTTCGTCACCCACTTTGCACACCACACACACACTTTATACACATTTGAAAACAACACACTTAGCAATTGGACCGAATAATAACGATTGCAAATCCGTAGCATGAAATAGTTTTTTATTTTTTGAATCTCCACAAATCGTTTTGATCAATTCGATGATGACGGAGAAAGAAATAATTAAACAAAACCGATCTTACAATTCATATAACTATTTATTTGTTTTTTTAAATAAACTTATTTACGCTATTAACACAAGACACCAACTTTTAATTTTACATCGATTATAAAGTCGAAAGTGAATTACTATTATCAACCGACTCCTCGTACACGAACTCAAAAACCTCTCTCTGTCCGTTCCGGACGAAGTCCTACAACCAATCCTCGATGTCCGTTTTTTCATCGGACGAAAACTTTTCTTATCCTGCAGATAAAGGATTTTCCTTTCTTTGTCTTTCCCAAATTTGGGATCGAAAGAGGAAACACAAAAGAACAATCAACAAAGGATCTTGCCGAAGAGCATTTACGATCCTTTGTGTCGGTCGGCGATAAACATACATGTAGTTCGTTTTATGGCGCGAGTTGTTTGTTTTACTTGGTTTGATTAAAACGGAAAACGACGCTGATTGTGTTAATGGTTTTGGGTAACCATATTTCTAGATGATCATAAAACTCAATGAATTTGTTTGGAGATAGACATCTGGTCCGCACATTTGGATCCTAGGGGATTTTTGTGGTGAACCTCTGGTTCGATTTTCCTATCTAAGTTTTCAACGTGAGCAAATTGAACGTTTAGTTCAATTTGTTTGGTATTGCATTAATGTGGGACCATTTGATGCATGCGGTAATGCTATGGCTTGGGGAGTGTCTCATCCTTTAAGTGAATGTTATTGTCGTGTATCGCAATTAGTGGTGGAGATTGGCTCCAAAGGGGTAAGTATTATGGGATGGGTGGTTGTGGCCGTAACACAGCTACCCGCACGTGCATCCGTTGGTCGGCTAATTTACCGACGATAGTGATTCCTTGTAACATCGTGTAGATGTTCCGGATTTCCGATTGTGCAGTGCTGGAGTGCGGCGCATTTCAGTCTTTGGGAATAAGATGAATGGATGTTTTTACTTTTGGTATGCTACAATCGACATGTTGAGCTTGATATTGAAAGCTTTGGGACGTTCAGTTCCTTGCTTTTTAGTGTCGGGCTCAACGTTGGCTAAATGTTTCAGGGCCCTAGCGGACTTAGTGGCACGCGTCTGTGGGCGGGTGTAACGTTTTCGGGCTAGGTATGTTCCTTGAAGGGTAGGAACCTTACATGGGTGGAATTGTGCGTTCGTCTTCCTAGACGAGGACGCGAATTCGAATTGTTTGCACGGGGGAGAATTTTAAGGTTATCCTGTAACGGAGTTCCCCAACAAGTGGGGATAAAAAGAAAATGGAGTATACAATATTGAGTTAACTATCTTTTTTCGGATAGTTACTTATCAAAATAATCGAATTGAAATGGAAGAGGTTTCATTCGGGATATATTTTTAAAGCTTTTTTTTTCTGGGCACTTCCGCTGGTTAGGTAGTAACAGTAGTTGACAGTTTTTACAGTACACGGCACAGTACAGTTTTTCACTGTACTGTAGCGTGCAGGTAGTGGACTGTATTATAAATTAATAAAAGGCGGAGTGAATGTTTGTCGAACAATTTCTTTTATTTCATATACTCTCGAACTTGCTGCACATCCTTTTAACTGTTTTTTCTTCTTCCTTAACTCCTGTTTTCTTCCTCCTTTCTCCATATCTTTCTCTTTTTCTCTTGTGTCACGACAAAACGTCATCGATGTTGATTTCGAAGGTTGTGACACAAGCTAACACGTCGTGTGTAGACTGTGGAGAGTTATTAATTATTACAATGGATACTCTCACCACCACTAGTTGCCAACTGGAAACAAGAGGTTTTTGCAATGTTGGGAAATTTGTTTTGAGAGATAGATAAGTAGAAAATTTTCTTGGAGGGGAACTGAAAGAATAGATGTACATTTTTAAAGGAAAATGGCAGGTATACCGTCATTGGTGAAGGATCGATTGAAGTGTGTTGCAAAGAAATTAGCGATATTAAGTGGGTCAATCGGGATTTCCGATTTGTAGGTAATCGGACCGGGATAGCCTTCGGATAGTGCTTGTGATTGACGATTTGGAAAAAGGCTTTCGGATCATTTGTTACGTTAGTTTGTGTATCGATTAGGTAGTTTTGGTAGAGCGTATTGCAAAGTTCAGTGTTTCGTTAACGTTTTATGCCGATAATAAGGAACGTAACGCAAGATAGAATTGTAAATTTCTCCGTAAAAGTGTGTATTAGCATTCTCTACAGTTGACTCCTCGTAGTTGAACAAGTGTTTACTTATGTTGATAATCATTGATAAGCTGGAAATTTGCTAATTTGCTTTTTGAAAGTCATACTACTAGAGATTACTAGGGGGCATAGACGATGGTGATGTGTCGAGAAAAAATGACAATCGGAGAAGGGGGATGTAGTTATCGATTGTTGAGAGGACTAGAGGGCTGAGTGAAACTGAAGAATTGATGGGATCGATTGTAAAGATAAAGTCTAGCTGCCTGCCGATGAAATTTTTAAAACATTGCTAATTGAATAGACGCTAGCCGATCAATAAATAGACATTCCTTAGTAAGCGGGATACAAAATGTAAAAAGAATGATCGTCGGATAATGTCCATTTTCCGTCCAACTCCGGTATTGTTAAACTTAAATATATTTACGGCAACAGACCACTGAATCAATTTAGGATGACACTGTCCAACTCCGGTATCATTGTTAAACTTAAATATATTTACGGCAACAGACCACTGAATCAATTTAGGATGACACTGTCCAACTCCGGTATCATTGTTAAACTTAAATATACGGCAACAGACCTCTGAATCAATTTAGGATTCGCTAGGAAATTGCTCACTCTCTACGGGGGATGGCATCTGACTGGATTTTTCTAAAAGAAATTGACCCAGCCTCAATGCCTGCGATGGGTTTCCACGCACACCATCGCAGGAGAAACATCTCTTCCGTTAAGCAGTGACCAATGGGAACCGATCAACGTCCCATTGCAAAGTTCATGCATAAGATCGTTTCTATTGGAACGAATGTCTTTCTATTGGAAGGAAGGACAAACGAACTCGCATTGAAAAACAAATTGAAAGGAGATATTCAGCTGTTCACACATTAGCATTGGTAGCCCTAACATTTCTATCAAAACAATAGAGGGTATATTGAATACCGAAATGGGATCCAATGCATAAGCGCTAACAATGCGGCTTTGTTTGAACAAGCCAATGAAAATACATTAGGATTGCCTAAGCAGTGGTGATCCGTGATAATTGGATGCAGCTGCATAGGCATCGATTTGCATGATGTGAACGGGGAATAGGTGGTTGCTTGAGAAAAGCAAACACAGAAGTGTAGTGCTCCAAGAAGCCCTACCATTTTTCTCCCACATCACATTTATCTCCCACATTACATTTTCCTCCCACCTATAAGAAAATCCATTTGATATTCCAATCATAACATTGTAACCAAATCAAACTAAACGTTCAAATTCTCATTTATTGAATTCACATTTATTTATTCGATTTAATGCATTTGTTCGATTCAATTTCCTAAAATCAAACAGTATAATGCATTATTTTCCCAGGTATGCTAAAAGCAATTAGCACCTAGAAAACCTACAAGATCCAAAACCTAAAAGTGCATGTCTCCAAACAAAGGCATATCTATTCGATACGCCGACACAGAATTCTTGCAGTCATAAACATAATATTTTCACACACCAGATGTTTTATGACTAGCTAATAGACACGGATTTCCAGATCCTAAACTAACAACCAATCTCCACGGATCTTGTGCTACCTATTTGAAATGCACGAAAATTCTTGTTTGCATTAGCCAGATGGCTAATACAAATAAAAACCCCAATAGAGGATCAAACGATAAGTGGCGATGCATCTTGACCTTCGAAAGAAGATAAAGATATTTGATGATTTGAATTTTCGGAGAGTTGAAAAAGTCGCTTGAGGGAGTCTGTGAGTAGCGCGCGAGTTACGAGTGTCAACTCGGGAAATACCAAAAAAAACCACGTACAATTTACTTCACTTTTTCTTTATTTTACTTTTTTATGTAATTAATGGTATTTAAATTGAATTTACTGATCTTTTGCTTTAAATCTATTAAACCACGATGACCGGGCACTTTGACGTTCCAAATCCAACTAAACTGCATCTCCCATCCTACCTGCACATTACACTTCGGTATTGGATTGCAATTGGATTGCAAAAGTGCTTCCCACGTATTTGAACAAAGGATTCATAGTTCAGTAGACGCTGAGTCTACAATTTGTCACCTCTGTAGGTTCCACACCGAGTTCTTGGTTCTAAGGTTACGATTCGTTTTTCCGGCTCGTTGCTGATGTTGCATCGGAGTCAAGGAACTGTGGGAAAATAACCTTGATGGGTGGATTTGCCGTTCAAGCGGATTCAGTGGGTGGAACTTAGGTGTATTAGGTATTAAGGGGTGACGGGGTGACGGGGTGCCCGGTGCCAACCGTAACTCGCGTGAGGAGAAGACCTCCTCAAAAATAATATAAGTTTAATGTGTAACATCAGTTTTTAAGATAAAAATAAAATCAGTTTTAGAAATAAACTGAAGTGTTTGTTTTGTGACTGCTCAGCAGGAAGTTCTTTTAGAAACATTGTATAATCGTGCGGAAACATGTTTTATAGTGCGCGGAAAACAAATACGCATGGGTTCGAGACAACAATGGTATCCCACTCTTCCCGGGAAACCGGAAGCACGGTGGTGCACCAAAAATATTACAGAAGGATTTCCGTGAGCATGATTGCAATGAATTGCGATAAGGGGACTGCGGAAGATTCCCCAATGGTTGGCAATGGGCATGGGTGCCTATCAGGGGACACGAATATGTTTTGGTTGCGACGGCAAGGTAGTAATCTTTGCCGTGGGTTTATGTTTTCAGGTGTGACCGCTCGAAAAGGCTTGGAACGGCCCTGAAAAAGGTAAGCTGCCTATGGGGTATTTATGTCGGTTATCCGTGGAGATAACCGAATTGATTCCAGCGATTGGTTGGCAGTTAATGCCATAGCAAGATTATGTAATCTTGCCGAAAATTCAACCTTCAGGTAAGTTGTATTTGCTGATAATGGTGGGGATCGAGCGATGCGTGGCTCTTCGGGCCCTGAAAAGCCCCACAGTCCTGTGGGGATGAGGTATAGTGCCAGGCGTGGGCACTCCGTTCACCTTCGTCCTCCATCATACACTAAACAGCTCCGGCGCGCATTGTCCATCACGAAAGAAATAAATACCGACAAAAGAGCGAAATGCCGCCACGTTTGTCCACAATTTTGCGTAAAACACTAGGGAAACAACGACTAGGTAACCACATCTAGGAACTGTCAGGCACTGCAGCACGGAAAATGAAACACTTCTTTGAATTTGTAAAAAGGGTGTTTTTTATATTTCTAATATTAGTTACAAAAAGTCTGGAAAACAACTTAAACTTTAAACGCACACGTATTGCTGACTTAAGGTCTTTGTTATTATTTATGGCACGCACATTGGGGAATAAAAGTTACTCGACTTTGGATTATGCATCCCCGCACGACACGGGGAGCGGAAGAAGAACCGACCGTCGCGAACGGCGGTTGGAAAAAGACTCCTAGATAACCCACCGTACCGACGCCGGTACGGTGGATGGCAGGAGACCCGACCGCCTTGCTGGTTGAATTACCACTAGGCTGGTTAGGATGTATGAACGACGTATCCTTCGATTACGAAATATTCGTAAGGCCCGTCACGTGGCCTAGATTACGCTTCTATTAAAATGGGGCTGCAATAACCGTCCCGCCGATGAGTTGTTTAAATCGGCCGTTGTTGCACTAATTTGGTTGGTCAATATAGGGGAAAAAAAGGATTCTTATCTGGTTATTGCTGTTAACGCGGCTGCTGTCGAAGTGGCCGCGGTGCTCAGTTGATGATGTCTGGATGGCGTTGGTAAATCCTGGAACGTTGTGTGTTGTTTAGCGCTGCGAACTGGTGTGGTTGAGCTCTTCTTGCCCTTAAAATGTCTTTTAATTGTTTTTAGGTTCTTTCCTTATGGGAACCTTCACTGCAGCACTGAGGTCTTTCCTTCTTTTAAAAACATAAACCGTCAACGTGTCCACCTTTAACTTAGAACTTTCTGCAATCTGTTAACTGTCACTGTTTTTAAAAGCACTCTTTTATCGGCTGTCAACTGTTTTTGGCACTATTTTCATATAACTCCGGACCAGAAGTTTGGCTGGTTGCAGTGTTCTTTGCACTGAGGGTCATCAATGTGGGTGGTATTTACCAGGGGCGTCAGCACGGACGCAGGTTAAGCGAAATACCCCACAGCAATAGATGATGTACTAAATTCTTCCGCGAGGAAAAGGAGTAAAACCAAACACACTGGATTAATCCTTCACAACGATTACCAGGGAAATAAAACGCACGAGTTTCCTTATTAAATATTTGAAATTTTCTTTATTAGTTACTTCCATTAATCATCACAACCGATATCCTTTTATATTAGCCCGCGGTACATTTAGCTTATCTGATCTTAACACTTGCTGGTGATAGGAAGTTACATTTAACGACTCGCACAAAAAAAAAACCCGAAGATACTCAAATACTGGTGAAACATTGGAAAGAAAACACGCACCGGGCGCCTGAGAACGAAATAGGTTCTTTGTCGCGGTCACCAATGTGGGTAGTTTTTATGTTGGCATCAGCAAGGATGCAGGTTGCATAAAAACACCACTGATTGTTCACAGTCAATTATCACCTGAAGAATGAGAAGGTAAAAGAAACACAGGATTCCAATGAAAACTGAGCCGTTGAACACTGAACTCCACACTCGGGTTCCAGGACCCTGTACACTGCAGAATGATGATCAATTAAAACTCGGATGTTGTTATTCTGTTGAATGATCTTTTATTTCTATTGTTCCTTTGATGTAAATATTAAACGCACGTCTTAATTAATCGGCAATTTGTATTCGGTAAAGTCTAACACTTTGGTTGTTTGTAAATGAACGTCAATCGCACTTATTTATTAAATAGCAACACAACAATCACTGCGATATAAACGCATTGTTTGGACATTAGTTTTAACCGGTTCTGAATTAAAAATAACGAGTTTAACATGCGGTGGACTCGCGTACGACAACTCAGGCGCGCTGAAACGCTCGGCCGGTGTGCTCAGCTTGGGGGTTGCAAATTGACTCAAATGTAATTTACATTTATCAGTTAGATGCCCGTGAATTTCATTGATAGGGGAGGAATGTGTATGTGTGCGTATAGCACTAGTACGTCGCCCTTCAGGCTGGATATCGGCGACGACGAAAGTGCACCTAAATGAACATGGGCTGGTGCAATGAATCGGAAAAAAAAAACCACAGTGAGGAAAAGTTATAAATATTGCAATCACCAGTGTATGTGTGCGAATTTCTGACTTACGTATTAGTTTTATCTTAATCGTAGGCTTTTTTTTTTAACATGAAAAGAGAAGTTAGAAATTGTCGCAGAAATTACATTAAAAAGAGCATGTATTGCCTATACAATAGTTTGTACTTAGTACCCTGAAGGGGCTTACAATTGTTTTATTCTTTGGTTTAAATTCTTGGTGGCTATAGTTCATTTATGGTACCAAATGTTAAGTAATTTTTATTTTCATGCCTTACAGTTCGGGTAGATACTGAATTCGTGTTTCGGCTTTGGTTTCCTTCTTTTTAATTTGATTTTTAATATTGTTTAATGATCTTTATAATTTTAATCTTAGGTTATAATTTGTATAAAAAAATGTAACATAATTGCAATTTCTTTATTAATTCGGTTATTGGCTTTCCTTATTTAGTCTCGAAATAAAAATAGATCTACATGTGCATATGTAGAACCAGTAAATTAGTCAACAATAATTTTCCGTATATTAACTCTAAGTAAACACCGTATGCAAAGGGAAAATATGTTTATGGTAATAAATGAAAGAACTTATACTCTAGTAGGATATGCTTCATAGTTATTCCAGTGTCTGAGGAATGTTCGTCTCTATTGTTTCGAAATATTAATTCGCTTCTAAATTTTAAGACAATAAACGAAGTGTTTGCATTGGTCGATTATTAATAGAGTGTAGCAATAAATAATCCGTAACACTAATCGAGTTGTACGCTTATAAGAAAAACTTGAACCAGAACATCGTAAAAGAAAGAGAAAAAACCAAATTATTAATTTATTATTCTCACGATCTATGCATCGTAGAATAATTAATCGCTTTCACTTAGGAATAAGCACCTTGGACATTGGTGGATCTTCTATAACTTGCGTAACATCTATAGTTACTTATTAGATTTTAATATTTCTGCGATAGTTGTCCCTTATTTAAAGTTAATAAAGTTATTGTATAAATTTTAATTTTTGAAAAATGGTTTGAGTTTTATGACTTGAAAATTACACAGTTTTCTAAACAAGATAAACAATATTTAAAAGATTATTTTCGGAGGCTCAGAAGGAGCTCGTCACAATGAGAAATGAACATTTAGGAAAAATAAATGATAAAGAAAAACCTGAAGTCCAACGTTGGGAGCTTTACGGTGGGCGGGAATTGATTGCGTCGCCTAGGTGCCTATTGAGATGTTGGTGTTTGTTAAAGATCTAAGTCGCTGGTAACTCCATGTGTTAGCTATGTTGAACGTTGGGGTGGTTGCACCCTTTTATTGACTTTTATTTCAAATGTTTTTCGCACTTTATATTGTTCTTAGATAGCTTGTTTTTTCGAAGGAAAAAAAAAACTATAGCGCCGGTCACTGTCTTTAAGCGTTTTCGAAATTGCACAGGATGCAATTGTTCCTCGATTAAAACACTCACTCTGTCGCGACTATGAGCACAAATGTTCGAAAAGGTACGCGGTTTTTGTCGCGGTCACCAATGTGGTGGTTTTTTACGTAGGCATCGACAAGGATGCGGGGTCTATAAAAAATATCCACTGATAGAACACTGGGGTGATTCCCACCTATGGAATGATTACCAACGACAGCGCGGATGTTGTCGCTCGGCAGCAGCACACAGTCGTCAAAATGTCCGGGAAGTAAATTAAACACAAAACGGGAGATTTTGATTCAATCAATGATCTTTATTGTTCGTTCAGGTTGTAATCCATAAGTTGCGGTATAATCGTTATAAAGTTACATTTGATGCTTTATTGCATGAACCACTAGTTGATTTAATTGTTTATAACTCCCAGTGACGCGGCAGCAATAGCAACGGGGACACTAACTACGAAGGTATAATGACATTCTAACACGAACTCTCAAATAGCTGCAGCTATACGAGGACAGAACGCTAAACGCAAACTCACAACTCAGAGGACGTGATGACTTGGCACGTGTGCGCGGTTCGATAGATAATATCTGACTCTCAGAAACCATCCATATCTGCCAGATTCACGGTGTGGATTACATTGGTGTGGGAGGATTCTATATATGTCCGTATGGGACATGTACGTTGCCCTTCAGCCTGGACATCGGCAACGACGAGAAAGACCTGAATACACATGGAATGAATAGCAGGCAATATGAGGTACGCGATAGCGTAGTCGCCGAAGGGAGAAATAGGTTCCTGTGTCCTAAATAAACATGGGCTGGTGTAATGAATTGGTATTGGGAGCTGCAGGCGTCGTTGAGATAAGCGATGGCGAAAAATCGCCGAAGGGAGAAATAGGTTTCTGTGTCTTAAATAAACAGAAACGCTATTTCGAGGGCCATAAATCTTTGATGACCTGCGCCTGAGAACGAAATAGGTTTTTGCTTCAAGATACACAAAAACCCTATTTCAAGGGTCACGATGATATGCACATCGTGTTTACTTAGGCGTTCACGCTAATGCCATTGTAGGCTATAGAGTTTTCGTGGCGATAAGCAAACCGACGGTTTGCTCGCCTATGACCTAGGCTATGGTAGCTTTTGTTTGTTTTACAGGTCGGAGCATCGTTCGGCATGATCTGGGGTATGATCGTCTAACGTCAATCATATTAGTGCCCAAATCCCATGATCGGTAGATAACCGACAAAGGAAATTGGTCGCAAGCGTTGCGAACCTTGGGACTGGGGCAATAAATGGATATGAACCGTAGCAAGAAACCATCGGCTACAGCTATGTCAACAATTACGCTGGCCAGCTAGTATTTATCTATTATAATTGCTGAGAAGCCGGAGATATGGTACGGATCATAAACGGAAAAATTCAATGTGATGCATGCCTTAATGAAGTTTAACTTTCAGGTGAAAGGTATTTGAAAGACAGCTTAAGCTGCTCGAATGCAGGTAAGTATTATGGGTTTGGAAGGTGGTTAATTTAAGAGGATGGGCGGTTCTTTGGGAATGTTGTGAAGAACCGCCACAGTCCTGTATGGCTTCATGATCTGAGTTAGGTTAAATGTGTGTGATAGTATCGCCGTTTCCTCGTATACATTTGTCTCATCCATTTTTAATGAAACAAACCTTTTGCCTTGCAATGATTTAATTATTGGTTCCGTTTTGGTCAGATGGAAGAGTGTGAGTACGAATATTATCCTTATGTATTGTGGTGCCATTTTTTGAAATGATCGTGTTTCCTTTATCATTGTTTATAACGTGGTCCGTTTTTTCTCTTCTGTTCTGTTTGACAAAAATTATATCCTCTTGTTTATATGTTTTATTGATACGTGATTTATTAGAAAGCCTGATTTGTTTACTTTGTGCTTTCTCCAAGTTTGGGGTAATGTTTTGGTCTGTTAGTCCGAAGAATAAGTCTATAGGTTTTAATCCTGTTACTGAGTGTATTGTGGAATTGTAACTTCTAACTGAGTCGAATATCTCGTCTGAGATTGAGCTGTGCCTATCGAGGGCTAAAGCACGACTAATTTCTGGGATTGTGGAATGGACTCGCTCCACATTTGAATTAGTTATCGAATGGTCGACTGGTGTTCGCTTATGCGTCACCCCCCTTCTTGAGAAGATATTCTTCGAATATGGACTTAGGAAAACTGATTCGTTATCAGTTTGAATGGATGCAGCGAATGGGAAAATTACTGATATGATTTCGTCTAAAATTATGGAAATTCCTGTTTTATCTCTGATGTATCGTACATATACATATTTACTGTATGTGTCGATTGCGGTTATGTATTCTTTATTTCCTACATGGAATATGTCCATTTGTATAGCCTGACCTTTCCTTTGTGGTATTATGGATGCTTTTAATAATTGCTTCTTAGGATGTCTTTCATATTTGCATAATAGACATGTTTCACAATTTGCTGCGGTTTGTTTACATGATTTTTTTATACCTTGCCAAAAATAATCTTTAAATATTTCCTGCGGCTCCTCGATAGTATAGTGGTTAGTATACCCGCCTGTCACCCGGGAGACCGGGGTTCGATTCCCCGTCGGGGAGCCTCTGGCGCAAGGCTAATGACCTTGCCCAGAAAAAATTAATCATTATGGAAAATTTAACAAGCCTTAGGACTTGCTGAATAAGGCCAAGACCGGTCCCCGGTTGTAATGCCGATGATGATGATGATGATGATGATGATGATTATTTTTCCAATTTCTGTGGGCTCTATTATGGATTTCTTGTAAAATTCCTATTTGTTCGTCTTTATTTAAGATATCTTTTACCATGTTGGTTGTTTGTAGAATCTTTATGTTGTTTAGGTTATCTTCTAATGTCCTTCTGACTGTAAATAATGTTTTTTCATCGCAATGTAGTGCTGTAACTGTTCTTGGTTTTATTACTGTTTTTGTTAAATCTAGTAGTTCTTCCTTCCTTTTAATTTCTATTATACTTCTTGTAAATCCTTGGAATATATTCTTTATCTCAATATTATTTTTGTCTGATATCTTTAAAATTATCTGATTTTTAAAGTGGTTTAATGGTTTTGCAATAGTTTTGATTTCGTATACGGGTGAGCTATCTTCTATATGTACTGATGATTCTACTGAGGAAGTATTTATTACTTGTCTGCTTAATGCGTCTGCGACTATATTTTCTTTTCCTGGCTTGTATATAATTTTTGCACTGTATTCTTCTATTATGTTTTTCCAGCGTTGAATTTTATTGTTATTATTTTTCTCTGATAATGCGTATGTTAGAGACTAATGATCTGTGTAGATCGTTAGATCGGCTACGCCTTGTATATATAATCTTAATTTCTGAAGTGCAAATATTATTGCTAGTAACTCCTTTTCATTAGTTGCATAATTTTGTTCGGTTGAAGTGAGACTTCTGGAGACGTGTGTTATAGGCTTTTTGCCTTGGGATAACACGGCTCCAATAGCTATGTTGGATGCATCATTCAAACGGTTTTGTATAGTCGGGTTGTACTAGTTCTATGCAGTTTATTACTTGTTCCTTTAGTTTTTTAAACTTTTCCCTAGCTTCTATATTTAATTCTATTTTGTAGTTTTTACTTTTCATTTTATTTACTTCTTCTGTATTGAGTAAATTTGTTAGTGGGTTTGCAATGGTTGCAAAGCCGTAGACGAATTTTCGATAAAATCCTACTAAACCTAGGAATGCTCGGAGCTGTTATGTTATTATGAACAATTATTTGAAAATATTTATGGTTATATATTTAATATATTTAAATGGTAAGTACAAAGGGACTTACTTTGGTTTGCAGGGGGCGTGGACTGGTTGCTCCCCTGATCGGTTTCGGTTTGTTTTTTTAATAGTATGTACAAGACTTTCAGAGATGTCATTCAAGAATTTATTTGAAGTGTCATCCTCAATATATTTATTGACTTTCAGGTATCGACCCAATTTATCTTGTAAGAATGGATTTTATTGAATTAAATCCTTTATAGCTTCACTACAGTCCGGAAGTGAAATTCCGCTTGATGATAGATTTGAGGTGTAGACCTCCGATTGGTCATGAGGTGATCCTGTGCTTAACGAATGCAGCTTTTGCTTTAGGTCATCAATTCTTTCTTTGTATTCTAGAGGTTGGGCTTATGTGTCCTCGTGCGTAGTTTAACGTCGAATGACTTATTTATTTTTTTCGCCGTTGACGTTTTATTTTATTATTCGACGCCAACGCCGGTTTTTATTATTTTCTCTGCCAAGTAGAATTTGCATAAAGTAGTTTATGCAAATTAACTTCTTGGCGAGTTGTTCTCCGTTTAAAGGTAAAGTGGGGAACCTAACGAAGGGGGATTAGTGGATGTTGGGGGGACCTGGGCTCAAGGTCGGTCCATAACAGAGCTATTTTAATGTCTTTGGCTCGGGGTATTTTTCGATTGTTAAGACTTTCGCTGGGTCGGTTTTTATTTTTTTGTGGCCTATGATATAACCCAAAAATTTCACATGGTCCTTAAAAAAATGCGATTTTTCTGTTGAGATAGTTAAATTAGCTTTTGTTAAGGTTTCAATAATAGTGTTTAAATGTTTAATGTGGTCCTCCTTTGTTTGTGAAAATACTATTATATCATCGACGTATATATATGCGAATTTAGAAATAAAGGGTCGTAACACATCGTCAAGACAGCGTTGGAAGATGGCATACGGTTAAATTCGTACAATGCTCCGTTAACAGCAAATGCTCTTTTTTCCTTATCCGCTTCTTTAATCATTATTTGATGGAACCCTGATTCCAGGTCGATTGTACTAAAGTATTTGCTTCACCTAGATTCTGAATAGTATAGGTAATGTTCGGCATTGGGCATCGGTCGCTGATCGTATGATCAGTAAACTTTCGGAAGTCTATGACTAATCGCCTTTTGTTTTGTTTACCTTGTTCATCGAATCCTTTTTTTGAGACTATGTGTATTGGTGAACAATATGGTGAGTGGGAAGGTCTAATGATACCTTTTCTCAATAATTCTTCGATTTCTTTATTCACAAATTCATGATCGGCTATCCTATATGGATATTGTTTCGACCATACTGGGTTGTCGTCTTTTGTTCGGATTGTAGCAATAATTTTTGTTGTATACGGGAGTGTTTTATCTATGTTTTTATTCTTCCTTATTAGTTCCTCGATTTCTTTTCCGTAATACCTATCTTCTTTTATACAATACGTTTTTTCGTGTTTTTGGGCGGAATATTTTTTTGTAACTAACGTCATATTAATAAGGTCTAACTGTCCCTCTAATTTCCTAAGTCCTTCAAGACCTAATACCATATCATAATTTTTTAGGAATTCGAATTCGTAGAATTTTAGTTCGATCCCGAATAAGTGTATTTCTCTTTTGCTTTTTATTGTACTTTGCCACTACACGGGCAATTTTGATAGGATCGATGTTGATTGGATAACTTAAATCTATATTTTGTTTACGTAAGTTGCAGGTTGCTCCCGAATCAATCAAAATGTTATATTCTTTTTTACTTTCTATGTTTTTCAAATCTAAAGTTGGCAACCCGCCTCTTAGTATAAAAAAGACTTCTTAATAGATACTTGAGGCTGTTTCCAAATCTTTGGGGCGATTTTTGTATAGTGTACCTCGTGTAAATTCGCATTTTAGGCCTTGTATGAAGGTTCTTACGCCTTCTTCCATTGCGTCTTCCTGTCTGGGTTTTACTCCTGGGCCGTCGCTCATTTCGATCTTGCTGAGTACTAGGTTTAATGCTTGGTTGACATCATCGAAAAATTCTGATAGGTTCCTGCCTCCCTGTGTTAGATTTTATAATTGGTCTTTAAGTACGTATAATGGTCGTTGGTCGGCATATATGTGGTACAGTCTATTAATTATAAAGTAAAAGTTAAATATGGTATTGTGTGTTACCAGGTGGTTTGCTGCTTCGCCTTGTATCTTGGATCGTAATATAGACAGGCATACAAAGTACTCGTCCGAATTTTGGAATGATTTATTTGCTTCCATATTGTTCCAAGCTATGTGTCTCCATGCTCGATATTCTATTTGGTTTGCGTTAAACGTGGGCATTGTTTCGAAAATGTTTGTGTTAATTTTATTAGAATTATTTAATTTTAATGTGATAGGTTTTGTGTGTCCAACAAGTGTTGAACACACCTTCCACACACAGAGGGTTGTTGGTTTGGTGTGGGCTGCGTCAGGAACACGATGGTGTCTCCTGGCGTGTGATGATGAATCTAAAATAATCTGGAAATTACTTTGAAAATAGCAAAGAATACCTTTAAAGTGAGACGCAATCCAGAATCGAACAGGAATTCTCAAGAGAATCGTCCCAAACAAAAGAAGAATCCACGAGGCTTGATTTGAGTTAATAAAAAATGAGTTATTTTATTTGATGCTATCGATTTCTTAGGATTGGAAATGAATTGCGGCTTGTGTCTTCAAGAGATTAACAACGAAAAGAAAAGCAAAACATAAAAATGGTTGTCAAGTGACAACCAACAGAATTCATAAATGTCAGCTGGTTGCTGACATTGTTAATGGTGATGCCACATATTGTTAAAGGTAATGCCACAAATTTAAATATTGCGAATTCGCCGGTTGTTTCGACTGCGAATCCGCAACATTCCGCCTGCCTTCGCCAATCATTGGCGAATCGTCTGGTTCCAGGGGATGGTCGTCCGGAGCCCAGTGGAAGGATCTCGTGAGTGGGCTGGTAGCGGTCCGCTGCAGTCCACCCTCAAGTCGATGAAGGTCGATTAAGCTCACTCCGTCTAGATAACCAGTGGTGATAACGGGTGTTGTCCTTGAAGCCTTTGGGCGGCCAGGCTCCCGGCTCTTCAATTGCCCGATGTTCAAGCGGCGGTTCAGCGGGCGAGGGTCTGGTTTGATGAATGATCCGGGAGGGGGGTGGGCGATAAGTCGAGGCCGACAGTACACCCTCGTGGTCATCTTATGTGAGCTGTCATCCACAGAGATATGCTCGACCAGGTCCT
Source organism: Microdon myrmicae (assembly GCA_963931805.1). Taxonomy (NCBI): domain Eukaryota; kingdom Metazoa; phylum Arthropoda; class Insecta; order Diptera; family Syrphidae; genus Microdon; species Microdon myrmicae. Next base: position 41,261,042 of record OZ007502.1, read on the forward strand.
CTGGGTCGGAATTGTAAAGTCGCAACCCCCGAGCTCCGGTCAATTGGTGATGTGCCCCACAGATCATGCATTGCGATTGTCTCCGTGGGGGCTCGGGCGCTGCTCCATGCATCAGGACATGATTCGGGTCGATCTCTGGGCAGGCGGCAAGTCGGTCAGCGGATTGTCGATGATCCCTCACTGGGGACTGGTGCGGCTCCGTTTCCGCTGCCTTGGTGGTGACTGCTCGTAGCTGCATTCGGCAATCATTGGCGACGCCGTCGATTCCAGGGAACGGAGGCCCAGGGCCTCGAAGTTCTATTGATGTAGAGGCCTGGAAAGATCCGCCCGTCCTGAAATGGTGATAGATGTATTGATGACAACGAGAGTTAAGTCGTCGGTGTTCGGTACTCTTAGTCGCAGAACTAACCATTTGATCTGGGTTGGAGTTGTAAATTCGCAACCCACGATCAATGACCACGTAATGGCTGGTGGTCAAAAGTACTACCTCGAGACCAGTGGCAGTGATAAATGGTGTGTCCATTGGCGCCCGTCCGAGGGTAGCTGCCGACGGGATGCGGCCTTAACATGTGAGGCCGCAACGTTTAGTCTGGTGCGATTTCTTCCATGGCACCGTCCGCGGGTCCTGGTGGAATGACTGGTGCGGGCCCAGTGCCTACTGGGCTGGTCGATGTACCGCCTCTGCTGGACTACGGAGAGGCGTGCTGGTTGATTCTTGAATGCGCGCCGCCCGTCAAGCGGGGCATTGCTCTCTTCTATCTCTATGGGGGTGGCTACATATGGTAGCGGTTTTTGACCATCGATTGATGGAAGGTATACCCATTCTTCTAGGTCGGAGTTGTAAGTTCCGAGCATCGGAACAGGAGCCGGGTTGAACTTTGGGCAGGAATCGCTCCGTTCGGCGGCCTGCTGACTGTTACTCACTGGGGGCAGCTTGCTAATGTCGAGTTGATCGGCGTGATCCATCGTGGTTGGGGAGACTGGGTCGAGCGCAAAGTGGGCCTCGAGCAGTCTCGGTAGTTGTCTATTGCCTTGATCGGCGGTGAAGTCATCATTGCCTTGGTCGGCACGGTTTGCTTTATTGGGGGGGTGCTTGGCGGCGTTAGTTGTAGGTCTTGGATCCGTTTTCTTCTCGACCGTTCTGTAGTGGTCCGTCTCTCAGGGAGCGTGTCTGGTCCTGAAAAGGACGAGGGATCTCTTTAAGTTAGCTCCTGGGGGGACCCGTTGCGGTGCCGCCGTGCTTCCTCAAACCTTGAGGGAAGAGCAGCTACCGATCGAATATGGTCCTGGGAATCGGCCAGGATCAATTAAAAATACTTTTCATTTTATTTTAAATTTATTTTATTAATTTATTTTGTTTTTATGGCGTCCTTACACCTTGGACGCCAAATGAGACTCATCTTCGAATACGAATTTCATCACCCTTATAAATAAAACCAAATCGAGATTTTGTATCTCAAAAATATACATTTTCATACCAAAATCCTGAGTGAGCTGCTGTGAGCTGAGTGTTTATTTAAGATAAGGATTCAGTTGCCTGAATTCCTATGAAACTATTGTGCAGATGTGGATATGTAAAGGAATTCGGGTTTTTGTTTGTGCAATTTGATGGATTTTACCAAATTGAGATAACGTATCTCTGGTTTTTGAATTTAGATGATGCCGTGAGGCAAATGCAAAACGATAAACGAATATATGATTCGTTTATTGTGAATTTTGATTTTAATTCGGTTTTTTGGATTAAATTATGCCGTGGGGGCAAATGTTAAGCGATAAACGGATGTTTGATTCGTTTATTGCGAATTTTGGATCATGTTTGGGTTATTGTGGGTTTTGATAGAATTTTAAGTTTTAGCTTATTATTGCTGGGATTTGGATTAGGAATGTAGGAAAAGGTGATAGGGCCTTTTGGAGCACTACAAAACCATTCTAGGAAATTACGTTTTACTTTACACTTATGTTTTAAATATAATTGTTGCGGATTCGCAATTAAATGTGCTGGAATGTACTGGAGAAATCTAGTACATTCGCATGTATACCAGTTGCGCAGCAGCTGGCACCAACTGGCCATCATTGTCACCACGATGATGTCATGGCGTCACTTTTTGAATTGGCAGTTATGCCATTTAGTCAGTCCGCATTCAACCTTCATCAAGTGCACACCATCGGTTCTCGTCCGATCACCGAAATTAAATAATAAAGTAAATAAAAGTTAATCTCAAGGAGAAAGGACTCCAGACTTGGTTTTGTGCTTCCTCTTCGTTGTCTCCATTGGCTTCCCCCCATCATTTGCGTTTATTGGTTACGCTCTTGGGTACAGCTCACCGCTCCTGGACGCAGCCCACTTATGTTTATCGATCACGATCTTGGACGCTTCACTCGTGGAACGCTTTTCTCCTGGACGCGACCTCACTATCGGCCGCTACCTCACAACATTTCTGGTCCTTCGAAACGGATCCAGTGCCGATTTGGATCTACACCATCGCCGCCCAGTTCGTGGCACAACATACCTGTGACAGGTACACACGACAAAAGAGCGCCAAAACCACAACACAAAAAGATAGTGCACCATCAGTTGTAGACTGCAACTAGATCGATAACTGCCAATCACCTCGACACATCAAGGAACTGAAGCTGCAACATTCAAGAAATCATAATATCTGTAGGATGTGAAGCAATATTGGCTGAAGTATCAATTTAATTTTCAATCCAATCGTCTGTGAAACAAACACAAGATGTCTGACTGGGACACAGTTACGGTTTTACGTAAACGGGCCCCGAAATCACCTGCCCTCAAAACAAAAAGTGCTATTAATCAGGCACGTCGTCAGGGCGTTCAAGCGGATACTCAACAGAAACTTGGTGCCGGTACTAATAAGCAGCACATCAACACTAACAACACGGCTAAATTGGACAGGGAAACTGAAGAACTTAAACATGAAAAAATACCTTTAGAAGTCGGCAAGATCATTCAACAGGGACGCCAAGGGAAAGGATTGAGCCAAAAGGACTTGGCAACAAAAATATGTGAAAGGAAACCACAGGCAAAGGTAGAAGCCGATCTATCGAAGCTGCGCCCAGTGCAACAGCGAAGGCTGGCAATATCCGGACAAAATGCTGGTGAATCCCCGGAGGGAACGGATAGTGCTCAAAGGAAACGAGGAAAGGAACAGGGCCCTAAGCCTAACCACAGTGAGAGTGACAAGCAGGAAGAAAGTGATACATCGAGTGAAGCTGGTGACGGGGAAAGTGATTCGACGCCGAAACCTGGTAACGATGCTCCTCGGACTGGTGCACCGGCCATCTCCCCGCCAGCAAGTCGTTCGCCGCCAATGATGTTCCGGCCACCTCTACGGCGCCCGGAAACTCCGTCGGGACTTGACATGCGAATGACGTCCGGCCCAACCACGGTTCGTCCCTGCCTTGGCGGCTTGCCTCGGCAATTAGGAGAAAATATGCCGCTCGGCCCTCCACCCGGATTGCCATCACGGATCATGCACCCGGAAAATTCCCCCCGTAGGGACAACGGTTCCCCGACGACATTCCTCTGTCGGCGGAACAATAAAGATCTCGACCGACGACATTCCTCGCTCGGAAGAGATCATACGTTTTCTCGCTACACTATGCGCAACGGAGCCGACAATCACCACGGCAGTGGTGGCGGCGGCGACGGCGACAACTTTGACAACGGTTCCCCGATGACATTCCTCAATCGGCGGAACAGCAAAGATCTCGACCGACGACATTCCTCGGTCGGCAGAGATCATACATCTGTTCATCACCAACCCGAGTTGAGTACAAATGTAAGGACATGCACAAAAGAAGATGACAGTTCCAAGGATTCCTTAAGTCGTGGATCAGAGGACAGCGGCCGCCAGATGATCATTGCAAATCAAACGCTAAGTGATTTGTTGGAGAAAAATTCAATGGAAACCGCTGTTGATGCAAAACGAAAGCAGGATGACGAACTTTCTACAACGATAGTTCAAACCAACGTGTCTTTGACAGCTGCTCCAATACAACAACCGACCACGATTAAGGAACTCATCGCCGCTCAGTTCGCGGCACAGGCCACCATCTCCGGTACTTTCCTCAACATACAGGAAAAGGGTCCGACAGCAATCGAGGCAACCAAATGCGCACTCCGCGCCGAATGGGAAGCCTTCTCCAAGCGGCACTACGACATCTTCTACCTGGCGGCACCTGAGGATCAGCAACACGCGTACTTCGCGGATGATTGTTTCGGCGAAACCGAAGAGATATACCTCGAGGAAGAGACGAAGCTCCTTGAGGCCCAGTACGCGCTCAAAGCAGCCTCCTCAACCATGGTCAACAGCACCAATCGCCTCCACCCTAGCGAGCTACCCCCAGTGCAGCTGCCAATGGCCGACATCAAGCCATCAGAAACGGAACTGCACCCCAGAACAGTGGATAAGAGTCAGCAGGCCACCGACCAGAGTGCCGCCTGCCCAAAGCCCAACCTACCCAAGGTCCCGATGATCGACCCAGTGCCGAAGCCCCCACAGAAGACGATGCCGCGCACGCATTGTGGGGCACACCATGACATAACCGTTCCTCGTGGGTTGCGAACTTACAACTCCGACCCAGAGGAACTGGCTACCATCACACGGACTCAAGAGCAAGCAGTGGGCACGGCGCACTTAGGATACGTGTCAGATCCAACGCCAATGCCTTCCACGAATTCGACTGTTCCAGCAACAGTAGCCGGCCCGATGACTAACCAGCCCAGTGTCCCGATGCACAAAACACCGCCGACACCCGTAAAGGAACAGGGTGCTTGCACATTCTGCAGGGCCTCACACACCATTTACGCTTGCGAGGGCTTCCGATCGCTCACACCTGGCCGTCGAAAGTCCTTCGCACACAAAAGAAACCTGTGCACCAACTGCTTGGGTCGCCACCGCCTGCGCGACTGCCACTCCAACAAGACGTGCCGTCGATGCCAGCGGAGACATCACAGCCTGCTGCATGTCCGGTCTACCGCCATCGACAGGACAACATCACCGCCACAACGAGCCAAAGGATCCGCCCCCCGGATCGACCGCCAGGAAGGGGTCTGCGCACATACAATCAGCACCCCTTCACAGCATTCCGCGTTGCTGCCAACAGCCAGAGTTATCGTGACATCTGAGACCGAACAGAGGATTGAAGTCCGTGCTCTGCTGGACCCCTGCTCCAGTGGCACCTTCATTTCAACATCACTCGCCCGAAGGTTGCACCTCCGACGCCAAGCATCGCCCGTCCCCACCTACGGTGTTGGGGGCACTCGTGGCCTTGCCACCAGGACTCAGGCCGCCATCAGAATCACTTCTCGCCTCCACGGCTCGAGACAATGGACACTGAGGCCCTTCATCCTGTCCGGGCTCTCAGTGTATACACCACCACCAGGATCAACGGCAAGGGATCTCTCGTTCGTGGCGGATCTGGAACTTGCGGATCCGAACATCGCCTCCGCCGAGAAGGTGGACATCATCCTTGGGGCAGACATATACCCCAACATCATCGTCGAAGGTCTCAGGAAGGACCAACGTTCCGGCCTCGTCGCGCAGGCCACTGAACTGGGATGGGTGCTAACAGGCTCAGCACCCACCACATCATCCAGCGCAAAGGTGACAAGGCCTGTCACCAGCCATCATATGGCCATTCCTCGTGGGTTACGAATTTACAACTCCGACCCAGAGGAACTGGTCGTCCTCCCGACTGACGGCCGCGGCATCCATCAGAGAACCCAAAGGACGCCTCGCCGGCATCGGCCCCAGTGGCCACATACGAAGCCCATTCAACTACCAGCCACCGATCACTTGCGCGACCCAACTACAAGACACACCCCCCGCCCTCTGAACCATTGCAGGGGCAAGGGGCAATCGAGGAACCAGGAGCCTACCCACTCGAACACTTCAAGGCATCCCACCACACCCAGGACACCACGTGGTCAAGCTCCTGCCCAGCTCCAAAGCTACCCAGGCCAACCGCTACCACCTGTAGCCACCACAACAGGACCAGGAGCGCGCAATACCCCGCTTGGCGGGCGGCCCTACCCAGCAACCAGCGGTCTCTCGAACTCCAGCAAGAAAGCACGCCCCTCTGTGCATCCACAGAGGCTGCATTCCGACGACCCCGGGAGGTACTTGGCCCGTGACTGCCACTACGAAAGGACACGCGGACAGTGCCAGGGCAGACACCGCACCCGACTCCACGTTACAGCACACACCCCCAACGGTCGCAACCTGCCGGCCACTCACTCCAGACGGGCACCAACGTGCGCAGTACATGGTACCACCACCGGTCTCGACATAGCTAGACCCATCACCAGTCATCACGTGGTCATTGATCGTGGGTTGCGACCTTACAACTCCAACCCGGATCAACTGGCCGGTCCCGCGACCACAAGAGGCAACGGACATCAGCGATGGGAAAGAGGTTCCTGTCGCCATCGCTCATACGGGCCATTCCAGACCTTCAAGCCTCCAGCGCTCCTCAGGGCGGGCGGCCCCCTCTCAACCGATCATTAACGTGAAAGTGGACAGCCGACCAAGACCAACCGCCACCAGCAGACCGCACACTCCCGGCCCTTGGCCACCGTCCCCTGGAACGAAATAATTCGCCAATGATTGGCGAAGGCGGGCGGAATGTTGCGGATTCGCAATTAAATGTGCTGGAATGTACTGGAGAAATCTAGTACATTCGCATGTATACCAGTTGCGCAGCAGCTGGCACCAACTGGCCATCATTGTCACCACGATGATGTCATGGCGTCACTTTTTGAATTGGCAGTTATGCCATTTAGTCAGTCCGCATTCAACCTTCATCAAGTGCACACCATCGGTTCTCGTCCGATCACCGAAATTAAATAATAAAGTAAATAAAAGTTAATCTCAAGGAGAAAGGACTCCAGACTTGGTTTTGTGCTTCCTCTTCGTTGTCTCCATTGGCTTCCCCCCATCATTTGCATTTATTGGTTACGCTCTTGGGTACAGCTCACCGCTCCTGGACGCAGCCCACTTATGTTTATCGATCACGATCTTGGACGCTTCACTCGTGGAACGCTTTTCTCCTGGACGCGACCTCACTATCGGCCGCTACCTCACAACATAATTAACACCAAAATTTTCTTTAAAATTGTTTCTGCCTAACACCTGTAATTTATATAAACTTAAGATTAAGACCTTACTTTAGTTCCGCCTTCTTGCTTTAGTTCCGCCTTCTTTCTTTACCAGGAAACTTTCTTTATAATTTTGTTCGTTCTTCACACTAAAACATCCCTCACTAGGTATCTGTCAATATTGATTATTGTGTATATATATGTGGGTTGGCTTAGGGATATGAGGATATGGTATGTAAATATATGCGGGGAAGGAAACGGCAGGGCTTCGCAGAGCACTACAACACTTCACACGTATTGAGTGATACTCAGTATATTGAATTTTGCTTTAATAAAAAATTTACAATATAACTATTATTAGAATACGACGGTACTTTTCCTTCCAATGATCTACCTTTCTTTTCTTCAATATAACATTTCTCGAAGTGCTACGATATGATGGGGTACATTAAAAGTTATCAAATAATTTGTTTTAAAACTACATTACAAAATTATAACTCAAAATATCACTTTACCATATACGACTTTAATCTATTTGGCTGTTTGAGTAGAAACACCCAGAGTTGAACAATTATTTATAAAACATGAATGATGTATTTTGTTCATTTTTCAAAAGCTTATATAAAAAAGATTTTTTTTTCACATTATATAAAAATAAATAAACATGTCTTAAAAATCTATATTATATTATATATTATCATTTATTGATCTTAAAAATATGTAACACAATTACAAAGATTTTTAATATTTTGTAAGAGATTTTTCTGCGTATTTATATCACTTCAGATCAATTTAATATATTTTTATATAAAGTAGCTTATCACATTTAACTTTTTCCTAAAAGCTTAAACTTTTAAGTCAGAAGTGTAAATAAACCTCCTTCTTTTCTCTAGCATGATATGAAATATATTGTACAGGAAATAACATTTTATATTTAAAACTTTTATGGAAATTTAATAAAAAGTTATATAAAAACTACTTTTATAAACAAAATAAAATTGTTTGCTAATTTTCATATTTAAACCGTTTCGACCAGATATACCTGTCCTGCTATACAATGTTCTTGAATACCAATTTTTAAAGGTCGCTAAAAATTTTTGAACTAGTTTAATTGAATGAAATGTTAAAATGAAATTATGTTTCCATCTGTGACAAACATTACCTTAGACCTGGTTTTCTTGGTTTTTAAAAATAATGTTTGAAAAATAAACTACTTATGAAATTAAGTCAATTCAATGGTATTGCTATTGTTCTCGTGATCTAATAGAAATTTGAAATTTGTAAAATCAATGTTTCTCTTTTGTGTAATAAAATATTTCCTAATACTACAGTTATTTATCTATATTTTTATCCCCGATGGTATATTATATGAGAAATATTAATTAATTAAATTTTAATATTTGATTAAAACATACAAATGTGCGATATTTAAATGTAGCGACATCAACAAATTGAATTGTAAAATGTTTAGTAAAATATGACGTGTTGTCTGCGAATAAAATCGGCCGTTTACTGCTTATTAAAGATATGTAATACAAAGCCAAAAAAAAAATTGATTTCGTTAAAAGTGCTATAAACAATCATTTATTCCTGATAACTTCTCTAACGAAAACACTAAAATCAACCTCGCACTGTACTGTTTACTTGTAAGTTTGCTGTGTTTGTAATATATAAAAATTAAAATTATACTTTTAAAATTAGCAATTAATATCATAGAATGTAAAACTTGTGATGTTTGTGTTAAAAATAAAACTATGCAAATAATAAATAATGCAAAAATAAATATAGTATTATTTCGCTAATTCTGCAGATTTTTCAATGTAGAACTATCAACCAATGCATATTCTCTGTTGATTAAACTTATCTTCTGTCATTGAGAATCAACATCCAACATACATCTTCTGCTACTTATGCGCGGAATCAGTCCGCGATGGACCTAGACCTTGTCATAATCTCTGGGTAACTACTGCAGGTGCATGGCCCAAGTTAATATCGTATGCTACGAGAGATGTCTTTTGCTTTGATGTCACAGCAATGGTTTAAATACGTCGACCCCATTTTTCGATGCATGGCTTACTTACTGTCACAGTTGACGAGAGCTAGAAACATAGAACATGGTGAGTTATGTTATACAAAATTCCACTCGTCAAAAAACACACGCATGGCCATTACAACCTAATGTTAGAGAACTGCGGCCCCACATCATCAAGGAGATATTAAGGAGTCGCCCAAATACCATGAAAGTCTTTTTTTATTATTATTTTAGTATATTATTTTTTATTTTATATAATGGGCAATTCATTTAGGAGTAGTTAAAAAAAAACTAATAAATCCATATATTCTGTGGAATGGTGAATTTGAGATAAACTTATAGTTCACAGTCACATCGTTATAATCAGAGCAGGAAACTCTTGAGCAAAAGGATTAAATGAAAATTCCCTTGAAGCAACATTCCCCCACGTCAAATTCACTGACGTTAAAAAATTCTCTCCCCCACCACGGTTTGTGAACATCAGACCGCAAAAATACAGCAAAGTAAACATATGGCAGCCTCACCTTGCCCCAGGAACCGACATAGACTCCATAATACGGACAAAGTCGCTTCCAACTCTCCATCAACAAGTTCTGTTCGAAGTATTTCATAACAATGAAATACCTCAATGCCCACGTTGCCAACGTTTCGGGCATGTCTCCCGGAACTGCAACATGGCCCGCCGTTGCGTCCGTTGTGGAAAATCCCACGACATTGGCAAGTGCGAACTCCCTTCAGCAAAATACGATCCCACAACAAATGTGCAGGATGAAATTACGTTGCCAATTTGCTGCAACTGCGGTAATAAAGGACATCCGGCCAGCTACAGGAACTGTCCCAAATATAAAGAGATAGTCCACAGAACCAAGGAGACTCGAGCTAAACAAGTAGCCAAGTCAAACTTCGGAAAACAGCCCACACAAAATTTCATCCAAAATGGATTTACATTCGCTGATAAGGTTAAAGGGAACCAAACAAAGAATATGAAAACCCCACCACCTCCCCCCCAAAAACATATTCAAGTTCCTAAGCGATCCGCTATACAGGCCACCACAATGCCACGAATCCAAGCAGCGGCACAAAAGCCTCCAAAGGGGCAACCCTCAATGCTGGAGAAACTACTTAGTCTCTCTCGCGTGATTGAGGATATTCGACCCCGATATGAAAAACTAACAACTGAGGCTGAGAGGGATGCACTCCTTTTCACGGCATATGTAAGACATACGCTTCAAAATGGATCCCAAAATTAAAGTTATCCTTATAAATGCCAACTCCCTTGTTTCGCTATCAAAGCGTGCGATAGTCTCTGACTTCATAAAGGATAACCGGGCGGACGTGGTTCTTGTAACCGAAACTAGGTTGCATCCATGTCACCGTCCCACTTTCCCAAACTTTTCAATGATTCGAAGAGATCGAACCCCCACTGGCGGCCCCACCATCAACGGAGGTGGCACCTGTATTCTAGTTAATAGCGAACTTCGCCATGAAGCTGTTGACCTCCCACATTTCGAGTCCATAGAGGTCTCCGGGGTTGAACTGCATCTAGCTAATAATGGTAGAGTGAACATATACTCCGTATACCACTCGCATAAAACCAATAATGGCCCCATTAATCCCGAAGATATCGGCCAATTAATAACGTCCTTGGGGCATAGACCCTTCATCATAGGCGGCGATTTCAACTCCAGGCATCCCCACTGGAACAACTCCGTCTCTTGACCAAACGGCACAAAGTTGTTCCAATGGTACAGCGAAAACTGTCATGCCCTCAACTTCGAAATAGTCGCACCTACGGATGGTACCCGAGGTAACTCCATCCTGGACATCTTTATTGTGTCCAAAGACTTACTTCCCCAAATCACTCCTCCCCAAGTATCGCCGGGTGTATCTGACCACAACGCTGTGACCATGTTCATTCGCGGCTATCGAGCATCCCGGGCTCATGTCAGATACATACCCGATTATGGACGCACAAATTGGGACAACTTCAATATTACATTGAACGGAAAACTCCACCAACTCTCTCTCCCCACTGACAGGAACCTAACGACGGTTGAGATAAATAACGCTGCAACTCGACTTCACGAGATTCTAGTTGAAACTTCTGAGACTCATGTCCCGAAGTACAAACTTGAAAAGACTTATCAGATTCCCCTTGACGACCTCACTCTTCGTCTCATCCGGGAGCGTAAAAAGCTCTGCAGAATGAGATATCGTCACCGCTTTACGCAAAGGGAGCCATTATTGCGAGCCATTATTCACAATATTGGCACTCTGATAAAACAGATAATCCAAAACAATCGTACCCGACAATTGGAAGACAAACTGAAGGGTATTCAGATGGACCAGAACATTTATAAAAATGTTAAAAAGATATGTGGCACCTCTCGTATCACTGGACCAATCATGCACAGCGGCCTTGTTGTCAATAATGACACCAATAAAGCAAACATCATCGGAGAGACCTTTGAAAATAATCACAAGCTCACTCTCGAGGATGGCGACCCGGAATCAAATGCAATAATTAGTTCAGAGGTTCACAACAAATTAGACAACTTTAACGAGCCAATAGTTGTCTTTAATTCAGCTAACAGTGCATACTTCGACGACACACGTGATAATAGTCACGGCTTCGTCACACCAAATACCCTACAGAACCTAGTTAAATCTCGAAACCCCAAGAAGTCACCCGGTATCGACAATATGTCCTATCACTCGTTGCGAAGGCTTTCTGCTTTATTCTTTATAAAGCTCTCCATTCTGCTCAACCATGCCTACAACATGGGGTATTTTCCCCAAGCTTGGAAGCATGCTGTTGTCTGCCCAATAGCAAAAGTTGGGAAACCAAATTATCACCCCTCAAGCTTTCGTCCTATTTCGCTCCTCACCTGCATCAGCAAAATATATGAACAGTTCATATACGAGAAGCTAAATAAATTTATCAGAGTCAGGAACCTAATACCTGACTTCCAATTTGGATTCAGAAGAGCGCATAGCACCACTATGGCTCTCAATATATTTCAAAACCACATTTGCATGCGCCTCTTTAATAAGGAACCCACCATTGCGGTGAGCTTAGACATTGAAAAGGCTTTTGACACAACCTGGATCGAAGGTCTCGTTTTTAAATTACTGAATACTGGCCTCAGTAAAACGCTGTGTAATATAATCTACCAGTTCGTTTTAAACAGAACCTTCCAAGTTCGAGTGAATGGAAAGCTTTCCCGAAATTTCAACGCCGCCGCAGGCGAACCACAGGGCTCCATTCTAGGCCCCATCTTATTTAATATCTACACCTCAGATATTCCTCGCCCTGCGGATGGTAGAGTAAACCAGATTTGCTATGCGGATGACGTCCTAGTGTACACGTCATCTAAAAGCCCAAAACTCGCAACAAACCGACTCAACCGTCATCTGGACGAACTGTATCAGTATTACAGTCGGTGGAAAATTCGACTTAACCCATCTAAAGCAGTAGCTATAATTCTGAGTAGTAAACACTCCCAACCTACTTGTCGATATTCACAGAATATTCGAATAAAAATGGGAGATACTACGATTAGACCACAGGACAGGATGAAATATCTTGGGGTCATTTATACCCCAAAAATGAATTTCATCAAACATGTGACCCACATTCTCCAAAGGGGCCTCGGTCGGTCTAAGCAACTGCACAACATTTTCAAGTGGAGCAACAAAGTTGACACCAAAGTTAAGCTTCTCTGCTATAAGCAGCTAATCCGATCTGGAATATCGTACGCCTTTCCCATATGGTCCTGCATATCTTCGGCCCAAATGGAAAGACTTCGGGTTTTCGAAAGGAAACTCCTCAGAAGATGCACCAATCATTCTAGAAGGCCTGACGGTCGTCAGTACCCGAACTGTCACCTATACGAAGGCGCCTCCATTACCCCTATCGACGAGTACTTGCTTCAATTAGCATATAAGTACCTCGAAAACATTCAGAACAGCGAGAACCCACTTGTACGGGACTCCTGCGTTCTTGACCCTTCTCTCTTTCGATCTCTTCGGATCAAACCCCCACAATTTCTTCTTCAGTACAAAACTGAAGAAAGCACCCTTCCCAACAACATTCCCCTCTATAATAGAGGATTCCTGGACCCATCCCATAGGGTCTACTATTAACAAACCACACACACGAACGCACAGTACAAGACGGCACAAACACAAACATACACACCGACCAAAGCGCAGATTATCAGACGCCAAAGACGTGATCTGCGTTCACTACCGCACCCAAGACCTACCGGTCTTGTACGATTTCTTTCCCACCATCCCTCTATAAAAGTAGTTAGAGAACACTCGGACTAACACTGTCCACACTATCCTTGGATACCCCCCTTTTTCTCTTTTCTTTTCAGAGATCGCGAGACCGAGCCCAACATCCTCACGGATGTGGGTGATTCTGGTTATCGCAAGATGACCAGAAGTCAGAGACAAGATGACGGACACATCTGGCCTTGTCTCGCTAAATTCGGCCTTCTCGCCACAATGTTTTTTTTTTTAATGAAAATTTCAATAAAGTGAATATTTTATACCACATTTGGAGGTCAACCGAGATTTATAGAAGGAATAAAGACAGCAACGAAGGAGTAAAAACGACAACAAAGGAATAAAAACGCCAAAGAAAGACTAAAGACGACGACGAAGGTGTAAAAACGACGAATAGAGACGACAATGTAGCTTCCATCCTCAAAAGGATAAATTAACCATGCCTAAAGCGAGTGATTTCACAGTTAGCGAATTGCGACAAAAGGCTAAGATGTGAAGATTCCCCATAGGCGGTACGAAAGCCGAGATCATCGCACGACTGGTTGAACATAATCCAACGGGCAATTGTATGAGAATCACTGCGAAGAAGAGAACAAGGGTATGGCATCCCAGACAGGACTCAGCAATTGCGCAGGAAATACCGAAGACAAGGATCGCAGCCAAGAATCCAATCCAGTACAGCGCTAACAAACCGCGAACTTCATATGCGCGAAATGGAACTAAGGCAGCGTGAACGCGAACTCCCTCGACGTGAAATTGCGATGGTGCGACAGCACGACCACTTGCCCGCAGAGGAATCGCGAGCACAAGAGACGCTGCTTTATTTTCCCCGCAATCAAACATGAACATCAAGATGATTGCTGAATTAGTAAGTGAGTTCGACGGTACGTCTGATAATTCCCATCTGTGGGAAAGGCAAATCCAGTTCATGAATGAGACGTATGAGCTAGCATGGCAAAAACGTTGGGTCAGCTGTATCGCCCGAAGCAAATCAGGATTGACTTACGGAAAAAATTTAAAGCACGAATATGGAAAAAAGACGAGTCCTTCCGAGAATACGCACATGATGAGATCGTAGAGAGATCAATAATGAAGGTATGATAGGTTATCTGAACGAGGGTATCCCTGAACAATTGTTATGCTATCAAGATTGCATGGATTGTTTTCCTACGAAAGAATTTTTTTTTATTACACTTCTCTCGGGAGAGGCAAACCTATAGCGCCGAGTGGGCTCCCCGACCTGCCACCAAATAACTGTTGCAGTTATTTTTGAACAGTTGCAGGTTGTAACGCTGCGGGAACGCTCGCGTGGGAAGGGAGTTCCACAGCTTCCCCGCTCTGTAACGGAACGAGTTCTGGTACAGGGATGTTCGCGCCGTCGGGAGATGAATCCTTAATCGACGCATTCGATAAGATAACCTTGCGGGAACAGTCGTCAGCAAAGACTATTAATAAAAAGGATGAAACGTCACATAAGAAACAACCCACTGGCAACAAAGAAAGGACACATCGTAAAAGCTGCTTCCATTGCAGGGCAACAGGTCACGTAAGCGCAACATGTGCCTCGAAAGGCCCAAAATATTTCTATTGCAACGAAAGCGGTCACATCTCAACAGAATGTCGATAGAAGAAAGAGGCTTGAATTGTAACACGGAGTCTACGGAAGAAGTACATGTATATGAAGATGGTAACGATTCATGGCAAGAATATCGTCGCACTCATCGACACCGGGAGCGATCTGACTCTCATCGGCAGAGACGAGTACGAGAGAATTGGATCCCCACCACTTTAGCTGATCAAAGAGAGTTCACAGGAATAGAATCAGCTGCTCGTATTCCATCCGGAAGTCACGATAGATGGACACTTTTTCCTACTCTCATACGTGTCATTTCAGATACTATTTTTCAGCAAAAATTATTGAACTGACTTCTTGGGACCAAAAAACGTCCACGCAAAGAACGGTACAATTTACATTAATCCTGACGACGATGCTGAAGAATTTCCGGAGATGTTGCAGATCCTCGAAGAAGAGAATCGTGTTAAGACTGATCTTTCTCACATCGAAGACGAGCACACGAGGGAAAAAATAATGACGTACATAGAGGGCTATAGGTCCAATAAGACGTTGTTGACAACAGTAAGTATGAGACTCAAATTAGAAAAAAGGAAACTGTGTATCAAAAGGCCAGGCGGCTTGCGCCCAACAAAAGGCACATAGTCAACAATCAAAAAGCGGAATGGCAGAACCAGGGCATCACTCGACCCTCATCCTGTGGCCATCTGACTATACCAGCCCAATTGGGTTAGTCAAGAAGAAGAACGGAACACACCGATTGTGCGGTGACTATCGACTTTTGAATAAAAAGATTATCCGAGACAGATATCCCCTGGCGATAATCGAGGAGCAACTGGATAAACTGTAAGACGCGAACGTCTTCAGTACACTCGTCTGGAAGAATGGTTTCTTCCACGTACCAGTCGATGGCGAGAGTATTAAATAAACCGCATTTATTGTTTCAGAAGGATAATTTGAGCTCCTGCGTGTCCCTTTTGGTCTGTGTAGTTCACCATCAGTTTTTCAGCGATACATAAATGCCATATTCCGAGACCCCATTCGGAACGGGCATGTCTTAATGTACATGGATGGCCTGATGGTTCTTTCCAACAATCGCGAGGACGGGTTGAAAAGATTGAAAGACGTATTCGGTAAGACGTCTTTGCGAGCCTAAGAATATCCGACACATGCAAGCTGTTTTGGGACTGACTGGATACTTCAGGAAATTCATTCCTCACTACCCAGGGATTGCGCGACCTTTATCAAACCTTTTGCGAGCAGATGTCGAATTTAATTTTGGAGATGCGGAAAAAGAAGCTTCCGAACTACTGAAGGCGTGCTTAAGCCAGAAACCTGTGCTTAACATATATCGATAAGAAGCTGAGACGGGACTCCATACGGACGCATCGAAGTATGTATACAGAGCCATCCTCTTGCAAGGCGACGAAAACGATGGACTGTTGCATCCAATATACTTCCCTAGCGGTAAAACAACGCCGGCGGAGGACAAGTATTCGAGCTATGAGCTTGAAGTTTTGAGAGTTATCAAGGCACTTCGGCAATTCCGAGTATTTCCGCTGGGTATACATTTCAAGATTCTAACCGATTGCGAACCCTTTACAATGAGGATGATCAAAAAGGATCTTTGCGTTCGAGTAGCTTGATGGACATTGTTGTTTGAAGAATTCCAGTATTCGATAGAGCATAGACCGGGACGGGGTATGAAGCACGTCGACGCATTAAGTCGAAACCCACTTCCCGGATGCTTGGTAATTAATGACAGCTATGAATGCCTTACTGCGCGACTCAAGAAAACACAGCATTATATAAAGATATTGGTGACGAGATGCGCGTTGTGATTCCGGAGTCAATGCATCTACAGATGATCCAAAAAGTCCATGATCGAGGCCGCTTTTGGATCAATAAGACAGAGGCGCTGGTCCAGAATCATTGCTGCATATCTGATTTAAGGGTTATGATTGAAAATGTAATTCGAAACGACAAGGATTCCTGAATCCTGCGGAAAAAGGCAGAGTGTCCCTCGACACCTTCCACATCGATCACCTGGGTCCACTGGCGTCAACCAAGAAATCTTACACACACATCCTAGTCATTGTGGGCGCTTGTTCCAAGTACATTTGGCTCTATGGCACAAAATCGACGGCATCATTTATCTTTACAAATCCTCGGAGGATCATTTCCGACAGGGGTACCGCGTTTACTTCAAAGAGTTCGAAAGCTATTACCGCGAAGAGAGCATTGGGCACGTTCTGGAAACCACGGGGATACAATGGGCCAATGGTAAAGTTGAAAGGGCGTACCGCACCCTAATACCACAGCTGACAAAACTATCAACTCCTATAATAAGTGAGTGATATCGGTCCCTGGACACGGTACAAAGATGCTACAACCCCACGCCGCATCGGAGCATAGGGATGTCACCATTCCGATTAATGTTCGAAGTCGACGCTCTTTTGAAGGACGATTCGCAGATTAAGGAGCTTCTTAAGAAACTAACGACTATTTTCAGGGCCTTGAGGAAACCTATTGGAAGGAATAAAAAAATTGGAAAAACCCTGGACTAAATGTATCGAGTTGAAAGGAGACTATGTTGAGAAATAAAATTCTTATTTTCCGAAAAAAATGTTTTATTAAAAACGTCACTGACTTATCAAATTGCCCTCGTATATGCAGGACACAATTAGAAATGAGTTTTGTTTGGAAGTGTTAAACTTTGGGTAAAGATTATTAAAAATAAAATAGGAATGAGATGAAAAAACGACATTAGACCAAAGTGCATCCAGGGGATTTATTATTTTACTTTCCCCACGGAAGGCGAACCTATAGCATTGAGTCAGTTTAGTGAGAAGCTATTTTTTTTCGATGGGGTCCATCGGCCAGCTCCGAAAGATGCTCAAGGATTTCTCCTAACCATTTCACGAACCCTATAGCTTAAAGGGGTGGTAGTTCACCGGACGGCTGGGCTTTGGGACCCTACATACCACTCAGTAATGGTGCCGAACTGCACAATGGTAAGAGTCGTCAGTTCAACCTAGGTTTGCACAATCAAACGCAAGAGACAACCTCATTACTAACTTAGCCATTGAGACGGCGTTTAAAAGAGTTATAAGATGTCACCTTCACAAGCTTTCGTGGTGGCTTAAAAGAGAAAATCGATTTTTCTTATCAATATCGAATTATTCTACTAGGGATCTTTGCCTCTTCATCATCATCATCGCCACTACAACCAGGATCCGGTCTTGGCCTTATTTAACAAATCTCTCCGCCGGTCCCGATTTCGAGCCGATGTCATCCAGTTTGACACTCCCTGGCTCTGGGCGTCGTGGTCTATGCCATCCCTCCATCGCAGACAAGGTCTGCCGCGCTGTCTCCTTCCATACATCCTGCCACAAAGGACGTTCCGGACAGGATCCTCTTCGCTCCTACGAGCTACGTGTCCCGCCCACCTGAGTCCACCGAGCTTGATTTTTCTTACAACATTAGCTTCAAGATAGATTGCGTACAAATCATGGTTGTAGCGTCTCCGGAATCGTCCTCCCTCACATACGGGGCCAACAATTCTCCTTAAGACCTTCCTTTCGAACACGGCTAAGAGTTCAGAGTGGCTTTTATTGAGCACCCAGGTCTCGGATCCATACATGAGTACTGGCCATGGTCTTGTACAGTAGTAGCTAGGATGTTCTGGATAAATTTCGGGATTTTAAGACCCTTGATAGACCATAGTAGGCTTTGTTGGATTTGAATGGCCGTTCGCGTATTCTTCCATATGGTTATTGGCTGATACTATTGAACCAATGTAGTTAAAGAATTCCACTACCTAAAATGCATGCTCCACTACCCTGATAGTTTGACCAACGTTAGGCCTTCTCTTCGCAGAAGTTGCCACCATGTACTTAGTTTTCCCCTCATTAATGTGCAGTCCCAGATTTTGTGCCACCTGCTCGGTCTGAGTGAAGAATTCCTGTACAGTCGATTCGGTTCTACCGATGATGTCGATGTCATCTGCGTTGGCAAGTATCTGGCTGGACTTGATGACAATAGTCTCTCTTGTTGTAACGCCAGAGTGACGGATTGCTTTCTCCAACGCCAGGTTGAAGAGGAGGCAGGCCCGACCGTCCCCTTGTCGGAATCCATTAAAGATGTTTATAGGTTTGGACAGCAATCCCGCTATTTTTACTTGACTAGTTACGTTGGTCATGGTCAACCTACAAAGTCGTATCAATTTGTTTGGAATGCCGAACTCTCTCATGGCATTATATAGATCTACCTGGCTATGCTGTCGTGGGCGGCCTTAAAGTCTATAAATAGATGATATAATGGAATATTAAATTCCAGACATTTTTCCATCGCCTGCCTAAGGGTGAATATCTGATCAATTGCTGATTTGCCTGGGATGAAGCCACACTGATATTCACCAATGATGGCTTTAGCGTATGGGGCTATCCGATCTTGTAGAATAGTGGAGAGTATCTTATAGGTGGTACTCAGCAACGTTATACCCTTATAGTTGCTGCACAGTGTAATATCTCCCTTCTTTTGTATGAGGCAAATTATACTATGACGCCAATCTTCCGGCATCTCCTCTTGCTCCCATACGTGCACCACGATCTCATGAACTGCGTGATGTAACGCTGTCCCTTCTTGTTTGATCAGCTCAGCTGATATGCCATCAGCTCCAGGAGCTTTATTTGATTGGAGCCTTCTAATGGCTTTTAAAGTTCCCTCAATGCTTGGTGGCGGGAGCATTTGGTTTTGATCTTGCATTGGTGGAGCCTCCAATTCTTCTGTGAGCTGACCATTTAGCAATTCATTGAAGTGCACTTCCCATCGCTCCAGAATGCCTTCAGGATCGGTGATCAGATTACCCTTTTTATCCTTGCAGTAAGTGCAGCGTGGTGTGTATCGCGTCATACTGCGGATTATTTGATAGAACTTCCGCGCCTGGTGCGGACCTCGCTCTCTACTTTTCTCTATTTCACAGACAAGGTTTTTTATCCAGGCACTTTTCTTTTGACTGTGAAGTCTTTTTTCAGATCTTCTGAGCTTTTGGTATTACTCCTCACGCTCCCGCGTCCTATGAGACTGCTGCACTGCCCGGTATGCAGCATTCTTACGTTCAGTCGCTAGTTTGCCCTCATCATCAAATCAGTCGCTTCGATCTCTACGATTACTGCCTAAGATGGAGTTGGCAGTACTAATGACAGTATTCTTAAGGCGTGTCCATTTCTCTTCTACGCCCGGCATTCTGGCCCCAGGACTTACTCTCCCTCCGTTGAGTTCTTCGAGGCCGAGTCTTAACGCATGACCAAAGGTGTTACTGGTATTCTCATTGCGTAAGGCAGCCGTGTTGATTCGAACCTGATCCGCGGATGCAATATCTCTCCGTAAGGCAATCTGCGCTCGGAAAACTGTACCAACAAGATAGTGATCCGAGTCGACGTTGGCACCGCGGTACGTTCGTACCGTCATCAGGCTCGAGAAGTGGCGGCAATCTATCAACGCGTGGTCAATTTGGTTGCGAGTGGCTCCATCAGGTGATACCCAGGTGGCTTTGTGGATATCTTTACGCAGAAACCTAGTACTTGCAACGATCAAGTTTTTCGATGACTCGTAGTCCATTGTCATTAGTGTTCTCATGCAAACTATGGGAACCTGTGCAGTGTCTGAAAACCGGCTCCCGACCTATTTTGGCATTCAAATCACCAAGAACGGTTTTCACATCGAATCTTGGGCAGGCATTGAGGGCCCTTTCGACGTTCTCGTAGTATTCTTCTTTTTCGTCGTCAGGGGACTCCTCTGTAGGTCCGTGAACGTTTATGAGGCTTATGTTCTTAAACTGGCCTCGCACGCGAAGAGTGCATATGCTTTCGTTTATTGCATTAAAGCCGATGATGGCAGGCTTCAGTTTTGGGCTGACTAGAAAGCCAACCCCGAGCACATGGTGTTTTGCATGACAGCTGTAATAAATGTCATAGTCGTTTCTTTGAATAACACCATTCCCCGTCCATCTTATTTCTTGTAATGCTGTTATGTCAGCCTTATATTTCGACAGGGCATCGGCTAGCTGGTGTGCAGCTCGAGCTCTGTATAGTGAACGGACGTTCCATGAGAAAATTTCCTAAATCGTTTAGACATTTTCGTTTCCGTGGTCATCGTCGTATATCCGGTCCATATCCGAGGCTTGGTAAATTTGCCATAATAATTCATTTTGACGGGCCTGGTTATTAGCCTTGCGCCAACCTTTCTCAGGATGTCGCTGCATGCATTGGTTCACTACTTGGCGGGTGCCAAAGTAGCTATCCAGGAGTGTCACATGGAGACTGAATGTCAACTTGTATTGAACAGGGACAAGGATCGTCCTGGCCTTCGCCAGGTTGAAAGCAATCAGTAACTTTGCCCTGTATGTTCGCACCCATACCCCAATCTTTGTCTCTTACAAAACTTAAATAGATCAATATTATATCTTATCTTATAAGCCTAAACTAGTTTACTTAACTCAAACGACAAATATATATAACGAAGAAAAAATATAAAAGGGAACAAACAAAAGGAAATCAGCGAAAATGAGAAACATGATCCGTGTACTCGATGCGGGCCGGCGACCAAACTCACGGATCGTTGGAAGTGTGTTGATGATTAACCAAATCCTGATCTTGCATCTCCAGTGTCGTCGCATGTGCGCTACAACGCTCCGCGCAAACCGCAACGTCAGTCAAATGGATGAACTCAGTTCATCTAGCATAGTGCTACAGTGTGGTAAGAAAAATATGTTACATTATTACAATTATAATGTTTAATGCACGCACCAAAGGCGATTTTGGAGTTCCCCTAAGTGACAAAGCACAGTGCGAGTGGAAGGAGACGAAGTGGATAAGGAAAGGAGGTATCGGTGTGCATTGGTCTTAAATGCCTGTACAATGTTAGATAAAGAAGTCATTCCAGAAGAATGGAAAAGCTCAATTGTCGTCCCATCGTCAAAAAAGGCGACAGATCTGACTACGAAAACTACAGAGGAATATCATTGCTCCCAACCACATACAAAATACTAACAAATATCGTATTGGCGAGAATCACACCGTACGCAGAAGAAATACCGGGAGACTACAAATGCGGACTCCGTAGGAACCGACCAACGAGCGACCAAGGTTTACTGTAAGCCAATTGCTGGAAAAGAAGTGGGAATACGGAGAGATGGTTCACCAACTTTTCGTTGACTTCAAAAAAGCCTACGACTCAGACCCAAGGCAAAAACTTTACCATATTGTAGTTGATCTGGGAGTTTCGACAAAATATGCCGCCCTCGTTCAAATCTGCATGAACGGAAATAGACGACGAGTTTCCACAGAAAACTACCTCTCACAACTATTTGAAATCCGGGACGGACTAAAACAGGGGGATGGCCTGTCACCGTGTATTTTTAACCTTGTGCTCCAGTATGTCATCAGAAAGATACAAGACTACAACATGGCCGGATCATCCCTGAACGGGGTCACACAAGTGCTCGCATATGCGGATGACATCGCCGTTTTGGGCAATAATCTATAAACTGTAAGTAAAACAGTAAGAAGAGATGGCCTAGAAATTAATCAAGGTAAAAAAATATATATGACTACGACGAAAGCAGGTGGACCTCAGGGAACACGTATAAACATATTTGAAAAAGTTAGAGTTTAAATATCTGGGAACAATACTGCCGGCCAGTAACAAGATGTCGATTGAAATTAGAAAAATACTGTATTCCGGCAACGCTAGTTGTCACTCAGTCAGTAAACTGCTGAAATCCACACTGCTCTCACGCAATAAAAAGCTCTGTGTTTATAAAACCATAATTATGCTGATTTTTCTGTACGGATGCGAAACATGGGCTCTTACAAAACGGGAAGAAAACAAATTCCACGTATTCGAGAATAGAGTCCAAGGGGTATTTTTGGCGGTAAATATGACGAGGAGGCAGGACAATGGAGGAAACACCACAACCACGAATTGGAAGACCTATACCGCAAACCTACAATAGTGAGAGTAATAAGGTAGCGAAGATTAAGATGGGCCGGGCATGTGGCGCGAATGGGCAACGAT
The DNA here is from genome assembly GCA_963931805.1 of Microdon myrmicae. Taxonomy (NCBI): domain Eukaryota; kingdom Metazoa; phylum Arthropoda; class Insecta; order Diptera; family Syrphidae; genus Microdon; species Microdon myrmicae. The sequence continues at coordinate 41,284,142 of OZ007502.1, forward strand.
AGGACCGTGCGTAGAATTCTTGACGGTAGACCAACGGGAAAGAGATGACAGCGACGGAGATGGGAACACAATGTAAGGTTTGACCTTGAGGAGATCGGATCAGATGGTCAAGCGTGGAAAGAGAGTGCACAGGACAGGGAACGATGGCGACGTCGAGTCGGTGAGGTCATGAACTTCCGGGTTCCTACAGGCAAATAAATAGTAAATAGTAACTGAGACGCATCATTCACAGGTAATGTTGCTTGTGTAACGACTCCTGAGGATTTGGCACTATTTCCTCGTAAGCCTGGTCTCAAACCCCTGTCGTTGGTTGTGTTTGATTTGGTTCTCTTTCCCAATTACAGAATGGATTTGTACTGTGCATCATCCGTGGGGTGATCATGGTGGAACCATGGTTTAGATCAAACTCGTTAGGTGGGGAAACATTGTATGTTGCAACACTCCATGAGTTTCCCATACCATAAGAATCTCTCTTTTTAAATATGTCCATCTCTGTTTTCTCCATTTTGAGGAGTCGCGTGATGATTTTGCCGAGAGGATCTTCTCCTAGTTCCAGTAAAAAGTGGTCCTCTCTGACTCCCACCATCAGTACGGATTTCACCAACTTCTCAATTTGGATAGTAAATGAGGCACTGGCTTCCTTCCCGTATGAGCACGTCACTGCTTCTTTGCAAGGTGTCATCCCTTGTTTCATACGAAAAATGAAATCTGCGACGTCCTCTACGTGGAAGTGTAGCATTCTCGAGAGTTGCGAGTGTAACTCCCCATATGACTCTCGCGGTACCAACGCTCTCCGGAGTCGTTGTTTGAACTCCTGGGAGGTTACCGGTCTTCCTCTTTAATGGCTTCTTCGCCTACCCGTATGGGTAACCATCGCAAAAAAACTCTGGTTGTCTGGGCGCAAGGCGCTCGGACATTATAATCGTGACAAGGTATCCTAAATATGTAACATTGAATATACAAGTTATTAAATCAAAATTAAGGTGTTTTTATTCCTTTAATGATAATTACATATATAAGTAATTTTGTTTTTTATTTCTTAATATTTTACATTTTGTGATATATTTTTATAATTATGTTCGATATTTTATTTTATGTTGCATTATTTCTTTCGATTGCTTTTACTCTGCTGACGATAGGACGATGATACGAGAAGTAGGAAGTAGGAAGTATACTCTGATTGTGTACATATGGGAGTAATGCTTGGTGCAACAACAAACCAATGTTCGGGATAGTTGACCCACTGCCCCGAGTAATACTTTGTACATCCTATCGACAGTGGAGCATGAAATTTCATCCAAGCACACATCACCCGTTTTTTTAATATGACGAGCTGAATCGGACAATTCAACTCGAAGAATTTCCTTTGCCATGGACGGCGATGATAATCTTCTATAAATCGCTACTCCACCAGCTGCGTTTGTTTCAGAATCCGAACGATAGTTCTGCTTCGAAACGCACTCATAATCATTGATTGGCACTGAATCACAATCATCGCGCATCCACGTTTCGGTTAATACGAGGTAATCTGATCTTGGTATGACAGTATCCGTTTGAATATCCTCTGAATGGGTGGACAAACTTTGCACATTGAGGTTTGTCACTATTGCTTGTTTAGCGTTGTCAGCTTCGTTACAGAATTCCACTGCCTCCTTGGTAATAGTTGAAAGTATGTGTCCGTTGAGTCGCAGATACTCGTTGCGGATATCGCGTGTATTCTGTGAGTCATTCCCTTCACGCCCATGCTTGAAGACAGATGGCTCATCGTTTTCCGTAACGACATGCCCGACTCATCGCTACGTACACTAACTGCTGCGGTTGCTTGGCAGAGTATTTATATACGATCTTTTCAAACGTCCCACCCTGCGATTTGTGAATCGTAATCGCACAAGCGGGCACACAGGGAAATTGTTTTCGTTTGCACTTTACGGTTTTTGTTAGCGTAATGTTCACTACTTTTTTATAAATCGGCCCCCATTTTCTAGAAATTGTGTTTCCTTTGCTTTGTACGTAAGGTCGACATTTGATTTTAGCACTGGTACCTTTAGTCGCTTCGGGAAACTCAAACCACAAGGCAATTATTTCTTCTTCAAGTGCCGGTCGATCTTTGTTGTGCGATGCTTCTACATTTTCAGAATTATCGCCTTTATTTGATAACTGACGCTCAATATGTTGCAAGACACCAATAGCACCATTTACAAGTCCATCAGCAACATCTATATTGCAAGTAATCATGTACGGATACCCCTTTGCCAATGGAAGCAAGTACGGCAATCCGTCGGTTTCTGCCACAGACATTTTATGAAGTTTACCCCGACACTGTGTGTTCTCTTGTTTACTCGAGTATCCAAAGATGATGTCTTGCGCTAGACAATTGTTCGCGTTAATTATGGCGCTTCTGTTGAACGAATCAACTTCGTTATTACTGTAGTACAGCCGAGCGACATTCTGTGCGTTTTCCTTGCACCAAAATTCAGTTTTGTGCCCGGACTCGATAAGTGCGATCTTATCGTCACTCAGTTTCAGCCCGTCGCCAATTTTCGTCAATATGGTAGAGAATCTTGCGTCGCTCTGCGGCACGACACGAACCAGCGGAAAGTAACTAATGCTGTGCCACAGAATTGGTCCTCCGAGTTGATTGATCGGTATACTGTAACACGGACTTGCTCGTACCGCCGGCAGCTGTCTGAAATCGTGAAGTCGGAAGCCTCCAAATGGTTTGTCGTATATATCGGCGATCTGTTGCAGTCGATAATTTATTTTCTGAAGTCTCTCTGCACTTGACTTAGGAGCAATTAATGTTGGTGGCTCAGTAATTGGCATTTCGTCCATTGATACGATATATTCTTGCTTCTTCGACAGTTCACAATACTCTCTCTTCTTTTATTTTATTCGTTTTGCTACGTCAACCTCTCACTCGCTAGTCGCGCTCTCGCTCACTGCGGCTCGTGCGTTATCGGTTATCGTTATCGTAACGCTACAAACTTTTTTCCGAATGCCTCCCAAGTGTAGGCATTAATTTTGGTGTTTGAACTTGCCGCTGCGAAACCACTATGAACAGTCTATTTTCTCTTAGCTATATCCGATTTATTTAATGCTGCAAGGCGCTGCCTGTATTCGCGTTGTCTCTGTGTATTTTTTGTCTTTACACTTTCCACCTGCACAGCTGTTCTCGACAGTGCAAGGCGCTGTCTGTATTCCCGTTGTCTCTCTGCATTTGACTTAGGAGCAATTAATGTTGGTGGCTCAGTAATTGGTATTTCGTCCATTGATACGATATATTCTTGCTTCTTCGACAGTTCACAATACACTGATTTTTCTTTTATTCGTTTTGCTATTCATTTTTACGGTTTATTTATTTTGCTATTTTATCTCCTCCCGCCGCGCTCAAAATCGATTACTATTGGCGCTACTATTTTACTGTCCGCGCTACTATTTCCCTCTCTCTCGCTAGTCGCGCTCTCGCTCACTGCGGCTCGTGCGTTATCGGTTACTCTCGCTCAAGCGTAGCGGGACCCGACCGTAACGCTACAAACTTTTTTCCGAATGCATCCCAAGGTATACCGATTTACAAGACGTTGTCACGTCAAAACGCTGTTCTTCCCCCGTGGACAAACAACTTAAGGTCCTATTACAACTGTCAACGAACATTTGCAGTTCGACAGCTGTGGTCGTTTTGTTGCATCTACATGGGTGGTCTGAAAAGTTTCCCCCAACGTAAAAATAGCAGCACTCGTCAATAAAAGCTAGTGAATGTAGTTGTGCATCTTTTGACAGTTCATCATGATCATCATCATCGGCACCACAACCGGGATGTGTTAAATTTTCCACAATAATTTGTTTTTACGGGCAAGGTTATTAGCCTTGCGTCAGTCTATTGACAGTTACTCACCAAAATTTCGCCCTTTTTGGATGCGTAGTTTTTATTTGACAGTCGTTTGAGTGAGGCGATGTGAGTGTTTTCGTGAAAATGGACAAAATTGAGTATCGAGCTGTCATTAAATGTTTGTTTTTGAAAGGCACTACGCCGACGCAAATCAAAGATGAGTTGAACTCTGTGTGTGGGGACTCTGCACCACCATTTACCACAGTGAAATTTTGGGCAGCCGAATTTAAACGTGGCCGTGAGAGCTTGGGAGAAGATGAAAGTTCCGGACGTCCAAAAACTGCAACAACTAACGATAACATCGTTAAAGTTCACCAAATGGTGCTAGACATTCAGAGAATTGAAGTGAGAGAGATAGTAGAGGCTACGAAAAGGTCCAAAAAACGTGTTTGTCACATATTAAATCAAGAACCGCATTTGCTCACGTTATACCAAAAACGTGTTCGAATGAACATTTCCGAAGGTCTGTTGCCGCAGTTTGGGGGCAAATATATCCCAGTTTTGGCGCCGATTAATTACTGCCGACGAAACTTGGATATGTTACATACAGAAATACAATACCATACGTCTACACCATTATGCGCCCGAAACAAAAATACAGTCAAAACAGTGGACTGCAAAAGAAGAATCGGTTCCAAAAAAAGCAAAAACTGTTTTTTCGGCTGGGAAAGTGACGGCGACGGTTTTTTTTGGGATAGTCATGGAGTTATCTTATTCGATTATCTTCAAAAAGGACAAGCCGTTAGAGGAGCATACTATGTATCATTACTTGACCAATTGAAGGCAGAAATTGCGGAAAAACGGCCACATTTGGAGAAAAAGGAAATCCTGTTTCACCGTCTCACACCTAGCGTTTCATCATCATCATCATCATCGGCACTACAACCTGGAACCGGTCTTGGCCTTATTTAGCAAGTCCTGAGGCTTGTCAAACTTTCCATAATGATCGGTTTTTTCCGGGCAAGGTCATTAGTCTTGCGCCAGAGGCTCCCCGACGGGGAATCGAACCCCGGTTTCCCGCGTGACAGGCGGGTATACTAACCAGTATACTATTGAGGAGCTACACCTAGCGTTTGCCATGGCGAAAATCCACGAATTGCGGCTTGAACTGCTTGACAATCTGCCTTACTCTCCAGATCTAGCCCCAAGCGACTTCTTTTTAGTCCCTAATCTAAAAATTGCGCCCGGAGGACAGAGATTTTCGTCAAATGAGGAGGCATTCACCGTCGTGAACAGTTATTTTGCAGAGAAAAACGCCGAGTACTATTTGGACGGCTTAGAGAGATAGGAGCATCGCTGGAAGAAGTGTGTAGTACAAGGAGACTATGTAGATAAATAAAAATAAATTTAAAAAAAAAGTCCTGTACCTTTGTTAGGTCGTAAACTTTTCATGCCACTCTTTATTAAATGCCGCTGTTCAGGTATAATGGCGCCTCTCTGACACCGGGTCGAACCAGAGCAGTAAGCAGACCTTACCATATCAAAGAGGGGCTCTGATATGGCGGACTATGTGAAACCCCAGAGTGTTCCCACGAAGTGAATGATCAATACACATAAAACAATTTCACGAAAAACCCGGTAGGCGTATGTGTGATGAGCCGACACTACCATAAGGGAACAAATCATCAAGAAAACACCGACTCGGCAAAAAGAAGACGTTGGGAAAAACGCAAAAAGCGGGATATACACGTCGGCACGTGGAATGTTTGAACGTTATATAAAACAGGTGCGATACAGACGGTCGTAGAAAACGCTAAAGTATGTCACCGGTCTCAGTGTGTCATCCCTATTCCCACGCTGCATCAATATACCAGCAAGTCCCAGTGCTGACGCATCCATGTGGACATCGTGATTACAATCTCCATCGAACAACGCCAGAAGAGGAGGGTTAATCAGTGGGGACTTGAGGTCTTCAAATGCCGTCTGAAGCCTCTCCAACCATGCGAAGTGATTTTCCTGTTTCAGCAGATTGGTTAAGGGTGCTGCTATTTGTGCGTACCTGAGTACAAACTTCCACAAATAACCGGTAAGGGCCTAGAACTGCCTCACATGATGCACATTTTCTGGTTCAGGAAACATTTTACCGGCAGCTATCTTCCGGTCGCCTGGTTTTATTCCGCTCCCGTCCAGTTGATGTCTAAGAAACTCAATACTAGTATTCAAGAACGCACACTTTCTGATATTGAGGGTTAGTCCCGACTCCTTCAGAACCGCCAGGAAATTTCCGAGTTTTTGTAGGCCTTCTGCTACTGCATCACTTCCGATGATGATGTCATCTAAATAAACCGCTATATCTCCACAGTTCATGCGTGCTTATATCTGATTCAACCACATTTGGAAGTATGCTGGGGCATTCAGCAAGCCGAACGGCATGTGAACGAATTCATACAACCCGCTTTCCGTAGCAGAAGCTGTATACTTCCTACTTAGTTTCGCTATGGGTATCTGGTGATATTCGGGCTTGGGGTCTAACGTCGTGAAGTACTTTTTCCTGGCTAGCGTTGCAAGGATCTCCTCCACAGCAGGCATCGGGAACTTCTGCTTGACCGTCACTTTGTTTAGTCCCCGGTAGGCGATACGCATCCTGTCGTCGCCATCTTTCTTCTTCGTAAGGACTATTGGTGCAGAAAAACGGGAGGTTGACGGTTGGATAACTCCCTGTTCGAATTTTTCTTCTATTATCTTCCGTTTGGCATGGGGTATGCGGTAAGGTTGAACGCATACTGGCTGTGTGGTGTTTAGTTCTCTTGTGCAGAGAATTTATACTGACCTAGTTCGTTAGCACTTCGTGCGAGCAATCTTGGTGAGCGTTTACTAATTCACTTATTTTCCCGTTCCCCTCTTTCCGATTTCCCCGGTGTCCAGGTCGTCACTCCTCATGCCGGCCCGTTCTTATTTGGCCGATTCATCAGTGACGGCCACGACTTTCGTTTCACTGCTCGCAGTACATTTCGTTGTGGCTCTTCTCGATTGGAACTTGAGGTTGATCCAGTAATCGTGGCCAATGATTATTTTGTATGGTTGGCTGTCATCCCACCAACTTCTTAGGGAGTCTACTTGAATGTCCGCATATAATTTTCCTGTTGTTCGGCACCCTCCTCTACCGAACCCGATTAGTGTTCTGGCATCTGGTTGTAGGCGTTTGCGATCGACTCCTGCATCGTGAGGCGATCGGTCCCCAGGTCAATAAAAGCGTTGGCCGTTTACCCGTTCACATATGCCGCCTTTTAGTACTGTTATGTGTTTGTTATAACAAATTAATTAAAGTCAAGTAAAAGGTATTATACAGGTGGCTTCCTTGTAAATCTTTGTCGCACCTCTTCTTTGGTCGGCGCTTCCGGTTTCTTGTTGCGGTGGGTGCAGGATTCTTGATCCCCCTGTTATGATGTGTTATGTGGTGGACGGTTTCTGCTTCACTCGCAATTTCAGCCACACGCGGCGGTGCTTGATTACTTGGTATACACGGAACACTGTATTTAAACTCGCGGTGGGTAGTTTTGCATTAACTCTACTATTCTCACTCGCGGCGGGGGGTTCTGGAAATGTTTCTTTTCTTTTCTCGGCACTCGATTGCGGTTCGTTCAAATGAATCAAAACTTCTCAATCAATCTCATTATCATCATCATCATCGGCACTACAACCGGGATCCGGTCTTGGCCTTATTTAGCAAGTCCTGAGGCTTGTTAAATTTTCCATGATAATTTGTTTTTCCGAGCAAGGTCATTAGTCTTGCGCCAGAGTCTCCCCGATGGGGAATCGAAGCCCGGTTTCCCACATGACAGGCGGGGATACTAACCGCTATACTATTGAGAGGCCAATCTCATTATAATAACCTTTTTTTCGTTCTTTGACGTCTAACTTTTTTTATCGACGCCAATGCCTTTATTTTTTATGATTGCCAAGTAGTTTATGTAAATTTGCATAAAGTAGTTTATGCAAATTTACTACTTGGCGCAATTATAAAAGAGGAAAAAACCCGGGGGGGGGGGGGGACTTTTGCGGATCTTGGCTGAGGCTTTGGACGTGGACCCTGTAACACTACACACTGCCGTCTTCTCGCATCCACAGCTGGATTGCTCTCTTCTCTTGGTAATGCTCACTGTAGCTCTGACCTACTGGGCTACCACTTACTCTGCAGTTAGGGGCTGCGCTGTTTTCAACTTATCTTATCATGACACTCCGTGTTGGTTATGCCTTGTACCACGCATGTTACAAGAGTTCTCTCGTCCAGCTGACCTGCTATATTCCTGGGGTTGAATTGACAGAGCATCTCGGCCACATTCTTCACCGTATACCGAGTCCTTGATATCGTTTTCTCCTCTGTGGCGCTTATTCTTTGTTCTGGCGCAGGCGGCTACTCCCTCTGTTCATTTACGCGGATAAGCTCGACTTTCCTCAGTTTTGTCTTCATGGCTTCAATTTCGTCCATCAGTTTCTTTACTGTGTTTTGTTCGTCGTGATCTGGTGTCGTTTCCTCTTTGTGCAGGCTCTGGGACTTTTCTTTTTCTCCCTCTCAGCCACGCTTCTTAGAATCGTCCTCCGCTTTTTTTCATTCTCCTCGCTTTGCTTCCGGGCTAAATCCCAGTTCTGAAGGTGTACAAAGTTAGTTTTCTATATTTATTCTAATAATGTTAACAACTGGTCTTATTTCTATTAATAACCTTGATGCTCACCAGCGGAAAAAGAGAGACCGAGTGTCGGCCATTCGCTCTTTTTATATTGTATAATCAAGGAACAGTGAAGTTAGCGAACGTTTAGTGCCCGAGAACACAAGTAGACGCCAGTCGCGTCAGAGCCGGGGTTACACTGAACAGAATTGTTCTTCACCGTCTAAAGTTACGGCTATTGGTGGGAAAGGTATATTCGACTATGGTAAGTAGAGTCACCAAAAGAATCACCAGATGTCACACGCAGGCTATGACTCCGAAAAAATTCGAAGGTACGAGTCTATACACAGTAATGCCCATGGCTGCAGAATAAACAGTTTGTTGATGACCTTTTTTGAAGCTCTTAGATGAAAACTTCCCCTTAAGGGCTTTCTGTTGAGACCCGAATTCTGAGAATTTAAGAATACATTCTTCAAATGCTAAATTTATTTTTAAATCAAAAAATTTTTTTTTTCAGAAACTTCCCCCTTAATAAACCCATTACATAAATGAGTAGTGCTAGAGACAGCTATGATGGCACTGTACAAGACTATGAAGGTCTTTCTAACTTTTCTATAGATAAATCCGAAACACGATAGAACATAAAGGAGAAATAGAAAATCATTTGCAAAAAAATTCAAAAAACAATTGTTTGAAGAATACGTAAATCATTTGCTGCTCCAGTAACTCAAACACAATGAAAAATGAACCTCTTTTGATCTCCGAAAATTTGGAATCCCCTAAAAATTAAAGTCTCGATTCTCACAAATTTAATTCGATTTAAATCCCGATCCTCAATTTATTTTGCACATATATTGTTATATTATCGTTAAAAAAACAGTATCGTAAATTACTCTACAGATGGTATTAACGTAAATAAAATAGTATCGTAAATTACTCTATAGATGGTTCATTCTCAAAGTATTCATTTTACTGAACACTACCAACGATGTTTTTCAAGGAATTAGTGCACAGTACGAGTTTGTAATTTACTAGTGCAATAGACGCTGGACGATTGGCGCCGGTTAATCTGGATGTTGGGACTATTTGTCGGGTGTGTCTTGAAAGTAGTGTCGATTTACTACATTTATTCGATGAACAAAATACAATTAATGGAGTATGTCTATCCGAGATGATATCCGAATGTACAATGTACATGGTAAGTTTCATTTTGTAATTTTTATTTTTAGTGAGCATTAATTTATTAAACAAATAGGTCCGGCGGCATGATAAGTTCCCACATTTAATATGTTACGATTGCATGGAAAGGGCGCGAAATGCTTATAACTTCAAAAAACAATTTGAAGCATCTCATCGTCGATTATTAAGTTTTCTAGAAAGGAAATCGTCTGATTCCAATTTGGATAGTTGGAATGAAAAAAGTACACAGACTGACGATTGTATAGTTTATACATGTGAAAAATGCGATAAGAAATTCTTGACCTACGAACGATTAAGAGTAAGAATCAGCAGTGTTGTTTTGGTAGACTAAAGACTCAACTTGTGTTGGGTTTAGGATCATAGGTCAGTGTCACATAAGGGCACAGCAAATCTTTGTAGAATATGTTTAAAAACATTCATTAGAATAGCTGATTTAAAGAATGACATAGCTATTTGTCATCCTGAAGTCGGCCATGTTACACACAATGAATGCCGGATGTGCAATAAGAAATTCACACGCAAAGATCATGTTACACGTAACATAAAAAATGTCCATAAAGTGGATGAGCAATCTGGGTAAGGATTCTGATTCAATATAAAGTTAAATTAATGACATAAAATTGATTTTATTTAAAAGCAAGGCTGAATTGAAAGAGGAAGATGCGGCTGAGTGTGAAAACTTAATGCATAATAAACCTAAGCTGAATGTAATCTCTGATTTTGTGGATAGAGATGGTGATGTTGTCAGCTGTAATTGCGACTTAGATGTCGCAAATCCATTTACAAATGACGATGATAATAAACCATTATCTGAAATGGTAATAGATCCTTTTGAAAAGCGTAAAGGTTAATTGAATGCGACCATGATATTAGGTGTTGCTATTTAATTCCACATTTCATTTCAGGAAAGTGTATCGCTGAAGAACCGTTATCTGTGGATGCATCGAAAGATAGACGCCGGCAAATGGAAACATCTAGAAATAGTACAATCGGACAGCGTTTCAAGTGCAATGAATGTAGTAAAGACTTTATCAGAAGCAGTCATTTGAAACGTCATCTTCTCTCCAATCGGCAAGAGAAACAATTTTCTTGTAAAATATGTGAGAAGGGATTTAAAAGGCCCGATCATTTGAAGATTCACCTTACCAAACACGAAGATAATAAATCCTTCAGTGTAATTGCTATGGTCGTTCATTCAGTCGGGCAGATTTGCTTAAACGCCACAAAGAGCAGAAGCACAATAGTAGACGGTCGGGAACTGCAGAGAAATGTGAACTATGCAACAAGTAGTTCACAAGCAAGAATTATCTGAAGAAGCATATGCGCCTGCTTGTAGATAAATGTTGGAAATGGAAATTGTGTTCTGTAAAATTTGAGACGAAAAATTCTTTAAAGGAGCACACAAAATCTCGTAAAAAAGAAAAACCATATTTGTGTTCGGAATGTGGCTTGCGATTCGTTCGGAATGATTACTTACTCATATGCGCAGGCATAATGGAGAAAAGCCGTATAAATGTCAATACTGTTCTAAACGTTTCCCGCGTGTGCCACTGATTTGAATGTGCATGAAAAGTAATTATTTGCTAGCATTTGTGGAGGTTTTCACTAAGCTAAATCCTCCTCTATTTTGTCATGTAGGTATCACACAGCAGAAAAGACTCATATATGCACAATTTGTGGAAAGGGATTTCAAAGATCTTACAACTTGGCCGTACACATCAGAGTACACACTGGTGAAAGACCATATCAGTGCCCGTATTGCTCGAAAAATTTCTCTCAAGGCAACAACTTAAAAGCGCACGTTCGCCGTCACACTGGAGAGCGATTCCGCTGTGATCTATGTGGACTTGGTTTTATACAGGTCTACAGCTTAAATCAGCATAAGTTGATCGTTCATGGAATTGAAATGGAGTCCTGGAAGAGGAGAGTCATTAAAATTACATCAACGGATTTATTACAGAATGTAAGTCGTGTTAGACACTAAATAATTTTTCAGGAGGAGGGGTTTAATATTTAATTCAATATTTAATGTACCCTTTCAGTATCATAGTACTTACGCGAGTGTTAAGAAAATTCAGTTGCAGTGAAAAACGGTGATCGACTTTTAAAGTTTTCTATGCCGATTTAACTTTCTTTCGTTTGTCGTTTCTAAATTCATTAATTCTTTTTATAATATGCACATCCTAAAGGGACTATTAGTGAACTTAAAGAATTTAAAAATACAGGGTGACCATTAATTTTTCTAAATTTATTATTGTTTTTTGTCGCCGCTAACCAATTCTTTTTATAATATGCACATCCTAAAGGGACTATTAGTGAACTTAAAGAATTTAAAAATACAGGGTGGCCATTAATCTTTTTAAATTTATTATTGTTTTTTGTCGCTTCAGTGAGCAGGTTAGGATTTTTTTTCAATAATATGCACGCTCTAAAGAGATTGTTAACAACGACTTGATATCAAGAGATGCAACGCAGATAACAAAGAGAAAAGAATTGTATTCATTTAATTCTTATAGGGGGATGTGTTTCAGATGCTTTTTAACTTTATAATGTTTAATCTATCCTCTCGATATCATGGCATTTGTTTGAAGCTAAAAAAGTTTAATCGACTATAAGTGATTAAAATTTGGTGGGCCAATTTAACTTTTATTTTGATCGTTTGTTTTCATTTTTGTTTTATTATTAGAGTTCGTTCGCTCTAAAGGTGCTGCTTTAAAATATTAAGAGATAATTTATTATCTAATTAATTAAATTAATTTTTTATGTAATTTTATTGCTGATTCTTATCATCTTCCCGACTCAGTGGTCGCGTCGGTAAGGAAGTTGGGCATTTTTTTTCTCTATTCTTATGCAGGATTTAAAGGAATTGTTAACAACCATATGCTACTAAGAGACACAACGCGCTCAAGAAAGAGAGAAAGTAATAATATGAGTTTGGTGTTTATAAGAGGAGAGGTTTTTGACACTTTCAACTTTATAATATTTAAAATGCATTTTGTTACAACATTTTCTTCACTAGGGTTACAAGAATTAAACATACACATCTTATAATGTTAAAAATGGTTACTGTTTGTGGGTAGCTATGAATATATCCATATTCACTTGAAAATCCGCATTTGTTTGTAAATTTTGTGTCGCCACTCGCTATTACTTGCTTACGTCCGAATATCCATAAACAATAAGCTTTTGAATTAGTTAAATTGTTATTACGATATTTGATGGGATATCTCCTTGTTCTGAGAAGAAGGGGGCTTTGTAGGGGTATCGGGTTTCTATTAGGTGCCGGCAGGGGCACAGGATTTTGGCGGATTTATGTTGTGTAACTTCGGCGGTGTGTTTCGGGTATGTTGTAAGTGTTCCGCTAATCACTGTCCGAAGTAATATCCACACCGGAGCACCAATGGAGCGAAAACAATTGTCAAAAACAAACACTGAGGGTTATTTGTCGATTTAAAAATCCTTTTTTTATTTTTTATCAATAATTGTTATACTTAACGGATTCGGTTTGACGTAAGTGTCTCACAATATTTAACAACACAACGTAAACGCAGCGAACAATATTTAATAACAATAATTAAAACGCGGCGAACCACATAGACGGTACACACGTTAACTCCCATTAGACGAATCACGTACAAACACACGTTAACTTCCTTGAAGGGAGAAGGCTCCCTGTACTACTCCTCGGGTCGACGATCAAAATCTCTCTTTTCACCCGAGTCGAAGCCAGAAATCTTTGTAAATTTCAGGCAGAATGACAATGTGGGTATTTATCAGTAGAGTGTGTCGGCAAGGACAGGAATTCACTGATATTCCACCGATAAAAAAGTTTCTCCTTCTCTGTAACGATGACGACAATTAAAACACTGGAGAATTTTAGTTTATTAGCTTTTTATTTAACTGGTGTTATCAACCTCTCTACTTTATGATACATTCTTAAAGTTAACAAACATCACCGCACTGTGATACATTTAGTTCTATTTTCTAAGAAAAACGGCCGGCAAAGCGGTTTTCTTTTACACAATCTCAATTTGACACTTTAATTAGACACGCACACGAAGAAAAATGACTCAGACGTAAAGAAAGAACTCTTGGACGAACTCTCGATGACTCTCCGCGGGGATTTGTTAACGAAGGTGCGCACCCTTCAAAGAATAAAATCTGACTGGTTATTGGATGTCTCTTTACAGACATCCAACGAAAACGAACCTAAAGGATTCGCCGCCAATGGCGAAGGTCCAAACAAAAGGAAAAGGGAAAAACTCATGTAGCAGATCGAATCCGCTGCTACATGTTTGGGCAAGATAAACTGCCGCCATACGCAAGGGATAGATTCTTTGATTGACGTGAGTCAATAAAACCCTTGCCGAAGGCAGGAATCTATCTTGGAAAAATGAATCGAACATTGGGCATGACCGTTGTTAGATCATCTAGAATAAACAAATTTCGGTCGTATGATTCGATGCATGTTATGTTAGGGATGTGTTTATCTCGTTGAAAAGGCACTGTCAGGCGAAAGTATCCGCTTGAATGTTTACTTTGTGTAAACTAAAATTGGTGGCCATGACCGATGCTGGTGATCGTTCCAAGAAACGGCAACGGATCATAAAATCGGTCATGCTTAGATCCAAGCAAAATATGCGCGCCTGAAAGGCCAATGTTTGATTTGATCTTCTTTGCTTGCGGAAAGCTAGATCGTAGACATGGCGTTGGAAATCTGGCTTGCAGCTGTGCAAGCAACCCGAAATAATGCTAGGTCAATGAATGGGTACGAAAATAACACACGGAAAGATCAGCGTGTGTTGGTGGATATGTGCCATCCATTGTTCGGTCGCGGAAGCTCGGTTGATGAATTGATGTCATGGCAAGATGATAATCTTGGGAATGACCGTAGGGAAGAGGTTTGGAAAAACCCCAAAAAAGGTAAGCTGCCTAATATATATTTATGTCGGTTATCCTTGGGGATAACCGAATTAATTCCAGCGAATTGGTTGGCGGTTAATGCCGTAGCAAGGTTGCATAATCTTGCTGAAAATTCGACTTCAAGGTAAGTCGCATCGCTGGGAATGGTGGGGATCGAGCGATGCATGGCTCTTCGGGCCCTGAAAAGCCCCACAACAACATCACCATAGCTTTTCCGTTGCGGTCTCTCGGCGATGTTCTCTAAATTCTCTCTGTATCGTCTCGTTGACGATTCAAATCGAACTCCCCACAAAATACCCCGATACAGATTGTCCATCTGCATCTGTGCAGACAACTTTTCTCCTTACTTCTGCTAACAGAATTTCCGAATCTCTGTTAGCAGCATGTTATTAATTCCCAGGGGTAATTTGGATGCCTACAAGAGATCACACATACATCATCATCACCCTCGGTGGTGGTGATAGCATCTCAATCTCACGGTTTTCTGTTTGCGCGGCACATCTGGCGCGCAGAACGGAGATGATTGTTACGACGTATAGTCCGTAGGTTTATTTGCTTTGGTGTAAACAGACCGAAATCCATTAGATCCTTCTGAGGGTGTGAAATTCAGAAGGGACCGGAATAGATCGTTTGTAGGTTTCAAACCTCATGCATTATTCGAATTATCTCGTTGGGATATTTGCGTTTCCCAGGAATCTGGTAGCGATGACCAGCATACATTATTGTATCGATGGGTTTGGGTGGTCTTTGTATCAGATTACCCGCACGTGCATCCGTTGATCGGCTCATGCTTTGATGCTGGTAATTCTTTTGTATCGAATGTCGGAATTGCCGGTTCACTGAGATGTTCCTGGGCGCAGGCCGCATGTATGGCATTTTTGAGAATAGGACGCATGGGTGTTTATACCTTTGTTTCAGGCATGATGAATTCTATTTGTTGAGCTTGACCCAAAAAGCTTTGGGGACGTTCAGTTCCTTGCTTTTTGGTGTCGGTCTCAACGTTGGCTGCGAGTTGCAGGCCCTATGGTGGGACTTTGGGGCACGCGTCTGTGGGCGCGTGCAACGCTCTCAGGTAAGTACGTTATTTGAAGGTAGGACCTTACCTGCGCGGAATTGTGCGTTCGTAGAACGCTACAGGATCACAAAACCCGTCCTAGCCTGTCGCCGCTTCGTCTTGTGTTTGGTGAAGTAGGACTGTTCTGACTCCTTCCTTAGTCCCAGAAGTTCCTTTGGGGCTCACTTTCCGCAAAGAAACGCGAACCCTCTGGTTTTGAATACCCATTCACTTTGAAAGAAACACCACAGGTCTTTACTTCTTTATTTAACACAAAAGGATATTCATTCTGTTCTTTATTTATACATTAGGCAATGTGAAATTTAAATGTGGATCGTAACACAAACGAGTATAAATTCAGTTCTTTATTTATACAATAATCAATTTCAATATAGCGCAATAGTTATTTGAACACAAATGGGTATAAATTCAGTTCTCTATTTATACATTAAGCAATTGGAATATAACACACTAGTTATTTGAACGTACTCGGGTATAAATTCAGTTCTTTATTTATACATTAGGCAATGCGAAATATAACACAATAGTTATTTCTTCTAACGAACACAAACGCAACCTCGTACCGTACATTAAATTACTTTTTGCCGTCCAGATAACACTTGACAATATGACAGAAAGATACTCTTTCAGTGGCCACTCGATTCAGACTGAAATCACCGGCCTACCTAACAAACGTGTGGTGGATTTATACTTACAGGTGTCAACACGGACGCGGATTCAATATAAACCCCACCTACGTTTTGCTCAAAGTTGTCCACCGATCAATAAGGAATAGTAAAATAATAAAACTCGTCGACAATTTTGCTGTTGATTAAAGTTCTCTTTATTTTCCTGGTGAACATGTGGGGGTGGAGGACGCGGTGCCGACGTACGGTGCGTGGTTGCCTTGTCTCCAGTGATGTTTGACGAAAGTCGTTCGCAAAAGTACCCACGAGAGAATAAGCGGGCACGGAACTAAAAGATAAACACTCGTGTATCGTTGTTGTGCTTGAAGCTTTATTTCCTTTATTTAAATTTAAACTAGTCCATACGTCGTTCTTATTGTTCGAACATTCTCGGTTTTATTTAGTCTATTCAATTTTACACAAGTTTTGGTGTCCTTTTAGGACTAGGTTCTTCTTTCTCTTAGCCTCGAAGTGAGACGGCGGGTTACGCAATAACCGACATTTATTCACAGCGCGACAGGCGGGTTGGTCGTTATTTTATCTTTGCAAAAGGGAGTTCAAGCGAAAACGATAAGGGGAAGCCGTATCCCGCAAGACTTTCTTCGAGTAAAAGAAAACTTCGGCTGCGCGAATGAATTGAAGCCAAGCAATTTGTGTGTCCAACAAGCGTGGAACACACCCTTCCACACACAGAAAGTTTTTAATTTGGTGTGGGAATAATGGCGGCAGGAACACGATGATGTCTCCTGACGTTGGATGATGTTGCAATATGTGTCCAACAAGCGTGGAACACCTTTCACACACCGCAAGCTGGTAATTTGGCGTGGACTGGCGTCAGGAACAATGCACAGGGCTCGATACGTCACGATGTAATTGCCTGACTCTAAACAATATCTAATTGAAAGTTGTTAAATAGAAAATTATTACCTCTATTCGTTGAGTGGTAATCCTAAAAATCCTCCTCCAGGAATATAAACAATGTTGATATTAACTTTTCTATTCGAAATACTTCGTTTTATTTTAAATGATTATTATGATTTTGCAGGATTTATAATAGTTGCGATCTGTCTCGCCAAGCAGTTAAACAAGAAGAATGTAAACAAAAAATACAAAAATGGTTGTCAAGTGACAGACTTCATAAATGTCAGCTGATTGCTGACATTGATTCGGTAATGCCACATATCGGATTCAATTCAGGTGGTGCCACATCTAGTTATTGCGAATCCGCAACACAATTAAAGCAGTGTGACTCCTGCGGTTGTGCACCGTTTGGCGGATGGGTCTCGACTGACCGGTACTAGGAGGGGGATGCGCGCTTGATGGCGGTTGGCTAGCGACTGACTCATGGAATTGAAAATCCATTGCGTTGTGGCAGTGGCGTCGTAAACTCATTGCCACTTCCTAAGAATTTAGTGGAAGAGTTGCTATGCCTATGCGTATGAGTTTAGTTCCAGCGAATCCTTGCCGTATAAGCTAAGTTGGATTCGTTGGTTGTGTATACCAGGAAATTGAAATTGCTTGGGTGCAAGCAAGGAATATCGTTTAGATAGAATGTTAACCGAAGTCATTTCGGGGAAAATGTATGCCGCTTGGTTGGCTGTTAATGTTCCGTTGAGGATTTGGATATGCGCTTTGTTAGGGCATATGAACTTCGGGGAAATGTGTGCGGCTTGGTATACTTGCTAATGTTCCGTTGAGGATTTGGATATGCGCTTTGTTAGGGCATATGAACTTCGGGGGAATGTGGATTGCTTGGTTGCGTTGAGGAAATATAGATAATTGACCGGAGCAATTTTGGGGAAATGAATGCCGGCATGATTAGAATATATTCGGTTGAATTATATTCTGTTGGGGGTTTGGAAAATATTTTATTGCGGATTGGGAGATGTATGCTATTGTGGGGATAGTTTTTGCATGTTAGGTTAGGATTGTGGGTTGGTTCTCCGTGTGGTATAGAGAACCCTCACAAACATCTATTTAAAAATTATATAAACGGACTGAAGTTCTTTGTTAACACTATTTGGAAATGACATGAGGTACGGAAGGTTCTTTGTTAACACTTATTTAACAATTACAACAGTGTATGGAAAGGTTCTCGGTTAACACTTATTTAACAATTACATTAACGGGCCGATTGCACTCGACGCGTACGCACACTAGAAGGTTGAAATTGGACTCTCGGGTCGGCGCATGTGCACACTTTGTGTAATAGAATCTGACTCCTTTAGAATTCGTCCTCAACATTCATTGAAGTCACGAGGATGAGACGCTGATCAATGAAAGAGCCAATCCGATCGCTTCATTGGAGGTAACCCAATGGCCATCGAACTGGAAACTCCAACAATGGAATTACTCCGGTAGCCGCGCAGGCCAGGAAGGCACGCCCACTCGTTGGAAGCAATGACTATTGGAAATCCGGTGGTGTACCAGGAAAATTCAAATACACATCTGGGTAAATAAAGGGACGGGTATTGAGACTGGCAGAAAATGCAGACATAAATCATGGGAATGGTTTCCTATGATGTTGGTATAATATCAACAGAGACGCAATGCTGCCCGAGTGTATGTTTATATTAGGCTACGTTGCTTGGTAAGATGGTGCCGTACAGGCGAAAATGTTTTCTTCTGTTTGCATTGGTTAAACATATGTATTTGGGTGAGAATAAAGGAATAATGCAGGCGGCGGCAATTGGGCTCTTCTGTGATATAAAATCCACAGAAGATTGCTCGCCATAGAAACTAGAAAAAAAAGGGTCTTTGTTATTATCCTGCTCATTATTTCCTATTGCAGGATTATTATAAATCTGGGTTGCAGATGTGCAAGCGAGAGAGATCTCGCTGGAAGGGTTCCGGTATTTGATCGTACAGGTCACGTTGTATGTCCATGCACTGGAAGGCAGGACAAACGAAATTGCATCGGGGTTTGTGTGCAATGGAAGGAATCTACCCATGGCAGCTGAACAAACTGATGGTAGCTCGATAGAGACTAAAAGGGATTTGCTTATGGGATTGTGGTAGTGTTTAGGATGGCATCAGCAAGGATGCAGGTTCTATAGAAACACCACTGATGTTACACTGCTCGTCAACTATGAACGCAATAAATAAACCAATGGGGTTGTGACTTGGAACTTTAAACGCACTGATATTTATTATTATTCGATTACTGGAACAACTGGCTTCTTTTACATTTGGTGATATTGACTCCGATTACTGAAACTGGTGTCCTTTTACAATTAATGATATTAATTTCAACTGATTTTTTACGTTTAATAGTTTAACTTCAATTACTGAACTGGTGTCTTTTTACAATTAACGGTATTAACTTCAACTGATTTTTTACGTTTAGTAGTTTAACTTCAATTACTGAACTGGTGTCTTTTTACAATTAACGGTATTAACTTCAGCTGATTTTTTACGTTTAATAGTTTGACTTCAATTACTGAAACTGGTGTCTGTTTACAATTAATGTATTAACTTCAACTGATTTTTTACGTTTAATAGTTTAACTTCAATTTCTCGACACTTCACCAGGCTCGCGCGAGTTAACACCCAAAACCCTAATTATCTATAATGAGTCAATCCACAATAGACATTACAATCTACATTACGGATGACTCAAATCTACATTACGGAGGACTCAACATACATTCTACATTACGGATACATTTATTATCTATAAAATACTCATTAGCATTTCTTTATCTTAACTAGCATCCTTATCAACTGAAAATGTATAAAAACGAAACATTCACAACTAGAATGGCAATTACTCTAAGTCACGACCATAGGTTCGGACATTGTTTTCAGAAGTCTTTTTGTAAATATAGTCATATAAGTGAAGGAAAAAATAAAGATACCGTCTAGGAAGAATTAAACCTCTTCTTGACAAAGAAAAAATATATTTTTCCTTTCTGTGGCGACAGAGAGAATAACTCGCGCACTCTCTAGGGGTTGATATCTGACTGGTGTCCATTCGTCTACACACGAAGGAACCGTTCACGAAAGCCTCAATAGGGGAGGAGCTACACGATCAACTCGAGGCAGTAAATCGTGATTGGATTGAATAACATGGGGTGCATTTTGCATGTATGTGTATGCGCTACATACGATCAGCAACGGACGAACAAAGATAGATGTAAGCGTCGTTATTGCATCTCATCATAGCGATCATTAGCTGGTAAAAAGGTCTCTGTGATCTAAAATCAACAGAAACGCTAATTCCCATGATCAACGACGGGGACGCGGTTTGTTTGGGTTCGCCAGCATTGGATAGTTCGGTAGCTGTGTACACAATTAATTTGTGTAACACTCGCCGGCGACGGACCCATCGGGTGTGAAAATACACCGAGGATCCGCTAGGTACCGAGACACCATAAATCAACATTTAGTTGATTGACATGAATGCTCGTTGGAGAAAGGAACGAAAGAAAAACCTACAGCTGGGTAAACATAGGTCCGAAACGTTTCTATCTTACGATGGAGGGTATATTGTATATACCGGAATGGGATTTACATGGGCAAGCGCTAAGATGCGGCTTTGTTTGTACAGGCAAATGCAAATGCATTAGGATTGCTTATGCAGCCAATTTGAGTTAATTGGATGCAGCTGTATAGGCATCGATTTGCCTGACGTGATCGGGTGATCGCGTGGGAAAAAACAAACACAGGGAGATTTTTAAGAGCATAATTGACATGAATGTCGATAAAGGGGCTGCGGGAGTTTTCCTAATGGTTGTGTGGGGTAGATGAAGTATTATGCCGAACACGGGCACACGGTTTACTTCACTCCCCATCACTAATCGAAAGTTCCACCACAAATGCGAGCACCCAAATTGCCCATAAACGCGGAAGGATGAACGATAACACACAGTAAACTGCAGCACAGGAGGATAAGAAATAACACACTGTCTATTGGTTCTTTAATTGTTTTATTGTTGGTTGGGATTTTTCACACTATTGTTTATTATAGATTTACTTAAAAGTGGGGTTAACAATTATTGGAATGCAGGTTGACAAAGATACTTTGGAAGTACACGAATTCACTGATACATAGTTACGACCATTAAGAGGGGATTAGATAATGTACGCGGTACACATTTTTACACTTTGACTTTTGCTCGCGCGCAGCAGAATCAACGATTCAAACTAGCCTTTTTGTGCACACCGTACCGGCGCGGTACGGTGTATGGCGGGCGACCCGAACGCCTTGAAGGTTGGAATAGTACTCAAAAGATATCCTCTCCAATAAGGATATCGTTGTTTTACCTCCCACCAGGGAAAAGTAAAGTCTCTCTTGGTGGTATAGGAAACCAGATCTTGTAATAAAGGTCATGGTGGTATGTGTGGGATCGTTGAGATCAATGCTATTCACACGTGCAGTGGAACAACGAAACAGGCAGGCGGCAAGGGCAAAAGAAAAGGCGACCAAATGGTTCGCTCTTTAATGAGGGTCGTGTTTATGCAACGTCGCTATGACGGACGTTGGAAAAAAGGTGTTAATGGGATACGATACTTTATACCATGGAAATTGTATATCGTATCTTGGGTTAATTGCCGATACGCATCCCTTGCTTGCATTTAGGTATGCCAAGCAATTAGTGGTGGCGACGAAAGAAATGCATCATTGTTTGTCTATTGAATCGCTAGTGTTGCAGCTGTAAAAACAAGCTGACGACATAGTATTTTAACTCAGACAAAGGGTATCGAATGTTTGCTATTTATGGTGCATATGCACATTAAGGATCAATTTTAGGAATTTCAGATAATGCTTGAAAGCATTACATGTCCTTGGAAAAGGAAATGTTGTCTGGGGCAAATGCAAATGCATTGGCGGGAAACAATGGGAGTTATGGAATTCCTAAAAAGGTCAAGAAGAATTCTTACGGAAAATTGTATGCAAAGGGATGCAATGAAAAGGTAAGTTTTCTTTATAGGGATTTTAGGGTTATAATAATTGGGTCTGTTTGATGCGTGAAGCATTTAAGATGCTAATGCGAATTGCATTAGCGAAATCTGGTGCAGACCGGGTTGTGGTTATGGGGGTTTTTTCAGGAAGGCGAGCCGTGGGATCTGGCGGAACCGCCACAGTTGGGAATGGTCATGGGTGCCGATCAGGGGAGATATTGGTAGTGGGATATGGGGCCAAAGTGTTGCGTGGTTTTTCGAGCCCTGAAAAACCCCACAGGATCATTGCCGGGCGGGCCGAACCGGCTTCTTCTGCATGTATGTTATGTATACAGAAAATTCGATTTCGATGGAAAGCGCGAGGATGATGGGTGATTTTTGATTAGACAAACAACTCGTGAGACATGACCATTGCGATGGTTGTTCCTAGATAAGACAACGGATCATACAATTAGTCATGCAGCTGTGCAAGCAAGTAACTTGCCATGGCTTGTCGTTGGACCAACGGTTGGTTGGGCATGTGTCCACAGGGAAATTACTGTGTACATGATGGACATGGTTGCCGGCAAGAGGAACCGATAAGATTCCAAATGGTTCGTGAAGGATGTGAACCGAAATGCTTTTGGATGCAATAGGTGTTGCTTGATGCCATGGCAAGATGTTGATCTTGCCGTGGGTTATATTACAGGTGAGAAACGGTTTGAAAGGGAGCTTTATGCTGCATGATTGCAGGTGAGCGAAATGTCTTCTATTGCAGGTTGGGAATGGGGAGTTGGGTTAAGGGAAATGGGTGGTTCTTCGGATATGCTTAAAGAACCTTTGGCGGATTATTTGCCTGTCTATAATTGGTGCAGTGTTCCGCCGAACACTGTTCACAGGTAAACACTACAAAGCGACGAGACACTGTCACAAATAAATCAAACACGGAGGAATTTGTTTTCACGAACTGTTTATTGTTTTCCGTATTTTCAGGTTTAATTTTTTTGTTCTTAAGTTACTGTCTTACACATTTCATTTAACTTAAGATTACAAACGTACTACTGACACACTTCGTTTAACTTAGGATTACCACCGTTACTATTGACACACGCGCGGACTGACTTACTCTAAAGGATTCTGTAACTATCCTCACGTGACGGATGCTCGAAGTATACTCTCCGATATTGCTGTTCGATAAAGACTAATCTCTAAGTGGACTCTGTATTCATATCCTCCATCGTAAGGGAAATTTTCCCAGTGCATCTCTGCATCGAATTTCCCATCCTGTCCGCTAACAGAATTTCCCAAAGTATCTGTTAGCTGCATTAGCCATTGTCTCTGTAAAAAGGAGAAATCTTCCTGATGATCATTATCATCATCATTACCATTAATTGCTGGTGGTCGGTATCTCGTCCCTTTGTGTGTTGATCGGATGCCGCCGCTTATTCTCCGATCATTCTTTGGTTTATTTGTACTACACATCTGGCATGCGGACAAAGGATCGCATGCATTTCGTATGTGTACGCGGCCTATGGGATGTAAGGCTTGGTTTACCTCTATCAGGGATAGTGTTATGAGTTTATGGCTCTATGGCTGCTAATCAGTGGCACAACGAATCGCTTGTTTGCGCAAGTGTGCCTGGTTTAAGTGCTAATTGCATTTAGCTACCAGCGTGTGCATCCGTTGTTCGGTCTATTTACCGAAAATGGTATTTCTTTGGAAACATCGCGTTGATGTTTAGGATGGGAGATTGATGACCTGTATGCGATGCTTGCTGCATTTGACGCATTGCTTAGATGCCATTGCTTTAGCTTCCCTTTAAATTGGGGTAGAATACCATATATATATATGCGTTGAACTTGTGGGTATTGGCATCAGCAAGGATGCGAGTTCCATAAAAACACACCGACGAAAAGACAAATCACCGGACACCAACGATGAGTGCTTCACCAAAATTGTCTACAAAAACACACGCACCAAGAACAAAATAAATAAAACGGCAGGAGTTGTTGTTTGAATCATTAGTTCTTTATTTTCCTTGGTTATTCATCACTTTCCACAGTCGTGTCTTCCACAGTGTCCTGGCATTCACCTGAGTTTGAAGATGATGTCAGTAGAGCGCAGATAATAAATAATTAAGTCCACAAGTTATTAAAACAGTAAATGTATTTTGGAATTTAGGAAACTCTACACTTAGAATAGTCTGAGAACACAGAAATGTCGCTGTCTCCAATTACACACCGTTAAGTAGGTCCGATTTATTAACAACCGTAGCATTGGAAAGTTCTTGCACATTATCGTCTCGATTGGAACGAATGTCTTCCTATTGGAAGGAAGGACAAACGAAACGCGCATTGAAGAACGTATAGAAAAAAGAAAAATATGCAGCTGTTTAAACATAAGCGTGTATAAACCGAAACGTTTGTGTATACCGTAATGGTATCAAAAAGGTCAAGCTCTAAAATGCGGATTGTTTGGACAAGCCAATGAAAATACATTAGGATTGCCTATGCAGCCGATTCGAGATAATTGGTTGCAGCTGTATAGGCATCGATTTGCATGACGTGATCGTGGGATCGGTGATTGCTTGAGAAAAGCAAACACAGAAAGATTTCTGGGAGCATGATTGACGTGAATGTCGATAAGGGGACTGTGGAAGTTTTCCCAATGGTTGGCAATGGACATGGGTGCCGATCAGGGGTCACGAATATGGTTTAGGGAAAGTGCTTCTCAGCCATGTTCGGATGAACATGTCATGCATGTGTAAGTGCGAATTCGATGTCAGTTACGTGAAAAGGTCCGTGAGGTAATAGGACATGATGCACTGGGTGCAAGCATGTCTCGGGGCGAAAGTTTTTGTTGCCACAGCAAGGTAGTATTCTTCTTAGCAGCTGCTGATTGCTTGATTTGATCTCAGAATCGACACATCGAGTATTAGCTATATTTGCTTGGTAATGATTAATATGGGGATACATCTAATATATGAAATAGATATTTAATATGGGAATGGGTATATTGGGATTGTGGGAGGATGGTAGGACTTCGGGAGCACTACACGATCATTATTTGGTAAAATAATATCAAATTCAAGATTTGATGAACTGCTAATGCTGTCGGTGTACCAAAAGTTACTCCAACTAAAATTAGTAAAATGAGATGTACTGCTAACATTTTTTCTTTTTTAATTATTGCTTAGCTTGAAGTAAATGTTCTTGAAAGACTAAAATGCAATTAGTATTTGCCTTCGTATTTATTTACGTTATCTTCTTCACTCATATTATCTCCATTTACATTTCGCTTCTTTCGAATTTTTATGTACTCCAACCTTATTTTCATTTTTCTGTCGGCGGCTTGTGTGATTTGAATATCTTTAACAAATCATTGTGCTCATTCAATAGAGGATTGCTAAGCGGAACTGTTATATCCGCAAATTCTCGCAACAGATCGCTGAATGGACCGTTTGCGACTGTGCACGTTAACGTCAATGCCTCTCCCGCCTTTGCGTTTACTGGCTGAGAAAGAGACGTTAACGGGTCTATCAGTCTGTTGCTGGCTACGTCCACTACTAGTTTGTAGTGACGCAGCAGGTCCGAGCCTATTAGAGGTTCGGTCACATCGGTGTAATACTCCGGGCCGTGCTTTCCCGAAACTGCGGGAGAAGAGCCCGGAGTGTCGACGGTAAAAATGAGAGACGCAAAAAGGTCAAGTTAAAACAACGACACTTAACTTTATTCTTTGTGTATATTTAAAAGTACAAGGGTGATTTGAAATTGGTTGTTGAACGGCCAGGGGTTCGGATTTCGAAAAGAGACTGATCCCGAAATTGAAAAAGCACTCCCCTTTTATAGATTTTGGAGTTGACTTTTGTCAACTATTTTAATGTCAAAATTCCAAGAAATACACACAATGAATTAGTGCTTCGATTGGAATTTTGTTCTGGGAATTATTTAAAGGGTTTTGTTGGATAGATTCTGGGAAGGGAATCATGAAATGCGATTTGAATTTAGCATTTCATGATGTTAGGATTTTTAGGAATTGAGTCAATGTATGATGAATTAACTTTTGGTTAAATTCGTTGTACATGTGACTCAATGTGGAATTTGGATAAATGGAAAGTTTGGGATTTGGGTTTATTATGTGGAATTTTGAATCAATGTGCGATAATTGGCTTTTGGTTTAATTTATCGCTCATTGATTCAATATGAAATTTGGGATTTTCGTTATAGGATTATGGATGATGTTGGGGATTTAGATAGGGGTAGCGATTTGGGATCGCTACATCCTTCCCCTCTTTAGAAAAGAAAATTAATCTAGAGGAGATTAATTTTCTAGAATGGGTGAAAAAGCAAGAGGCGGTGGCATTTTTCAACTTCGGAATAGTTTACATTGTTTGAATTTTAGTATTGTTAGGTATAGATTGTTGTCTTATTATTATAATTATTAATTCTTATTATTCATTAAAGGTTTTACAGGTGTGGTATTAGTTAGTTTGGTTTATTTTTTCTTTCTTTATTATTATATTTGAGTTTAATCTAATTTGCTAACAATCATTAAATTTTGTTTATGTGTAAAAGAAAATTGTTTTTCATTATTAGTATACATTTTGTTTTTTTTTTGTATATATATTTGTTTTGGTTTTTTTCTTATTATTTAGTATTTGAATTTAGTCTAATTTGCTAACAATCATTAAATTTTGTTTATGTGCTCATTTTTATATTTACATTTGTGTTTTGTTTAGTCATATGTAAGTGTTTTTTTTTTTTTTGTGGTTTCACATTTTACGCATACACATGTTTTGGGAAAGGGTGTTTGTGTTTTGCATGTGGGGGCCTTGAAGGAAAGAGGGGGGGGGGGGGGGGTCTCTCTCTCTCTCTCTCTTTTTTCATGCTTTGAGCTAAGAGTTTAGTCTATAAATAGTTTTAAATTATTGTTGTGGACCACGCGTGTCCCCTTTCCAATCTTTAGGATTGTGTTTTCCCGGGATAAGATTTTTATGACTTCGTAGGGGCTTTGCCATAGGGAGGTTAGTTTGTTGTGTCTGGCGTGGTTTTTTAGCAGGACCCTATCGCCGACATTAAATTTTCGATTTCCCGATGTTTGGTCGTAATAGGCTTTGGATTTTTTCTTTCTGCCCGAGAGTATTTCCTTTGCGGTCCGATACCTGTGTTGCAGTCGCACCTTTAGTTCGTTTGCGTAGTAGTCATAGTTGTATGTGCCTTCAGGGTTTCGTTTGAGTGAGGTGGGTATATCGGCTGAAAAACCGTACAGTAGTTCGTGTGGCGGGTAGCCTGTGCTACTGTGGGGGGTAGTATTGTAAACGAACATAGCGTATGGTATCCAGGTATCCCAGGTGAGGGTATCTTGGTTAACATAGTGGCGGAGGTATTCTGCCAAAGTCCTGTGGCTTCGTTCCAATGCCCCGTTTGTTTGTGGGTGGTAGGGTGATGTGTTTAGTTTTTTTGTTTTAAGTAATGAGCAAATGTCCTTGAAAAGTGTACTTGGGAAGTTTGTACCACGGTCCGTCAGTAGGGAAGATGGTATGCCCTGCTGACAGACGATATTTTCTACGAAGATTCTGGCCACGTCCTTGGTTTCGGTACTGGCCAGGGGGTATGCGCCAGAAAACTTGGTCAGATCGTCCTGGAAAGTTAACAAATATTTGTTTCCGTTGTAGCTGGCTGGCAAGGGTCCAACTATGTCTAGAGCGATCCTTTCGAATGGCTTAGAGCTTGTTGTTGTTATTTTCATTGGTACCCTGGGATTTTTTTTACTTTTATTTAGTTGACAGGAGGTACATTTACGTATGTCGTGATGTCGGTTTTCATTGATGGCCAATAGTATTTTGACCTCATGCGGTTGATTGTTCGCGTGATTCCTTGATGCCCCCCAAATGGTGAATCGTGATATTCCGCGAGCAATTTTTGCACGTCATCTTCGTTTGTTATTAGCTTTCTTTCGTCGGAATAAATAAATATTTGGGTGCTAAGTTGCCCGAAAGCATCTTTGAGAAGAGCTGTGAAGATTGTTTTTGATTCTTCATCCATTGTGGGTATTGACAAACCGATTTGGTTGTGGTTGTGGTCGCGGCATACCTTGCTAAGGCCGGATAGGCATTCTCTGACGATGTTTCTGTCGCTCATACTTCTGAGGGGCAATGGCAGCGTGATAACGCGTGTCTTTAAGTTATCATAGTCTGCCTTCTTTCCCATTTCGGGTTTTCTAAAATGTTTGATCTTTTGGGCCAGCACGCTTTCTTCGGGGGAGTTTGTTAGGGGAAGTATTATTATGAGAAATTCTAATTTTTTGTCGGAATAGATGGATCCTTTTTGTTTATGTAATAAGAGATCGGGGTTGGTTTTGTGGACTTGGGTTTCCTGGGGATTCCTTTCTATTTTTGCCTGTTCCCGTGTGGTTACCAGAATGTGTTTGTTGGGGCCCGCTATGTTTTCGACAGTTATTCGGCTAAGGGCATCGGCATTGGTGTTGTTCTTACCCTTTTTGTGGATGATGGTGTAGTCGTATTCTTCTAAGAGAATTTTCCAACGCATCAGCCGAGAAGTAGGGTCTTTTCGTCCTATTAATCACTGTAGGGAACTGTGATCAGTGACGATGGTAAATCTTCGTCCATAGAGGTATGGTCGAAATTGAGCCAATGCAAAAATGACCGCTAGTGGTTCTTTCTCGGAGGTGGTGTACCGGGTTTCGGCATCGTTTAAGGTGCGGCTGGCAAAAGAAATGGGCTTGTCCTGGCCTACTGTGCCTTGGGAAAGAATGGCTCCCAGGGCAATGTCGCTTGCGTCAGTTGTTACGATGAATTCCCGGCTGAAATCTGGGTATGCCAGTATTGGTGCGGTGATAACTTTTTGTTTTAAAATAGTGAATGCCTCGTCACAAAAGGCATCCCAGTGGAAAGTGGCGTTTTTTCTGAGCAGTCTGCTCAGTGGCTTGGCTAATTCGGCGAAGTTTGGGATGAATTTTCGGTAGTAGCCGACGAAACCGAGAAAGGATTTTACATCTTTTTGTTTTTTGGGCACAGGGAAGGTTTTTACTGCCTTGGTTTTTTCAGGATCTGGTCTTATGCCGTCTTCTGAAATGACGTGCCCCAGGTAGGTGAGCTCTTTTCTTATAAAGTGGCATTTCTCGGGTTGTATTTTTAAGTTGTGTTCGTGTAGGCGGCCGAGGACTTTTATGAGCCGTGAATTATGGTCGTTCAGGTCGTAACTGTAGATCACGATGTCGTCCACGTAAACGAAGCATTCGATTCCCTGAAGACCCATGAGAACATTGTTCATGAGTCTTTGGAACGTCGCGGAGGCATTTTTCAATCCGAAGGGCATGCGATTGTACTCGTAGTGGCCAAATGGGGTGCTGAACGCTGTTTTGTCTTTGTCTTGGTCTTTCATGCGTATCTGGTGGAAACCTTTGGCCAGGTCAAGCGTGCTGAAATATCTAGCTCTACCTAATTGGTCCAAGATGTCGGTGATGTTGGGCAGTGGGTATGTGTCTTCTATGGTTATTTCGTTTAATTTTCTAAAGTCGACGACCACCCTCCATCGTTTTGTCCCATCCGGGCCTGGCCTTTTGGGAACCAGTAGAAGGGGGGAATTCCAGGGGTTAAAACTTGGTTGTACTACACCATTGTCCAACATTTCGTTCACCTGCTTGTGGATTTCCTGCTTGGAGCTGTCTGGCAGGCGGTATGGCCTTGAGTAGAGGAGCGGTTTTCCATTTTCTGTGATGATTTGGTGTCTTATGGCGTCGGTGTAAGTGAGGTGGTCGCCCTCCAGAAAGAAGAGGTTGTTATATTTGCGACAGATATTTAGGATGGACCTTTTCTCTTCTTCATTACAGTGTTGCAGTTTCAGGAGTGATTCCAATCGCGCAAGCTTGTTTTTTGTGTGGTTCTTTGATTCGTTTGCCCGGACCACATCGTTGTCTTCCAGCCTTTCCCATTTGACTTTGATGTCGTTGATTTTTATTTCTTGGCTCGAATCCAAGGTATTCATAACGAGTATCTTGATTTTGTTATCCTTGGTCGCCGTTAGGGTGTCGCCTAGGTATATGCCTGGTCTGACGTGGGTCTTTTGGATTATTAAATTTTCGCCAGCTTTGTTCTTAAAGGGAATTTCTACTATTTGTTGCGTTCGGGGGTGCATTATACTGGGGTCCAGTGCAAGCTCACGCTCGTTGTTTAAGGGTTCCGGTAGGGTTTTGTTGGGATTGGGATTTTGGCCTGAGGTATTTTCTGCTAGGGCTTCCTTTTCCGCCGGCTTATCCCTTGTTAGGATTTTATGTTGTAGTCCGACGTTATTAGTCAGTTTATTAGCGTTATTCGGGGTTTGAGAAGGAGAGGGCGAGTGTGGTTTTGGGATAACTTGTTCGACTGTGTTTATTGGGACATCGGATCCGGCCCGTAGACAAACGGATTCAGATGTTGACCTGCATGTTTTACCCTTAGTGGCTCTTTCCGATTTTTGGGAGACATCGTAGTTGTCATGCAGCAGCCTTTCGGTATCCTTATTGCCAGTAGTGTCCGTGGACGTCACCTCGTAAGGTGTGGCATTTTCCTTTTCCCTCTTTTCCTTCTGAAATTCCGTGATCTGCTCAGGTGTTCCCTTAGTTCCCCTTTTTATAGAGATCTGAATAAATTTCTTTTGGTAGTCGATTTGGCACTGGAATTTGGTGAAGAAGTCATTTCCCAAGATGCCATCGTATTGGAGGTTGATTTTTTCATTCATAATTTGAAAAGAATGTTTGAGGGCTATAGTGTGGTTGTCGGTTTCGAATTTTAGTTCGCCTTCTAATTCCCCACCTGTGTTTAGAGCTTCCCCTGTGATTGTGGATATTGTTATGGGAGCCGTAAAATGTGCGGCTTGTATTTGAGCATCCTCAAGCTTTATCAGACTGATGTCTGCACCTGTGTCGATAAGAAACGTAGAATACCGGTTATCCGATGGATTGAATTTGACTCGTATCACTGGTTCCTTGAATTCAGGGCAGAAAGATACGAACATCTTAAAATCTACATCGGGGTGAGGCGTGCGTCGGCGGTCGTTTGTACCCGAGAAGGAGTGCCGGCGTTCGCTACCCGGGTTGATTCGTTTCCCTGAAGGGGTACGTTAGGTGTGGTTTGATTTTGCCTGATGTTTTGGATTCTTCCCCGGGGGAAGCTTGTAGGTGTTTCGTTTAGTGGCGCGCTTGGTGTGTTTCTGAAAGGGTTTCGGGTTGCTGGAGCCTGGTTTTGGGTCTGCAAGTGCGCCATTCTGTTTCTGCATTCTGCCTGAGAGTGGTTAAATCTCTTGCAGTATGTGCATTGGAGGCGTGCAACCTCTGCCTTGATGTGTTGGGGGACGAAGTTCGGGAAGTTTGTGTTGCGGTAACAGGTTGCGGAGGTGTGTCCTCTTTTGTTGCACGTCTGGCAGATTTGTTGTTGATTTCCTCTTAAGGTGTTGGCTGGGGTTGTCACTGTGTTGACTCTGTCCAGTCTTCGGGATTGTTCTAGTGCGTAGTCGATGGCTGTTTTTAAGTTTTGGGCGTTGTGTGACTTGACTAGAATCCCGAGATTTGGGTATTTTAGTCCGTCTACGAAGGCGTTTAGTGCGATTTTCTGGTTTTCCTCCAAGAGGTATGTTCGTACGGCAGGGTCTACGGAGCTTGCGAATGTAGCTTCGTTTAATTGATGCAGGAGGTGTGTGAGTCTATTTCCGAACTCTTTTACGCCCTCCTTGCTATCCTGTTTTACTGCCACCAGGTTGTTTTGTGCCG
This sequence comes from Microdon myrmicae, assembly GCA_963931805.1. Lineage (NCBI taxonomy): Eukaryota > Metazoa > Arthropoda > Insecta > Diptera > Syrphidae > Microdon > Microdon myrmicae. Next base: position 41,316,146 of record OZ007502.1, read on the forward strand.
CGGATATGGAGGTGAGAATTTTTAATTCGGATACAAGGTCCTCCCAGGTTGGAATGACCTTGTACCGGATGCAGTCGTGTGCCGGCCCTTGGAGTCTTGTTTTGACTATTTGCAGGAAGAATGATTTTTGGCTATCGTCCCGTGCTTGTGAGAAAACGATATCTCCGCACGAGATGAATCCCTCTAATTTGTCTGGGTTGCCGTCGAACACGGGCACGAAGCACGGTGAAGTTCATTTAGGGGTTCTTCTCACGTTTTCCAGTGGGCAGGACTTCCTGAAGCTCCGCCTTGTGTTTTTTGATCGGGTAATAATGTTTGTCTTAAGCGGGTTGGTTTTTTGAATATAAGATTTGGAAAGCGGACTCAAGGGGAAAATCCAGAGAGTGTCAATGAAAGAGGGCAAAGGTTCGGGTAAAAATTTGGCTCTGTTAGAGACACCGGTCATGAGGGGAGAAAAGGCTGAATTTAAAATATCTTTGCGGCGGCGGGGGGGGGGGGGGGGGGGGGGGGGGGGGTGTATGTGTATAATGTACCTTCTGTTTTGGGTTTTTTATTTTATTAATTTGTGTGGCTTTTATTGCATATATATATATATAAAAATTTTTTTTTTCTGTTTCGCCTTTTGTTGGCGCGATTTAGAAGTAATTTTATAGTTGGTAAAAAGGGAAAAAATTAAAAATAAGAGTACCTGGTTGCCTTCGGTGTCGTCGGTATTTGGTGTATGTATTTTGCTGGGGCCTTTTGGTTTTTTTGGTGATGTTTTCGCGTTGTCCCGTCCTGCCTTGTTTTTGGGTTTTGCTTTGTGTCTGCTGCCAGGTTTGTGTTTAAAGTTTCTTTTTTCACTTTCTTTATTTCGAATTAAACCAGTTTTGTTCCAAAACACACTACTTTTTAAGCGTTGCTAAAACATTTTGTTGTTAAGTTGTTTGAAAATGTTTTTTCTTCGAATTTTTCCCAACGCAAACCATGTCAATATTTTTTGTATTTAGATAGGGGTAGCGATTTGGGATCGCTACATCGGCCACTACGAAGTACCATCGAATTGGTCGACGTAGCCCTATTTCCAGGGTTATTAATTTCCTTCCGTATGTCTTAATCGGTGTATTGTTTGCGGCGAACAATCTCAGCTTATCCGGCAACCGATTTGCAGGTGCGTATGAGCGCGGAAGAAGGGAAATATCCGCACCTGTGTCAATAATGAAGTCCATATTTAACTTCAAATCGTATATTGACAAGCGACTTATCTGGGGATTGCCGGCCGTTTGCGCTTTTTTTTTGTTTTACACACAATGTTGTCACAATACTATTTAGAATGTAATATTACTTATCTTTACTACACATTACCTGTCACATTCAAAATTACCTCCACTCTGAGGTTAACAAATTTGTTTTGTGTTTGAAAAAAAAATTGTTTCGTGAACAATAAATTTAAAAGTGTAACTACTTAACTTGTTATTTAACTAATTGTATCGACTTAGTTTATTTTGTTTGTGTTTTAAATTCTGCTCTGAAGGAGCTTACAGGTTTTTCACTTAATAAATTTAGAAAAGGAAAAAAAAAAGAAAACTGAATTATTGCTTTGTTTTTGTAAATTTATGAATACTATTGTTTTAAGTTTTTCTCGGAAGGAACTCGTACTAGGAATTGCAAAAAAATAGATCTTAAAATTTATTTAACACAATATAGAAATTCAAGAAAAAGAAAGAATATATGAAATAGAAAATTGCTTTTAACTTGCGGCTTTGTCCTGCGTTGCTCTGCTGTTGGGCGTCCGTGCTGAGTTTGTCCTGGTGGCTGTGGTTTTGTGGGCACTTTTCACCGGCACTGGATGTCACTGCCACTGTGTGTTTTTCGGCACTTTTGCGCTAAGTTTCCGGAACTGTTTTATTTTTTTTATTTTCGCGTGTTCACCGTTTTATATCACGACCGTGCTCTTTCGCGTCTAAGTCTCGCGAGTTCACTTTGATTTTTGTCTTTCGCGCGTGTTAACTGTTTTTTAAAAAAATTGTTTTTCGCGGGTTCTTATTTCCCACGTCGGGAAGTCACCAATTTGGCGGATTTATTTGTTGCCCATTGTGGGTTGATACTGGAGCGAAGGTTTCTTGGCCTTCGGTTGAAGGTTTTGTTGCAGCGTTCCGCCGAACACTGCTAACACACAAGGAAATCCACAAAGCGAAACGGCACAATTAAACACGGAAGAAATTGTTTTTCAGTTATTTATTTTAGTTCGAACTTTATTTAGCACAACATACTATCTACTTCACACATTGGATTTCGCTACCCGCAACACACGACTAGAAATACATCCGAGTTACATTGAAACGCGATTCTTTACGTTATCGTATTCACGCGTTATGCCGATGACCTTCTCGTTGAGGTTTCTCAATGTTCGACCTCCTCGGTGGGGCTCGCTGTCCTCCTACTCGGGACGGATATTCGATATATCCTTCTCGTCCCCGTGACGATCAGAATTAGACTACTCAATATACCTGATGTCTCGAGCGTTCGGGGTAGACTCGCCGTCTGCTCACACAGATACTCAGATTCAAAATTGGTATCTGTATCTATCCGGAAAAATTTCCCTATTTGCTCTGCTAACAGAACTTCCGAATTTCTGTTAGCAGCATGTTATCACATCCCCGGGGATATTTTGTAGTTTCCTGAAAGGGGAAGGTCATCTTGCATACATCATCATTATCGCTAGCATTTCATCTCCACGGCCTTCTGTTTGCACAGAACATCTGGCGCCCAGACCGGAGATATTCGGCGATTGTTTGGACGTACATCCCGTGGGTCTTATTTGAACTTGGTACCCGGAATCGAAATCCATTAGATCTTTATAATGGTGCGACCGGAGTATTGCCTTTGTTGGCTTAACTCCTCATAAATCATCGGATATCTCGTTGAGATATTATCGATTGCGATAGGTCGTGGCTGCCTTCTGTTGTTCAACGGATTTGGGTGGTCCTTGCATTAGATTACCCGCCCGTGCATCCGTTGATCGGCTCATTCTTTGATGATAGCAATTCTTTTGTATCGAATTTCGGAATTGCCGGTTCGATGAGATGTTCCTGGGCGCAGGCAGCATGTATGGCATTTTGGGAATTGTTTTTAGGAATAGAACTTATGGATGTTTATATCTTTGTTTCAGGCATGATGAATTATAATTGTTGAGCTTGACCATAAAAACTTTGGGGACGTTCAGTTCCTTGCTTTTTGGTGTCGGTCTCAACGTTGGCTGCGAGTTGCAGGCCCTATGGTGGGACTTTGGGACACGCGTCTGTAGGCGCGTGCAACGTTCTCAGGTAAGTAAGTTCTTTGAAGGTAGGAACCTTACCTGCACGGAATTGTGCGTTCGTAGAACGCTACACGAACACTGCTCAAAACGCAAGGGGGAAGAAAACGATGGTTGACCTTCGGGACCGAGCGGACACAACACAGAAACAAAAACACTCAGGCGATGCTATTTATGCTTAAACATTTTTTATTGTGAATGATCCTTACTTATACTTATTATTAGTGTTAAATGATTTTAATAAATTCTTAAACATTACACACACGAATTGCGGCACAAACGTTTTAACCCACCGTACCGGCTCTGGTACGGTGGATGACGAGCGACCCGACCGCTCTAAAGATTGAATTACGACTCCCTGATCTCTTGCTCGTTCAGAGCTCACTCGCTCATCGTGATCATGGTGGTATGTGTGCCTAAAACAAAGAAAGACATAAAGTGCATTCCTAGGATACGATTTCGGTAAAGCAAAACCGAAATCGTCGGATGCATGTGCGTAGCAGCTAAACAGAGAGACCATGATGCGATGCGGGAATGTGCTAATTAGTTTTAGCTAGATTACGGGGAAATGGTGTTTATGGCATCGCTAGTAAGGGTACGTATTGAATACCCATTTGCATTGTTTATGCTTGGATTTCAATTGATGCCAAGGGACGTGGAATGCGTATTTGCTTTGGGTTGCACATTTTGCGAGTTAGGGAATCTTATTGCTGGGAGAAAAACGTCGCCTAGCTAAATGTATAACTAAAGAAATTTATCGTATACATGAATGAAGCTGGGAGTAGGCGACGCGATGATAATTATCCCTGGCTGGAATGGTTACATGATATGTGAACCGAGGGTTTTTCTTTTCAGGAATTTTTCTGGTACCGAATTGGTTTAGAATACTAGATAAGCAAAGAAAGAAATCTTACGGAAAATTGTATGCGGAGGGATGCATGAAAAGGTAAGTTTTCTTTATAGGGATTTTAAGATTATAGATGGTAATCTATATAATGCGTGAAGCGTTTACATGTACTAATACTGTTGCATTAGCGAACTTAAGGAGGTTGGGTAGTAGTTATGGGGGTTTTTTCAGGTAAGTGGACTGTAGGTTTTGGCGGAACCGCTACATTTTTAGTTGGTAATTAATACGACAGGAAACATTCTTTTAATTTAGAATTTCACATTAACTGTAAAAGTTTTAGTTGATAATTAATAAGAACTGTGAACGTTTGTTTTTAACACGAACTGTGAACTATTGACTTCCACACAAACTGCGAACGACCTGAATAATCTGGTGATTTGGAGATGACAAACAAAAATGACGCGACTCTTGACTCGGACTCTCCGGTTCGGCGATAAAAATCTGACTGAATCCTATTCGCAACCATCAGATCGTCATGGCAGCGAATAGCTTCAAAAAAGGGAGGAGCGACACGATCAACCAGAGGCAGCCCATCGTGATTGGGTATGGTGACATGGGGTGGATTTTCCATGTATGGGTATCCGCTACTGAAGGCCAGCAACGAACGAACATAAGAGTATGCGGGCGTTGTTGTTGTAACCCATCGCAATGATCATTAGAGGAAGAAATAGTTCTCTGCAATCTTATGTCAACAGAAACGCTATTTCCATGATCGAACGATGGGATACGCATTGTTTGAGTTCGCCAATATTGCATGGGGTCGGCGGATGTGCACACAATTGATTTGTGTAACGCTTGCCGGCGGCAGACCTTTCTGGTGTGAAAAACACACCGAAGATCTGCTCGCCCTAGGAGAGGTCATAAATGAACATTTAGTTGATGGACATGCTGTTTTCTAGGTCCGCGGACGGTTGGCGGCCGTTAATAGAAAATTTCGATATACTGTAAACAATCCGGAAGATATGGATGCAACGTTTGGTTTTGCAAACGAATATAGGATGCAACCGTTGCCAGTTGTTTAAAATAAACACTTGACGGCCACATACAATTCGATGCATGGGCGCATGTTGTTTTAGGGTATGTTCATCCCGTTGGCGGTACTGTGGGGGGGTAGGTAGGCGCCAGCACGGACGCGGTTTCACGGTACCTCCAACACGTCACTGTGTAAATAACACTGACAACGTTCACCAACGGGGGAGAGAGAAAAAGAATAAAACGCTTCTGTCCGGTTTTAATGTTAATGTTTTCCTTCGTATTTTTATTTTCCATTTACACATGAAACTTATATAACGTATTTGATATTGTAACACAATTTGATATTATTTAGTGTTTTTTTTTTACAAAAGTTTTTAATTGCTTCTTAACTAACTACAAATTCAGTTTCACACGTATAAATGTGTTTTAAGGCACTTAAATTATGCTTCTCCTGAAGACAACACATTCACAACATTTGAGTTTATATAGGCTTTGTCGTTTTGGTATACATACAAACAGCAATTCGGTTTCGCTGGCTAGTCCTTCGCATGACATTTGATCCACTAGTTAATCTTACTAATCACGTCCGGACATGACTTGTCATTGCCCGTGGTTTGTTTACCGCGTTTGAAACCGATCTCGGATGCGTATCGAAAGAAATAAAGGTATTGAGACGCGGACAATGGTTCTTAAACAACTTTTTACACCTGACACAACGGGCAATTCTTATAAGCGACCAACACGAGTAAGTATTTCAACTGGGCGACTCGGACTGGTGAAAAAAGGGAGGGATGCGCGCGTTATGGCGGTTAGATGGCGACTGACTTATGAAATGAAAATAATTCATTCAATGCGTCGTGGCGGTGCGTCATAGCGAAATTAGGTTCGCTGCCAATTATGAAGAATTTTGGAGGAGTTGCTATGCTCGCATAGAACTCAGTTCCAGCGAATTCTGGCCGTATAGGCTGGGTTGAATTCGTTGGTTGGGTGTACCGGGAAATTGGCTTTGGGGACGCGAGCAAGTACGGGCATGCATTTTCGGAGGAAATTGGTATTGCTTGGGTGCAAGCAAGGAATATTATTTGGGTGAAATGTTAACCGAAGTAATTTCGGGGAAATGAGCGCGGCTTGGTTAGCTGTTAATGTTCCGTTGAGGATTTGGATATGCGTTTTGTTAAGGCATATGAATTTCGGGGAGATTACGATTGCTTGGTCACAAAGAGGAAATATGAATTACGTGGAGAATTGACCGAAGCAATTTTGGGAAAATGGATGCGCGGATGATTAGAATATATTTTGTTGAATTATATTCTGTTGGGAGTTTGGAAAATAGTTTTTATTGTGGATTGGTGAGATGTATGTTATTGCGGATTGGGTTTTTGCATGTTTGCAGGTTAGGGTTGCGGGTTGGTTCTCCGTGTGATGTAGAGAACCCCCACAGTACCGTCAGGCGAAAGTATCTGCTTGGGTGTTTACTTTGTGTAAACGAAAACAGCTTCGATAGCCAGCGTGAGAATCGTGGCTACTCGTTGCTTAAGTAAATATTCCAGATCATGACCGATGCTGGTGATCGTTCCCAGATACGGCAACGGATCATAAATTCGATCATGCGGATAACCAAACAAATATGCGCGCCTGAAAGGCCAATGTTTAATTTGATCTTCTCTTCCTTTGGAAAGATAGATCATAGAACATGCCGTTGAAAATCGGTTGATGCTGGATTGATGTCATGGCAAGATGATAATCTTGTCATGAATTATGTTTTCAGGTATGATCGCTCGAAGGGGGCTTGGAACAGCCCTTAAAAAGGTAAGCTGCCTATGGGGTATTTATGTCGGTTATCCGTGGGGATAACCGAATTGATTCCAGCAAATTGGTTGGCAGTTAATGTAGGGTTATATTTGTATTTATTTGTTTTATTAGGCTTACCTCCTTTTAGTGCCCACCATTGAAAGTCATTTTTTAGTTTTATTTATTTAATTATTTTATTTATTTAATATTTAATTGTTGTTTAATTTTGGCCGTCGCCTTGACCACTGGATCCCAACTGATCTCGAATCCAAAATGCACTCCCCTTTTATACTCTGTGGCAACAGAGATTTGTTAAAAATATTATTTAAAAATTCCAAGAAGCCCAAACAAAATTGTGTGTGCTTCAATTGGAATAGGATTCCCGGAAGTGTACACGAACTCTATTTGAACTAATTCCCGGAAGGAGAAATCATGAAATGCATTTAGTATTACGCATTTCATAATTTCAATAGTTATAGGGAATTGAATCAATGCACGACAAATGGACTTTCGTTTAATTTTGTCGTGCATATGATTCAATTGGATTGGGATATAAGTTACTTGGAAATTGAATCAATGCGCAACAAATGAACTTGTGGTTTAAATCTATCGTGCATATGATTCAATTGGATTGGAATTATAGGTAAGTGGGTGAGAGTAGTGATTTAGGATCACTACATTCCTCCCCCCTTTAGAAAAGAAAATTAGTCTGGAAGAGGTTAATTTTCTAGAATGAGTGAAAAGCAAGGGGCGGTGGCATTTTGAATTCGCGATAGTTTACATTTTTTGTTTTAGTTTAACATTTAATGTATTAATTCGTTATGTTTAATATGTGTGCTACATGTTGTATTTTCTCTTTTGCGGTACTGCTTCTTAAGTTTGTTTGTATAAAGAATGGTATGGTATTTATCTAGTAATTGTGGCTGGTGTCATGTTTACATTTATCATTTAAGTATATTAATGAAAGTGAATTTTAAAAATAGACATATGTATTATAAGACTAAGTAAATAAATTTTGAATTAATAAATGTTCTTATTTTACTTCGTGTTTTATAACGTTATTTTTGTAATCTATACTTAAGCCATTAATATTTATTTTTTGTTGTTGTTCATTTAATGCTAGATTAATAGAGATAGATGTGTATTTATTTTTAAAGAGCGCCTTACACTAGTAGTAAATACGAATTATATTTTATAATATTATATAGAATTCTTTATATCTTCATTCTTTCTTTGTATTTTGATTTAATCAATTGATAACATGGCAATTTTAGCTTAGGTCTGTTTTCGTATATCTGTATTGATTTTTTTTTTGTATTATATGTTTTTGTTTCAGTTTGCTATTTAGTGTTTTCTTAATGCTCATATTTTTCATATTTCTAAGTTAGATCTTAAGTAGGATTTACATATATTCTTTGAAATAGTTATTTACAATTTTGTTTAGTGTTCATAAATTGTCTTCCTCATTGAGGGTCAATATGTGTTTTGTTTTATTTGTATGTGTTTTCTTTTTTTTTGTATTTCATTACATTTATTTTAATATTACCACTTTTTTTGTTGTTGCCCTTTTTGTCTATATTGTATATCTATTAGTATTTTTAAGTGATAAAGTATTGAACTACAATACACCCTGGGGATAGTATATGTCTGGGGTTGAGAGTGGAAAGGAATGTGAAACTAGGGTGAAGATCAGAACTAATCAACCTAGGAATATTGTTTTAATCTCCTATTGTTTACCTTTATTGATTTTTGACTAATTTTGATGGTCGTATTGTTTGGCTCAGTTATTCCTGTAATGAGGAAAGGGCCCTTCCAGATGGGTGTTTGTTTATTCTTGGGGTTTTTGTATCTTACCAACACCATGTTTCCCTCATGAAACGTTTCTGACTGTGGTTCCTTACCGGAGCAGGTGGTTACCTTTAACGAACGGCATTCATTACACTGCTTTCTATATTTCCGAATGTCGGAGAGCATGGACGGCCACCAGTATCTTTGTCGTATCTTATTATACGATTTGGTGATGCTTTGATGTCCACCGGAAGGGGAATTATGATAAACCCTGAGTATCGTCGCGATCTCATCGAGGTTTATTATTTTTTCGGGTGTGTTGGGCTTTTGCAAAAAGTTTGTATTTTGAGAGAAGCTGGGGCACGAGTTTTTTGGATTAGCTGACGAAGTGTCAGTTATTTGATTAATACCTTTGATATTACCACTTAACTCCTTAGGGCTCTTTTTCTTATGGTTAAGATTTAACCTGAAGATTTTGAGCTTACCTTGGGCTTGCTCCTGTTTCCCTTTAGCGTATTTATTTTCAGGTGCCTTTTTCTCGATGTGTGAGAACTTTATTGGCACACTAAATACTTTGGGGTTTATTTCCGTGCGAGGAAAAGTGACGCGTTGTTTGGGGCCTTTCACATTGCAATATTTTGACAAAAAGTCATTTCCAAGCAGACCGTCTTCTGATAGACCGGGCATACTGCTCACTACTTGGAATGTGCATGGGAGTTTGGGCTTACCTTTTAATTGGAAGTTGACCTTGCAGGTTCCCAAGGTCCTAATGCTTCCGAATGGCGTCTCTAAAGTGAGAGCTTCTTGCCGATTTATTTTGCAGTCTGTTTTGCTAAGGCAATTTTGGTTGATCAGACTGATTTCAGCGCCGGTGTCCACTACTAGCGTTGTGTTCTTGTTAACACCTACATCTATAGGTAGTTGGACAGTTGGGGCGCTGGTTAACGGCGCGCGTGGGGTCCTGATGTGGTAGCTCCTTTTTGCCACCGAGGGTTTTGACCTTCTTTGTTTGGAAGTAGAGGATTTCTCTGCAGTTTGACATTGAACTTGCGACTCCCATTTCAGCTTTTGCTGACAGGATCCCAGATTGTGACCTTGTTGGCCACAGAAGTCGCAAGTCTGCCTTACGTGCAGAACTCTTTTTACTTCCCTTAATTGCCGGCAATCACGGATATCGTGATTTAATTGCTGGCCGTGTGTGCAAAAGGGTGTGTTCTTCCTTTTCACACAATCCTCATAGGCATGCCCCCTTTTGTTGCAGTAACTGCAGGTTATTCTACTGAGAGGGTCTGCATGTGTCAGGGGTATGCTGAGGGGGTCTGCTTCCATTATTCCTTTGGTTTCCCTGTATGGTTGGTCAGCTGGCGGCATTCGCGTCTGAAGCTGTGGAATCCCCTGTGTAATGGGTTGTCTGTATGAAAACTCCTCTATAGTTGGAGTATTGGGCATTAAAGTTTGTCTCAATTCGGTACCTAAAGTTGGGTTATAAGCTTCTGGAGGTGCTACTGGTGTATAAGGCGAAGGAGAGTTAAATGAAACCTGCGAAGAGATTAATGGCCGCTGAGGTTGTTGGATTTGTTCCAATTCTAATGTTTTTTCCATTAAGGAATCTATTGGTACATCGCCCATCAGTAATAAAAATTGTCGATGGTACGGATTTATCAACCCCTTTTTGTAGATGCTTTTTGCAAAGTCATCTAATTGTATCTTTACGGCCTCAGACAATATGGGACCGTATTTTAGTTCCGCGGCTTTCTTACATTCCCTTAACGACTTCTTTAGTCGTAATTGGAATAGGATAATTGCTTCTGCCGGATTTTGCCGAGTAGCTAATAGCTTATTTACCAGGTCCTGATAATTTTCTGCTGGCAAATAAACTTTCCTTAGCAAGTCCTCGGCTTCCTGAAACGTTGCGAACGGAGTGGACGCGAATAAGGCAGAAGCTTCACCCCGTAGCCTAGTAGGGAATATTTGTAAGAAAGCCCCTGCTGACAGCTTCGCAACCTTTGTGTAATCAATGGCCATTGCTTCAAAGGTTGCGAGATCCGTTTGGTGCTGAAGAACTGGAATTTCCGATAAGGATGGGCTGGGGTCTCGAGTTTTGATCGGAGGGTTTGCTTCGATTATGGTTCCGCTGCGAAGTTTTTTCGGTGAAGGGGGTACTTGGTCGCGGGAAATATTAGGGTTTGAGGTGGTTCCCTGTTTCATAGATCAAAAGAGAAAAATAGTAGTAGCAATATAAACGGGAGAGAGGGGTACAGGTATATGGTTTTCAGATGTTTGCTATCCCAAGGGCGAGTGTTAAGATTATTATTTTTGTTTAGAAATTCTTCCCTAGGATAGGTAGGTGCACAATATATACAGACAGACAACTAGGGATATACGTTTTACAAGGTTGATTGGTAATTTTGGGATTATTTTAGAATAGCTTAATTATCAGATAAATATATGTTGTCATTAAGTGATTAATTATAAGGAACATGGTAAACTATACTTAATCAAAGCAAATTATTCCTATTAAAAAGAAAAATAAATGGTCACTTAGCTGTTCTCTGTTGTTGTAGTTGTTGAGCAAGCTGCTGTCCATTGGTCCTGCTGCTGTTGGAGCTGCTGTTTCTGACTGCTTCCGCTCGCCGATATCTCTCAAAATTGGATTGTTTGTTTTGAGGCGGTTGGTACTCTGCCTTCGTTGTGGTTTCTGTTATTGTTGGGGCCGTTGCTGCCCGCGAACTTTGATGTGGTTTTTTTTTCTTTGTTTTTGACACTGGTGTTTAAGCCCCAGGCACGCTTTGAATTATTATTTGTTTTTTATTATTTTTTTATAATACTTCCTGGTGTTTAAGCCCCAGGCACGCTTTTGTTACTGGTTTCCTTATTATTTTCTTTTGTTGGTTTTTGATTTTAATTACCAAGTCGTACCTCCGAAGCCAGACTCAGCTCCGGACGCAGGGCTGAAGGTGTCTTGTGCCCAGTACGCTTGGAATTGTGTTATTGTAGTGATCAAGGGTTTTCAAGCACTTACAAGTCTTTAACTTTGGCTTCCTTGATCCTACCGGCTGCGCCAATTATGTAGGGTTATATTTGTATTTATTTGTTTTATTAGGCTTACCTCCTTTTAGTGCCCACCATTGAAAGTCATTTTGTAGTTTTATTTATTTAATTATTTTATTTATTTAATATTTAATTGTTGTTTAATTTTGGCCGTCGCCTTGACCACTGGATCCCAACTGATCTCGAATCCAAAATGCACTCCCCTTTTATACTCTGTGGCAACAGAGATTTGTTAAAAATATTATTTAAAAATTCCAAGAAGCCCAAACAAAATTGTGTGTGCTTCAATTGGAATAGGATTCCCGGAAGTGTACACGAACTCTATTTGAACTAATTCCCGGAAGGAGAAATCATGAAATGCATTTAGTATTACGCATTTCATAATTTCAATAGTTATAGGGAATTGAATCAATGCACGACAAATGGACTTTCGTTTAATTTTGTCGTGCATATGATTCAATTGGATTGGGATATAAGTTACTTGGAAATTGAATCAATGCGCAACAAATGAACTTGTGGTTTAAATCTATCGTGCATATGATTCAATTGGATTGGAATTATAGGTAAGTGGGTGAGAGTAGTGATTTAGGATCACTACATTAATGTCATAGCAAGGTTGTATAATCTTGCCGAAAATTCAACTTTAAGGTAAGTTGTACTTGCTGATAATGGTGGGGATCGAGCGATGCGTGGCTCTTCGGGCCCTGAAAACCCCCACATCACTCCCTCCCCAGTGACGTAGTCACGAAACTGGTAAGGCAGATTAGGAGGAGGTTAGTTGGGTATGGGCGAGCGCGGGGGGGTTGTGCCGGTGGAGTAGGAGTCGTGTCAGTGGATGGGGGTTGTTCTGGAGCGAAAGCTTCCAGAAACCAGGGCTTAAGCCTTTCGACGCTGGCCGTGGATCGCTTGCCTCTAATGTCGATCTCGAAGACGCGGTCACTGATGCGGCGGAAGACTTTGAATGGGCCATCATAAGGTGGGTCGAGGGTTTTTTTGACCTTATCCACCCTGATAAAGACGTGCGTGCAGCTGTGCAGTTCAGGGTGGACGAAAAGTTTCTTGGAGCCGTGCTTGGTTACAGGGGTTGCCCTAACCTTACGTAGCAGGTCACGGAGATGTCCCAATTCGTAAAGTTGGCCACGCGGTGTTTCGCCATTCAGGAAAAGTTCTCCTGGAAGAAGGAGGTTGGTACCGTAGGTAAGCTCTGCTGCCGAAGCACCCAGGTCCTCCTTAATACTTGTCCTCAGGCCGAGGAGGACGGTTGGAAGGGCGTCGAACCATTGTGTGTCATTGTGACACATGAGTGAGGCTTTTAGAGATCTATGTCAGCGCTCTATCGTCCCATTTGATTGCGGGTGGTAGGCGGTGGTACAACCTATTTGGCAGCCAAGGAGATTTGTTAGCTGCCTGAAATTTGTCGCCTCAAATTGTGGACCTCGGTCCGAAGTTAAGGTGGTTGGTACACCGAAGCGTGTGACCCAAGTTGAATAAAAGGCCTTGGCGACTGATTCGGCAGTAACTGCCCGGAGAGGTGTCGCCTCTGGCCATCGCGTGCAGCGATCCATCATCGTGAGGATATAAGAAAATCCTCTTGATGGAGTAAGCGGTCCCACTATGTCTATGTGGACATGGGCGAAGCGTGCCATGGGAAGCTCGAATTGTGCTGGCTCCAGTACATTATGTCGGGTTACTTTGCAGCGTTGGCACTGGAGACAAGCACGGGCCCAACCGGTGAGATCTTTGTTCATCCGGGGCCAAATGAATTTGCGACGGACAGCAGCGGCTGTTGCTCGGCCGCTAGGGTGGGCTGGGTTGTGGTAAACCTGGAACACGCCCTTACGAAGTTTCTCGGGAATGTAAGGTCTAGCGGTTCCAGTGGAGACATCACAACAAATTTCACCCAAAGGGTCGCTAAGAATGATTTTCTTTAGCTCTAGTGCCGTTTCCGCAGTTAGGAGGGACTTAAGTTGTTCGTCCTCCTGTTGAGCTAGGGCAAGATCAGCGTTGTTCAAGGCGGTACGCAAGTGAATCGTATCGATTCGAGAAAGGGCGTCCGCCGTGACATTCTGTTTACCGGAGATATGCCTGATCTCCGTAGAATATTGCCCAATGAGGTCTAATTGACGCTCTTGTCGGGGGGAGGCATTTCCCGACTTCTTCCGGAACGCATAGATCAATGGCTTGTGGTCTGTTAAGATGGAGAGTGAGCGACCTTCTATCATATGACGGAAGTACTTAACAGCGCTGTAGATCGCAAGTAATTCACGGTCGTAGGCGCTGTAACGTCGCTCAGTGGGACTCAGCTTCCTTGAAAAGAAACCAAGTGGTTCCGGTCGGCCTTCAATGTCCTGTTCAAGGACGGCTCCGATTGCGGTATCCGATGCGTCGCATTGGATAGAAAGTGCCGCTCCCTCGAGGGGGTATCGGAGTAAGGTGGCATTTGCCAATTGTTCTTTGGACAGTTGGAATGCTCGATCAGAGACTTCTGTCCAAGTGATGGGGCGCTTACCATTGCGCTTAGCTCCTTTTAAGAACTCATTTAGGGGAGCTTGAATTTGGGCAGCGTTCTTCAGCGGTGGTCGATAGAAATTAAGCATGCCCAGAAATCGACAAAGCTTACTCACGTTAGTAGGACGAGGATACTTCATGAGGGCCTCCACACGGTCTGGTAGTGGGCGAATGCCCTGGTTGTCAACGACGTAACCCAGGTAGGTGATTTGCTCCTTGGCGTATTGACACTTATCTGGGTTGATAACAAGACCGAATTCGCGGAGGCGCTCTAGGACCTGACGTAAGTGACGTTTATGTTCGGCATGGTCTTTGGAGGCGACGAGGATGTCATCAAGGGATGCATGGCAGCAATTTAGACCACGTAAAGCCGTGTCGATATAACGTTGGAATGTCTGTGCGGCATTCCTGAGGCCGAAAGTCATCACTTTGAACTCGAAGAGTCCGAAAGGTGTAATGACTGCGGTCTTGGGGATGTCTTCAGGTGCCACCGGAATTTGGTGGTATGCTCTGGTGAGATCCAGGGTGGTGAAGACATTGCAACCTCGTAGTTTATACGAAAAATCGTAGAGGTGTGCAATAGGGTATCTGTCTGGGACAGTTGCTGCGTTCAACAGCCTGTAATCGCCACATGGGCGCCACTCACCAGAACGTTTCTTGACTAAGTGGAGTGGGCTTGCCCAGGGGCTGTCTGACGGTTGGCAGAATCCAAGTTCGATCATATGCTCGAATTCCGCGCGTGCCGCACGTAATTTTTCGGGAGCCAGTCGACGTGGGCGCTGGCTCACCGGGGGGCCGCGTGTTTCTATATGATGAAACACCATGGCCTTATGTCGACGCTGGTTAGGTAGAGGAATTGTACTAACAAATTCCTGTACCATGGCTTGAATCGGGTCGGTGCATTCTGTGACCCTTGAAGTTGCCGCTGGAGATGCCGACATGGGCAAGGGGGGTGCGGACGTCGAAGACCCAGTTGTAATGTCAGCTTTTTCCGTCCGTACGTAAGTATCGGCGTATTATTCCCAGCTGACAATTTAAGTGCACCGGGCACGCGGTTACGCGAAGCAAACGATCGCGGGAGGACTGAAATATCGGCGGCGGTATCGACAGTAAAAGCGGCATGGCTCGATTCTGGACGCTTCGAGGATTGTTTCTCACCTCCGCGCGAAATTGACTTATCTCGCGGAGGAGTGAGGTTTGAAGCGCCCGAAGGTCAGCAGGACTTAATTGAGGAGGCGAACTTCTCTGACTAAATACGTTGGGCCTTGCCTCTGGATTCCTCTGTGGGAAATTGGTTGAGGTGGGCCTTCTGTGGTGTAATTGAGTTTGAGGAGGATGCTGGGCCGGAGCCAATTGAGGGGCAGTTAAAGGCAGTAGAGAGTGCCGTGTAGGCTGAGCGGCGTGTTGAGAAACCGCCGCTACCTGGTATGCTGGAGGCCCAGAATACTGGTCTGAGCTTTCCATAATTGCGTCCGCAATTTTGGATAAATAGCCCAAACTCTGGTTGGGTTGAGCTATAAGTGCCGAACGGGCATGTTGGGGGAGACACCTCAAAAAGTGAGGCCTTATTAGGTCGTTCCCGATCCTGGTCCCCGCTATGGAGCATAAATGGGTCAGGAAAAGAGACGGTCTCATCCCTGAAAGGTTGGTTACGGCAGCTAAGCGCTGTTGCCGCAAACTTTCGGGCTCGTCCAAAGCGTCGAGCAGCGCTTGAGGCATGTTGCTATACGCGTTGCGGTCGGCCGACCTAATGATGTGGGCAACATGCGTTCGCTGAGTGCGGTCAAGCACTTTTAACAGCTCGACTGCTCGAAGTTGTTCGTCGTGCAAGTCAGAGGCCAGGAAGATGCGGCCCGCTACTGCATACCAAAGGTCTGGGTCCTCCTCATCGAAGGGGGGAAGCCCTATATTTGAAGAACGAGTCCTATTCCCGAGGCTGGAAGCATCGTGGAATTCTTGGGACTCTAATGGTCTATGAGCTTGTTGTGCGGTGCCGGCATGAGTTGTGGGCATTATAATGCCAGAATCCACCGAGTGGCCGGCACTAGGGGCGTTAGAAGAGGTCGGGAGTGTGTCAGAGAAAACTGGTTGGGGTCGGTTAACGACACCGGAGGCAACAGGTGGGGCCAGGGGGGCAGATTGTACAGGCAGGTTCTGGTCGGCATCGACTTGCTCAGCAGGGAATCGACGCTGGAGGCGTCGTGGAATCCAAGGGGCTCGGATTGTTCCTGAGCCTTTTTGGCCGTGGTGTTTCGCGTGTTGACCATTGTGGGTTGTATGACGCGAAACTAAAGTTAAAAGCGTAAGAGGGCGCGAAGAAAGGTAAAGGGAGGCCGATGAGTCAAAAGAATTGAATGGAGTTGGGATAAGGGGCCAACCAAGGTTAAGAGGGGCCAAATTGTGATGAAAAGAAGGCGATTGAAGGTGCAGAGTCAAAGGAGAATTGTGCCAAGTCGAGTGGAGTTCTTTGAAGTTGCGAATGTAAGTGTGCTTTCGTGTTATTTTCAATCCGGGTATTGTGTACTTCTAATTGTGTACTCCGTTTTACTTTTAAATAAAAACCAAAAAAGGAAAAAGATTTCAAAAACCGAAGCGAGAAAAAATTATAGATATTGCTATTACGAGTGTATGTGTACTCATGAAAAGAGAGTTAAAAATTGTCACAGAAATTACATTAAAAAGGGGCATAGATTGCCTATACATTAGCTTGTAACTTAGTACCCTGACGGGGTTTACAAGTGTATGTTATTTAATTATGGTAAAATAAATTGGCTGTTTTAATAGTTTTTGTTTTTTATTTAGGGCAATTGGAATGGCAACTTCCAACTTGCTGTGATTGCTTATTCTTTAATACTCGCTATTATTTTGAAACTATCTACAATAGTCATTATTTAAGGTTATTTTTATTATTTTAACCACTGTACAAAACAAAACGAAACAATAAAATAATATCAAATGGAAAGAATAAACAAAAATATATTTAACTGGAATATCTTCAGAACTTCTATGGGTGTTGGTTACGTGGCGTGTCAATCAGGGTGCCACAGGGGCACAGGTTAACCACGTTTGCCCACTGCTTCCGTTCAGTATCTGACTCCACTAGATATGAACCGCCTTCTTAACCGAACTTACTATCCAAATAAAAGTCATACGAGGCTTAGGACGAATAGGTTATGCAAAACACAGCAGATATTTATTTTATGTATTAGTTCTTATTTATACATTTTACACTATAGAGGAGTAACAAAAGTGCATTGTATTCTTAACATTCAATTTAATGTATAACACAGGAAAACTTTGTTACGCAAAACACGGTAGATATTTATCTTATGTATTAGTTCATTTACACTATAGACGAATAACAGAAGTGCGTTGTATTCTTAACATTCAATTTAATGTATAACACAGGAAAACTTTGTTACGCAAAACACCGTAGATATTTATTTTTTGCATATGGCGCACCGCGACGGTTTTAATTGAAACTTTTCGATTTCTCTCAACGACTGACTACTGGATCCTGTTCTTACTAACTCACAAGGGTTCCCTCATTTTTAATCCTTTTTTGACGTGACAACGTCTTATAAATCGGTATACCTTGGAAGGCATTCGGAAAAAAGTTTGTAGCGTTACGATAACGATAACCGATAACGCACGAGCCGCAGTGAGCGAGAGCGCGACTCTCTTAATTGCTCCTTATGTTTGTTTCCATGTTTCTGCGTCGCTATACCACGACGAGACAGCAAATCCTTGGCGTTGTAGCCCAGCGATAAATTTGGCGTTGTAGCCCATCGAATCTCCAACAAAAATGAGTCGCCATGGACACATTTAAGAACACTGCCGCACTGGGAAGACATGAAAAAAACAGGTTTTAAAAATACACACATTTTACTTTTATTTAATTAAATTTAATAAGACAATCAAAAGAAAACAGGTGCTGGAAGCACTCTAAAACCATTTTAGTTTAACAAAAAACGTTATATCAGAAACAACAGGTGCTGAAAGCACCGCATACCAAAAGTCACAAAAAACTGTATTCTAAAACAGTAACATATAAAAGCGTCACATGAATAGACAATTTTGCTTTGCTAATAGGTGACGTTCCGGGTGGTATGCTTCTTTTTAACTGGTATACGCTATAATATGTATGTTGCGGAACTGCAACATCTTCCCGGACCGCGACGATGGAGCCAGTAGGCCTCCTTAGTTGGCGTCACCACCTGGTGTCAGTGCTGGGGAAAGTGGCGGTTGGTATTTGGTTGAGAACACGTGCTTCAAGAAGATAGATATAGTATAAATAGTTTGGACGTAGTCCTATGTTGGATCGTGGATCCATGAATGATAATTGAGCGATGTGATCGTCAATATGTTGAATTGTTTGTTTTGTCCTTGGTTGGAAATGTGGCCATTTAGTTGTTGTAATCTAGGTGCACTAAATGGAGCTGTTGATTCAGTCCAAAGACCGCTTAGTTGGGTTAAAGTCGGCCGTGCACTGTCGTGTTTTCATCATCTTTTAAATATGGCCAGCCTCTGCCGATATTAGAAGTAATAGAGTTGCCGCCAACTGCATATGATCATCTGCGTTTCGAATCCAAGGTGGTTGCTGTGCCTGATGCTGTTGCAGTTGGGGTTTTATCCCATCTACGCCGCTAAACCAATGCTCGGCGTTGGGCGAATTTTTTGATGGGAGTTGATATTGACGCTGGCCACATTGTCTGGCGGAGTATTTGATCCACTGGTTGAGTGATTGTGTTGATATGTTCCGTGAATTGAGCGAATTCGCTGAACTTCCCATAAGATCAGAAGTGATTGTATTGTTCCCTTGATGGTAATTCGTGGGAATTGGTTCTCCGATATTGTGAATGTTCTGGCATTTGAACTATAGGTACCGTCAGCCGATTCACTTTTCCGACGTTGAAGTCGCTGAGCGTAACTCTTATTTGCTGAATCTGGACTGCGGTCATAATGTGCAGTCATTGTCTAGGAACCACCATCATCCTCATACTAATTGTCATCATAAGGTCTATGCTGCTACTGCAATTGTTGTTGTGGGTGCTGTGACCGCATATGATTTCTTTTTGGAACAGCATAGTTGATAATCTCCGACATATTGTGGAGACGTGCCTGAAAGGCGACATTTGCCGCATCAGCTGCGGAAACGATGTGATTTGTGGTCGTCAATATGTTGAAGGTGATGGGTTGTAATTCCACCATCTTCTCAGTATGTCCAGCCTGTGCCGCTGCCAGAAATGTTAGGTATCCCGCCAACCGCATAGAATCATCTGCGACTCGAATCCAATTTGATTGCTATGGCTGATGCTGTTGCAGTTGGGGATATATCCCATCTACGCCGCTAAACCAATGCTCGGCGTTGGGCGAATTTCTTGATGGGAACTGAACCCTCTGTCGGCAGCGTTACCTTTGATCGTATTTGATGAACTGGTTGAATGATGGTGCTGGACATGGTGGCTTTCTTTTTGGAATGTTGTGGTTCAGTCCTTGCGGCCTATTTTGTTGAATTAGAACTGGCACTTGATTGAGCCAGAGAGGTTGCGCATCCAAGTTGCTATTTAGAAGATTACTCTGCTGATCAATGGAAGCCTGCGTTTAATTGTGTCGCAGGATAAAATAGTCCCAATGCTAGGCGCCTTTCTTCGTTGACTGGTGGCTGGACCTTGTGTACACCGTTCGCCCTCCGTTGGTCGGATTTCCTGAAGGGTGCCGGCATCTTTCCTGTTCTTCTCCTTCTGTATTTCCGTATCTTCTTCGTTTATCATTGGTGCTATGTAATTCGGTATCATCGTTTAGTGTCTGGATTTTGAATTGTTTAAAGTAATCGTTTTAAGTGGCAAATATTAAATATAGTAAAATAAAGTAACTTATTGTAAATTAAAATAATTACAAGTTTTCTTTTGACACAATCATTGTGGAAACGTGTAAAAGGCTGTCCCCAGAGCCAACTACTGGAGTTGGCTTTTGCTGTCACCAGAGCGTGAACCAACTAATGGAGTTGGATGGATTGCTATTCCCAAACCAACTAGTGGAGTTGGCTTTTGCAGAGAGACAACGGGAATACAGACAGCGCCTTGCACTGTCGAGAACAGCTGTACAGGTTGAAAGTGTAAAGACAAAAAATACACAGAGACAACGCGAATACAGGCAGCGCCTTGTAGCATTAAATAAATCGGATATAGCTAAGAGAAGATTGTCTGTTCATAGTGGTTTCGCAGCGGCAAGTTCAAACAACGTTCAAGAACTACAGGTTGTAAACCTACAACAGCCTTCAGCAGCAGAACCCGTGCATTTTACAATACAACCAGTTATATCGGCGCAAGAGGCATGGGACATGAAATGGAACAAATCGATATCAAGATTTAAATTGATGTTTCTTGACAATGACTTTGGGTATGCTTGCTCTGTTTGCGATAGACTTTGGTTTGAACGCGATTTAAAACCTATCACAGTGCAACAGATGAACGTAATTTCGGACTGGCACACAAAAGAAAATCGACAACTGTGTCCTGACGAATACACAGTAGTTTGCAATACTTGTAAAATTTCGTTAAGCAAACCAAAATGAATGCCTACACTTGGAGGCATTCGGAAAAAAACACTTTAATTTTGATTTAATAACTTGTATATTCAATGTTATATATTTAGGATACGTTGTCACGAATATAATGTCCGAGCGCCTTGCGCCCAGACAACCATTTTTTTTCTTTTTGCCAACACAGCGCTAGAACCCAAAAAAAAATCCCGACCATCGCTTCGACGATCATATATGGAGCTATCTAGCTTTTTTTGGCCAGCCGAACAAGGCAAAAGGGTGAAAACATACACACGATAATCGCTTCAGCCGCTTACGCGTGTATCCCCTAGCATGCAGACATGGGATCATCTTAATCCACATGATTGCAGGTGGCTATTCCTTGTGTTTGCTTCTCTTGTGGGCAAGCATGTTATTAATTGCCTGTAGGTTGGTTTTTGCTACCGAAATGCCTGCCGTGTTTCGCCGATGAAAAAGGGGGCAGTCTGCCTGTGTGTGACGGTGCTGGATCGAAGATATTCTTGTCCGCATATCTCGATAGATCCGTTGGTTGAGGATGCGACCGTTTTCTCCACTCGAGAAGGGGTGCATGTTGGCGGGAACCAAAATTGGAATATTTCCGTTGGCCGTCGGCGCGGTGTGTGCTGCATGTTGGGCAAATTCTATCGGGTATTCATGTTGTGCTACGCACAAACAAACGATTCATCCTTACAGGAAATTTTACTCTTGTTCCCAATAGAATTTGATGCTTTGCGACGACCAGGTTTTTGTTGTTTCCGCCCCCATGGTGTGGCACGAAAACCACGCTCCATAGCGTATCAACCGCATGCCCGATAAATTCGGACAATGCACTGTCGCCTGGGTTCATGCCCTTCTTATGGGGTGCTCCTGGTGAAAATGTGAGGCGGGCAGTGGCGTTAGGGGAAACCGCCACACTTCCGCCTCTAATCCTTTAAGTCTTGCTTTAGTTTTGACAAATTCCTTGTATAGCTTTATTTCGATTCTCCTGCTGAAGTTTTCTGCGTAAGTAGGAAACTCGTGTATGTGGGTAAAATCGCAATTGAAAGGAAGCGGGGAACAAATTTATTACTCAGGGATATAATTTATATATTGCATTATAATAAAAAGGGAACTTTTCGCTTAATATAACAATCTTGTGCATCAAACAATTTATTTGTATATTTACTATTTTTAAATCGAAACAAAATCAAATTTTCATCTCAAATTAATCGGAAGACATAACGCTTAGAGGATGTGCAGCAACGTATTTATTACAGTTTTATTCAATAGCTTGTAATGAGAATGCTCTGGCAATTTTTTATTGAAAATTGTTGCGATGGATTATTTCAGGTATATACCTTTTATTTTTACTTTTCTAACAATGTTTGTAGGGTATTTTAAAGTTATGTTAATATTCTGCTATCCAATTTACGTTTTTTATGCACTACTTTAAGTTTAGAAATGTTTATTTACTTTGATCAGAGTATTATCCGTTTTTACAGCAGTATACTTTTGTCAAAATTATAATTTTTTGGAATTTTTGGACCGAACAAACACTAAATCCTTCTAGAACTGCGACGATGATTGACACACCACAAGATTCCTCTAGAAATTCCAATTAAATAGACTCGATCGTGTAATCTCCGATCGGCCACCTTGTCGCGCACACAACCACGGATATTCCCTTGAAATTCCGACGTAATGTACTCTATCGTCCAAATTGCTGACTGGCCACCTTGTTGCACACACAACCATAGATACTCTTCTTGAGCTTCCGATGAAAAATAAAATTGCCGCCTGGCACACCCAACCACAGATATTTTTCCAATTAAGATCACTAGGATCGTTTATTTAAGAGAAATTATCATATCACTCACCCTTGATTCGAGAGTTGCTCCGTCATAGGTCGGAAACGGCTTAGTAATTGACTTGCAATTTGCAGGATGCCACAAAATTGGTTCACTTCCAGGAACACTTTAATGTTTAGATGCACCTTTATGTCACCAAAGCACTTGTAATAAGGCACTTCCTTTGTTGATGGTTATCCAGGAACAGCTTAATAGTTAGATGTACTCTCTGTTGATCGTAATACAAGAACAGCTTAATAGTTAGATGTACTTTCTGTTGATCGTAATCCAGGTGTATGTATCTATCGCCGACTCCGTGTAGCTTTCAAGGAGATCCGGCTCAAAGGACCATTTTGTTCGAGGCGAACCAGCAAAAAGAAAACAATTATTAGTAAATGTTCGAATTGTTGTATTTTAATTATGGTGGACAATGAAATCTCACCTTAATTGTTTGAAATTCCCTACAATGATGATGAAAAAAAAAGTTTATGCAAATTAGCTACTTGGCGAGTTGTTCTCCTTTTACACGTAAAGAGGGGAAACGAAGGGGGATTAGTGGATTCTGGTGGGGACCTGGACTCAAGGTCGGTCCGTAACAAAACGAGAAACTGGATATGCATACGCCGTCGACTTACCAATTTCTCGAAGTTTAGCTGTTGAAACGTTGTTCGTATGTTGGTTGTGCTAGGCACGCACTGTGAAGACGGCTACAAACCGCCGTTGAAAAGATTGAAGCATATCCGGAGGTCAGGATCGTGATGAGGTTGTTGATCTCCTGAATTGTTCTCACTAAGGATTGGTTCCCGTCACTGTCTTTAAATGTTCTTTTATTAAACACAAATGTTTAAAAAGTTACGTGTTCTTTTTACTAACCTAGCACAGGTCACTTTCACTGGGTGCTAGTTAGCGCTGCAACCGATGGGGTGGGGCTCTTCTTGCCCTTAAAATGTTTTAATTTTTGCACTTGGTGGAAGGTTGTATGTTCATTCACTAAGAGTCACCAATGTGGATCTTTATTTAGGTAGGCGTGCCGGTGTACGGCACAGGTTTACTAAAAACACCCAACGATCGACGATGTTAAATAGTTCTCACACGGAAAATGGGGTACTAAATCGTTCCGCGAAGATAACGAAGAAACCAGCACACAAGTTGATCCTCAAGGCAGCAAAGGAGAACAAAATGAAACACTTTACTTCGGTTGTAGTTTGTATATTTTATTACTTGGTGTATTATTATTTAGTTGTTCACAATAAGTTCTAGTTACATATTCGTTCAATTTTGATTTCGAAGGAAGTTCGTTGATAGGGTACAGTATTAACAAAGAAACATAAAATAATGCGAAACAATTATGTGAATACTCGAAGTGACATCAAATAAGCGACGAACATAACATTTGACAAATAATGTGGACACTCGAAGTGATATCAAATAAGCGACGAACATTAACAATTGACAAATTATGTGGACACTCGAAAATCCTTCGTCTCCCCGGCACAAGAACACTCTGTGAATAATTGTATCTGACTGACGAACATTCATCAGCACTAGGGTGAACTGAGGACGAATAGCCTCAAAAGGCGAGGAGCGACACGATCAACCCGAGGCAGTCAATCGTAGCTGGGTTGGATATCATGGAGTGAATTTTCCATGTATGTGTATGCGCTACATAAGACCAGCAACGGACGAACATAGATGGGTGCGGGCGCTGTTATTGTATCCCATCATAATGATCATTTGCTGAAGGAAAAGGTCTCTGCGATCTAATGTCAACAGAAACGCTATTTCCCATGATCGAACGACGGGGATGCGGATCGTTTGAGTTCGCGAGCATTGGATGGTTCGGCAGCTGTGTACACAATTGCTTTCTGTAACGCTTGCCGGCGGCGGACCCTTCGGATGTGAAAACACACCGAAGATCCGCTAGCACATCTGAGAAACCATAAATCAACGATTAGTTGATTGACATGTTTCCTAGGTCCGCGGACGGTTGGCGACAGATAACAGAAACTCTCGCTGAAGACAAACAATCCCAATAGACATGGGTGCACGTTGGATTCTGTAAACGAACACAGGATTGTTGTTTAACTAACACACAACGGCCAGATACGATCAGATGCATGAGTTTGACGTAGAGCTTTCAGAGCTTTCAGATGTGATGACGTCACTGAGCCAGAAAGTGTCCTGGAACAGACCAAAAAATACTACATACTAATATTGATGTCAATGGGGTAAACAATTTGAACCCAAACAAGGATATGGAGAACAATGTACCTGTTATGAATAGAAAAACAAGATTGCTTTTTTAATTTGTTGTTTTTTTTATTTTTTATTTTAATTTTTATATTCACATTAATTATACAACAGGATCGTCGGAGTCAGATTCCTCTACCCCGAAATTGCTTATACTTTGTTGCAATAACTCGTCAGTGAGTAGACGGTCGCAGTCGTTTGCAATGGGGTAATCATCAATATATATAATTTCCTCGGAATCGTTTAGGAACATGCCGTAATCATTATTAAAATCGTTGGTAAATTCATTTTGTTGATATCCGCCTAGGAATATATTATCGTCGTTGGGCTCCACAATCTGATGGTATGGGCCTAGCGGTCTGATGTCATCGTCCTCGACATCATGAACAAAATAGTCATCAGTAGGCATATCTATTGGCGACTCTACATAGGGTTTTACTATGCATGTTGGTTTTATTTTTCTGCCTCTGGAAAAATACTTATCAATTCGTTTCTCCAGGGTCATAGGTGATTCCATCTTTAATAAAAAAATTAATCAAAAAAATGAAAAAATAATAGCAATAGGCCGACTTACCTTGAGCTTCGTCTTCGTGGATGGTTTTTTAGAGTTTAAGATCGAGACGGCTTCCTTGAGAACAAGTCAATTGTGGATTCGTCTTCGTGGGGGCGGCTTCCTTCCAATAGTGCATGTAATTTTAACACCCGACCTTTTTATACAAGAAATCTCCTTCTATGATGTTACTCTTTTTTCATTTTATATATGATATACAAGACCAAGGTACGTGTCACAATTACACATTATGTTGAATTTCAGTTATGAGTAATGCCATCCCAACTTGCTATAGAATTCAAGAAATCCATTTCTAATACCGGAAACGAGACATTCTTTGCGCAATATGGAAAATAAGATAAGGAATAATGACCAACAACTTACTATATAGAAATCAACATTAGCCTGTGGGACCGGAAACGAGACATTCTTTGTACAATATGGAACCTATGATAAGAATAATTGGACCTCATAAATACACTTAGAAATAAAAAAGAATTTACTATAGCATCCAAGGTCATAAGATCGGACAAGCACACTCATGTTTGTTTTTTTGATAACAGCATATAGAAATCAACATACGTATGAAATTCACAAAAAATGAGTAATGATATCCCAACTTGCTATAGAAATCATGAATACTTGCTAAAGGTAATGGGATCGGTACAATATGGACTTGAATAATCATTCGTTGACTCATAAAAAAACCAATGACTTAGGTCTGCGTCTTAGGTGAAGTCAACTAGCTTAGCTCTGCGTCTTAGGTGATGTCAGTTTAAGTTCCAGCAAAAACAACCCATTTCACATACAAATCCACAAACAACAAAATTCCCATTTTTTGAATTCTAAGAAATATTAATTGAGTCGCATAGTTCTCTTATCAAAAATATAAATGCTTACCCGATCCAATAACCTCATATTTAACCATAAAAAATTTTTTGAATTCTAAGAAATATTAATTGAGTCCCATAGTTCTCTTATCAAAAATATAAATGCTTACCCGGTCCAATGACCTCATATTTAATCATAAAAAATTGTTTGAGTTCTAAGAAATATTAATTAAGACGCCTAGTTCTCTTATCTTATCTTATTTTTTCTTTTTTTTTTCGTCATATTGTTCAAAAATGTTTTGCTGGTCCGGTGATATGACTAAATAATGATTTCTATGTCGCTGGTCATTATTCTTATCATAGTTTCCATATTGTATAAGGAATGTCTCGTTTCCGGTATTAGAAGGGATTTCTTGTATAAAAGGTCGAGTTTTTAATCCAGTATGTATCAGTTTACTTTAAAAATTAAACCTAGTAAACAGCTCTGCCTATATATAAAAATGGAGGGTTTGAATCAATTGGGTAAAATTAAACCACTAGAGAGTTTAAAAACTCTAACACTAAATAGGAAATATAAAATACTTCGAGCGATAAGGTGCCAGACGAAGTATGGAGCGGGGATACTGGTGGAGTTGGACAAGAATAAGGTGTTCCTGCCGATTCGCTTCAACATGATGGATGAGGACACCATGAAGATGCTTACCTCGAGTGAGATGGAGGTGCTCCAAGCAATAAGAAATACCTTCGAATTGGCGTTTCATTCCACAACATCGGAAACGGACGAATCAGAATTTTTATATTCGCAAACATTTTTTTATAATACAAATAAGAAATAAATAAAAATATATTTAAACAGTAAAATTAATTGATGTTTTTTCCCTTTGGCTAATTTTGAGAAAATTATTCGAATACTGGTCATTCATTTTTTCCCTCCATGAGTCTTAGAATATCAAATATAGTCCACCATAACATCATATGACAAGACCTGCTTACAGCATTGAAGAGTTATCAGAGAGGGATAGTTATAATACAGCCTGTTTGGAATCGCCCTGTTTAAAGAAACCGCCTGTTTGGAATCGCCCTGTTTAAAGAAACCGCCTGTTTGGAACCGCCCTGTTTAAAGAAACCGCCTGTTTGGAATCGACCTGTTTGGAATCGCCCTGTTTAAAGAAACCGCCTGTTTGGAGCCGCCCTGTTTGAAGCCACCCTTTTTTGTTATACATCCGATCCATAGAGATCTGTTTACTGATTTGAATTCTCATAGATCTTGGATGAGGAGATGTTTTTCTAAGAATAAATCAAAAAAAATATGCTTAAACATTAAAATTAACTGATGTTCTCTTATCAAAAATATGAATACTTACCCAGTCCAATGACCTCATATTTAACCATAAAAATGTTGAATTCTAAGAAAATATTAATTGAGTCCCACAGGTCTCTTATCAAAAATATGAATACTTACCCAGTCCAATAATCTCATATTTAACCATAAAAAAATGTTTGAATTCTAAGAAATATTAATTGAATCCCATAGTTCTCTTATCAAAAAATATGAATACTTACCCAGTCCAATGACCTCATATTATTTAACCATAAAAATTTTGAATTCTAAGAAAATATTAATTGAGTCCCACAGGTCTTTGGCGGTATTTGTCTATGATATACGTTGACGCTGGTGTTCCGCCTGAACACTGTAACACACACAAATAAACAACCTGGAACAACGGGCGAATGCACAAAAACACAAAACACAAAAGGTATAGTTTCTTGCAATTTTATTTTTATGGACAATTTTTCCTTTTTGTTGTCTTACAATCGCGACACGAGATTCGTTGTTGATTTCGCACGTAGTTGCGTATATATAAATTTTAAAATGTCATCTGTATCTACAAGAGTTATCATACGAAGACACGCAGCACTAACGATGCACACTCGTCACGCGAATATCTCCCCGTTGGGATTCCTCGATGAAGTTTTCTATAGTTCTAGACCTCCTCGGATGCTCAATCAAAATTCGACCTCGCGATATGGATGTTCGTAAAAAAACTAGCTTTCGTCTCGTTGACGATCGAAATCACTCTGCCGCCCTCAACCATGTCCTGCTCACACGATACCCAGATTCAAAACTGGTATCTGTATCTTATCCAAAAACAATATTCCCCATTTGCTCTGCTAACAGAACTTCCGAATTTCTGTTAGCAGCATGTTATCACCTCCCACGGGATATTTTTTTGTTTCCTGGAAGGGGAAGGTCATCTTGCATACATCATCATTATCGCTGAGAGAGTTTCATTTCCACAGCCTTCTGTTTGCACAGAACATCTGGCGCCCAGACCAGAGATATTCGGCGATTGTTTTGACGTGCAGTCGGTGGGTGTTATTTGAACTTGTACCCGGAATCGAAATCCATTAGATCTTTATAATTGTGCGAAATTCTAGCGTGGCCGTGGGACCGGAGTATTGCCTTTGTTGGCTTAACTCCTCATAAATCATCGGATATCTCGTTGAGATATATTCGATTGCGATAGGTCGTGGCTGCCTTCTGTTGTTCAACGGATTTGGGTGGTCCTCGCGTTAGATTACCCGCACGTGCATCCGTTGATCGGCTCATTCTTTGATGTAGCAATTCTTTTGTATCGAATTTCGGAATTGCCGGTTCGATGAGATGTTCCTGGGCGCAGGCAGCATGTATGGCATTTTGGGAATTGGTTTTTTTTCTTAGGATTAGAACGCATGGATGTTTATGCCTTTGTTTCAGGCATGAAGAGTTATAATTGTTGAGCTTGACCTAAAAAGCTTTGGGAACGTTCAGTTCCTTGCTTTTTTGGTGTCGGTCTCAACGTTGGCTGCGAGTTGCAGGCCCTATCGCGGGCTTTGGGGCACGCGTCTGTGGGCGCGTGCAACGCTCTCAGGTAAGTACGTTCTTTGAAGATAGGAACCTTACCTGAGTAGACTTGTGCGTTCGTAGAACGCTACAGGTCTCTTATCAAAAATATGAATACTTACCCAGTCCAATAATCTCATATTTAACCATAAAAAAATGTTTGAATTCTAAGAAATATTAATTGAATCCCATAGTTCTCTTATCAAAAAATATGAATACTTACCCAGTCCAATGACCTCATATTTAACCACAAAAATTGTTTGAGCTCTAAGAAAATATTAATCGAGTCCCACAGTTCTCTTATCAAAAATATGAATACTTACCCAGGCCAATAATCTCATATTTAACCATAAAAAATTGTTTGAATTCTAAGAAATATTAATTGAATCCCATAGTTCTCTTATCAAAAATATGAATACTTACCCGATCCAATGACCTCATATTTAATCATAAAAAATTGTTGAGCTCTAAGAAAATATTAATCGAGTCCCACAGTTCTCTTATCAAAAATATGAATACTTACCCAGGCCAATAATCTCATATTTAACCATAAAAAATTGTTTGAATTCTAAGAAATATTAATTGAATCCCATAGTTCTCTTATCAAAAATATAAATGCTTACCCGATCCAATGACCTCATATTTAATCATAAAAAAATTGTTTGAGCTCTAAGAAATATTAATTGAATCCCATAGTTCTCTTATCAAAAAATATGAATGCTTACCCAGTCCAATAATCTCATATTTAACAACAAAATTGTTTGAATTCTGAGAAATATTAATTAAGACGCCTAGTTCTCTTATCTTATTTTTTCTTTTTTTCGTTATATTGTTCAAAAATGTTTTACTGGTCCGGTGATATGACTAAATAATGATTTCTATGTCGCTGGTCATTATTCTTATCATAGTTTCCATATTGTATAAAGAATGTCTCGTTTCCGGTATTAGAAGGGATTTCTTCTATAAAATGTCGAATGTTAAAACCAGTGCGTATCAGTTTACTTTGACGAACCAAAGCCTCAAATTCATTTTGTTTTGATATATAGTGAATCAAAAAAGTGTGTGTTAAAAAAAAATAAAAATCAACAACATCATCATCATACTAAAATAGGAAAAAGGTAAGTTATCTTATATTTATATTAATTATGGGAAAAAAAATTTTTTAGGTAACAATTACGTGGACGGTTCTAGTGTTTTTTTGCGGTTAAATTTTTAGGTAACAATTACGTGGACGGTTCTAGTGTTTTTTGCGGTTAAATTTTTAGGTAACAATTACGCGGTTTCTAGTGTTTTTGCGAATAAATTATTAGTTAACAATTCGGCGGTGCTAGATTAAATTTTTAGTTAACAATTACGTGGTGATATAGATAACAATTACGCGGGCGGTTCTAGTGTTTTTGAGGATAAATTTTTAGTTAACAATTACGTGGTTAAATTTTAGTTAATAATTACGCGGTTTCTAGTGTTTTTGCGAATAAATTATTAGTTAACCATTAGGTGGTGCTAGATTAAATTTTTAGTTAACAATTACGTGGTGATATAGATAACAATTACGCGGGCGGTTCTAGTGTTTTTGAGGATAAATTTTTAGTTAACAATTACGTGGTTAAATTTTAGTTAATAATTACGCGGTTTCTAGTGTTTTTGCGAATAAATTATTAGTTAACAATTCGGCGGTGCTAGATTAAATTTTTAGTTAACAATTACGTGGTGATATAGATAACAATTACGCGGGCGGTTCTAGTGTTTTTGAGGATAAATTTTTAGTTAACAATTACGCGGTTAAATTTTAGTTAATAATTACGCGGTTCTAGTGTTTTTGCGGTTACATTTTTAGATAACAATTACGTGGCGATAATGTTTCGCGGGTAAATTTTAGTTAATAATTACGCGATTCTAGTGTTTTTGCGATTGAGTGTGTTTACCCTTTTTTGAACATTGTTTTAATGAAGTGTTTTGTTCATATAGGAATTCATCAAAAAATTAAAAAAATCATCGAGGAATTCATCAAAAAATTAAAAAAAAATCAACGAGGAATTCATCAAAAATAAAAAAAAAATCAACGAGGGATTTATATATAAAAAAAATCATCACCAAAAACGGTAAGTTATCTTATATATTAATTATTATTTCTTTTTTTTGATGCGGTGTTAGTATTTATTTTGTTCTGGGTTTTAAATGTAGAGCGCAATATTTAATGAAAATTGTTTTGTTCTTAACAATAATACGGTGTTATCGTTTTAGAGAGAGGAAGTAAATATTAATATGAAATTTATAGTGAAAAAATATATATAGCAAAAAATTATCACTTTTTAATAGACAATCGCGGTCTATCGTAGTGATGTTTTGTAATAGCGATTTTTTTTTCTGCTTTTTTATTCGTTCTTATTGCTAAAATGACACCGCCTAATACCTACTCAACCTCTCTTCCAAACAAAAAAAAAAAAAAAAACTGTAGTAGTAACAATAAAATTTTATTCATTCCTTTTTAGATAAAAAACACCAACCAAAAAAAAAAAAAATTTTTTTAATTTAATAATATAACAAAATATTTAATAATATGAAGCGATCAGGACAACAACAACAACCACCAACAATGTCAGGAGAACAACCTGCAAAAAAATCTAAGTAGTCGACATACAAAAGATGCTTGTTTTGCTATGAGAATGTTGAAGAGCAGCTTTGGGTTCAACATCAAAAAAAAATACCCATAAAGCAAACGCTCAACAATCTCTAAATGAAAATGTTTCCTTGATAGCAAACGCGTTCAAAAATCGTGTAAAAACATTCTCCATCACCAACAAAGATGAGAGTATGATAAATGTGAATAATCTGTTTGAAAAAAATATTCCATTGATTAATGAATTATTGAAAAATCAATTGGAAATTTTGAGCACATTTAAATTTAGCATGGAGCTTTTTGCTAAGTTTGCGAAATTCACCAAAGAATGTGATGAGTTAATGCAAATAGATATAAAAAGCATGCAAACTAAAATGTACACGATTGAGAACGAGGAAGACATAAGGGAACATTTGAGCACGGCAATTGAAAGTATCAAAGCAAAATTGGAAGAGTTTCAAGAAAAAGAGAGCGGATGGACGTTGTTAACATTTCAGAGCATTGAAATTAATATCAACAAATACGATCCACTTCGAGCTTCTTCCCATTTTAGCCTGCCTAAGCAAATATTGACCAAAAAAGCCTGTATCAATGTGAAAAACAACGATGATTACTGTTTTAAATGGGCTATTATATCGGCTTTCGCGAATGATACAACTAATGCTGATAGACCATCTCATTATAAAATTGCCAACATAGCAAGCGAAACAATAGTATACAATAATCAAGTACTTTGTTTCAAGAATATGCAATTTCCTCTAGCAGTCGAAGACACGAGCATATTCGAAGCAAATAATCCAACCATTAGCATAAATGTTTTTGGTTATGAGATTAATGATAAAGGGCAATATAAGATAATTGGACCCTACTATCATACGCGTGAGGAAAAAGCAAAACATATTAACTTGCTTTATTGCATAAGTAGTGATGATGAGAATAAAACGCATTATGTGTATATTAAAAACATCTCACGTTTGTTGAAAAGCCAGATCACCAAACATAACAAACGAATGCATTTATGCAACGGCTGCTTACAACACTTCACCACTGAATCCGGACTGCAAAAACACAAGAGTGAATGTCGCAAAGTAATTACAACCATGTCCGAGGGAAAAAATAGAATACAGAAATTTACGACTCATAATCGGAATGAATACACCCCACATTTTAATTTGCCCGAACAAATATCATCCAAAAAAGCCTGTATCAATGTTCAAAATAACGATGAATATTGTTTTAAATGGGTCATTATATCGGCTTTCGCGAATGATACACACCATGCTGAAAGACCATCGTACTATAAAATTGCCAACATTGCAAGCGAAACAATAGTATACAATGATCAAGTACTTTGTTTCAAGAATATGCAATTTCCTCTGGTAGTCAAAGACACGAGCATATTCGAAGCAAATAATCCAACCATTAGCATAAATGTTTTTGGTTATGAGATTAATGATAAAGGGCAATATCAGATAATTGGACCCTACTATCATACTCGTGAGGAAAAAGCAAAGCATATTAACTTGCTTTATTGCATAAGTAGTGATGATGAGAATAAAACGCATTATGTGTACATCAAAAACATCTCGCGTTTGTTGAAAAGCCAGATCACCAAACATAACAATCGAATGCATTTATGCAACGGCTGCTTGCTGCGATTCGCCCCAGAATCTGCCCTACAAACGCATAAGAGCGAATGCAAAAAAATAATAACCGTTATGCCCGATGAAAGTAATAAAATACTTAAATTTAAAAAGCATAATCGCAAATTAATTGTTTCTTTTGTGGTGTATGCGGATTTTGAATCCATTCTACGCCCCATTAGCCAATGTGCACCGGATCCGGAAATTTCTTCAACAACAGACGTTCAACAACATATCCCGTGCGCTTTTTCATACCATATCAAATGCTCCTTTGATGATGATTTAACCAAGCACCGCATATTTGTTGGTAAGTCAAAACATGTTTAATAAGAAAAAATCATAAACTAATAAAACATTTTTTTTCTTTTTTTGCAGGAGAAGACACACCAATCCGTTTTGTGAAGATGCTAGTGAGCGATTTAATTCATATTCACAAGGAAGTCATTGGTCGACCAAAGCCAATGGCTCCTTTAACGAATCAACAGAAGCAGCATCAAACAACATCGCCAGTCTGCAGTATTTGTAAGGTTAGATTTAATGAATTAGATGTAAGAGTAAGGGACCATTGCCATTTCACTGGTGTCTATAGAGGACCAGCCCATTCTCAGTGTAATTTAGATTTTCGCGTTCCGACCTTTTTCCCAGTCTTTTTCCATTATTTGGCGGGTTATGATTCACATCTATTTATGAAAAGTCTGGGTTGTATTAAGGGAGAAATACGTATAATTCCACTAAATAAGGAAAATTATATATCGATTTCCAAACGCATATATTTAGATGAGCACAATTCATTTGAGATTAGGTTTTTAGATTCATGTCGATTTCTACAGTCTAGCATAGATTCGCTAACTAAAAAATTTATCTGAAGACGATTTCATAATTAATAGGGGATTTTACAAAAACGATGCCTCTTTGAAGTTAATGATGAGGAAGGGGGTATTTCCCTATGAATATGTTAATTGTTGGGCTCGTTTAGATGACTGTTCTCTTCCTCCAATTACTGAATTCTATAATAGACTAACGAATGAAGATTGTTTAGTTGAAGATTACGATTATGCTCAAAAAGTGTGGAAGCATTTCAATTGCAAAACATTAAAAGAGTACATGCTTTTATATCTGCAGGACGATGTCTTATTGTTGGCAGATGTATTTGAGAATTTTCGTAAGGTTTGTCTAGATATATATGAGTTAGATCCATGTCATTACTATACATCTCCCGGCTTATCTTGGGATGCAATGTTGAAAACAACAGAAATCAATCTGGAACTTCTAACAGATGTTGAGATGCTTAATTTCTTTAAGAATGGCATCCGTGGCGGTTTATGTCAGTGTAGCCATCGACATACCGTTGCGAATAATAAATATTTGAAAAATTTCGATGCTAGCAAACCAAATAAATATCTTATGTATTTAGATGCAAATAACCTGTACGGTTGGGCAATGTCGCAACATCTTCCAGATGGAAATTTTCAATGGATTGATCCACAAATCTTCACAGCCGAATATATTTTAAATTGTGATGGAAACGGTAAAATCGGATATGTATTGGAAGTAGATTTAACTTATCCAATTGGTCTTCACGATCAGCACAATGATCTTCCATTTTGCCCAGGAAATATGATAACGCCGGGGTGCAAAATTCCTAAGCTTGTCGCCAGTCTACATTCAAAGACAAAATATATAATTCATTTAAAGAATTTACAACAATGTCTGAAACATGGGTTGATTCTCACTAGAGTTCATAGAGTGTTGTCTTTTACACAATCTGAGTGGTTGCAAAAATATATAACCCTCAACACGGAATATAGAAAAAAGGCAAAAAATAAGTTTGAAAACGACTTTTTTAAATTAATGAATAATAGTGTGTATGGCAAAACCATGGAGAATGTTGAGAAGCGACGAGATGTAAAAATTGTCTCTCAATGGGAAGGAGAAAGAAATTCACACAGCGCCAGAAAACTGATTGCTCATCCCAATTTCCATAGCCTCTCAATATTTACACCTCAGATGTGTGCTATTGAACTGAGCAAGGCAAGAATAGTATTTGATGAACCCATTTATTTAGGATTCGTAGTATTAGAACTATCAAAATGGCTCATGTATGACTTTCACTATGATTACATGAGAAAAAAGTTTGATACGGCGATTCAGCTGAATTACATGGATACAGACTCTTTTATCTATACAATATCAACTAATGATTTCTATTCGGATATATATAGCGATATTGTTGATCCCGAAAAATCTAGGTTTGATACATCGGAATATCCAATAGATAACATTCATAATTTCCCTCAAATAAATGGAAAAGTTCTCGGAAAATTCAAAGATGAGAACAATGGTAAAAACATGACTGAATTCATTGGGTTAAGAGCTAAAATGTACTCTTTTGCTTTAGACACCAGTGAAGTAACAAAAAAGGCCAAGGGGGTAAAAAAGTCTGTTACCAATAGTTTAGATATAAGAGATTATAGAAATTGTTTGTTAAGGCGTAAGTTATTATATAAGCCTATGTTAATATTTAGAAGTAAGTTACACAATATTTATACTCAGTCTGTAAATAAGTTAGCATTAAGCGATAGCGACACAAAAAGATATATTTGTGAAGATCGCGTAAGCACGTATGCTTGGGGGCATAATAGATTAAGTAATGTTTTAGTTAAAAATTATGACTCATATTTATATTTAATAATAGGATTGATATATATTTTTTAAATAATGTAAATAATTTTTTTGTATCTAATAGGTTAGATATAAGAGATATTTGTAGTAAAAATAAAAAAAAGTAGTAAATTATAACGTTATGAGAAAAAAATTAATTATTGTTTTCATTATTGCTTCGCTTGTGTGTCCATGGAATGACTGTTTTAGACTAACTGGATACACTCGGTAGTCTATCATTATAAATAGGACTTTATTACTCGTGCTGATTACTGTGGAAAAACTAATATTGATCTCAATGGGTTAAAAAATTTGAATCCAAACAATGATATGGAGAACAATGTACCTGTTAATAATAGAAAAAAACAAGATTGCTTTTTTATTTATTTTTTATTTTAATTTTTATATTTACATTAATTATATAATAGGATCGTCGGAGTAAGATGCCTCTACCCCGAAATTGATTAGACTTTGTTGCAATAGCTCGTCAGTGAGTAGACGGTCGTAGTCGTTTGCAATGGGGTAATCATCAATATATATAATTTCCCCGGAATCGTTTATGATCATGCCGTAATCATTATTAAAAAAATCGCTGGAGAATTCATTTTGTTGATATCCGCCTAGGAACATATCATCGTTGTTGGGCTCCACACTCTGATGGTCTGGGCCTAGCGGTCTGATGTCATCGTCCTCGACATCATGAACAAAATAGTCATCAGTAGGCGTATATCTTGATGACTCTACATAGGGTTTTACTATGCATGTTGGCTTTATTTTTCTGTCTCTGGAAAAATACCTATCAATTCGTTTCTCCGGGGTCATAGGTGATTCCATCTTTAATAAAAAAATTAATCAACAAAAATGAAAAAATAATATCAATAGGACGACTTACCTTGAGCTTCGTCTTCGTGGGTGGTTTTTTAGACTTTAAGATTGAGTTGACTTCCTTCAGGACAAGTCAAATGTGGCTTCGTCTTCGTGGGGACGGCTTCCTTCCAATAGTGAATGTAATTTTAACACCCGACCTTTTTATACAAGAAATCTCCTTCTAATACCAGAAACGATACATTCTTTGTTCAATATGGAAAATAAGATAAGGAATAATGATCAAGAACTTACTATATAGAAATCAGTATTAGCCTGTTGGAGCGGAAACAATACATTCTTTGTACAATATGGAAACTATGATAAGAATAATGACCAAGAACTTACTATATAGAAATCAACATTAGCCTGTGGGAACGGAAACGATACATTCTTTGTACAATATGGAAAATAAGATAAGGAATAATGATCAAGAACTTACTATATAGAAATCAGTATTAGCCTGTGGGAGCGGAAACAATACATTCTTTGTACAATATGGAAACTATGATAAGAATAATGACCAAGAACTTACTATATAGAAATCAACATTAGCCTGTGGGAACGGAAACGATACATTCTTTGTACAATATGGAAAATAAGATAAGGAATAATGATCAAGAACTTACTATATAGAAATCAGTATTAGCCTGTGGGAGCGGAAACAATACATTCTTTGTACAATATGGAAACTATGATAAGAATAATGACCAAGAACTTACTATATAGAAATCAGTATTAGCCTGTGGGAGCGGAAACGATACATTCTTTGTACAATATGGAAACTATGATAAGAATAATTGGCCCTCATAAATACACTTAGAAATAAAAAAGAATTTACTATAGCATCCAAGGTCATAAGATCGGACAAGCACAGTCATGTTTGTTTTTTTTGATAACAGCATATAGAAATCAACATACGTATGAAATTCACAAAAAATGAGTAATGATAACCCAACTTGCTATAGAAATCATGAATACTTGCTAAAGGTTATGGGATCGGTACAATATGGACTTGAATAATCATTCGGTGACTCATAAAAAACCAATGACTTAGGTCTGCGTCTTAGGTGAAGTCAACTAGCTTAGCTCTGCGTCTTAGGGGAAGTCAGTTTTAAGTTCCAGCAAAAAACAACCCATTTCCCATACAAATCCACAAACAACAAAATTCCCGTTTATATTACTCAGCTTAATGACAATAAGATTAAAAAGCACAACAAAGACAACGTTTTTTTTATTTCCGCCACATTTAAAAGTTTACAACCGAGACAAAAGCCAAAAGCACAACCCATTCATCAACATCATAGAGCAAAAAGCCTGAGCCCCCCGCCAGATCTCAGCCTTGAGCCCCCCGCTTCAATACCCGGCAAAAACATCCACCACCACCACCTACAAAAAGCCTTGATACCACCTAAGCACAAATCCATTATCAAAAAGCCCCGATACTCACCAAAAAAACAATAACATCAAAAACATAAACCCCATAACAAAAGCCCCGATATCACCACCTAAGCACAAATCCATTAGCAAAAAGCCCCAATACTCACCAAAAAACAATACCATCAAAAACACAAACCCCATAACAAAAAGCCCCGATATCACCAAAA
This sequence comes from Microdon myrmicae, assembly GCA_963931805.1. Lineage (NCBI taxonomy): Eukaryota > Metazoa > Arthropoda > Insecta > Diptera > Syrphidae > Microdon > Microdon myrmicae. The sequence continues at coordinate 41,354,761 of OZ007502.1, forward strand.
ACATCCACCACCACCTACAAAAAACAATACCATCAAAAACTCAAACCCCATAGCAAAAAGCCCCGATACTCACCAAAAACATCCACCACCTAAACACAAATCCATTAGCAAAAACATCCACCACCACCTACAAAAACCCCATAACAAAAAGCCCAATAGCCAGCAAAAACATCCACCACCTAAACACAAATCCATTAGCAAAAAGCCCCGATACTCACCAAAAACATCCACCACCACCTACAAAAACCCTATAACAAAAAGCCCAATAGCCAGCAAAAACATCCGCCACCTAAGCATAAATCCATTATCAAAAAGCCCCGATACTCACCAAAAACATCCACCACCACCTACAAAAACCCCATAACAAAAAGCCCAATAGCCAGCAAAAACATCCACCACCTAAACACAAATCCATTAGCAAGAAGCCTCGATACCATCACCTAAGCACAAAATCCAACAACTACATACCCATTCGATTACGACATCAACCAACAACCACGCTGATAACGATTAATCACTACCCAAACAAACAACTACTGCGATAAGAATACTACAAACTATACCCAATTACTACTAATACTGATAAGAAATACACTAAATACTACTATTACCACCTCAGATAAGAACCCACAACCCCCCAGACCAACCATGAATCACATCCCACTATCACCACTCACCACACACCAATCATATCTCTACCTTCACATACAGCTTTCAGAGCTTTGAGCCAGAAAACTGTGCTGGAACGTACATAAACATACTACTGATGGGTCCAGGAATCCTCTATTATAGAGGGGAATGTTGTTGGGAAGGGTGCTTTCTTCAATTTTGTACTGAAGAAGAAATTGTGGGGGTCTGATCCGAAGAGATCGAAAGAGAGAAGTGTCAAGAACGCAATACTCCCGTACAAGTGGGTTCTCGCTGTTAGGTACTTATATGCTAATTGTAGCAAGTACTCGTCGATAGGGATAATCGAGGCGCCTTCGTATAGGTGAGAGTTCGGGTAATGGCGACCGTCAGGCCTTCTAAGGTGGTTGATGCATCTTCTGAGGAGTTTTCTTTCGAAAACTCGAAGTCTTTCCATTTGGGCCGAAGATATGCAGGACCATATGGGAAAGGCGTACGATATTCCAGATCGGATTAGCTGCTTATAGCAGAGAAGCTTAACTTTGGTGTCAACCACTTCAAGATGTGGTCCCTTTGAAAAATGTGGGTCACATGTTTGATGAAATTCATTTTTGGGGTATAAATGACCCCAAGATATTTCATCCTGTCCTGTGGTCTAATAGTAGTATCTCCCATTTTTATTTGAATATTCTGTGAATATCGAGAAGTAGTTTGGAAGTGTTTACTACTCAAAATTATGGCTACTGCTTTAGATGGGTTAAGTCGAATTTTCCATCGACTGTAATACTGATACAGTTCGTCCAGATGACGGTTGAGTCGGTTTGTTGCGAGTTTTGGGCCTTTAGATGACGTACTCTACCATCCACAGGGCGGGGAATATCTGAGGCGTAGATGTTAAATAAGATGGGGCCTAGAATGGAGCCCTGTGGTACGCCTGCAGGTGGCGTTGAAAGTTCGGAAAAGCTTTCCATTCACTCGAACTTGGAAGGTTCTGTTTAAAACGAACTGGTAGATGACAATACACAGCGTTTTACTGAGGCCAGTATTCAGTAATTTAATAACGAGACCTTCGATCTAGGTTGTGTCAAAAGCCCTTTCAATGTCTAAGCTCACCGCAATGGTGGGTTCCTTATTAAAGAGGCGCACGCAAACGTGGTTTTGAAATATGTTAAGAGCCATGGTGGTGCTGTGCGCTCTTCTAAATCCAAATTGGAAGTCAGGTATTAGGTTCCTGACACCGATAAATTTATTTAGCTTCTCGTATATGAATTGTTCATATATTTTGCTAATGCAGATGAGGAGCGAAATAGGACGAAAGCTTGAGGGGTGATAATTTGGTTTCCCAGCTTTTGCTATTGGGCAGACAACAGCATGCTTCCAAGCTTGGGGAAAGTACCCCATGTTGTAGGCATGATTGAGCAGAATGGAGAGCTTTATAAAGAATAAAGCAGAAAGCCTTCGCCACGAGTGGTAGGACATATTGTCGATACCGGGTGACTTCTTGGGGTTTCGAGATTTAACTAGGTTCTGTAGGGTATTTGGTGTAACGAAGCCGTGACTATTATCAAGTGTGTCGTCGAAGTATGCACTGTTAGCTGAGTTAAAGACAACTATTGGCTCGTTAAAGTTGTCTAATTTATTGTGAACCTCTGAACTAGTTATTGCATTCGTTTCCGGGTCGCCATCCTCGAGAGTGAGCTTGTGATTATTTTCGATGGTCTCTCCGATGATGTTTGCTTTATTGGCGTCATTATTGACAAGACCGTTGTGCATGATTGGTCCAGTGATACGAGAGGTGCCACATATCTTTTTAGCATTTTTCTAAATGTTCTGGTCCATCTGAATACCCTTCAGTTTGTCCTCCAATTGTCGGGTACGATTGTTTTGGTTTCTTTGTTTTATCAGTGTGCCAATATTGTGAATAATGGATCGCAATAATGGCTCCCTTTGCGTAAAGCGGTGACGATATCTCATTCTGCAGAGCTTTTTACGCTCCCGGATGAGACGAAGAGTGGGGTCGTCAATGGGGAATCTGATAAGTCTTTTCAAGTTTGTACTTCGGGACATGAGTCTCAGAAGTTTCAACTAAAATCTCGTGAAGTCGATTTGCAGCGTTATTTATCTCAACCGTCGTTAGGTTCCTGTCAGTGGGGAGAGAGAGTTGGTGGAGTTTTTCGTTCAATGTAATATTGAAGTTGTCCCAATTTGTGCGCCCATAATCGGGTATGTATCTGACATGAGCCCGGGATGCTCGATGGCCGCGGATGAACATGGTCACAGCGTTGTGGTCAGATACACCCGGCGATACTTGGGGAGGAGTGATTTAGTAAGTAGAACTAAGTCTTTGGGCACAATAAAGATGTCCAGGATAGAGTTACCTCGGGTACCACCCGTAGGTGCGACTATTTCGAAGTTGAGGGCATGACAGTTTTCAGTGTGCCATTGGAACAACTTTGTGCCGTTTGGGCAAGAGACGGAGTTGTTCCAGTGGGGATGTCTGCAGTTGAAATCGCCGCCTATGATGAAGGGTCTATGCCCCGAGGACGTTATTAATTGGCTGATATCTTCGGGATTAATGGGGCAATTAATAGTTTTATGCGAGTGGTATACGGAGTATATGTTCACTCTACCATTATTAGCTAGATGAAGTTCAACACCGGAGACCTCTATGGACTCGAAATGTAGGAGGTCAATAGCTTCATGGCAAAGTTCGCTATTAACTAGAATACAGGTGCCACCTCCGTTGATCGTAGGGCCACCAGTGAGGGTTCGATCTCCTCGAATCATTGAAAAGTTTGGGAAAGTGGGACGGTGACATGGATGCAACCTAGTTTCGGTTACAAGAACCACGTCCGCCCGGTTATCCATTATGAAGTCTGTTGAAGATATTTTCAACAATTAACTAATTAAGTATTAGTAGTTATGGGTTTTGATTTTTCACCAAACTTACCCCCGTTTTTATCGCGTGTGATGGTATATGCCTGGCTGTTACTGAATCCTGTGTGTGTCGGAAACGTATTCAAAACCCAGATTTATTTCTTCGATATATAAAATAGATTCAAAGCACTTTTAATTGTTCGGTATTTAAAGCCAATTACATTAACAGATTTATTTCTTCAATATATAAACAGATTTCGAACAGATTTATTTGTTCAATATATAAAATAGATTCAAAGCACTTTTAATTGTTCGGTATTTAAAGCTAATTCCATTAACATATTTATTTGTTCAATATATAGAATAGATTCAAAGCACTTTTAATTGTTCGGCATTTAAAGCTAACCGCACGCTTCCACACTTGATTTTCAATTCTTTTTCTTTTTCTTTATGTTTTATTTCTTTTTATTTAAATTTTCGACCAAAACGAACCGCACGCGAATGGACAACATTTTCCTATCACCTCACAATACAGAAGAACGACAATCTCGTGTCTTTCGCCACATATCCTGTTTCGAAATGGTTGATAGGTGGCGACTATGGCTAATAAAAAGGACGATGGCTATTGCAATGTGAATGGTGTTTTAAATGGGGGTAAACTTTTATTTAAATTATATTCTATTGTAAAAGGGTTTTCTATTGTAAAGGGAAAGGGAATATTAAGAAGGGAAGGATATGTGCGTGAAGACACGAGATGTTAATAATTGAAAAGGGGGAGTGATAATTTAATGAACTCAATTATATAACAAGTCAGAGACCATCGCACGCTTTGATAGCGAAACAAAGGAGTTGACATTGTGTTGGGCTGTATAGCGGAGCGCTTAGGAACTTGAATATGTTTTTGGGGGAGAGGTAGTGAAGTTTTCATATTCTTTGTTTGGTTCCCTTTAACCTTATCAGCAAATGTAAATCCATTTTGGATGAAATTTTGTGTGGCCTGTTTTCCGAAGTTTGACTTGGCTAGTTGTTTAGCTCGAGTCTCCTTGGTTCTGTGGACTACCTCTTTATATTTGGGACAGTTCCTGTAGCCGGCCGGATGTCCTTTCTTAACGCAGTTGCAGCAAGTTGGCAACGTAATTTCATCCTGCACATTTGTTGTGGGATCGTATTTTGCTGGCGGGAGTTCGCACTTGCCAATGTCGTGGGATTTTCCACAACGGACGCAACGGCGATCCATGTTGCAGCTCCGGGAGACATGCCCAAAACGTTGGCAACGTCGGCATTGAGGTATTTCATTATTATGAAATACCTCGAAGACAACTTGTTGGAAGAGTTGGAAGCGACTTTGTCCGTATTATGGAGTCTATGTCGGTTCCTGGGGCTAGGTGAAGCTGCTATATGTTAACCTTGCTGTATTTTTGCGGTCTAGTGTTCACAAACTGTTTTAACGTCGGTGAATTTGACGTTAGAAATGTTTTCTCAAGGGCAATTACGATGTCGTCCTTTTCCCAACAGGCAGCGACTCGTTTTAAGAGGATGATCCTCGATTTTTCGTCGGCCGGGGTGAATGTGTAATAATTCACCTGTGGGGGGTTGTGATTTGGTTGTCTGCAGGGAAATGGATTCACTACACTCCCACCGGATTAAAACTGCGGAAAGTTCACCAAAACGGCTAAGTGAAACGCTAGGAGTGGCTTAGTGATAATTGTCTTTTTTATTTTTGAGCACGAGCAACTGTGAATCTTCTTATTTCTATTTCCTTAATTATGAGTACACACTTTCAATTGATCAACTTGTTCTTATGTTTTCAAATTGCTTTCGTTCGCGAACGCACGGGTCTACAGTTCCAGTTGAATGGATGGGGCGGATTGTCATTTAGTTTCACTACCGAATTTACTATTTATCGGGCCGTATACAGGGTCGCGACGTTCCCTTGATAAAGGTTAAATCTATGTTGATTAAATTGAGTTCGGTATTCCGACACGTTATGTGCGCACTCCGGCGGTTTGAACTCGACTCCGTGTATGCGCAATGATGGCTATTTATCGATTGGTTGTGTGTGCCCCCGGTGGCGGATGGATTTCGACTGACTTATGAATGAGAATGATTCATTCAATGCGTCGTGGCGGTGCGTCATAGCGAAATTAGGCTCGCTGCCAATTACGAAGAATTTTGGAGGAGTTGCTATGCTCGCATAAGAACTCAGTTCCAGCGAATTATGGCCGTACAGGCTGGGTTGAATTCGTTGGTCGGGTGTACCGGGAAATTGGCTTTGGGGACGCGAGCAAGTATGGGCATGCATTTTCGGATGAAATTGGAATGGCTGGGGTGCAAGCAAGGAATATTATTTGGGTGAAATGTTAACCGAAGTAATTTCGGGGAAATGTGCGCGGCTTGGTTAGCTGTTAATGTTCCGTTGAGGATTTGGATATGCGTTTTGTTAGGGCATATGAATTTCGGGGAAATTACGATTGCTTGGTCAGAAAGAGGAAATATGAATTAAGTGGAGAATTGACCGAAGCAATTTTGGGAAAATGGATGCGCGGATGATTAGAATATATTCGATTGAATTATACTCTGTTGGGAGTTGGGAAACAGGTTTTTATTGCAGATTGGGAGATGTATGCTATTGTGGGAATGGTTTTTGCATGTTAGGTTAGGATTGTGGGTTGGTTCTCCGTGTGATATAGAGAACCCCCACACACTTCCTTGGCCTTCAGGGTGTCGTTAACCTTACAGAACGTCTGTCGATCGTAGGTTACGATTTTATTGAGGCTTGGACTCAAGGTCTTTCCCTTAAAGATTGAGAATCCTTGTCGGTTCATATCACCGACGAACTCCTTTAGGTTGAAGTCTCGTGCAAAGACCCCAGGTTGCTGCTTTTTTAAAGCGGGTGGGTCGGCCGTGACCGCTGTTTGTGTGGCCTTTGGATTTGGGGCGGTCTTTTGTTTTGGGGTTGTGGATGATGCTGCCTTTGGTGTGCCCGATTTTTCCAAAGGGGAGACTTTTTGTGCAGTGGGATGTACCGAGAGGTTTGGCACAGTTTTATTAGCCGAAGCCGGGGATATTGTTGGCGTACAGCCGGTGGTAACACGTTTACTGGAGGGAGCACCCTCGCAGTTTACTATTGCCCGAGGTGTTTTCCGTTTTCCCCACGAACAGAAGTAGGCGTGGGGCGAGAAGAATTTGGTGTGGGGACACGGGAGCAGCTCTCGTCGGCAGAGAAGTCGCTACCAAGGGTCGTCATTTCGCGTTCGATTCCCGTCTTTGGGTCAAGGGTTTCCGAGTTGTTAGTGGACGGGGTCGGGGATGATGTAGCTCTTAATGCTGCATTCTCTTTCTCGAGAACAGCAATCCTGGTTACCGCGGCATCGAGTTCTGTCCTCAATGTCTCCAGAAGAGTCATCAAATCCTGATGGGGTTGATGCCCCAAGCTCTGAAGAGAAGAGAGGTCCATTTTTGCGAGAAGGAGCAGGTAAATAGAAACAAGTAGGGGTGCAGGAAACAGAGAAAAGTGGATAGAAGCAAGGAATACGGATATAAAAGATAAGCCCAATGAAACCTAATTGAAAGCCAAAATTTCAGCATAAACCTCATTTCGGAAAGCGCCGGCGTCGCTGCTCCTACGTATTCCAGCGCTGTTGTCTTCTCTTCCACCTTGATTATATTTTCCGGCGTAGTATCTTCCACCGCTTTGGGTATTATTAAGCCGCTGCCTTTTGTCTGACCGAGCCCCGGTGTCCATTTGCTCAGCACCGCCCTCCTGCTGCTGCTGCTGCCCTGGCTACTGCTGATTCATTATATTAAAATTATACTTTTTTCTGCTTTTTCTTTCTCGACAAACACGAACAATTATCGACAAACACAAACGATACGAAATTGAGTACAGAAATGACTCCTCACGAATTCAAAATGTGCCGCCCTTTTATACTTTTTCGTCGTTGAGATTTGTCAACGTTTTTATTGTAAAAATTCCAAGAAGCACACACAAGGTTTCGTGTGCTTCAATTGGAATAAGGTTCTGGGAAGTGACTAGGAATCTATTTGAATAAATTCCTGGAAGGGAAATCATGAAATGTATTTTGAGTTAAGCATTTCATGATTTTAGGATTATTGGGCATTGGATCAGTGCACGACAAATGGACTTTGGTTTAAATTTATCGTGCATATGATTCAATTGGATTGGGGTGTACGTTAATGTGATATTGAATCAATGTGCGACAAATTGACTTTTGGCTTAATTTATCGCTTATATGATTCAATATGGAATTTGAACTTGGATTATAGGAAGTATTGGGAATTTGGATGGGATTATTGGTAATATTGGGGATTTGGATGGGAGTAGTGATTTAGGATCACTACACACATGTGTGGTTATTTTCTTGTTTTCACTATTGTTTTTTATCACTTTATTGTGTTTTTATTTAATTTATTTTGTATTTTTCGTCACTTCACTTTATTTTGTGTTTTTATGTTTGGGAGCTCTGTAAGATCTTTTTGAGTCAAGGGTTTTCAAGCTCTTATGAGTTCTTAAACTCAGGCTTCCTTGGACTCTTCGGCTGCGCCACTTGTTAAAGAATTCTTTGTATAGATTACTCTACACACACCCTGAGAGAATGACAACACTAACACACACAGAGCAATCAAACGCACTTTGTTTTGGTTTTAATTTATTAATTTTAAACTTTATTAGTTCATCAAATAACGTCACACATTCTCGACTCTAAATATTTATTGAAAAATTACATGTACTGCACGACTCTAACACTTATCTTTTACTTCCGTCTTCGATGACGGGTAATATTCACGACACCCGAAATTTTAATTTTAAGCGTGATCGGCTTTATATTTTACGTCCGTTTTGGACGACGGATACGCACAGACTCTGTTTTTATAATGTCCAATCCGGACGACGTTCATACACACACACCCTTATCTCTCTTTCGATCGTGCAGACCGAAGGAATGCATCCATTGTTTACACACAATAGATCTTTCTTGATACACATGAGGTATGCTTCGCAGTTCATTTCCTGAAAATCATTAACATTGAAAATGTTTATGATCTGCGAGACCTGATTGTGTGGATGCGTGTATACAATTCTTAGAACCTTATATTTATACAAGTGTTCATTTATGGTCAACGATGGCAAAGATATTTTGTATACTTTATTGCTTCGCTACCATCGAATTAATCTTTGTTTTGAGTAGCACCTTATTTTCTTTATGCCGTCATGGATTTTTCCCAGATGTATCTGGATTCCATGATTTGCTCGTATATGCATTTTGTATCTAGTGCACTTTTACAGGTGCTCATTGGATTGGATATGTTGATTTGGATTAATCAACATATGGAACTTCGCATGAAGGTGAATCCTGTTAATGGTGGGGGATGGCCCCCAAAAAGTTGGGAATTAGGGGAGGGTAGGCGTTGCGTGTAACAGATTCAATAAACCTTGGGATATCGTGAACGCTCACACCACCAACACAATTGAAGCAAATTACTTTCCTTATTGACGTTCAAAACCAAAAAGAGAGTCGCTCGTTCGCGTCCTTTTATATGGGAACAAAAATTTGCCCCTGCTTTTCCGTTTTACTGGTCATTGAATATTGTGGGATTGTGTTTTGAAGGTAATAATGTGTTGGAAAAGTTTTGTATGGATAATGTTGTTTTAATGTATTTGTGGGTATTGCGAACTGCAAAAGTCCACCAACAAATGTATCTCGTTGGTGGGCCGGGGGAATGACGTCAGGTTCAAATGAGATGCTCCTGGCGGGGAACGATGTGTTCCGTTGGCTGGAATCAACGGAATCGTATTATGTTGAAATGAAAAACCATTACCTGAGTTATTGGTGGATCGAAGAGCTCATCGGTTGATCGAAATCACTCAGGTCCGTTGTCGCTGCTTGATGGATCGAACAGTTCCAAATTCGTCTCTCAGATCAGGTTTCGTTGATGGATCCGCAAGGAATTCCAATGCTCTAAATTCCCTTTACAAATGAGGAAATCCTAAAGCACAATCAGCGAACGTCACCGGGTAACTCAATTGAATGAAGCAGAGAATTAAGTCAAAAGTTTTTGTTTAAGATAAATAAGATTTATTCGGATTTAAATCCACGAACAAAACGAGGAAAAAGTAACCATCACGAACGATTTTTCTACATAATGACAATTCAACGATTAATTTCTTTGTTGTGACAGCTGTTTGCTGACAGTTGTTTATTCGTTGTCGTTGACGGCATTCAGTTGCGAATTCACTGATTGCATTCAGTGCCAATCCGCAAAAGTGGAATATAAAGGACACGAATTTGCATTTATTTACGGGGGCGTTATTTATGTAACAATTTGACAGTTATTCAATTTTATTTAATTATTCACAGTATATATATAACATTGGGAAGGTTCGTTATCATAACTATTAGGCCCGCGGACTAGCAGTTGCCCATCCTTGTGTAGGGTTATATTTATGTAAAGTTATGTTGTATTATTTGATTTTAGTTAGAATTATTTAGCTGCACATATTACCTGATGAATGGCGTGAGGCGGTCTGCCCTTGTTGTGGGCCATAGAGGATTATTTTCACAGACGAAAACGGATCTGTTCCACTAAGCCGGTTGGTAACTGAGAAGAAAGTTTAAGCATCAACACAACTTGAATTAAAAATCACTCGTCGTTCTTAGGTTCATATAGACTTCACATGTTTTTTAATTGGTTTGATTTGGACACAACATCTATGTTTGTTTTTATACTATACTTAATGGGCATAACCTGAAACTATCCTTTTGTTTTTATGAACACGACATACAACTTAATGGACACAACATAAAACTAATTTTTTGTTTTATTTTATACTGACAAAACATAAACAAGTTAACACATGTAGGACCGACACGAACTCCGTTTCGTCCAAATACTCACAACCAACTCCAATTCCACTTCCATCCGTCGATTGTCGTTTTTTTCCTTCTTCTTCGGTGACCTTGTAGTGTAGATGTAGGTGCCTGACATGGACACTGGTTTCCACCTATCAACCACGAACGATTTCCTCACAAAAATTGTCACCAAACCATGTTCCAAGAGGAGAGATAAATAAGAGGCACTGATGGAGCTAGGTTGGGTAAAGTTTTCTTTATTTGGATTTATTCATTACACGGGGTTGGATAAAGTTTTCTTTATTTGAATTTATTCATTACACGGGGTTGGATAAAGTTTTCTTTATTTGGATTAGTCCTCCGGATCGCAGCGGAACTCTTAATAGTTAACACTAATGTCTATAATTGACTCACTAACGATTATCATAGTTATCGACTCTTATTAGGCTTTTAAAAGGCAACTCACTGCAAAACTTAAACTGCGACAAGCGACTCGACCGAAAATGATGGTAATTGATAATTAACCGGTATCGTGTGTGCGCACTCCTCTGGCGATGAAATTTGACTACTTTCTATTCGGAATCGTTAATGATCATGTCGTAATCATTCGTAAAAACATCGTTGGAGAAATCATTTTGGAGATATCCGCCCAGGAATATATCATCGTTGATGTTAGGCTCCTCAATCTGATGGCCTGGACCTAGCGGTCTGATGTCATCGTCCTCGCCATCCAATAATCCTCAGTAGGATACCTTGATGCCTCTACATTGGATTTTACTATACAGATTGGCCTTATTTTTCTGTATTTGGCAAAATATCTATCAATTCCTTTCTCCTGGGTAATAGGTGATTCCATCTTTAATAAAAAAATTAATCAAAAAATGAAAAAATAATATCAATAGGACGACTTACCTTGAGTTTCGTCTTCGTAGGCGGTTTTAGACTTTACGATTGAATTGAATTTCTTCAGGACAAGTCTTCTTGGGGATGGATTCCTTCTAATAGTGGATGTAAATTTAACACCCGACCTTTTTATACAAGAAATCTCCTTCTAATATCAAAACGAGACATTCTTTGTACATTATGGAAACGATGATAAGGAATAATGATCAAGAACTTGCTATATATATAAATCAACATTATCCTGTGGGAGCGGAAACGATACATTATGAAACTATGATAAGGAATAATGACCAAGAACTTGCTATATATAAATCAACATTAGTCTGTGGGGAGCGGAAACAATGAATTCTTTCTTCAATATGGAAAATAAGATAAGAATAATTGGTTCTCATAAATACACTTAGAAATAAAAAAGAGTTTACTATAGCATCCAAGATCATAAGATCGGACAAGCACAGTCATGTTTGGTTTTTTGATAACAGCATATAGAAATCTTACAACCGAGACAAAAGCCAAAAGCACAACCCATTCATCAACATCATAGAGCAAAAAGCCCCCGCCTTGTTAATGCATCTGTTTGAATACTGGCTTAGGTCTGCGTCTTAGGTGAAGTCAACTAGCTTAGCTCTGCGTCTTAGGTGAAGTCAACTAGCAGCAAAACCATTCACCTCCTAAGCACAAATCCATTATCAAAAACACACACCCCCCCAACAAAAAGTTCAATAGCAAAAAGCCCCCGGCCCCCGCCTCCGTCTTGTTATTGTTCGTTTGAATACTGGCTTAGGTCTGCGTCTTAGGTGAAGTCAACTAGCTTAGCTCTGCGTCTTAGGTGAATTCAACTAGCTTAGCTCTGCGTCTTAGGGGAAGTCAGTTTAAGTTCCAGCAAAACAACCCATTTCCCATACAAATCCACCAACAACAAAATTCTCGTATATATTACTCAGCTTAATGACAATAAGATTAAAAAGCACACCAAAGACAACGTTTTTTTATTTCTACCACAATTAACAGCTTACAACCGAGACAAAAGCCTAAAGCACTACCCATTCAGCCCCGATATCGCCACCTAAACACAAATCCATTAGCAAAAACATAAACCCATAACAAAAAAGCACCGATATCACCACAAGCCCCAATATTCACCACCACCTACAAAAAGCCCAATAGCCAACAAAAGCATTCGCCACCACCTACAAAAACCCTATAACAAAAAGCCCAATAGCCAGCAAAAACATTCACCACCACCACCTGCAAAAACCTCGATATCATCACCTAAGCACAAAATCCAACAACTACATACCCATTCGATTACGACATCAACCAACAACCAGCGATAAGAATACTACAAACTATACCCAATTAATACCAATACTCATAAGAAATACACTAAATACTACTATTACCACCTCAGATAAGAACCCACCACCCATGAATCACATACCACTATCAACACTCACCACACAACACACACATCTTCACCTTCACATAGAGCTTTGAGACAGAAAAGAGCTTTTGAGCCAGAAATTGGGGCAGAAACGCCATAACCCTACTACTAATAATCGGGTAATCATCGGTATATATAATATCCCCGGAATAGCTATTAACCATGCCGTAATCTGTAGTAAAAACATCGTTTTGGAGATAATTGAGGTCCAGGAATATATCCTCGTTGATGTTAGGTTCATCAATCTGATGGCCTGGACCTAGCGGTCTGATGTCATCGTCCTCGCCATCATGAATAAAATAATCCTCAGTAGGAATATAACTTGATGTTTCTACATGGGGTTTTACTATGCAGATGGGTCTTGGTTTCCTGTATTTGGCAAAATATCTGTCAATTGCTTTCTCCTGAGCAATAGGTGGTTCCATCTTTAATAAAAAAAATTAATCAAAAAAATGAAAAAAATAATACCAATAGGACGACTTACCTTGAGATTCGTCTTCGTAGTCGGTTTTATACTTTAGGATTGATGTGAATTTCTTCTAGTCAAGTCTTCTTGGGGATGGATTCCTTCTAATAGTGGATGTAAATTTAACACCCGACCTTTTTATACAAGAAATCCCCTTCTAATATCAAAACGAGACATTCTTTGTACATTATGGAAACGATGATAAGGAATAATGATCAAGAACTTGCTATATATATAAATCAACATTATCCTGTGGGAGCGGAAACGATACATTATGAAACTATGATAAGGAATAATGACCAAGAACTTGCTATATATAAATCAACATTAGTCTGTGGGGAGCGGAAACAATGAATTCTTTCTTCAATATGGAAAATAAGATAAGAATAATTGGTTCTCATAAATACACTTAGAAATAAAAAAGAGTTTACTATTGCATCCAAACTCATAAGATCGGACAAGCACAGTCATGTTTGGTTTTTTTTTTTTTTGATAACAGCATATAGAAATCAACATTAGCCTGTGGGACCGGGAGCAATACATTATGGAAACTATGATAAGAATAATGACCAAGAACTTGCTATATATAAATCAACATTAGTCTGTGGGGAGCGGAAACAATGAATTCTTTCTTCAATATGGAAAATAAGATAAGAATAATTGGTTCTCATAAATACACTTAGAAATAAAAAAAAGAGTTTACTATAGCATCCAAGCTCATAAGATCGGACAAGCATAGTCATGTTTGGTTTTTTGATAACAGCATATAGAAATCTTACAACCGAGACAAAAGCCTAAAGCACAACCCATTCATCATCATCATAGAGCAACAAGCCCCCGCCTTGTTAATGCATCTGTTTGAATACTGACTTAGGTCTGCGTCTTAGGTGAAGTCAGTTTTAAGTTCCAGCAAAAACAACACATTTCCCATACAAAACCACAAACAACAAAATTCTCGTATATATTACTCAGTTTAATGACAATAAGATTAAAAAGTACAACAAAGACAGCGTTTTTTTATTTCTACCACAATTAACAGCTTACAACTGAGACAAAAGCCAAAAGCACAACCCAGACAACGTTTTTTTTTTATTTCTACCACAATTAACAGCTTACAACCGAGACAAAAGCCTAAAGCACAACCCATTCATCATCATGGCTTAGGTCTGCGTCTTAGGTGAAGTCAACTAGCAGCAAAACCATTCACCTCCTAAGCACAAATCCATTATCAAAAACACACACCCCCCCAACAAAAAGTTCAATAGCAAAAAGCCCCCGGCCCCCGCCTCCGCCTTGTTATTGTTCGTTTGAATACTGGCTTAGGTCTGCGTCTTAGGTGAAGTCAACTAGCTTAGCTCTGCGTCTTAGGTGAATTCAACTAGCTTAGCTCTGCGTCTTAGGGGAAGTCAGTTTAAGTTCCAGCAAAACAACCCATTTCCCATACAAATCCACCAACAACAAAATTCTCGTATATATTACTCAGCTTAATGACAATAAGATTAAAAAGCACACCAAAGACAACGTTTTTTTATTTCTACCACAATTAACAGCTTACAACCGAGACAAAAGCCTAAAGCACTACCCATTCAGCCCCGATATCGCCACCTAAACACAAATCCATTAGCAAAAACATAAACCCATAACAAAAAAGCACCGATATCACCACAAGCCCCAATATTCACCACCACCTACAAAAAGCCCAATAGCCAACAAAAGCATTCGCCACCACCTACAAAAACCCTATAACAAAAAGCCCAATAGCCAGCAAAAACATTCACCACCACCACCTGCAAAAACCTCGATATCATCACCTAAGCACAAAATCCAACAACTACATACCCATTCGATTACGACATCAACCAACAACCAGCGATAAGAATACTACAAACTATACCCAATTAATACCAATACTCATAAGAAATACACTAAATACTACTATTACCACCTCAGATAAGAACCCACCACCCATGAATCACATACCACTATCAACACTCACCACACAACACACACATCTTCACCTTCACATAGAGCTTTGAGACAGAAAAGAGCTTTTGAGCCAGAAATTGGGGCAGAAACGCCATAACCCTACTACTAATAATCGGGTAATCATCGGTATATATAATATCCCCGGAATAGCTATTAACCATGCCGTAATCTGTAGTAAAAACATCGTTTTGGAGATAATTGAGGTCCAGGAATATATCCTCGTTGATGTTAGGTTCATCAATCTGATGGCCTGGACCTAGCGGTCTGATGTCATCGTCCTCGCCATCATGAATAAAATAATCCTCAGTAGGAATATAACTTGATGTTTCTACATGGGGTTTTACTATGCAGATGGGTCTTGGTTTCCTGTATTTGGCAAAATATCTGTCAATTGCTTTCTCCTGAGCAATAGGTGGTTCCATCTTTAATAAAAAAAATTAATCAAAAAAATGAAAAAAATAATACCAATAGGACGACTTACCTTGAGATTCGTCTTCGTAGTCGGTTTTATACTTTAGGATTGATGTGAATTTCTTCTAGTCAAGTCTTCTTGGGGATGGATTCCTTCTAATAGTGGATGTAAATTTAACACCCGACCTTTTTATACAAGAAATCCCCTTCTAATATCAAAACGAGACATTCTTTGTACATTATGGAAACGATGATAAGGAATAATGATCAAGAACTTGCTATATATATAAATCAACATTATCCTGTGGGAGCGGAAACGATACATTATGAAACTATGATAAGGAATAATGACCAAAAACTTGCTATATATAAATCAACATTAGTCTGTGGGGAGCGGAAACAATGAATTCTTTCTTCAATATGGAAAATAAGATAAGAATAATTGGTTCTCATAAATACACTTAGAAATAAAAAAAAGAGTTTACTATAGCATCCAAGCTCATAAGATCGGACAAGCATAGTCATGTTTGGTTTTTTGATAACAGCATATAGAAATCTTACAACCGAGACAAAAGCCTAAAGCACAACCCATTCATCATCATCATAGAGCAACAAGCCCCCGCCTTGTTAATGCATCTGTTTGAATACTGACTTAGGTCTGCGTCTTAGGTGAAGTCAGTTTTAAGTTCCAGCAAAAACAACACATTTCCCATACAAAACCACAAACAACAAAATTCTCGTATATATTACTCAGTTTAATGACAATAAGATTAAAAAGTACAACAAAGACAGCGTTTTTTTATTTCTACCACAATTAACAGCTTACAACTGAGACAAAAGCCAAAAGCACAACCCAGACAACGTTTTTTTTTTATTTCTACCACAATTAACAGCTTACAACCGAGACAAAAGCCTAAAGCACAACCCATTCATCATCATGGCTTAGGTCTGCGTCTTAGGTGAAGTCAACTAGCTTAGCTCTGCGTCTTAGGTGAAGTCAACTAGCAGCAAAACCATTCACCTCCTAAGCACAAATCCATTATCAAAAACACACACCCCCCCAACAAAAAGTTCAATAGCAAAAAGCCCCCGGCCCCCGCCTCCGCCTTGTTATTGTTCGTTTGAATACTGGCTTAGGTCTGCGTCTTAGGTGAAGTCAACTAGCTTAGCTCTGCGTCTTAGGTGAATTCAACTAGCTTAGCTCTGCGTCTTAGGGGAAGTCAGTTTAAGTTCCAGCAAAACAACCCATTTCCCATACAAATCCACCAACAACAAAATTCTCGTATATATTACTCAGCTTAATGACAATAAGATTAAAAAGCACACCAAAGACAACGTTTTTTTATTTCTACCACAATTAACAGCTTACAACCGAGACAAAAGCCTAAAGCACTACCCATTCAGCCCCGATATCGCCACCTAAACACAAATCCATTAGCAAAAACATAAACCCATAACAAAAAAGCACCGATATCACCACAAGCCCCAATATTCACCACCACCTACAAAAAGCCCAATAGCCAACAAAAGCATTCGCCACCACCTACAAAAACCCTATAACAAAAAGCCCAATAGCCAGCAAAAACATTCACCACCACCACCTGCAAAAACCTCGATATCATCACCTAAGCACAAAATCCAACAACTACATACCCATTCGATTACGACATCAACCAACAACCAGCGATAAGAATACTACAAACTATACCCAATTAATACCAATACTCATAAGAAATACACTAAATACTACTATTACCACCTCAGATAAGAACCCACCACCCATGAATCACATACCACTATCAACACTCACCACACAACACACACATCTTCACCTTCACATAGAGCTTTGAGACAGAAAAGAGCTTTTGAGCCAGAAATTGGGGCAGAAACGCCATAACCCTACTACTAATAATCGGGTAATCATCGGTATATATAATATCCCCGGAATAGCTATTAACCATGCCGTAATCTGTAGTAAAAACATCGTTTTGGAGATAATTGAGGTCCAGGAATATATCCTCGTTGATGTTAGGTTCATCAATCTGATGGCCTGGACCTAGCGGTCTGATGTCATCGTCCTCGCCATCATGAATAAAATAATCCTCAGTAGGAATATAACTTGATGTTTCTACATGGGGTTTTACTATGCAGATGGGTCTTGGTTTCCTGTATTTGGCAAAATATCTGTCAATTGCTTTCTCCTGAGCAATAGGTGGTTCCATCTTTAATAAAAAAAATTAATCAAAAAAATGAAAAAAATAATACCAATAGGACGACTTACCTTGAGATTCGTCTTCGTAGTCGGTTTTATACTTTAGGATTGATGTGAATTTCTTCTAGTCAAGTCTTCTTGGGGATGGATTCCTTCTAATAGTGGATGTAAATTTAACACCCGACCTTTTTATACAAGAAATCCCCTTCTAATATCAAAACGAGACATTCTTTGTACATTATGGAAACGATGATAAGGAATAATGATCAAGAACTTGCTATATATATAAATCAACATTATCCTGTGGGAGCGGAAACGATACATTATGAAACTATGATAAGGAATAATGACCAAGAACTTGCTATATATAAATCAACATTAGTCTGTGGGGAGCGGAAACAATGAATTCTTTCTTCAATATGGAAAATAAGATAAGAATAATTGGTTCTCATAAATACACTTAGAAATAAAAAAGAGTTTACTATTGCATCCAAGCTCATAAGATCGGACAAGCACGGTCATGTTTGGTTTTTTTTTTTTTTGATAACAGCATATAGAAATCAACATTAGCCTGTGGGACCGGGAGCAATACATTATGGAAACTATGATAAGAATAATGACCAAGAACTTGCTATATATAAATCAACATTAGTCTGTGGGGAGCGGAAACAATGAATTCTTTCTTCAATATGGAAAATAAGATAAGAATAATTGGTTCTCATAAATACACTTAGAAATAAAAAAAAGAGTTTACTATAGCATCCAAGCTCATAAGATCGGACAAGCATAGTCATGTTTGGTTTTTTGATAACAGCATATAGAAATCTTACAACCGAGACAAAAGCCTAAAGCACAACCCATTCATCATCATCATAGAGCAACAAGCCCCCGCCTTGTTAATGCATCTGTTTGAATACTGACTTAGGTCTGCGTCTTAGGTGAAGTCAGTTTTAAGTTCCAGCAAAAACAACACATTTCCCATACAAAACCACAAACAACAAAATTCTCGTATATATTACTCAGTTTAATGACAATAAGATTAAAAAGTACAACAAAGACAGCGTTTTTTTATTTCTACCACAATTAACAACTTACAACTGAGACAAAAGCCAAAAGCACAACCCAGACAACGTTTTTTTTTTATTTCTACCACAATTAACAGCTTACAACCGAGACAAAAGCCTAAAGCACAACCCATTCATCATCATGGCTTAGGTCTGCGTCTTAGGTGAAGTCAACTAGCTTAGCTCTGCGTCTTAGGTGAAGTCAACTAGCAGCAAAATCATTCACCTCCTAAGCACAAATCCATTATCAAAAACACACACCCCCCCAACAAAAAGTTCAATAGCAAAAAGCCCCCGGCCCCTGCCTCCGCCTTGTTATTGTTCGTTTGAATACTGGCTTAGGTCTGCGTCTTAGGTGAAGTCAACTAGCTTAGCTCTGCGTCTTAGGTGAATTCAACTAGCTTAGCTCTGCGTCTTAGGGGAAGTCAGTTTAAGTTCCAGCAAAACAACCCATTTCCCATACAAACCCACCAACAACAAAATTCTCGTATATATTACTCAGCTTAATGACAATAAGATTAAAAAGCACACCAAAGACAACGTTTTTTTATTTCTACCACAATTAACAGCTTACAACCGAGACAAAAGCCTAAAGCACTACCCATTCAGCCCCGATATCGCCACCTAAACACAAATCCATTAGCAAAAACATAAACCCATAACAAAAAAGCACCGATATCACCACAAGCCCCAATATTCACCACCACCTACAAAAAGCCCAATAGCCAACAAAAGCATTCGCCACCACCTACAAAAACCCTATAACAAAAAGCCCAATAGCCAGCAAAAACATTCACCACCACCACCTGCAAAAACCTCGATATCATCACCTAAGCACAAAATCCAACAACTACATACCCATTCGATTACGACATCAACCAACAACCAGCGATAAGAATACTACAAACTATACCCAATTAATACCAATACTCATAAGAAATACACTAAATACTACTATTACCACCTCAGATAAGAACCCACCACCCACGAATCACATACCACTATCAACACTCACCACACAACACACACATCTTCACCTTCACATAGAGCTTTGAGACAGAAAAGAGCTTTTGAGCCAGAAATTGGGGCAGAAACGCCATAACCCTACTACTAATAATCGGGTAATCATCGGTATATATAATATCCCCGGAATAGCTATTAACCATGCCGTAATCTGTAGTAAAAACATCGTTTTGGAGATAATTGAGGTCCAGGAATATATCCTCGTTGATGTTAGGTTCATCAATCTGATGGCCTGGACCTAGCGGTCTGATGTCATCGTCCTCGCCATCATGAATAAAATAATCCTCAGTAGGAATATAACTTGATGTTTCTACATGGGGTTTTACTATGCAGATGGGTCTTGGTTTCCTGTATTTGGCAAAATATCTGTCAATTGCTTTCTCCTGAGCAATAGGTGGTTCCATCTTTAATAAAAAAAATTAATCAAAAAAATGAAAAAAATAATACCAATAGGACGACTTACCTTGAGATTCGTCTTCGTAGTCGGTTTTATACTTTAGGATTGATGTGAATTTCTTCTAGTCAAGTCTTCTTGGGGATGGATTCCTTCTAATAGTGGATGTAAATTTAACACCCGACCTTTTTATACAAGAAATCCCCTTCTAATATCAAAACGAGACATTCTTTGTACATTATGGAAACGATGATAAGGAATAATGATCAAGAACTTGCTATATATATAAATCAACATTATCCTGTGGGAGCGGAAACGATACATTATGAAACTATGATAAGGAATAATGACCAAGAACTTGCTATATATAAATCAACATTAGTCTGTGGGGAGCGGAAACAATGAATTCTTTCTTCAATATGGAAAATAAGATAAGAATAATTGGTTCTCATAAATACACTTAGAAATAAAAAAGAGTTTACTATTGCATCCAAGCTCATAAGATCGGACAAGCACAGTCATGTTTGGTTTTTTTTTTTTTTGATAACAGCATATAGAAATCAACATTAGCCTGTGGGACCGGGAGCAATACATTATGGAAACTATGATAAGAATAATGACCAAGAACTTGCTATATATAAATCAACATTAGTCTGTGGGGAGCGGAAACAATGAATTCTTTCTTCAATATGGAAAATAAGATAAGAATAATTGGTTCTCATAAATACACTTAGAAATAAAAAAAAGAGTTTACTATAGCATCCAAGCTCATAAGATCGGACGAGCATAGTCATGTTTGGTTTTTTGATAACAGCATATAGAAATCTTACAACCGAGACAAAAGCCTAAAGCACAACCCATTCATCATCATCATAGAGCAACAAGCCCCCGCCTTGTTAATGCATCTGTTTGAATACTGACTTAGGTCTGCGTCTTAGGTGAAGTCAGTTTTAAGTTCCAGCAAAAACAACACATTTCCCATACAAAACCACAAACAACAAAATTCTCGTATATATTACTCAGTTTAATGACAATAAGATTAAAAAGTACAACAAAGACAGCGTTTTTTTATTTCTACCACAATTAACAGCTTACAACTGAGACAAAAGCCAAAAGCACAACCCAGACAACGGTTTTTTTTTTATTTCTACCACAATTAACAGCTTACAACCGAGACAAAAGCCTAAAGCACAACCCATTCATCATCATGGCTTAGGTCTGCGTCTTAGGTGAAGTCAACTAGCTTAGCTCTGCGTCTTAGGTGAAGTCAACTAGCAGCAAAACCATTCACCTCCTAAGCACAAATCCATTATCAAAAACACACACCCCCCCAACAAAAAGTTCAATAGCAAAAAGCCCCCGGCCCCCGCCTCCGCCTTGTTATTGTTCGTTTGAATACTGGCTTAGGTCTGCGTCTTAGGTGAAGTCAACTAGCTTAGCTCTGCGTCTTAGGTGAATTCAACTAGCTTAGCTCTGCGTCTTAGGGGAAGTCAGTTTAAGTTCCAGCAAAACAACCCATTTCCCATACAAATCCACCAACAACAAAATTCTCGTATATATTACTCAGCTTAATGACAATAAGATTAAAAAGCACACCAAAGACAACGTTTTTTTATTTCTACCACAATTAACAGCTTACAACCGAGACAAAAGCCTAAAGCACTACCCATTCAGCCCCGATATCGCCACCTAAACACAAATCCATTAGCAAAAACATAAACCCATAACAAAAAAGCACCGATATCACCACAAGCCCCAATATTCACCACCACCTACAAAAAGCCCAATAGCCAGCAAAAACATTCACCACCACCACCTGCAAAAACCTCGATATCATCACCTAAGCACAAAATCCAACAACTACATACCCATTCGATTACGACATCAACCAACAACCAGCGATAAGAATACTACAAACTATACCCAATTAATACCAATACTCATAAGAAATACACTAAATACTACTATTACCACCTCAGATAAGAACCCACCACCCATGAATCACATACCACTATCAACACTCACCACACAACACACACATCTTCACCTTCACATAGAGCTTTGAGACAGAAAAGAGCTTTTGAGCCAGAAATTGGGGCAGAAACGCCATAACCCTACTACTCAATCATGATGGCCTGGACCTAGCGGTCTGATGTCATCGTCCTCGCCATCATGAATAAAATAATCCTCAGTAGGAATATAACTTGATGTTTCTACATGGGGTTTTACTATGCAGATGGGTCTTGGTTTCCTGTATTTGGCAAAATATCTGTCAATTGCTTTCTCCTGAGCAATAGGTGGTTCCATCTTTAATAAAAAAAATTAATCAAAAAAATGAAAAAAATAATACCAATAGGACGACTTACCTTGAGATTCGTCTTCGTAGTCGGTTTTATACTTTAGGATTGATGTGAATTTCTTCTAGTCAAGTCTTCTTGGGGATGGATTCCTTCTAATAGTGGATGTAAATTTAACACCCGACCTTTTTATACAAGAAATCCCCTTCTAATATCAAAACGAGACATTCTTTGTACATTATGGAAACGATGATAAGGAATAATGATCAAGAACTTGCTATATATATAAATCAACATTATCCTGTGGGAGCGGAAACGATACATTATGAAACTATGATAAGGAATAATGACCAAGAACTTGCTATATATAAATCAACATTAGTCTGTGGGGAGCGGAAACAATGAATTCTTTCTTCAATATGGAAAATAAGATAAGAATAATTGGTTCTCATAAATACACTTAGAAATAAAAAAGAGTTTACTATTGCATCCAAGCTCATAAGATCGGACAAGCACAGTCATGTTTGGTTTTTTTTTTTTTTTGATAACAGCATATAGAAATCAACATTAGCCTGTGGGACCGGGAGCAATACATTATGGAAACTATGTTAAGAATAATGACCAAGAACTTGCTATATATAAATCAACATTAGTCTGTGGGGAGCGGAAACAATGAATTCTTTCTTCAATATGGAAAAAACACCGATATCACCACAAGCCCCAATATTCACCACCACCTACAAAAAGCCCAATAGCCAACAAAAGCATTCGCCACCACCTACAAAAACCCTATAACAAAAAGCCCAATAGCCAGCAAAAACATTCACCACCACCACCTGCAAAAACCTCGATATCATCACTTAAGCACAAAATCCAACAACTACATACCCATTCGATTACGACATCAACCAACAACCAGCGATAAGAATACTACAAACTATACCCAATTAATACCAATACTCATAAGAAATACACTAAATACTACTATTACCACCTCAGATAAGAACCCACCACCCATGAATCACATACCACTATCAACACTCACCACACAACACACACATCTTCACCTTCACATAGAGCTTTGAGACAGAAAAGAGCTTTTGAGCCAGAAATTGGGGCAGAAACGCCATAACACTACTAGTAATAATCGGGTAATCATCGGTATATATAATATCCCCGGAATAGCTATTAACCATGCCGTAATCTGTAGTAAAAACATCGTTTTGGAGATAATTGAGGTCCAGGAATATATCCTCGTTGATGTTAGGTTCATCAATCTGATGGCCTGGACCTAGCGGTCTGATGTCATCGTCCTCGCCATCATGAATAAAATAATCCTCAGTAGGAATATAACTTGATGTTTCTACATGGGGTTTTACTATGCAGATGGGTCTTGGTTTCCTGTATTTGGCAAAATATCTGTCAATTGCTTTCTCCTGAGCAATAGGTGGTTCCATCTTTAATAAAAAAAATTAATCAAAAAAATGAAAAAAATAATACCAATAGGACGACTTACCTTGAGATTCGTCTTCGTAGTCGGTTTTATACTTTAGGATTGATGTGAATTTCTTCTAGTCAAGTCTTCTTGGGGATGGATTCCTTCTAATAGTGGATGTAAATTTAACACCCGACCTTTTTATACAAGAAATCCCCTTCTAATATCAAAACGAGACATTCTTTGTACATTATGGAAACGATGATAAGGAATAATGATCAAGAACTTGCTATATATATAAATCAACATTATCCTGTGGGAGCGGAAACGATACATTATGAAACTATGATAAGGAATAATGACCAAGAACTTGCTATATATAAATCAACATTAGTCTGTGGGGAGCGGAAACAATGAATTCTTTCTTCAATATGGAAAATAAGATAAGAATAATTGGTTCTCATAAATACACTTAGAAATAAAAAAGAGTTTACTATTGCATCCAAGCTCATAAGATCGGACAAGCACGGTCATGTTTGGTTTTTTTTTTTTTTGATAACAGCATATAGAAATCAACATTAGCCTGTGGGACCGGGAGCAATACATTATGGAAACTATGATAAGAATAATGACCAAGAACTTGCTATATATAAATCAACATTAGTCTGTGGGGAGCGGAAACAATGAATTCTTTCTTCAATATGGAAAATAAGATAAGAATAATTGGTTCTCATAAATACACTTAGAAATAAAAAAAAGAGTTTACTATAGCATCCAAGCTCATAAGATCGGACAAGCATAGTCATGTTTGGTTTTTTGATAACAGCATATAGAAATCTTACAACCGAGACAAAAGCCTAAAGCACAACCCATTCATCATCATCATAGAGCAACAAGCCCCCGCCTTGTTAATGCATCTGTTTGAATACTGACTTAGGTCTGCGTCTTAGGTGAAGTCAGTTTTAAGTTCCAGCAAAAACAACACATTTCCCATACAAAACCACAAACAACAAAATTCTCGTATATATTACTCAGTTTAATGACAATAAGATTAAAAAGTACAACAAAGACAGCGTTTTTTTATTTCTACCACAATTAACAACTTACAACTGAGACAAAAGCCAAAAGCACAACCCAGACAACGTTTTTTTTTTATTTCTATCACAATTAACAGCTTACAACCGAGACAAAAGCCTAAAGCACAACCCATTCATCATCATGGCTTAGGTCTGCGTCTTAGGTGAAGTCAACTAGCTTAGCTCTGCGTCTTAGGTGAAGTCAACTAGCAGCAAAATCATTCACCTCCTAAGCACAAATCCATTATCAAAAACACACACCCCCCCAACAAAAAGTTCAATAGCAAAAAGCCCCCGGCCCCTGCCTCCGCCTTGTTATTGTTCGTTTGAATACTGGCTTAGGTCTGCGTCTTAGGTGAAGTCAACTAGCTTAGCTCTGCGTCTTAGGTGAATTCAACTAGCTTAGCTCTGCGTCTTAGGGGAAGTCAGTTTAAGTTCCAGCAAAACAACCCATTTCCCATACAAACCCACCAACAACAAAATTCTCGTATATATTACTCAGCTTAATGACAATAAGATTAAAAAGCACACCAAAGACAACGTTTTTTTATTTCTACCACAATTAACAGCTTACAACCGAGACAAAAGCCTAAAGCACTACCCATTCAGCCCCGATATCGCCACCTAAACACAAATCCATTAGCAAAAACATAAACCCATAACAAAAAAGCACCGATATCACCACAAGCCCCAATATTCACCACCACCTACAAAAAGCCCAATAGCCAACAAAAGCATTCGCCACCACCTACAAAAACCCTATAACAAAAAGCCCAATAGCCAGCAAAAACATTCACCACCACCACCTGCAAAAACCTCGATATCATCACCTAAGCACAAAATCCAACAACTACATACCCATTCGATTACGACATCAACCAACAACCAGCGATAAGAATACTACAAACTATACCCAATTAATACCAATACTCATAAGAAATACACTAAATACTACTATTACCACCTCAGATAAGAACCCACCACCCACGAATCACATACCACTATCAACACTCACCACACAACACACACATCTTCACCTTCACATAGAGCTTTGAGACAGAAAAGAGCTTTTGAGCCAGAAATTGGGGCAGAAACGCCATAACCCTACTACTAATAATCGGGTAATCATCGGTATATATAATATCCCCGGAATAGCTATTAACCATGCCGTAATCTGTAGTAAAAACATCGTTTTGGAGATAATTGAGGTCCAGGAATATATCCTCGTTGATGTTAGGTTCATCAATCTGATGGCCTGGACCTAGCGGTCTGATGTCATCGTCCTCGCCATCATGAATAAAATAATCCTCAGTAGGAATATAACTTGATGTTTCTACATGGGGTTTTACTATGCAGATGGGTCTTGGTTTCCTGTATTTGGCAAAATATCTGTCAATTGCTTTCTCCTGAGCAATAGGTGGTTCCATCTTTAATAAAAAAAATTAATCAAAAAAATGAAAAAAATAATACCAATAGGACGACTTACCTTGAGATTCGTCTTCGTAGTCGGTTTTATACTTTAGGATTGATGTGAATTTCTTCTAGTCAAGTCTTCTTGGGGATGGATTCCTTCTAATAGTGGATGTAAATTTAACACCCGACCTTTTTATACAAGAAATCCCCTTCTAATATCAAAACGAGACATTCTTTGTACATTATGGAAACGATGATAAGGAATAATGATCAAGAACTTGCTATATATATAAATCAACATTATCCTGTGGGAGCGGAAACGATACATTATGAAACTATGATAAGGAATAATGACCAAGAACTTGCTATATATAAATCAACATTAGTCTGTGGGGAGCGGAAACAATGAATTCTTTCTTCAATATGGAAAATAAGATAAGAATAATTGGTTCTCATAAATACACTTAGAAATAAAAAAGAGTTTACTATTGCATCCAAGCTCATAAGATCGGACAAGCACAGTCATGTTTGGTTTTTTTTTTTTTTGATAACAGCATATAGAAATCAACATTAGCCTGTGGGACCGGGAGCAATACATTATGGAAACTATGATAAGAATAATGACCAAGAACTTGCTATATATAAATCAACATTAGTCTGTGGGGAGCGGAAACAATGAATTCTTTCTTCAATATGGAAAATAAGATAAGAATAATTGGTTCTCATAAATACACTTAGAAATAAAAAAAAGAGTTTACTATAGCATCCAAGCTCATAAGATCGGACGAGCATAGTCATGTTTGGTTTTTTGATAACAGCATATAGAAATCTTACAACCGAGACAAAAGCCTAAAGCACAACCCATTCATCATCATCATAGAGCAACAAGCCCCCGCCTTGTTAATGCATCTGTTTGAATACTGACTTAGGTCTGCGTCTTAGGTGAAGTCAGTTTTAAGTTCCAGCAAAAACAACACATTTCCCATACAAAACCACAAACAACAAAATTCTCGTATATATTACTCAGTTTAATGACAATAAGATTAAAAAGTACAACAAAGACAGCGTTTTTTTATTTCTACCACAATTAACAGCTTACAACTGAGACAAAAGCCAAAAGCACAACCCAGACAACGGTTTTTTTTTTATTTCTACCACAATTAACAGCTTACAACCGAGACAAAAGCCTAAAGCACAACCCATTCATCATCATGGCTTAGGTCTGCGTCTTAGGTGAAGTCAACTAGCTTAGCTCTGCGTCTTAGGTGAAGTCAACTAGCAGCAAAACCATTCACCTCCTAAGCACAAATCCATTATCAAAAACACACACCCCCCCAACAAAAAGTTCAATAGCAAAAAGCCCCCGGCCCCCGCCTCCGCCTTGTTATTGTTCGTTTGAATACTGGCTTAGGTCTGCGTCTTAGGTGAAGTCAACTAGCTTAGCTCTGCGTCTTAGGTGAATTCAACTAGCTTAGCTCTGCGTCTTAGGGGAAGTCAGTTTAAGTTCCAGCAAAACAACCCATTTCCCATACAAATCCACCAACAACAAAATTCTCGTATATATTACTCAGCTTAATGACAATAAGATTAAAAAGCACACCAAAGACAACGTTTTTTTATTTCTACCACAATTAACAGCTTACAACCGAGACAAAAGCCTAAAGCACTACCCATTCAGCCCCGATATCGCCACCTAAACACAAATCCATTAGCAAAAACATAAACCCATAACAAAAAAGCACCGATATCACCACAAGCCCCAATATTCACCACCACCTACAAAAAGCCCAATAGCCAGCAAAAACATTCACCACCACCACCTGCAAAAACCTCGATATCATCACCTAAGCACAAAATCCAACAACTACATACCCATTCGATTACGACATCAACCAACAACCAGCGATAAGAATACTACAAACTATACCCAATTAATACCAATACTCATAAGAAATACACTAAATACTACTATTACCACCTCAGATAAGAACCCACCACCCATGAATCACATACCACTATCAACACTCACCACACAACACACACATCTTCACCTTCACATAGAGCTTTGAGACAGAAAAGAGCTTTTGAGCCAGAAATTGGGGCAGAAACGCCATAACCCTACTACTAATAATCGGGTAATCATCGGTATATATAATATCCCCGGAATAGCTATTAACCATGCCGTAATCTGTAGTAAAAACATCGTTTTGGAGATAATTGAGGTCCAGGAATATATCCTCGTTGATGTTAGGTTCATCAATCTGATGGCCTGGACCTAGCGGTCTGATGTCATCGTCCTCGCCATCATGAATAAAATAATCCTCAGTAGGAATATAACTTGATGTTTCTACATGGGGTTTTACTATGCAGATGGGTCTTGGTTTCCTGTATTTGGCAAAATATCTGTCAATTGCTTTCTCCTGAGCAATAGGTGGTTCCATCTTTAATAAAAAAAATTAATCAAAAAAATGAAAAAAATAATACCAATAGGACGACTTACCTTGAGATTCGTCTTCGTAGTCGGTTTTATACTTTAGGATTGATGTGAATTTCTTCTAGTCAAGTCTTCTTGGGGATGGATTCCTTCTAATAGTGGATGTAAATTTAACACCCGACCTTTTTATACAAGAAATCCCCTTCTAATATCAAAACGAGACATTCTTTGTACATTATGGAAACGATGATAAGGAATAATGATCAAGAACTTGCTATATATATAAATCAACATTATCCTGTGGGAGCGGAAACGATACATTATGAAACTATGATAAGGAATAATGACCAAGAACTTGCTATATATAAATCAACATTAGTCTGTGGGGAGCGGAAACAATGAATTCTTTCTTCAATATGGAAAATAAGATAAGAATAATTGGTTCTCATAAATACACTTAGAAATAAAAAAGAGTTTACTATTGCATCCAAGCTCATAAGATCGGACAAGCACGGTCATGTTTGGTTTTTTTTTTTTTTGATAACAGCATATAGAAATCAACATTAGCCTGTGGGACCGGGAGCAATACATTATGGAAACTATGATAAGAATAATGACCAAGAACTTGCTATATATAAATCAACATTAGTCTGTGGGGAGCGGAAACAATGAATTCTTTCTTCAATATGGAAAATAAGATAAGAATAATTGGTTCTCATAAATACACTTAGAAATAAAAAAAAGAGTTTACTATAGCATCCAAGCTCATAAGATCGGACAAGCATAGTCATGTTTGGTTTTTTGATAACAGCATATAGAAATCTTACAACCGAGACAAAAGCCTAAAGCACAACCCATTCATCATCATCATAGAGCAACAAGCCCCCGCCTTGTTAATGCATCTGTTTGAATACTGACTTAGGTCTGCGTCTTAGGTGAAGTCAGTTTTAAGTTCCAGCAAAAACAACACATTTCCCATACAAAACCACAAACAACAAAATTCTCGTATATATTACTCAGTTTAATGACAATAAGATTAAAAAGTACAACAAAGACAGCGTTTTTTTATTTCTACCACAATTAACAACTTACAACTGAGACAAAAGCCAAAAGCACAACCCAGACAACGTTTTTTTTTTATTTCTACCACAATTAACAGCTTACAACCGAGACAAAAGCCTAAAGCACAACCCATTCATCATCATGGCTTAGGTCTGCGTCTTAGGTGAAGTCAACTAGCTTAGCTCTGCGTCTTAGGTGAAGTCAACTAGCAGCAAAATCATTCACCTCCTAAGCACAAATCCATTATCAAAAACACACACCCCCCCAACAAAAAGTTCAATAGCAAAAAGCCCCCGGCCCCTGCCTCCGCCTTGTTATTGTTCGTTTGAATACTGGCTTAGGTCTGCGTCTTAGGTGAAGTCAACTAGCTTAGCTCTGCGTCTTAGGTGAATTCAACTAGCTTAGCTCTGCGTCTTAGGGGAAGTCAGTTTAAGTTCCAGCAAAACAACCCATTTCCCATACAAACCCACCAACAACAAAATTCTCGTATATATTACTCAGCTTAATGACAATAAGATTAAAAAGCACACCAAAGACAACGTTTTTTTATTTCTACCACAATTAACAGCTTACAACCGAGACAAAAGCCTAAAGCACTACCCATTCAGCCCCGATATCGCCACCTAAACACAAATCCATTAGCAAAAACATAAACCCATAACAAAAAAGCACCGATATCACCACAAGCCCCAATATTCACCACCACCTACAAAAAGCCCAATAGCCAACAAAAGCATTCGCCACCACCTACAAAAACCCTATAACAAAAAGCCCAATAGCCAGCAAAAACATTCACCACCACCACCTGCAAAAACCTCGATATCATCACCTAAGCACAAAATCCAACAACTACATACCCATTCGATTACGACATCAACCAACAACCAGCGATAAGAATACTACAAACTATACCCAATTAATACCAATACTCATAAGAAATACACTAAATACTACTATTACCACCTCAGATAAGAACCCACCACCCACGAATCACATACCACTATCAACACTCACCACACAACACACACATCTTCACCTTCACATAGAGCTTTGAGACAGAAAAGAGCTTTTGAGCCAGAAATTGGGGCAGAAACGCCATAACCCTACTACTAATAATCGGGTAATCATCGGTATATATAATATCCCCGGAATAGCTATTAACCATGCCGTAATCTGTAGTAAAAACATCGTTTTGGAGATAATTGAGGTCCAGGAATATATCCTCGTTGATGTTAGGTTCATCAATCTGATGGCCTGGACCTAGCGGTCTGATGTCATCGTCCTCGCCATCATGAATAAAATAATCCTCAGTAGGAATATAACTTGATGTTTCTACATGGGGTTTTACTATGCAGATGGGTCTTGGTTTCCTGTATTTGGCAAAATATCTGTCAATTGCTTTCTCCTGAGCAATAGGTGGTTCCATCTTTAATAAAAAAAATTAATCAAAAAAATGAAAAAAATAAT
Source organism: Microdon myrmicae (assembly GCA_963931805.1). NCBI lineage: Eukaryota > Metazoa > Arthropoda > Insecta > Diptera > Syrphidae > Microdon > Microdon myrmicae. Next base: position 41,386,224 of record OZ007502.1, read on the forward strand.
ACCAATAGGACGACTTACCTTGAGATTCGTCTTCGTAGTCGGTTTTATACTTTAGGATTGATGTGAATTTCTTCTAGTCAAGTCTTCTTGGGGATGGATTCCTTCTAATAGTGGATGTAAATTTAACACCCGACCTTTTTATACAAGAAATCCCCTTCTAATATCAAAACGAGACATTCTTTGTACATTATGGAAACGATGATAAGGAATAATGATCAAGAACTTGCTATATATATAAATCAACATTATCCTGTGGGAGCGGAAACGATACATTATGAAACTATGATAAGGAATAATGACCAAGAACTTGCTATATATAAATCAACATTAGTCTGTGGGGAGCGGAAACAATGAATTCTTTCTTCAATATGGAAAATAAGATAAGAATAATTGGTTCTCATAAATACACTTAGAAATAAAAAAGAGTTTACTATTGCATCCAAGCTCATAAGATCGGACAAGCACAGTCATGTTTGGTTTTTTTTTTTTTTGATAACAGCATATAGAAATCAACATTAGCCTGTGGGACCGGGAGCAATACATTATGGAAACTATGATAAGAATAATGACCAAGAACTTGCTATATATAAATCAACATTAGTCTGTGGGGAGCGGAAACAATGAATTCTTTCTTCAATATGGAAAATAAGATAAGAATAATTGGTTCTCATAAATACACTTAGAAATAAAAAAAAGAGTTTACTATAGCATCCAAGCTCATAAGATCGGACGAGCATAGTCATGTTTGGTTTTTTGATAACAGCATATAGAAATCTTACAACCGAGACAAAAGCCTAAAGCACAACCCATTCATCATCATCATAGAGCAACAAGCCCCCGCCTTGTTAATGCATCTGTTTGAATACTGACTTAGGTCTGCGTCTTAGGTGAAGTCAGTTTTAAGTTCCAGCAAAAACAACACATTTCCCATACAAAACCACAAACAACAAAATTCTCGTATATATTACTCAGTTTAATGACAATAAGATTAAAAAGTACAACAAAGACAGCGTTTTTTTATTTCTACCACAATTAACAGCTTACAACTGAGACAAAAGCCAAAAGCACAACCCAGACAACGGTTTTTTTTTTATTTCTACCACAATTAACAGCTTACAACCGAGACAAAAGCCTAAAGCACAACCCATTCATCATCATGGCTTAGGTCTGCGTCTTAGGTGAAGTCAACTAGCTTAGCTCTGCGTCTTAGGTGAAGTCAACTAGCAGCAAAACCATTCACCTCCTAAGCACAAATCCATTATCAAAAACACACACCCCCCCAACAAAAAGTTCAATAGCAAAAAGCCCCCGGCCCCCGCCTCCGCCTTGTTATTGTTCGTTTGAATACTGGCTTAGGTCTGCGTCTTAGGTGAAGTCAACTAGCTTAGCTCTGCGTCTTAGGTGAATTCAACTAGCTTAGCTCTGCGTCTTAGGGGAAGTCAGTTTAAGTTCCAGCAAAACAACCCATTTCCCATACAAATCCACCAACAACAAAATTCTCGTATATATTACTCAGCTTAATGACAATAAGATTAAAAAGCACACCAAAGACAACGTTTTTTTATTTCTACCACAATTAACAGCTTACAACCGAGACAAAAGCCTAAAGCACTACCCATTCAGCCCCGATATCGCCACCTAAACACAAATCCATTAGCAAAAACATAAACCCATAACAAAAAAGCACCGATATCACCACAAGCCCCAATATTCACCACCACCTACAAAAAGCCCAATAGCCAGCAAAAACATTCACCACCACCACCTGCAAAAACCTCGATATCATCACCTAAGCACAAAATCCAACAACTACATACCCATTCGATTACGACATCAACCAACAACCAGCGATAAGAATACTACAAACTATACCCAATTAATACCAATACTCATAAGAAATACACTAAATACTACTATTACCACCTCAGATAAGAACCCACCACCCATGAATCACATACCACTATCAACACTCACCACACAACACACACATCTTCACCTTCACATAGAGCTTTGAGACAGAAAAGAGCTTTTGAGCCAGAAATTGGGGCAGAAACGCCATAACCCTACTACTCAATCATGATGGCCTGGACCTAGCGGTCTGATGTCATCGTCCTCGCCATCATGAATAAAATAATCCTCAGTAGGAATATAACTTGATGTTTCTACATGGGGTTTTACTATGCAGATGGGTCTTGGTTTCCTGTATTTGGCAAAATATCTGTCAATTGCTTTCTCCTGAGCAATAGGTGGTTCCATCTTTAATAAAAAAAATTAATCAAAAAAATGAAAAAAATAATACCAATAGGACGACTTACCTTGAGATTCGTCTTCGTAGTCGGTTTTATACTTTAGGATTGATGTGAATTTCTTCTAGTCAAGTCTTCTTGGGGATGGATTCCTTCTAATAGTGGATGTAAATTTAACACCCGACCTTTTTATACAAGAAATCCCCTTCTAATATCAAAACGAGACATTCTTTGTACATTATGGAAACGATGATAAGGAATAATGATCAAGAACTTGCTATATATATAAATCAACATTATCCTGTGGGAGCGGAAACGATACATTATGAAACTATGATAAGGAATAATGACCAAGAACTTGCTATATATAAATCAACATTAGTCTGTGGGGAGCGGAAACAATGAATTCTTTCTTCAATATGGAAAATAAGATAAGAATAATTGGTTCTCATAAATACACTTAGAAATAAAAAAGAGTTTACTATTGCATCCAAGCTCATAAGATCGGACAAGCACAGTCATGTTTGGTTTTTTTTTTTTTTTGATAACAGCATATAGAAATCAACATTAGCCTGTGGGACCGGGAGCAATACATTATGGAAACTATGTTAAGAATAATGACCAAGAACTTGCTATATATAAATCAACATTAGTCTGTGGGGAGCGGAAACAATGAATTCTTTCTTCAATATGGAAAAAACACCGATATCACCACAAGCCCCAATATTCACCACCACCTACAAAAAGCCCAATAGCCAACAAAAGCATTCGCCACCACCTACAAAAACCCTATAACAAAAAGCCCAATAGCCAGCAAAAACATTCACCACCACCACCTGCAAAAACCTCGATATCATCACTTAAGCACAAAATCCAACAACTACATACCCATTCGATTACGACATCAACCAACAACCAGCGATAAGAATACTACAAACTATACCCAATTAATACCAATACTCATAAGAAATACACTAAATACTACTATTACCACCTCAGATAAGAACCCACCACCCATGAATCACATACCACTATCAACACTCACCACACAACACACACATCTTCACCTTCACATAGAGCTTTGAGACAGAAAAGAGCTTTTGAGCCAGAAATTGGGGCAGAAACGCCATAACACTACTAGTAATAATCGGGTAATCATCGGTATATATAATATCCCCGGAATAGCTATTAACCATGCCGTAATCTGTAGTAAAAACATCGTTTTGGAGATAATTGAGGTCCAGGAATATATCCTCGTTGATGTTAGGTTCATCAATCTGATGGCCTGGACCTAGCGGTCTGATGTCATCGTCCTCGCCATCATGAATAAAATAATCCTCAGTAGGAATATAACTTGATGTTTCTACATGGGGTTTTACTATGCAGATGGGTCTTGGTTTCCTGTATTTGGCAAAATATCTGTCAATTGCTTTCTCCTGAGCAATAGGTGGTTCCATCTTTAATAAAAAAAATTAATCAAAAAAATGAAAAAAATAATACCAATAGGACGACTTACCTTGAGATTCGTCTTCGTAGTCGGTTTTATACTTTAGGATTGATGTGAATTTCTTCTAGTCAAGTCTTCTTGGGGATGGATTCCTTCTAATAGTGGATGTAAATTTAACACCCGACCTTTTTATACAAGAAATCCCCTTCTAATATCACAACGAGACATTCTTTGTACATTATGGAAACGATGATAAGGAATAATGATCAAGAACTTGCTATATATATAAATCAACATTATCCTGTGGGAGCGGAAACGATACATTATGAAACTATGATAAGGAATAATGACCAAGAACTTGCTATATATAAATCAACATTAGTCTGTGGGGAGCGGAAACAATGAATTCTTTCTTCAATATGGAAAATAAGATAAGAATAATTGGTTCTCATAAATACACTTAGAAATAAAAAAGAGTTTACTATTGCATCCAAGCTCATAAGATCGGACAAGCACAGTCATGTTTGGTTTTTTTTTTTTTTTGATAACAGCATATAGAAATCAACATTAGCCTGTGGGACCGGGAGCAATACATTATGGAAACTATGATAAGAATAATGACCAAGAACTTGCTATATATAAATCAACATTAGTCTGTGGGGAGCGGAAACAATGAATTCTTTCTTCAATATGGAAAATAAGATAAGAATAATTGGTTCTCATAAATACACTTAGAAATAAAAAAAAGAGTTTACTATAGCATCCAAGCTCATAAGATCGGACAAGCATAGTCATGTTTGGTTTTTTGATAACAGCATATAGAAATCTTACAACCGAGACAAAAGCCTAAAGCACAACCCATTCATCATCATCATAGAGCAACAAGCCCCCGCCTTGTTAATGCATCTGTTTGAATACTGACTTAGGTCTGCGTCTTAGGTGAAGTCAGTTTTAAGTTCCAGCAAAAACAACACATTTCCCATACAAAACCACAAACAACAAAATTCTCGTATATATTACTCAGTTTAATGACAATAAGATTAAAAAGTACAACAAAGACAGCGTTTTTTTATTTCTACCACAATTAACAGCTTACAACTGAGACAAAAGCCAAAAGCACAACCCAGACAACGTTTTTTTTTTATTTCTACCACAATTAACAGCTTACAACCGAGACAAAAGCCTAAAGCACAACCCATTCATCATCATGGCTTAGGTCTGCGTCTTAGGTGAAGTCAACTAGCTTAGCTCTGCGTCTTAGGTGAAGTCAACTAGCAGCAAAATCATTCACCTCCTAAGCACAAATCCATTATCAAAAACACACACCCCCCCAACAAAAAGTTCAATAGCAAAAAGCCCCCGGCCCCCGCCTCCGCCTTGTTATTGTTCGTTTGAATACTGGCTTAGGTCTGCGTCTTAGGTGAAGTCAACTAGCTTAGCTCTGCGTCTTAGGTGAATTCAACTAGCTTAGCTCTGCGTCTTAGGGGAAGTCAGTTTAAGTTCCAGCAAAACAACCCATTTCCCATACAAATCCACCAACAACAAAATTCTCGTATATATTACTCAGCTTAATGACAATAAGATTAAAAAGCACACCAAAGACAACGTTTTTTTATTTCTACCACAATTAACAGCTTACAACCGAGACAAAAGCCTAAAGCACTACCCATTCAGCCCCGATATCGCCACCTAAACACAAATCCATTAGCAAAAACATAAACCCATAACAAAAAAGCACCGATATCACCACAAGCCCCAATATTCACCACCACCTACAAAAAGCCCAATAGCCAACAAAAGCATTCGCCACCACCTACAAAAACCCTATAACAAAAAGCCCAATAGCCAGCAAAAACATTCACCACCACCACCTGCAAAAACCTCGATATCATCACCTAAGCACAAAATCCAACAACTACATACCCATTCGATTACGACATCAACCAACAACCAGCGATAAGAATACTACAAACTATACCCAATTAATACCAATACTCATAAGAAATACACTAAATACTACTATTACCACCTCAGATAAGAACCCACCACCCACGAATCACATACCACTATCAACACTCACCACACAACACACACATCTTCACCTTCACATAGAGCTTTGAGACAGAAAAGAGCTTTTGAGCCAGAAATTGGGGCAGAAACGCCATAACACTACTAGTAATAATCGGGTAATCATCGGTATATATAATATCCCCGGAATAGCTATTAACCATGCCGTAATCTGTAGTAAAAACATCGTTTTGGAGATAATTGAGGTCCAGGAATATATCCTCGTTGATGTTAGGTTCATCAATCTGATGGCCTGGACCTAGCGGTCTGATGTCATCGTCCTCGCCATCATGAATAAAATAATCCTCAGTAGGAATATAACTTGATGTTTCTACATGGGGTTTTACTATGCAGATGGGTCTTGGTTTCCTGTATTTGGCAAAATATCTGTCAATTGCTTTCTCCTGAGCAATAGGTGGTTCCATCTTTAATAAAAAAAATTAATCAAAAAAATGAAAAAAATAATACCAATAGGACGACTTACCTTGAGATTCGTCTTCGTAGTCGGTTTTATACTTTAGGATTGATGTGAATTTCTTCTAGTCAAGTCTTCTTGGGGATGGATTCCTTCTAATAGTGGATGTAAATTTAACACCCGACCTTTTTATACAAGAAATCCCCTTCTAATATCACAACGAGACATTCTTTGTACATTATGGAAACGATGATAAGGAATAATGATCAAGAACTTGCTATATATATAAATCAACATTATCCTGTGGGAGCGGAAACGATACATTATGAAACTATGATAAGGAATAATGACCAAGAACTTGCTATATATAAATCAACATTAGTCTGTGGGGAGCGGAAACAATGAATTCTTTCTTCAATATGGAAAATAAGATAAGAATAATTGGTTCTCATAAATACACTTAGAAATAAAAAAGAGTTTACTATTGCATCCAAGCTCATAAGATCGGACAAGCACAGTCATGTTTGGTTTTTTTTTTTTTTTGATAACAGCATATAGAAATCAACATTAGCCTGTGGGACCGGGAGCAATACATTATGGAAACTATGATAAGAATAATGACCAAGAACTTGCTATATATAAATCAACATTAGTCTGTGGGGAGCGGAAACAATGAATTCTTTCTTCAATATGGAAAATAAGATAAGAATAATTGGTTCTCATAAATACACTTAGAAATAAAAAAAAGAGTTTACTATAGCATCCAAGCTCATAAGATCGGACAAGCATAGTCATGTTTGGTTTTTTGATAACAGCATATAGAAATCTTACAACCGAGACAAAAGCCTAAAGCACAACCCATTCATCATCATCATAGAGCAACAAGCCCCCGCCTTGTTAATGCATCTGTTTGAATACTGACTTAGGTCTGCGTCTTAGGTGAAGTCAGTTTTAAGTTCCAGCAAAAACAACACATTTCCCATACAAAACCACAAACAACAAAATTCTCGTATATATTACTCAGTTTAATGACAATAAGATTAAAAAGTACAACAAAGACAGCGTTTTTTTATTTCTACCACAATTAACAGCTTACAACTGAGACAAAAGCCAAAAGCACAACCCAGACAACGTTTTTTTTTTATTTCTACCACAATTAACAGCTTACAACCGAGACAAAAGCCTAAAGCACAACCCATTCATCATCATGGCTTAGGTCTGCGTCTTAGGTGAAGTCAACTAGCTTAGCTCTGCGTCTTAGGTGAAGTCAACTAGCAGCAAAATCATTCACCTCCTAAGCACAAATCCATTATCAAAAACACACACCCCCCCAACAAAAAGTTCAATAGCAAAAAGCCCCCGGCCCCCGCCTCCGCCTTGTTATTGTTCGTTTGAATACTGGCTTAGGTCTGCGTCTTAGGTGAAGTCAACTAGCTTAGCTCTGCGTCTTAGGTGAATTCAACTAGCTTAGCTCTGCGTCTTAGGGGAAGTCAGTTTAAGTTCCAGCAAAACAACCCATTTCCCATACAAATCCACCAACAACAAAATTCTCGTATATATTACTCAGCTTAATGACAATAAGATTAAAAAGCACACCAAAGACAACGTTTTTTTATTTCTACCACAATTAACAGCTTACAACCGAGACAAAAGCCTAAAGCACTACCCATTCAGCCCCGATATCGCCACCTAAACACAAATCCATTAGCAAAAACATAAACCCATAACAAAAAAGCACCGATATCACCACAAGCCCCAATATTCACCACCACCTACAAAAAGCCCAATAGCCAACAAAAGCATTCGCCACCACCTACAAAAACCCTATAACAAAAAGCCCAATAGCCAGCAAAAACATTCACCACCACCACCTGCAAAAACCTCGATATCATCACCTAAGCACAAAATCCAACAACTACATACCCATTCGATTACGACATCAACCAACAACCAGCGATAAGAATACTACAAACTATACCCAATTAATACCAATACTCATAAGAAATACACTAAATACTACTATTACCACCTCAGATAAGAACCCACCACCCATGAATCACATACCACTATCAACACTCACCACACAACACACACATCTTCACCTTCACATAGAGCTTTGAGACAGAAAAGAGCTTTTGAGCCAGAAATTGGGGCAGAAACGCCATAACCCTACTACTAATAATCGGGTAATCATCGGTATATATAATATCCCCGGAATAGCTATTAACCATGCCGTAATCTGTAGTAAAAACATCGTTTTGGAGATAATTGAGGTCCAGGAATATATCCTCGTTGATGTTAGGTTCATCAATCTGATGGCCTGGACCTAGCGGTCTGATGTCATCGTCCTCGCCATCATGAATAAAATAATCCTCAGTAGGAATATAACTTGATGTTTCTACATGGGGTTTTACTATGCAGATGGGTCTTGGTTTCCTGTATTTGGCAAAATATCTGTCAATTGCTTTCTCCTGAGCAATAGGTGGTTCCATCTTTAATAAAAAAAATTAATCAAAAAAATGAAAAAAATAATACCAATAGGACGACTTACCTTGAGATTCGTCTTCGTAGTCGGTTTTATACTTTAGGATTGATGTGAATTTCTTCTAGTCAAGTCTTCTTGGGGATGGATTCCTTCTAATAGTGGATGTAAATTTAACACCCGACCTTTTTATACAAGAAATCCCCTTCTAATATCAAAACGAGACATTCTTTGTACATTATGGAAACGATGATAAGGAATAATGATCAAGAACTTGCTATATATATAAATCAACATTATCCTGTGGGAGCGGAAACGATACATTATGAAACTATGATAAGGAATAATGACCAAGAACTTGCTATATATAAATCAACATTAGTCTGTGGGGAGCGGAAACAATGAATTCTTTCTTCAATATGGAAAATAAGATAAGAATAATTGGTTCTCATAAATACACTTAGAAATAAAAAAGAGTTTACTATTGCATCCAAGCTCATAAGATCGGACAAGCACAGTCATGTTTGGTTTTTTTTTTTTTTGATAACAGCATATAGAAATCAACATTAGCCTGTGGGACCGGGAGCAATACATTATGGAAACTATGATAAGAATAATGACCAAGAACTTGCTATATATAAATCAACATTAGTCTGTGGGGAGCGGAAACAATGAATTCTTTCTTCAATATGGAAAATAAGATAAGAATAATTGGTTCTCATAAATACACTTAGAAATAAAAAAAAGAGTTTACTATAGCATCCAAGCTCATAAGATCGGACAAGCATAGTCATGTTTGGTTTTTTGATAACAGCATATAGAAATCTTACAACCGAGACAAAAGCCTAAAGCACAACCCATTCATCATCATCATAGAGCAACAAGCCCCCGCCTTGTTAATGCATCTGTTTGAATACTGACTTAGGTCTGCGTCTTAGGTGAAGTCAGTTTTAAGTTCCAGCAAAAACAACACATTTCCCATACAAAACCGCAAACAACAAAATTCTCGTATGTATTACTCAGTTTAATGACAATAAGATTAAAAAGTACAACAAAGACAGCGTTTTTTTATTTCTACCACAATTAACAGCTTACAACTGAGACAAAAGCCAAAAGCACAACCCAGACAACGTTTTTTTTTTATTTCTACCACAATTAACAGCTTACAACCGAGACAAAAGCCTAAAGCACAACCCATTCATCATCATGGCTTAGGTCTGCGTCTTAGGTGAAGTCAACTAGCTTAGCTCTGCGTCTTAGGTGAAGTCAACTAGCAGCAAAATCATTCACCTCCTAAGCACAAATCCATTATCAAAAACACACACCCCCCCAACAAAAAGTTCAATAGCAAAAAGCCCCCGGCCCCTGCCTCCGCCTTGTTATTGTTCGTTTGAATACTGGCTTAGGTCTGCGTCTTAGGTGAAGTCAACTAGCTTAGCTCTGCGTCTTAGGTGAATTCAACTAGCTTAGCTCTGCGTCTTAGGGGAAGTCAGTTTAAGTTCCAGCAAAACAACCCATTTCCCATACAAACCCACCAACAACAAAATTCTCGTATATATTACTCAGCTTAATGACAATAAGATTAAAAAGCACACCAAAGACAACGTTTTTTTATTTCTACCACAATTAACAGCTTACAACCGAGACAAAAGCCTAAAGCACTACCCATTCAGCCCCGATATCGCCACCTAAACACAAATCCATTAGCAAAAACATAAACCCATAACAAAAAAGCACCGATATCACCACAAGCCCCAATATTCACCACCACCTACAAAAAGCCCAATAGCCAACAAAAGCATTCGCCACCACCTACAAAAACCCTATAACAAAAAGCCCAATAGCCAGCAAAAACATTCACCACCACCACCTGCAAAAACCTCGATATCATCACCTAAGCACAAAATCCAACAACTACATACCCATTCGATTACGACATCAACCAACAACCAGCGATAAGAATACTACAAACTATACCCAATTAATACCAATACTCATAAGAAATACACTAAATACTACTATTACCACCTCAGATAAGAACCCACCACCCACGAATCACATACCACTATCAACACTCACCACACAACACACACATCTTCACCTTCACATAGAGCTTTGAGACAGAAAAGAGCTTTTGAGCCAGAAATTGGGGCAGAAACGCCATAACCCTACTACTAATAATCGGGTAATCATCGGTATATATAATATCCCCGGAATAGCTATTAACCATGCCGTAATCTGTAGTAAAAACATCGTTTTGGAGATAATTGAGGTCCAGGAATATATCCTCGTTGATGTTAGGTTCATCAATCTGATGGCCTGGACCTAGCGGTCTGATGTCATCGTCCTCGCCATCATGAATAAAATAATCCTCAGTAGGAATATAACTTGATGTTTCTACATGGGGTTTTACTATGCAGATGGGTCTTGGTTTCCTGTATTTGGCAAAATATCTGTCAATTGCTTTCTCCTGAGCAATAGGTGGTTCCATCTTTAATAAAAAAAATTAATCAAAAAAATGAAAAAAATAATACCAATAGGACGACTTACCTTGAGATTCGTCTTCGTAGTCGGTTTTATACTTTAGGATTGATGTGAATTTCTTCTAGTCAAGTCTTCTTGGGGATGGATTCCTTCTAATAGTGGATGTAAATTTAACACCCGACCTTTTTATACAAGAAATCCCCTTCTAATATCAAAACGAGACATTCTTTGTACATTATGGAAACGATGATAAGGAATAATGATCAAGAACTTGCTATATATATAAATCAACATTATCCTGTGGGAGCGGAAACGATACATTATGAAACTATGATAAGGAATAATGACCAAGAACTTGCTATATATAAATCAACATTAGTCTGTGGGGAGCGGAAACAATGAATTCTTTCTTCAATATGGAAAATAAGATAAGAATAATTGGTTCTCATAAATACACTTAGAAATAAAAAAGAGTTTACTATTGCATCCAAGCTCATAAGATCGGACAAGCACAGTCATGTTTGGTTTTTTTTTTTTTTGATAACAGCATATAGAAATCAACATTAGCCTGTGGGACCGGGAGCAATACATTATGGAAACTATGATAAGAATAATGACCAAGAACTTGCTATATATAAATCAACATTAGTCTGTGGGGAGCGGAAACAATGAATTCTTTCTTCAATATGGAAAATAAGATAAGAATAATTGGTTCTCATAAATACACTTAGAAATAAAAAAAAGAGTTTACTATAGCATCCAAGCTCATAAGATCGGACGAGCATAGTCATGTTTGGTTTTTTGATAACAGCATATAGAAATCTTACAACCGAGACAAAAGCCTAAAGCACAACCCATTCATCATCATCATAGAGCAACAAGCCCCCGCCTTGTTAATGCATCTGTTTGAATACTGACTTAGGTCTGCGTCTTAGGTGAAGTCAGTTTTAAGTTCCAGCAAAAACAACACATTTCCCATACAAAACCACAAACAACAAAATTCTCGTATATATTACTCAGTTTAATGACAATAAGATTAAAAAGTACAACAAAGACAGCGTTTTTTTATTTCTACCACAATTAACAGCTTACAACTGAGACAAAAGCCAAAAGCACAACCCAGACAACGGTTTTTTTTTTATTTCTACCACAATTAACAGCTTACAACCGAGACAAAAGCCTAAAGCACAACCCATTCATCATCATGGCTTAGGTCTGCGTCTTAGGTGAAGTCAACTAGCTTAGCTCTGCGTCTTAGGTGAAGTCAACTAGCAGCAAAACCATTCACCTCCTAAGCACAAATCCATTATCAAAAACACACACCCCCCCAACAAAAAGTTCAATAGCAAAAAGCCCCCGGCCCCCGCCTCCGCCTTGTTATTGTTCGTTTGAATACTGGCTTAGGTCTGCGTCTTAGGTGAAGTCAACTAGCTTAGCTCTGCGTCTTAGGTGAATTCAACTAGCTTAGCTCTGCGTCTTAGGGGAAGTCAGTTTAAGTTCCAGCAAAACAACCCATTTCCCATACAAATCCACCAACAACAAAATTCTCGTATATATTACTCAGCTTAATGACAATAAGATTAAAAAGCACACCAAAGACAACGTTTTTTTATTTCTACCACAATTAACAGCTTACAACCGAGACAAAAGCCTAAAGCACTACCCATTCAGCCCCGATATCGCCACCTAAACACAAATCCATTAGCAAAAACATAAACCCATAACAAAAAAGCACCGATATCACCACAAGCCCCAATATTCACCACCACCTACAAAAAGCCCAATAGCCAGCAAAAACATTCACCACCACCACCTGCAAAAACCTCGATATCATCACCTAAGCACAAAATCCAACAACTACATACCCATTCGATTACGACATCAACCAACAACCAGCGATAAGAATACTACAAACTATACCCAATTAATACCAATACTCATAAGAAATACACTAAATACTACTATTACCACCTCAGATAAGAACCCACCACCCATGAATCACATACCACTATCAACACTCACCACACAACACACACATCTTCACCTTCACATAGAGCTTTGAGACAGAAAAGAGCTTTTGAGCCAGAAATTGGGGCAGAAACGCCATAACCCTACTACTAATAATCGGGTAATCATCGGTATATATAATATCCCCGGAATAGCTATTAACCATGCCGTAATCTGTAGTAAAAACATCGTTTTGGAGATAATTGAGGTCCAGGAATATATCCTCGTTGATGTTAGGTTCATCAATCTGATGGCCTGGACCTAGCGGTCTGATGTCATCGTCCTCGCCATCATGAATAAAATAATCCTCAGTAGGAATATAACTTGATGTTTCTACATGGGGTTTTACTATGCAGATGGGTCTTGGTTTCCTGTATTTGGCAAAATATCTGTCAATTGCTTTCTCCTGAGCAATAGGTGGTTCCATCTTTAATAAAAAAAATTAATCAAAAAAATGAAAAAAATAATACCAATAGGACGACTTACCTTGAGATTCGTCTTCGTAGTCGGTTTTATACTTTAGGATTGATGTGAATTTCTTCTAGTCAAGTCTTCTTGGGGATGGATTCCTTCTAATAGTGGATGTAAATTTAACACCCGACCTTTTTATACAAGAAATCCCCTTCTAATATCAAAACGAGACATTCTTTGTACATTATGGAAACGATGATAAGGAATAATGATCAAGAACTTGCTATATATATAAATCAACATTATCCTGTGGGAGCGGAAACGATACATTATGAAACTATGATAAGGAATAATGACCAAGAACTTGCTATATATAAATCAACATTAGTCTGTGGGGAGCGGAAACAATGAATTCTTTCTTCAATATGGAAAATAAGATAAGAATAATTGGTTCTCATAAATACACTTAGAAATAAAAAAGAGTTTACTATTGCATCCAAGCTCATAAGATCGGACAAGCACAGTCATGTTTGGTTTTTTTTTTTTTTTGATAACAGCATATAGAAATCAACATTAGCCTGTGGGACCGGGAGCAATACATTATGGAAACTATGATAAGAATAATGACCAAGAACTTGCTATATATAAATCAACATTAGTCTGTGGGGAGCGGAAACAATGAATTCTTTCTTCAATATGGAAAATAAGATAAGAATAATTGGTTCTCATAAATACACTTAGAAATAAAAAAAAGAGTTTACTATAGCATCCAAGCTCATAAGATCGGACAAGCATAGTCATGTTTGGTTTTTTGATAACAGCATATAGAAATCTTACAACCGAGACAAAAGCCTAAAGCACAACCCATTCATCATCATCATAGAGCAACAAGCCCCCGCCTTGTTAATGCATCTGTTTGAATACTGACTTAGGTCTGCGTCTTAGGTGAAGTCAGTTTTAAGTTCCAGCAAAAACAACACATTTCCCATACAAAACCACAAACAACAAAATTCTCGTATATATTACTCAGTTTAATGACAATAAGATTAAAAAGTACAACAAAGACAGCGTTTTTTTATTTCTACCACAATTAACAGCTTACAACTGAGACAAAAGCCAAAAGCACAACCCAGACAACGTTTTTTTTTTATTTCTACCACAATTAACAGCTTACAACCGAGACAAAAGCCTAAAGCACAACCCATTCATCATCATGGCTTAGGTCTGCGTCTTAGGTGAAGTCAACTAGCTTAGCTCTGCGTCTTAGGTGAAGTCAACTAGCAGCAAAATCATTCACCTCCTAAGCACAAATCCATTATCAAAAACACACACCCCCCCAACAAAAAGTTCAATAGCAAAAAGCCCCCGGCCCCCGCCTCCGCCTTGTTATTGTTCGTTTGAATACTGGCTTAGGTCTGCGTCTTAGGTGAAGTCAACTAGCTTAGCTCTGCGTCTTAGGTGAATTCAACTAGCTTAGCTCTGCGTCTTAGGGGAAGTCAGTTTAAGTTCCAGCAAAACAACCCATTTCCCATACAAATCCACCAACAACAAAATTCTCGTATATATTACTCAGCTTAATGACAATAAGATTAAAAAGCACACCAAAGACAACGTTTTTTTATTTCTACCACAATTAACAGCTTACAACCGAGACAAAAGCCTAAAGCACTACCCATTCAGCCCCGATATCGCCACCTAAACACAAATCCATTAGCAAAAACATAAACCCATAACAAAAAAGCACCGATATCACCACAAGCCCCAATATTCACCACCACCTACAAAAAGCCCAATAGCCAACAAAAGCATTCGCCACCACCTACAAAAACCCTATAACAAAAAGCCCAATAGCCAGCAAAAACATTCACCACCACCACCTGCAAAAACCTCGATATCATCACCTAAGCACAAAATCCAACAACTACATACCCATTCGATTACGACATCAACCAACAACCAGCGATAAGAATACTACAAACTATACCCAATTAATACCAATACTCATAAGAAATACACTAAATACTACTATTACCACCTCAGATAAGAACCCACCACCCATGAATCACATACCACTATCAACACTCACCACACAACACACACATCTTCACCTTCACATAGAGCTTTGAGACAGAAAAGAGCTTTTGAGCCAGAAATTGGGGCAGAAACGCCATAACCCTACTACTAATAATCGGGTAATCATCGGTATATATAATATCCCCGGAATAGCTATTAACCATGCCGTAATCTGTAGTAAAAACATCGTTTTGGAGATAATTGAGGTCCAGGAATATATCCTCGTTGATGTTAGGTTCATCAATCTGATGGCCTGGACCTAGCGGTCTGATGTCATCGTCCTCGCCATCATGAATAAAATAATCCTCAGTAGGAATATAACTTGATGTTTCTACATGGGGTTTTACTATGCAGATGGGTCTTGGTTTCCTGTATTTGGCAAAATATCTGTCAATTGCTTTCTCCTGAGCAATAGGTGGTTCCATCTTTAATAAAAAAAATTAATCAAAAAAATGAAAAAAATAATACCAATAGGACGACTTACCTTGAGATTCGTCTTCGTAGTCGGTTTTATACTTTAGGATTGATGTGAATTTCTTCTAGTCAAGTCTTCTTGGGGATGGATTCCTTCTAATAGTGGATGTAAATTTAACACCCGACCTTTTTATACAAGAAATCCCCTTCTAATATCAAAACGAGACATTCTTTGTACATTATGGAAACGATGATAAGGAATAATGATCAAGAACTTGCTATATATATAAATCAACATTATCCTGTGGGAGCGGAAACGATACATTATGAAACTATGATAAGGAATAATGACCAAGAACTTGCTATATATAAATCAACATTAGTCTGTGGGGAGCGGAAACAATGAATTCTTTCTTCAATATGGAAAATAAGATAAGAATAATTGGTTCTCATAAATACACTTAGAAATAAAAAAGAGTTTACTATTGCATCCAAGCTCATAAGATCGGACAAGCACAGTCATGTTTGGTTTTTTTTTTTTTTGATAACAGCATATAGAAATCAACATTAGCCTGTGGGACCGGGAGCAATACATTATGGAAACTATGATAAGAATAATGACCAAGAACTTGCTATATATAAATCAACATTAGTCTGTGGGGAGCGGAAACAATGAATTCTTTCTTCAATATGGAAAATAAGATAAGAATAATTGGTTCTCATAAATACACTTAGAAATAAAAAAAAGAGTTTACTATAGCATCCAAGCTCATAAGATCGGACAAGCATAGTCATGTTTGGTTTTTTGATAACAGCATATAGAAATCTTACAACCGAGACAAAAGCCTAAAGCACAACCCATTCATCATCATCATAGAGCAACAAGCCCCCGCCTTGTTAATGCATCTGTTTGAATACTGACTTAGGTCTGCGTCTTAGGTGAAGTCAGTTTTAAGTTCCAGCAAAAACAACACATTTCCCATACAAAACCGCAAACAACAAAATTCTCGTATGTATTACTCAGTTTAATGACAATAAGATTAAAAAGTACAACAAAGACAGCGTTTTTTTATTTCTACCACAATTAACAGCTTACAACTGAGACAAAAGCCAAAAGCACAACCCAGACAACGTTTTTTTTTTATTTCTACCACAATTAACAGCTTACAACCGAGACAAAAGCCTAAAGCACAACCCATTCATCATCATGGCTTAGGTCTGCGTCTTAGGTGAAGTCAACTAGCTTAGCTCTGCGTCTTAGGTGAAGTCAACTAGCAGCAAAACCATTCACCTCCTAAGCACAAATCCATTATCAAAAACACACACCCCCCCAACAAAAAGTTCAATAGCAAAAAGCCCCCGGCCCCCGCCTCCGCCTTGTTATTGTTCGTTTGAATACTGGCTTAGGTCTGCGTCTTAGGTGAAGTCAACTAGCTTAGCTCTGCGTCTTAGGTGAATTCAACTAGCTTAGCTCTGCGTCTTAGGGGAAGTCAGTTTAAGTTCCAGCAAAACAACCCATTTCCCATACAAATCCACCAACAACAAAATTCTCGTATATATTACTCAGCTTAATGACAATAAGATTAAAAAGCACACCAAAGACAACGTTTTTTTATTTCTACCACAATTAACAGCTTACAACCGAGACAAAAGCCTAAAGCACTACCCATTCAGCCCCGATATCGCCACCTAAACACAAATCCATTAGCAAAAACATAAACCCATAACAAAAAAGCACCGATATCACCACAAGCCCCAATATTCACCACCACCTACAAAAAGCCCAATAGCCAACAAAAGCATTCGCCACCACCTACAAAAACCCTATAACAAAAAGCCCAATAGCCAGCAAAAACATTCACCACCACCACCTGCAAAAACCTCGATATCATCACCTAAGCACAAAATCCAACAACTACATACCCATTCGATTACGACATCAACCAACAACCAGCGATAAGAATACTACAAACTATACCCAATTAATACCAATACTCATAAGAAATACACTAAATACTACTATTACCACCTCAGATAAGAACCCACCACCCATGAATCACATACCACTATCAACACTCACCACACAACACACACATCTTCACCTTCACATAGAGCTTTGAGACAGAAAAGAGCTTTTGAGCCAGAAATTGGGGCAGAAACGCCATAACCCTACTACTAATAATCGGGTAATCATCGGTATATATAATATCCCCGGAATAGCTATTAACCATGCCGTAATCTTTAGTAAAAACATCGTTTTGGAGATAATTGAGGTCCAGGAATATATCCTCGTTGATGTTAGGTTCATCAATCTGATGGCCTGGACCTAGCGGTCTGATGTCATCGTCCTCGCCATCATGAATAAAATAATCCTCAGTAGGAATATAACTTGATGTTTCTACATGGGGTTTTACTATGCAGATGGGTCTTGGTTTCCTGTATTTGGCAAAATATCTGTCAATTGCTTTCTCCTGAGCAATAGGTGGTTCCATCTTTAATAAAAAAAATTAATCAAAAAAATGAAAAAAATAATACCAATAGGACGACTTACCTTGAGATTCGTCTTCGTAGTCGGTTTTATACTTTAGGATTGATGTGAATTTCTTCTAGTCAAGTCTTCTTGGGGATGGATTCCTTCTAATAGTGGATGTAAATTTAACACCCGACCTTTTTATACAAGAAATCCCCTTCTAATATCAAAACGAGACATTCTTTGTACATTATGGAAACGATGATAAGGAATAATGATCAAGAACTTGCTATATATATAAATCAACATTATCCTGTGGGAGCGGAAACGATACATTATGAAACTATGATAAGGAATAATGACCAAGAACTTGCTATATATAAATCAACATTAGTCTGTGGGGAGCGGAAACAATGAATTCTTTCTTCAATATGGAAAATAAGATAAGAATAATTGGTTCTCATAAATACACTTAGAAATAAAAAAGAGTTTACTATTGCATCCAAGCTCATAAGATCGGACAAGCACAGTCATGTTTGGTTTTTTTTTTTTTTGATAACAGCATATAGAAATCAACATTAGCCTGTGGGACCGGGAGCAATACATTATGGAAACTATGATAAGAATAATGACCAAGAACTTGCTATATATAAATCAACATTAGTCTGTGGGGAGCGGAAACAATGAATTCTTTCTTCAATATGGAAAATAAGATAAGAATAATTGGTTCTCATAAATACACTTAGAAATAAAAAAAAGAGTTTACTATAGCATCCAAGCTCATAAGATCGGACAAGCATAGTCATGTTTGGTTTTTTGATAACAGCATATAGAAATCTTACAACCGAGACAAAAGCCTAAAGCACAACCCATTCATCATCATCATAGAGCAACAAGCCCCCGCCTTGTTAATGCATCTGTTTGAATACTGACTTAGGTCTGCGTCTTAGGTGAAGTCAGTTTTAAGTTCCAGCAAAAACAACACATTTCCCATACAAAACCACAAACAACAAAATTCTCGTATATATTACTCAGTTTAATGACAATAAGATTAAAAAGTACAACAAAGACAGCGTTTTTTTATTTCTACCACAATTAACAGCTTACAACTGAGACAAAAGCCAAAAGCACAACCCAGACAACGTTTTTTTTTTATTTCTACCACAATTAACAGCTTACAACCGAGACAAAAGCCTAAAGCACAACCCATTCATCATCATGGCTTAGGTCTGCGTCTTAGGTGAAGTCAACTAGCTTAGCTCTGCGTCTTAGGTGAAGTCAACTAGCAGCAAAACCATTCACCTCCTAAGCACAAATCCATTATCAAAAACACACACCCCCCCAACAAAAAGTTCAATAGCAAAAAGCCCCCGGCCCCCGCCTCCGCCTTGTTATTGTTCGTTTGAATACTGGCTTAGGTCTGCGTCTTAGGTGAAGTCAACTAGCTTAGCTCTGCGTCTTAGGTGAATTCAACTAGCTTAGCTCTGCGTCTTAGGGGAAGTCAGTTTAAGTTCCAGCAAAACAACCCATTTCCCATACAAATCCACCAACAACAAAATTCTCGTATATATTACTCAGCTTAATGACAATAAGATTAAAAAGCACACCAAAGACAACGTTTTTTTATTTCTACCACAATTAACAGCTTACAACCGAGACAAAAGCCTAAAGCACTACCCATTCAGCCCCGATATCGCCACCTAAACACAAATCCATTAGCAAAAACATAAACCCATAACAAAAAAGCACCGATATCACCACAAGCCCCAATATTCACCACCACCTACAAAAAGCCCAATAGCCAACAAAAGCATTCGCCACCACCTACAAAAACCCTATAACAAAAAGCCCAATAGCCAGCAAAAACATTCACCACCACCACCTGCAAAAACCTCGATATCATCACCTAAGCACAAAATCCAACAACTACATACCCATTCGATTACGACATCAACCAACAACCAGCGATAAGAATACTACAAACTATACCCAATTAATACCAATACTCATAAGAAATACACTAAATACTACTATTACCACCTCAGATAAGAACCCACCACCCATGAATCACATACCACTATCAACACTCACCACACAACACACACATCTTCACCTTCACATAGAGCTTTGAGACAGAAAAGAGCTTTTGAGCCAGAAATTGGGGCAGAAACGCCATAACCCTACTACTAATAATCGGGTAATCATCGGTATATATAATATCCCCGGAATAGCTATTAACCATGCCGTAATCTGTAGTAAAAACATCGTTTTGGAGATAATTGAGGTCCAGGAATATATCCTCGTTGATGTTAGGTTCATCAATCTGATGGCCTGGACCTAGCGGTCTGATGTCATCGTCCTCGCCATCATGAATAAAATAATCCTCAGTAGGAATATAACTTGATGTTTCTACATGGGGTTTTACTATGCAGATGGGTCTTGGTTTCCTGTATTTGGCAAAATATCTGTCAATTGCTTTCTCCTGAGCAATAGGTGGTTCCATCTTTAATAAAAAAAATTAATCAAAAAAATGAAAAAAATAATACCAATAGGACGACTTACCTTGAGATTCGTCTTCGTAGTCGGTTTTATACTTTAGGATTGATGTGAATTTCTTCTAGTCAAGTCTTCTTGGGGATGGATTCCTTCTAATAGTGGATGTAAATTTAACACCCGACCTTTTTATACAAGAAATCCCCTTCTAATATCAAAACGAGACATTCTTTGTACATTATGGAAACGATGATAAGGAATAATGATCAAGAACTTGCTATATATATAAATCAACATTATCCTGTGGGAGCGGAAACGATACATTATGAAACTATGATAAGGAATAATGACCAAGAACTTGCTATATATAAATCAACATTAGTCTGTGGGGAGCGGAAACAATGAATTCTTTCTTCAATATGGAAAATAAGATAAGAATAATTGGTTCTCATAAATACACTTAGAAATAAAAAAGAGTTTACTATTGCATCCAAGCTCATAAGATCGGACAAGCACAGTCATGTTTGGTTTTTTTTTTTTTTGATAACAGCATATAGAAATCAACATTAGCCTGTGGGACCGGGAGCAATACATTATGGAAACTATGATAAGAATAATGACCAAGAACTTGCTATATATAAATCAACATTAGTCTGTGGGGAGCGGAAACAATGAATTCTTTCTTCAATATGGAAAATAAGATAAGAATAATTGGTTCTCATAAATACACTTAGAAATAAAAAAAAGAGTTTACTATAGCATCCAAGCTCATAAGATCGGACAAGCATAGTCATGTTTGGTGTTTTGATAACAGCATAAAGAAATCTTACAACCGAGACAAAAGCCTAAAGCACAACCCATTCATCATCATCATAGAGCAACAAGCCCCCGCCTTGTTAATGCATCTGTTTGAATACTGACTTAGGTCTGCGTCTTAGGTGAAGTCAGTTTTAAGTTCCAGCAAAAACAACACATTTCCCATACAAAACCACAAACAACAAAATTCTCGTATGTATTACTCAGTTTAATGACAATAAGATTAAAAAGTACAACAAAGACAGCGTTTTTTTATTTCTACCACAATTAACAGCTTACAACTGAGACAAAAGCCAAAAGCACAACCCAGACAACGTTTTTTTTTTTATTTCTACCACAATTAACAGCTTACAACCGAGACAAAAGCCTAAAGCACAACCCATTCATCATCATGGCTTAGGTCTGCGTCTTAGGTGAAGTCAACTAGCTTAGCTCTGCGTCTTAGGTGAAGTCAACTAGCAGCAAAACCATTCACCTCCTAAGCACAAATCCATTATCAAAAACACACACCCCCCCAACAAAAAGTTCAATAGCAAAAAGCCCCCGGCCCCCGCCTCCGCCTTGTTATTGTTCGTTTGAATACTGGCTTAGGTCTGCGTCTTAGGTGAAGTCAACTAGCTTAGCTCTGCGTCTTAGGTGAATTCAACTAGCTTAGCTCTGCGTCTTAGGGGAAGTCAGTTTAAGTTCCAGCAAAACAACCCATTTCCCATACAAATCCACCAACAACAAAATTCTCGTATATATTACTCAGCTTAATGACAATAAGATTAAAAAGCACACCAAAGACAACGTTTTTTTATTTCTACCACAATTAACAGCTTACAACCGAGACAAAAGCCTAAAGCACTACCCATTCAGCCCCGATATCGCCACCTAAACACAAATCCATTAGCAAAAACATAAACCCATAACAAAAAAGCACCGATATCACCACAAGCCCCAATATTCACCACCACCTACAAAAAGCCCAATAGCCAACAAAAGCATTCGCCACCACCTACAAAAACCCTATAACAAAAAGCCCAATAGCCAGCAAAAACATTCACCACCACCACCTGCAAAAACCTCGATATCATCACCTAAGCACAAAATCCAACAACTACATACCCATTCGATTACGACATCAACCAACAACCAGCGATAAGAATACTACAAACTATACCCAATTAATACCAATACTCATAAGAAATACACTAAATACTACTATTACCACCTCAGATAAGAACCCACCACCCATGAATCACATACCACTATCAACACTCACCACACAACACACACATCTTCACCTTCACATAGAGCTTTGAGACAGAAAAGAGCTTTTGAGCCAGAAATTGGGGCAGAAACGCCATAACCCTACTACTAATAATCGGGTAATCATCGGTATATATAATATCCCCGGAATAGCTATTAACCATGCCGTAATCTGTAGTAAAAACATCGTTTTGGAGATAATTGAGGTCCAGGAATATATCCTCGTTGATGTTAGGTTCATCAATCTGATGGCCTGGACCTAGCGGTCTGATGTCATCGTCCTCGCCATCATGAATAAAATAATCCTCAGTAGGAATATAACTTGATGTTTCTACATGGGGTTTTACTATGCAGATGGGTCTTGGTTTCCTGTATTTGGCAAAATATCTGTCAATTGCTTTCTCCTGAGCAATAGGTGGTTCCATCTTTAATAAAAAAAATTAATCAAAAAAATGAAAAAAATAATACCAATAGGACGACTTACCTTGAGATTCGTCTTCGTAGTCGGTTTTATACTTTAGGATTGATGTGAATTTCTTCTAGTCAAGTCTTCTTGGGGATGGATTCCTTCTAATAGTGGATGTAAATTTAACACCCGACCTTTTTATACAAGAAATCCCCTTCTAATATCAAAACGAGACATTCTTTGTACATTATGGAAACGATGATAAGGAATAATGATCAAGAACTTGCTATATATATAAATCAACATTATCCTGTGGGAGCGGAAACGATACATTATGAAACTATGATAAGGAATAATGACCAAGAACTTGCTATATATAAATCAACATTAGTCTGTGGGGAGCGGAAACAATGAATTCTTTCTTCAATATGGAAAATAAGATAAGAATAATTGGTTCTCATAAATACACTTAGAAATAAAAAAGAGTTTACTATTGCATCCAAGCTCATAAGATCGGACAAGCACAGTCATGTTTGGTTTTTTTTTTTTTTGATAACAGCATATAGAAATCAACATTAGCCTGTGGGACCGGGAGCAATACATTATGGAAACTATGATAAGAATAATGACCAAGAACTTGCTATATATAAATCAACATTAGTCTGTGGGGAGCGGAAACAATGAATTCTTTCTTCAATATGGAAAATAAGATAAGAATAATTGGTTCTCATAAATACACTTAGAAATAAAAAAAAGAGTTTACTATAGCATCCAAGCTCATAAGATCGGACAAGCATAGTCATGTTTGGTTTTTTGATAACAGCATATAGAAATCTTACAACCGAGACAAAAGCCTAAAGCACAACCCATTCATCATCATCATAGAGCAACAAGCCCCCGCCTTGTTAATGCATCTGTTTGAATACTGACTTAGGTCTGCGTCTTAGGTGAAGTCAGTTTTAAGTTCCAGCAAAAACAACACATTTCCCATACAAAACCACAAACAACAAAATTCTCGTATATATTACTCAGTTTAATGACAATAAGATTAAAAAGTACAACAAAGACAGCGTTTTTTTATTTCTACCACAATTAACAGCTTACAACTGAGACAAAAGCCAAAAGCACAACCCAGACAACGTTTTTTTTTTATTTCTACCACAATTAACAGCTTACAACCGAGACAAAAGCCTAAAGCACAACCCATTCATCATCATGGCTTAGGTCTGCGTCTTAGGTGAAGTCAACTAGCTTAGCTCTGCGTCTTAGGTGAAGTCAACTAGCAGCAAAACCATTCACCTCCTAAGCACAAATCCATTATCAAAAACACACACCCCCCCAACAAAAAGTTCAATAGCAAAAAGCCCCCGGCCCCCGCCTCCGCCTTGTTATTGTTCGTTTGAATACTGGCTTAGGTCTGCGTCTTAGGTGAAGTCAACTAGCTTAGCTCTGCGTCTTAGGTGAATTCAACTAGCTTAGCTCTGCGTCTTAGGGGAAGTCAGTTTAAGTTCCAGCAAAACAACCCATTTCCCATACAAATCCACCAACAACAAAATTCTCGTATATATTACTCAGCTTAATGACAATAAGATTAAAAAGCACACCAAAGACAAGGTTTTTTTATTTCTACCACAATTAACAGCTTACAACCGAGACAAAAGCCTAAAGCACTACCCATTCAGCCCCGATATCGCCACCTAAACACAAATCCATTAGCAAAAACATAAACCCATAACAAAAAAGCACCGATATCACCACAAGCCCCAATATTCACCACCACCTACAAAAAGCCCAATAGCCAACAAAAGCATTCGCCACCACCTACAAAAACCCTATAACAAAAAGCCCAATAGCCAGCAAAAACATTCACCACCACCACCTGCAAAAACCTCGATATCATCACCTAAGCACAAAATCCAACAACTACATACCCATTCGATTACGACATCAACCAACAACCAGCGATAAGAATACTACAAACTATACCCAATTAATACCAATACTCATAAGAAATACACTAAATACTACTATTACCACCTCAGATAAGAACCCACCACCCATGAATCACATACCACTATCAACACTCACCACACAACACACACATCTTCACCTTCACATAGAGCTTTGAGACAGAAAAGAGCTTTTGAGCCAGAAATTGGGGCAGAAACGCCATAACCCTACTACTAATAATCGGGTAATCATCGGTATATATAATATCCCCGGAATAGCTATTAACCATGCCGTAATCTGTAGTAAAAACATCGTTTTGGAGATAATTGAGGTCCAGGAATATATCCTCGTTGATGTTAGGTTCATCAATCTGATGGCCTGGACCTAGCGGTCTGATGTCATCGTCCTCGCCATCATGAATAAAATAATCCTCAGTAGGAATATAACTTGATGTTTCTACATGGGGTTTTACTATGCAGATGGGTCTTGGTTTCCTGTATTTGGCAAAATATCTGTCAATTGCTTTCTCCTGAGCAATAGGTGGTTCCATCTTTAATAAAAAAAATTAATCAAAAAAATGAAAAAAATAATACCAATAGGACGACTTACCTTGAGATTCGTCTTCGTAGTCGGTTTTATACTTTAGGATTGATGTGAATTTCTTCTAGTCAAGTCTTCTTGGGGATGGATTCCTTCTAATAGTGGATGTAAATTTAACACCCGACCTTTTTATACAAGAAATCCCCTTCTAATATCAAAACGAGACATTCTTTGTACATTATGGAAACGATGATAAGGAATAATGATCAAGAACTTGCTATATATATAAATCAACATTATCCTGTGGGAGCGGAAACGATACATTATGGAACTATGATAAGGAATAATGACCAAGAACTTGCTATATATAAATCAACATTAGTCTGTGGGGAGCGGAAACAATGAATTCTTTCTTCAATATGGAAAATAAGATAAGAATAATTGGTTCTCATAAATACACTTAGAAATAAAAAAGAGTTTACTATTGCATCCAAGCTCATAAGATCGGACAAACACAGTCATGTTTGGTTTTTTTTTTTTTTTTGATAACAGCATATAGAAATCAACATTAGCCTGTGGGACCGGGAGCAATACATTATGGAAACTATGATAAGAATAATGACCAAGAACTTGCTATATATAAATCAACATTAGTCTGTGGGGAGCGGAAACAATGAATTCTTTCTTCAATATGGAAAATAAGATAAGAATAATTGGTTCTCATAAATACACTTAGAAATAAAAAAAAGAGTTTACTATAGCATCCAAGCTCATAAGATCGGACAAGCATAGTCATGTTTGGTTTTTTGATAACAGCATATAGAAATCTTACAACCGAGACAAAAGCCTAAAGCACAACCCATTCATCATCATCATAGAGCAACAAGCCCCCGCCTTGTTAATGCATCTGTTTGAATACTGACTTAGGTCTGCGTCTTAGGTGAAGTCAGTTTTAAGTTCCAGCAAAAACAACACATTTCCCATACAAAACCACAAACAACAAAATTCTCGTATATATTACTCAGTTTAATGACAATAAGATTAAAAAGTACAACAAAGACAGCGTTTTTTTATTTCTACCACAATTAACAGCTTACAACTGAGACAAAAGCCAAAAGCACAACCCAGACAACGTTTTTTTTTTATTTCTACCACAATTAACAGCTTACAACCGAGACAAAAGCCTAAAGCACAACCCATTCATCATCATGGCTTAGGTCTGCGTCTTAGGTGAAGTCAACTAGCTTAGCTCTGCGTCTTAGGTGAAGTCAACTAGCAGCAAAACCATTCACCTCCTAAGCACAAATCCATTATCAAAAACACACACCCCCCCAACAAAAAGTTCAATAGCAAAAAGCCCCCGGCCCCCGCCTCCGCCTTGTTATTGTTCGTTTGAATACTGGCTTAGGTCTGCGTCTTAGGTGAAGTCAACTAGCTTAGCTCTGCGTCTTAGGTGAATTCAACTAGCTTAGCTCTGCGTCTTAGGGGAAGTCAGTTTAAGTTCCAGCAAAACAACCCATTTCCCATACAAATCCACCAACAACAAAATTCTCGTATATATTACTCAGCTTAATGACAATAAGATTAAAAAGCACACCAAAGACAACGTTTTTTTATTTCTACCACAATTAACAGCTTACAACCGAGACAAAAGCCTAAAGCACTACCCATTCAGCCCCGATATCGCCACCTAAACACAAATCCATTAGCAAAAACATAAACCCATAACAAAAAAGCACCGATATCACCACAAGCCCCAATATTCACCACCACCTACAAAAAGCCCAATAGCCAACAAAAGCATTCGCCACCACCTACAAAAACCCTATAACAAAAAGCCCAATAGCCAGCAAAAACATTCACCACCACCACCTGCAAAAACCTCGATATCATCACCTAAGCACAAAATCCAACAACTACATACCCATTCGATTACGACATCAACCAACAACCAGCGATAAGAATACTACAAACTATACCCAATTAATACCAATACTCATAAGAAATACACTAAATACTACTATTACCACCTCAGATAAGAACCCACCACCCATGAATCACATACCACTATCAACACTCACCACACAACACACACATCTTCACCTTCACATAGAGCTTTGAGACAGAAAAGAGCTTTTGAGCCAGAAATTGGGGCAGAAACGCCATAACCCTACTACTAATAATCGGGTAATCATCGGTATATATAATATCCCCGGAATAGCTATTAACCATGCCGTAATCTGTAGTAAAAACATCGTTTTGGAGATAATTGAGGTCCAGGAATATATCCTCGTTGATGTTAGGTTCATCAATCTGATGGCCTGGACCTAGCGGTCTGATGTCATCGTCCTCGCCATCATGAATAAAATAATCCTCAGTAGGAATATAACTTGATGTTTCTACATGGGGTTTTACTATGCAGATGGGTCTTGGTTTCCTGTATTTGGCAAAATATCTGTCAATTGCTTTCTCCTGAGCAATAGGTGGTTCCATCTTTAATAAAAAAAATTAATCAAAAAAATGAAAAAAATAATACCAATAGGACGACTTACCTTGAGATTCGTCTTCGTAGTCGGTTTTATACTTTAGGATTGATGTGAATTTCTTCTAGTCAAGTCTTCTTGGGGATGGATTCCTTCTAATAGTGGATGTAAATTTAACACCCGACCTTTTTATACAAGAAATCCCCTTCTAATATCAAAACGAGACATTCTTTGTACATTATGGAAACGATGATAAGGAATAATGATCAAGAACTTGCTATATATATAAATCAACATTATCCTGTGGGAGCGGAAACGATACATTATGAAACTATGATAAGGAATAATGACCAAGAACTTGCTATATATAAATCAACATTAGTCTGTGGGGAGCGGAAACAATGAATTCTTTCTTCAATATGGAAAATAAGATAAGAATAATTGGTTCTCATAAATACACTTAGAAATAAAAAAGAGTTTACTATTGCATCCAAGCTCATAAGATCGGACAAGCACAGTCATGTTTGGTTTTTTTTTTTTTTGATAACAGCATATAGAAATCAACATTAGCCTGTGGGACCGGGAGCAATACATTATGGAAACTATGATAAGAATAATGACCAAGAACTTGCTATATATAAATCAACATTAGTCTGTGGGGAGCGGAAACAATGAATTCTTTCTTCAATATGGAAAATAAGATAAGAATAATTGGTTCTCATAAATACACTTAGAAATAAAAAAAAGAGTTTACTATAGCATCCAAGCTCATAAGATCGGACAAGCATAGTCATGTTTGGTTTTTTGATAACAGCATATAGAAATCTTACAACCGAGACAAAAGCCTAAAGCACAACCCATTCATCATCATCATAGAGCAACAAGCCCCCGCCTTGTTAATGCATCTGTTTGAATACTGACTTAGGTCTGCGTCTTAGGTGAAGTCAGTTTTAAGTTCCAGCAAAAACAACACATTTCCCATACAAAACCACAAACAACAAAATTCTCGTATATATTACTCAGTTTAATGACAATAAGATTAAAAAGTACAACAAAGACAGCGTTTTTTTATTTCTACCACAATTAACAGCTTACAACTGAGACAAAAGCCAAAAGCACAACCCAGACAACGTTTTTTTTTTATTTCTACCACAATTAACAGCTTACAACCGAGACAAAAGCCTAAAGCACAACCCATTCATCATCATGGCTTAGGTCTGCGTCTTAGGTGAAGTCAACTAGCTTAGCTCTGCGTCTTAGGTGAAGTCAACTAGCAGCAAAACCATTCACCTCCTAAGCACAAATCCATTATCAAAAACACACACCCCCCCAACAAAAAGTTCAATAGCAAAAAGCCCCCGGCCCCCGCCTCCGCCTTGTTATTGTTCGTTTGAATACTGGCTTAGGTCTGCGTCTTAGGTGAAGTCAACTAGCTTAGCTCTGCGTCTTAGGTGAATTCAACTAGCTTAGCTCTGCGTCTTAGGGGAAGTCAGTTTAAGTTCCAGCAAAACAACCCATTTCCCATACAAATCCACCAACAACAAAATTCTCGTATATATTACTCAGCTTAATGACAATAAGATTAAAAAGCACACCAAAGACAACGTTTTTTTATTTCTACCACAATTAACAGCTTACAACCGAGACAAAAGCCTAAAGCACTACCCATTCAGCCCCGATATCGCCACCTAAACACAAATCCATTAGCAAAAACATAAACCCATAACAAAAAAGCACCGATATCACCACAAGCCCCAATATTCACCACCACCTACAAAAAGCCCAATAGCCAACAAAAGCATTCGCCACCACCTACAAAAACCCTATAACAAAAAGCCCAATAGCCAGCAAAAACATTCACCACCACCACCTGCAAAAACCTCGATATCATCACCTAAGCACAAAATCCAACAACTACATACCCATTCGATTACGACATCAACCAACAACCAGCGATAAGAATACTACAAACTATACCCAATTAATACCAATACTCATAAGAAATACACTAAATACTACTATTACCACCTCAGATAAGAACCCACCACCCATGAATCACATACCACTATCAACACTCACCACACAACACACACATCTTCACCTTCACATAGAGCTTTGAGACAGAAAAGAGCTTTTGAGCCAGAAATTGGGGCAGAAACGCCATAACCCTACTACTAATAATCGGGTAATCATCGGTATATATAATATCCCCGGAATAGCTATTAACCATGCCGTAATCTGTAGTAAAAACATCGTTTTGGAGATAATTGAGGTCCAGGAATATATCCTCGTTGATGTTAGGTTCATCAATCTGATGGCCTGGACCTAGCGGTCTGATGTCATCGTCCTCGCCATCATGAATAAAATAATCCTCAGTAGGAATATAACTTGATGTTTCTACATGGGGTTTTACTATGCAGATGGGTCTTGGTTTCCTGTATTTGGCAAAATATCTGTCAATTGCTTTCTCCTGAGCAATAGGTGGTTCCATCTTTAATAAAAAAAATTAATCAAAAAAATGAAAAAAATAATACCAATAGGACGACTTACCTTGAGATTCGTCTTCGTAGTCGGTTTTATACTTTAGGATTGATGTGAATTTCTTCTAGTCAAGTCTTCTTGGGGATGGATTCCTTCTAATAGTGGATGTAAATTTAACACCCGACCTTTTTATACAAGAAATCTCCTTCTAATATCAAAACGAGACATTCTTTGTACATTATGGAAACGATGATAAGGAATAATGATCAAGAACTTGCTATATATATAAATCAACATTATCCTGTGGGAGCGGAAACGATACATTATGAAACTATGTTAAGGAATAATGACCAAGAACTTGCTATATATAAATCAACATTAGTCTGTGGGGAGCGGAAACAATGAATTCTTTCTTCAATATGGAAAATAAGATAAGAATAATTGGTTCTCATAAATACACTTAGAAATAAAAAAGAGTTTACTATTGCATCCAAGCTCATAAGATCGGACAAGCATAGTCATGTTTGGTTTTTTTTTTTTTTGATAACAGCATATAGAAATCAACATTAGCCTGTGGGACCGGGAGCAATACATTATGGAAACTATGATAAGAATAATGACCAAGAACTTGCTATATATAAATCAACATTAGTCTGTGGGGAGCGGAAACAATGAATTCTTTCTTCAATATGGAAAATAAGATAAGAATAATTGGTTCTCATAAATACACTTAGAAATAAAAAAAAGAGTTTACTATAGCATCCAAGCTCATAAGATCGGACAAGCATAGTCATGTTTGGTTTTTTGATAACAGCATATAGAAATCTTACAACCGAGACAAAAGCCTAAAGCACAACCCATTCATCATCATCATAGAGCAACAAGCCCCCGCCTTGTTAATGCATCTGTTTGAATACTGACTTAGGTCTGCGTCTTAGGTGAAGTCAGTTTTAAGTTCCAGCAAAAACAACACATTTCCCATACAAAACCACAAACAACAAAATTCTCGTATATATTACTCAGTTTAATGACAATAAGATTAAAAAGTACAACAAAGACAGCGTTTTTTTATTTCTACCACAATTAACAGCTTACAACTGAGACAAAAGCCAAAAGCACAACCCAGACAACGTTTTTTTTTTATTTCTACCACAATTAACAGCTTACAACCGAGACAAAAGCCTAAAGCACAACCCATTCATCATCATGGCTTAGGTCTGCGTCTTAGGTGAAGTCAACTAGCTTAGCTCTGCGTCTTAGGTGAAGTCAACTAGCAGCAAAACCATTCACCTCCTAAGCACAAATCCATTATCAAAAACACACACCCCCCCAACAAAAAGTTCAATAGCAAAAAGCCCCCGGCCCCCGCCTCCGCCTTGTTATTGTTCGTTTGAATACTGGCTTAGGTCTGCGTCTTAGGTGAAGTCAACTAGCTTAGCTCTGCGTCTTAGGTGAATTCAACTAGCTTAGCTCTGCGTCTTAGGGGAAGTCAGTTAAAGTTCCAGCAAAACAACCCATTTCCCATACAAATCCACCAACAACAAAATTCTCGTATATATTACTCAGCTTAATGACAATAAGATTAAAAAGCACACCAAAGACAACGTTTTTTTATTTCTACCACAATTAACAGCTTACAACCGAGACAAAAGCCTAAAGCACTACCCATTCAGCCCCGATATCGCCACCTAAACACAAATCCATTAGCAAAAACATAAACCCATAACAAAAAAGCACCGATATCACCACAAGCCCCAATATTCACCACCACCTACAAAAAGCCCAATAGCCAACAAAAGCATTCGCCACCACCTACAAAAACCCTATAACAAAAAGCCCAATAGCCAGCAAAAACATTCACCACCACCACCTGCAAAAACCTCGATATCATCACCTAAGCACAAAATCCAACAACTACATACCCATTCGATTACGACATCAACCAACAACCAGCGATAAGAATACTACAAACTATACCCAATTAATACCAATACTCATAAGAAATACACTAAATACTACTATTACCACCTCAGATAAGAACCCACCACCCATGAATCACATACCACTATCAACACTCACCACACAACACACACATCTTCACCTTCACATAGAGCTTTGAGACAGAAAAGAGCTTTTGAGCCAGAAATTGGGGCAGAAACGCCATAACCCTACTACTAATAATCGGGTAATCATCGGTATATATAATATCCCCGGAATAGCTATTAACCATGCCGTAATCTGTAGTAAAAACATCGTTTTGGAGATAATTGAGGTCCAGGAATATATCCTCGTTGATGTTAGGTTCATCAATCTGATGGCCTGGACCTAGCGGTCTGATGTCATCGTCCTCGCCATCATGAATAAAATAATCCTCAGTAGGAATATAACTTGATGTTTCTACATGGGGTTTTACTATGCAGATGGGTCTTGGTTTCCTGTATTTGGCAAAATATCTGTCAATTGCTTTCTCCTGAGCAATAGGTGGTTCCATCTTTAATAAAAAAAATTAATCAAAAAAATGAAAAAAATAATACCAATAGGACGACTTACCTTGAGATTCGTCTTCGTAGTCGGTTTTATACTTTAGGATTGATGTGAATTTCTTCTAGTCAAGTCTTCTTGGGGATGGATTCCTTCTAATAGTGGATGTAAATTTAACACCCGACCTTTTTATACAAGAAATCCCCTTCTAATATCAAAACGAGACATTCTTTGTACATTATGGAAACGATGATAAGGAATAATGATCAAGAACTTGCTATATATATAAATCAACATTATCCTGTGGGAGCGGAAACGATACATTATGAAACTATGATAAGGAATAATGACCAAGAACTTGCTATATATAAATCAACATTAGTCTGTGGGGAGCGGAAACAATGAATTCTTTCTTCAATATGGAAAATAAGATAAGAATAATTGGTTCTCATAAATACACTTAGAAATAAAAAAGAGTTTACTATTGCATCCAAGCTCATAAGATCGGACAAGCACAGTCATGTTTGGTTTTTTTTTTTTTTTGATAACAGCATATAGAAATCAACATTAGCCTGTGGGACCGGGAGCAATACATTATGGAAACTATGATAAGAATAATGACCAAGAACTTGCTATATATAAATCAACATTAGTCTGTGGGGAGCGGAAACAATGAATTCTTTCTTCAATATGGAAAATAAGATAAGAATAATTGGTTCTCATAAATACACTTAGAAATAAAAAAAAGAGTTTACTATAGCATCCAAGCTCATAAGATCGGACAAGCATAGTCATGTTTGGTTTTTTGATAACAGCATATAGAAATCTTACAACCGAGACAAAAGCCTAAAGCACAACCCATTCATCATCATCATAGAGCAACAAGCCCCCGCCTTGTTAATGCATCTGTTTGAATACTGACTTAGGTCTGCGTCTTAGGTGAAGTCAGTTTTAAGTTCCAGCAAAAACAACACATTTCCCATACAAAACCACAAACAACAAAATTCTCGTATATATTACTCAGTTTAATGACAATAAGATTAAAAAGTACAACAAAGACAGCGTTTTTTTATTTCTACCACAATTAACAGCTTACAACTGAGACAAAAGCCAAAAGCACAACCCAGACAACGTTTTTTTTTTATTTCTACCACAATTAACAGCTTACAACCGAGACAAAAGCCTAAAGCACAACCCATTCATCATCATGGCTTAGGTCTGCGTCTTAGGTGAAGTCAACTAGCAGCAAAACCATTCACCTCCTAAGCACAAATCCATTATCAAAAACACACACCCCCCCAACAAAAAGTTCAATAGCAAAAAGCCCCCGGCCCCCGCCTCCGCCTTGTTATTGTTCGTTTGAATACTGGCTTAGGTCTGCGTCTTAGGTGAAGTCAACTAGCTTAGCTCTGCGTCTTAGGTGAATTCAACTAGCTTAGCTCTGCGTCTTAGGGGAAGTCAGTTTAAGTTCCAGCAAAACAACCCATTTCCCATACAAATCCACCAACAACAAAATTCTCGTATATATTACTCAGCTTAATGACAATAAGATTAAAAAGCACACCAAAGACAAGGTTTTTTTATTTCTACCACAATTAACAGCTTACAACCGAGACAAAAGCCTAAAGCACTACCCATTCAGCCCCGATATCGCCACCTAAACACAAATCCATTAGCAAAAACATAAACCCATAACAAAAAAGCACCGATATCACCACAAGCCCCAATATTCACCACCACCTACAAAAAGCCCAATAGCCAACAAAAGCATTCGCCACCACCTACAAAAACCCTATAACAAAAAGCCCAATAGCCAGCAAAAACATTCACCACCACCACCTGCAAAAACCTCGATATCATCACCTAAGCACAAAATCCAACAACTACATACCCATTCGATTACGACATCAACCAACAACCAGCGATAAGAATACTACAAACTATACCCAATTAATACCAATACTCATAAGAAATACACTAAATACTACTATTACCACCTCAGATAAGAACCCACCACCCATGAATCACATACCACTATCAACACTCACCACACAACACACACATCTTCACCTTCACATAGAGCTTTGAGACAGAAAAGAGCTTTTGAGCCAGAAATTGGGGCAGAAACGCCATAACCCTACTACTAATAATCGGGTAATCATCGGTATATATAATATCCCCGGAATAGCTATTAACCATGCCGTAATCTGTAGTAAAAACATCGTTTTGGAGATAATTGAGGTCCAGGAATATATCCTCGTTGATGTTAGGTTCATCAATCTGATGGCCTGGACCTAGCGGTCTGATGTCATCGTCCTCGCCATCATGAATAAAATAATCCTCAGTAGGAATATAACTTGATGTTTCTACATGGGGTTTTACTATGCAGATGGGTCTTGGTTTCCTGTATTTGGCAAAATATCTGTCAATTGCTTTCTCCTGAGCAATAGGTGGTTCCATCTTTAATAAAAAAAATTAATCAAAAAAATGAAAAAAATAATACCAATAGGACGACTTACCTTGAGATTCGTCTTCGTAGTCGGTTTTATACTTTAGGATTGATGTGAATTTCTTCTAGTCAAGTCTTCTTGGGGATGGATTCCTTCTAATAGTGGATGTAAATTTAACACCCGACCTTTTTATACAAGAAATCCCCTTCTAATATCAAAACGAGACATTCTTTGTACATTATGGAAACGATGATAAGGAATAATGATCAAGAACTTGCTATATATATAAATCAACATTATCCTGTGGGAGCGGAAACGATACATTATGAAACTATGATAAGGAATAATGACCAAGAACTTGCTATATATAAATCAACATTAGTCTGTGGGGAGCGGAAACAATGAATTCTTTCTTCAATATGGAAAATAAGATAAGAATAATTGGTTCTCATAAATACACTTAGAAATAAAAAAGAGTTTACTATTGCATCCAAGCTCATAAGATCGGACAAGCACAGTCATGTTTGGTTTTTTTTTTTTTTTTGATAACAGCATATAGAAATCAACATTAGCCTGTGGGACCGGGAGCAATACATTATGGAAACTATGATAAGAATAATGACCAAGAACTTGCTATATATAAATCAACATTAGTCTGTGGGGAGCGGAAACAATGAATTCTTTCTTCAATATGGAAAATAAGATAAGAATAATTGGTTCTCATAAATACACTTAGAAATAAAAAAAAGAGTTTACTATCGCATCCAAGCTCATAAGATCGGACAAGCATAGTCATGTTTGGTTTTTTGATAACAGCATATAGAAATCTTACAACCGAGACAAAAGCCTAAAGCACAACCCATTCATCATCATCATAGAGCAACAAGCCCCCGCCTTGTTAATGCATCTGTTTGAATACTGACTTAGGTCTGCGTCTTAGGTGAAGTCAGTTTTAAGTTCCAGCAAAAACAACACATTTCCCATACAAAACCACAAACAACAAAATTCTCGTATATATTACTCAGTTTAATGACAATAAGATTAAAAAGTACAACAAAGACAGCGTTTTTTTATTTCTACCACAATTAACAGCTTACAACTGAGACAAAAGCCAAAAGCACAACCCAGACAACGTTTTTTTTTTATTTCTACCACAATTAACAGCTTACAACCGAGACAAAAGCCTAAAGCACAACCCATTCATCATCATGGCTTAGGTCTGCGTCTTAGGTGAAGTCAACTAGCTTAGCTCTGCGTCTTAGGTGAAGTCAACTAGCAGCAAAACCATTCACCTCCTAAGCACAAATCCATTATCAAAAACACACACCCCCCCAACAAAAAGTTCAATAGCAAAAAGCCCCCGGCCCCCGCCTCCGCCTTGTTATTGTTCGTTTGAATACTGGCTTAGGTCTGCGTCTTAGGTGAAGTCAACTAGCTTAGCTCTGCGTCTTAGGTGAATTCAACTAGCTTAGCTCTGCGTCTTAGGGGAAGTCAGTTTAAGTTCCAGCAAAACAACCCATTTCCCATACAAATCCACCAACAACAAAATTCTCGTATATATTACTCAGCTTAATGACAATAAGATTAAAAAGCACACCAAAGACAACGTTTTTTTATTTCTACCACAATTAACAGCTTACAACCGAGACAAAAGCCTAAAGCACTACCCATTCAGCCCCGATATCGCCACCTAAACACAAATCCATTAGCAAAAACATAAACCCATAACAAAAAAGCACCGATATCACCACAAGCCCCAATATTCACCACCACCTACAAAAAGCCCAATAGCCAACAAAAGCATTCGCCACCACCTACAAAAACCCTATAACAAAAAGCCCAATAGCCAGCAAAAACATTCACCACCACCACCTGCAAAAACCTCGATATCATCACCTAAGCACAAAATCCAACAACTACATACCCATTCGATTACGACATCAACCAACAACCAGCGATAAGAATACTACAAACTATACCCAATTAATACCAATACTCATAAGAAATACACTAAATACTACTATTACCACCTCAGATAAGAACCCACCACCCATGAATCACATACCACTATCAACACTCACCACACAACACACACATCTTCACCTTCACATAGAGCTTTGAGACAGAAAAGAGCTTTTGAGCCAGAAATTGGGGCAGAAACGCCATAACCCTACTACTAATAATCGGGTAATCATCGGTATATATAATATCCCCGGAATAGCTATTAACCATGCCGTAATCTGTAGTAAAAACATCGTTTTGGAGATAATTGAGGTCCAGGAATATATCCTCGTTGATGTTAGGTTCATCAATCTGATGGCCTGGACCTAGCGGTCTGATGTCATCGTCCTCGCCATCATGAATAAAATAATCCTCAGTAGGAATATAACTTGATGTTTCTACATGGGGTTTTACTATGCAGATGGGTCTTGGTTTCCTGTATTTGGCAAAATATCTGTCAATTGCTTTCTCCTGAGCAATAGGTGGTTCCATCTTTAATAAAAAAAATTAATCAAAAAAATGAAAAAAATAATACCAATAGGACGACTTACCTTGAGATTCGTCTTCATAGTCGGTTTTATACTTTAGGATTGATGTGAATTTCTTCTAGTCAAGTCTTCTTGGGGATGGATTCCTTCTAATAGTGGATGTAAATTTAACACCCGACCTTTTTATACAAGAAATCCCCTTCTAATATCAAAACGAGACATTCTTTGTACATTATGGAAACGATGATAAGGAATAATGATCAAGAACTTGCTATATATATAAATCAACATTATCCTGTGGGAGCGGAAACGATACATTATGAAACTATGATAAGGAATAATGACCAAGAACTTGCTATATATAAATCAACATTAGTCTGTGGGGAGCGGAAACAATGAATTCTTTCTTCAATATGGAAAATAAGATAAGAATAATTGGTTCTCATAAATACACTTAGAAATAAAAAAGAGTTTACTATTGCATCCAAGCTCATAAGATCGGACAAGCACAGTCATGTTTGGTTTTTTTTTTTTTTTGATAACAGCATATAGAAATCAACATTAGCCTGTGGGACCGGGAGCAATACATTATGGAAACTATGATAAGAATAATGACCAAGAACTTGCTATATATAAATCAACATTAGTCTGTGGGGAGCGGAAACAATGAATTCTTTCTTCAATATGGAAAATAAGATAAGAATAATTGGTTCTCATAAATACACTTAGAAATAAAAAAAAGAGTTTACTATAGCATCCAAGCTCATAAGATCGGACAAGCATAGTCATGTTTGGTTTTTTGATAACAGCATATAGAAATCTTACAACCGAGACAAAAGCCTAAAGCACAACCCATTCATCATCATCATAGAGCAACAAGCCCCCGCCTTGTTAATGCATCTGTTTGAATACTGACTTAGGTCTGCGTCTTAGGTGAAGTCAGTTTTAAGTTCCAGCAAAAACAACACATTTCCCATACAAAACCACAAACAACAAAATTCTCGTATATATTACTCAGTTTAATGACAATAAGATTAAAAAGTACAACAAAGACAGCGTTTTTTTATTTCTACCACAATTAACAGCTTATAACTGAGACAAAAGCCAAAAGCACAACCCAGACAACGTTTTTTTTTTATTTCTACCACAATTAACAGCTTACAACCGAGACAAAAGCCTAAAGCACAACCCATTCATCATCATGGCTTAGGTCTGCGTCTTAGGTGAAGTCAACTAGCTTAGCTCTGCGTCTTAGGTGAAGTCAACTAGCAGCAAAACCATTCACCTCCTAAGCACAAATCCATTATCAAAAACACACACCCCCCCAACAAAAAGTTCAATAGCAAAAAGCCCCCGGCCCCCGCCTCCGCCTTGTTATTGTTCGTTTGAATACTGGCTTAGGTCTGCGTCTTAGGTGAAGTCAACTAGCTTAGCTCTGCGTCTTAGGTGAATTCAACTAGCTTAGCTCTGCGTCTTAGGGGAAGTCAGTTTAAGTTCCAGCAAAACAACCCATTTCCCATACAAATCCACCAACAACAAAATTCTCGTATATATTACTCAGCTTAATGACAATAAGATTAAAAAGCACACCAAAGACAACGTTTTTTTATTTCTACCACAATTAACAGCTTACAACCGAGACAAAAGCCTAAAGCACTACCCATTCAGCCCCGATATCGCCACCTAAACACAAATCCATTAGCAAAAACATAAACCCATAACAAAAAAGCACCGATATCACCACAAGCCCCAATATTCACCACCACCTACAAAAAGCCCAATAGCCAACAAAAGCATTCGCCACCACCTACAAAAACCCTATAACAAAAAGCCCAATAGCCAGCAAAAACATTCACCACCACCACCTGCAAAAACCTCGATATCATCACCTAAGCACAAAATCCAACAACTACATACCCATTCGATTACGACATCAACCAACAACCAGCGATAAGAATACTACAAACTATACCCAATTAATACCAATACTCATAAGAAATACACTAAATACTACTATTACCACCTCAGATAAGAACCCACCACCCACGAATCACATACCACTATCAACACTCACCACACAACACACACATCTTCACCTTCACATAGAGCTTTGAGACAGAAAAGAGCTTTTGAGCCAGAAATTGGGGCAGAAACGCCATAACCCTACTACTAATAATCGGGTAATCATCGGTATATATAATATCCCCGGAATAGCTATTAACCATGCCGTAATCTGTAGTAAAAACATCGTTTTGGAGATAATTGAGGTCCAGGAATATATCCTCGTTGATGTTAGGTTCATCAATCTGATGGCCTGGACCTAGCGGTCTGATGTCATCGTCCTCGCCATCATGAATAAAATAATCCTCAGTAGGAATATAACTTGATGTTTCTACATGGGGTTTTACTATGCAGATGGGTCTTGGTTTCCTGTATTTGGCAAAATATCTGTCAATTGCTTTCTCCTGAGCAATAGGTGGTTCCATCTTTAATAAAAAAAATTAATCAAAAAAATGAAAAAAATAATACCAATAGGACGACTTACCTTGAGATTCGTCTTCGTAGTCGGTTTTATACTTTAGGATTGATGTGAATTTCTTCTAGTCAAGTCTTCTTGGGGATGGATTCCTTCTAATAGTGGATGTAAATTTAACACCCGACCTTTTTATACAAGAAATCCCCTTCTAATATCAAAACGAGACATTCTTTGTACATTATGGAAACGATGATAAGGAATAATGATCAAGAACTTGCTATATATATAAATCAACATTATCCTGTGGGAGCGGAAACGATACATTATGAAACTATGATAAGGAATAATGACCAAGAACTTGCTATATATAAATCAACATTAGTCTGTGGGGAGCGGAAACAATGAATTCTTTCTTCAATATGGAAAATAAGATAAGAATAATTGGTTCTCATAAATACACTTAGAAATAAAAAAGAGTTTACTATTGCATCCAAGCTCATAAGATCGGACAAGCACAGTCATGTTTGGTTTTTTTTTTTTTTTGATAACAGCATATAGAAATCAACATTAGCCTGTGGGACCGGGAGCAATACATTATGGAAACTATGATAAGAATAATGACCAAGAACTTGCTATATATAAATCAACATTAGTCTGTGGGGAGCGGAAACAATGAATTCTTTCTTCAATATGGAAAATAAGATAAGAATAATTGGTTCTCATAAATACACTTAGAAATAAAAAAAAGAGTTTACTATAGCATCCAAGCTCATAAGATCGGACAAGCATAGTCATGTTTGGTTTTTTGATAACAGCATATAGAAATCTTACAACCGAGACAAAAGCCTAAAGCACAACCCATTCATCATCATCATAGAGCAACAAGCCCCCGCCTTGTTAATGCATCTGTTTGAATACTGACTTAGGTCTGCGTCTTAGGTGAAGTCAGTTTTAAGTTCCAGCAAAAACAACACATTTCCCATACAAAACCACAAACAACAAAATTCTCGTATATATTACTCAGTTTAATGACAATAAGATTAAAAAGTACAACAAAGACAGCGTTTTTTTATTTCTACCACAATTAACAGCTTACAACTGAGACAAAAGCCAAAAGCACAACCCAGACAACGTTTTTTTTTTATTTCTACCATAATTAACAGCTTACAACCGAGACAAAAGCCTAAAGCACAACCCATTCATCATCATGGCTTAGGTCTGCGTCTTAGGTGAAGTCAACTAGCTTAGCTCTGCGTCTTAGGTGAAGTCAACTAGCAGCAAAACCATTCACCTCCTAAGCACAAATCCATTATCAAAAACACACACCCCCCCAACAAAAAGTTCAATAGCAAAAAGCCCCCGGCCCCCGCCTCCGCCTTGTTATTGTTCGTTTGAATACTGGCTTAGGTCTGCGTCTTAGGTGAAGTCAACTAGCTTAGCTCTGCGTCTTAGGTGAATTCAACTAGCTTAGCTCTGCGTCTTAGGGGAAGTCAGTTTAAGTTCCAGCAAAACAACCCATTTCCCATACAAATCCACCAACAACAAAATTCTCGTATATATTACTCAGCTTAATGACAATAAGATTAAAAAGCACACCAAAGACAACGTTTTTTTATTTCTACCACAATTAACAGCTTACAACCGAGACAAAAGCCTAAAGCACTACCCATTCAGCCCCGATATCGCCACCTAAACACAAATCCATTAGCAAAAACATAAACCCATAACAAAAAAGCACCGATATCACCACAAGCCCCAATATTCACCACCACCTACAAAAAGCCCAATAGCCAACAAAAGCATTCGCCACCACCTACAAAAACCCTATAACAAAAAGCCCAATAGCCAGCAAAAACATTCACCACCACCACCTGCAAAAACCTCGATATCATCACCTAAGCACAAAATCCAACAACTACATACCCATTCGATTACGACATCAACCAACAACCAGCGATAAGAATACTACAAACTATACCCAATTAATACCAATACTCATAAGAAATACACTAAATACTACTATTACCACCTCAGATAAGAACCCACCACCCACGAATCACATACCACTATCAACACTCACCACACAACACACACATCTTCACCTTCACATAGAGCTTTGAGACAGAAAAGAGCTTTTGAGCCAGAAATTGGGGCAGAAACGCCATAACCCTACTACTAATAATCGGGTAATCATCGGTATATATAATATCCCCGGAATAGCTATTAACCATGCCGTAATCTGTAGTAAAAACATCGTTTTGGAGATAATTGAGGTCCAGGAATATATCCTCGTTGATGTTAGGTTCATCAATCTGATGGCCTGGACCTAGCGGTCTGATGTCATCGTCCTCGCCATCATGAATAAAATAATCCTCAGTAGGAATATAACTTGATGTTTCTACATGGGGTTTTACTATGCAGATGGGTCTTGGTTTCCTGTATTTGGCAAAATATCTGTCAATTGCTTTCTCCTGAGCAATAGGTGGTTCCATCTTTAATAAAAAAAATTAATCAAAAAAATGAAAAAAATAATACCAATAGGACGACTTACCTTGAGATTCGTCTTCGTAGTCGGTTTTATACTTTAGGATTGATGTGAATTTCTTCTAGTCAAGTCTTCTTGGGGATGGATTCCTTCTAATAGTGGATGTAAATTTAACACCCGACCTTTTTATACAAGAAATCCCCTTCTAATATCAAAACGAGACATTCTTTGTACATTATGGAAACGATGATAAGGAATAATGATCAAGAACTTGCTATATATATAAATCAACATTATCCTGTGGGAGCGGAAACGATACATTATGAAACTATGATAAGGAATAATGACCAAGAACTTGCTATATATAAATCAACATTAGTCTGTGGGGAGCGGAAACAATGAATTCTTTCTTCAATATGGAAAATAAGATAAGAATAATTGGTTCTCATAAATACACTTAGAAATAAAAAAGAGTTTACTATTGCATCCAAGCTCATAAGATCGGACAAGCACAGTCATGTTTGGTTTTTTTTTTTTTTTTGATAACAGCATATAGAAATCAACATTAGCCTGTGGGACCGGGAGCAATACATTATGGAAACTATGATAAGAATAATGACCAAGAACTTGCTATATATAAATCAACATTAGTCTGTGGGGAGCGGAAACAATGAATTCTTTCTTCAATATGGAAAATAAGATAAGAATAATTGGTTCTCATAAATACACTTAGAAATAAAAAAAAGAGTTTACTATAGCATCCAAGCTCATAAGATCGGACAAGCATAGTCATGTTTGGTTTTTTGATAACAGCATATAGAAATCTTACAACCGAGACAAAAGCCTAAAGCACAACCCATTCATCATCATCATAGAGCAACAAGCCCCCGCCTTGTTAATGCATCTGTTTGAATACTGACTTAGGTCTGCGTCTTAGGTGAAGTCAGTTTTAAGTTCCAGCAAAAACAACACATTTCCCATACAAAACCACAAACAACAAAATTCTCGTATATATTACTCAGTTTAATGACAATAAGATTAAAAAGTACAACAAAGACAGCGTTTTTTTATTTCTACCACAATTAACAGCTTACAACTGAGACAAAAGCCAAAAGCACAACCCAGACAACGTTTTTTTTTTATTTCTACCATAATTAACAGCTTACAACCGAGACAAAAGCCTAAAGCACAACCCATTCATCATCATGGCTTAGGTCTGCGTCTTAGGTGAAGTCAACTAGCTTAGCTCTGCGTCTTAGGTGAAGTCAACTAGCAGCAAAACCATTCACCTCCTAAGCACAAATCCATTATCAAAAACACACACCCCCCCAACAAAAAGTTCAATAGCAAAAAGCCCCCGGCCCCCGCCTCCGCCTTGTTATTGTTCGTTTGAATACTGGCTTAGGTCTGCGTCTTAGGTGAAGTCAACTAGCTTAGCTCTGCGTCTTAGGTGAATTCAACTAGCTTAGCTCTGCGTCTTAGGGGAAGTCAGTTTAAGTTCCAGCAAAAC
Source organism: Microdon myrmicae (assembly GCA_963931805.1). NCBI lineage: Eukaryota > Metazoa > Arthropoda > Insecta > Diptera > Syrphidae > Microdon > Microdon myrmicae. Next base: position 41,431,051 of record OZ007502.1, read on the forward strand.
AACCCATTTCCCATACAAATCCACCAACAACAAAATTCTCGTATATATTACTCAGCTTAATGACAATAAGATTAAAAAGCACACCAAAGACAACGTTTTTTTATTTCTACCACAATTAACAGCTTACAACCGAGACAAAAGCCTAAAGCACTACCCATTCAGCCCCGATATCGCCACCTAAACACAAATCCATTAGCAAAAACATAAACCCATAACAAAAAAGCACCGATATCACCACAAGCCCCAATATTCACCACCACCTACAAAAAGCCCAATAGCCAACAAAAGCATTCGCCACCACCTACAAAAACCCTATAACAAAAAGCCCAATAGCCAGCAAAAACATTCACCACCACCACCTGCAAAAACCTCGATATCATCACCTAAGCACAAAATCCAACAACTACATACCCATTCGATTACGACATCAACCAACAACCAGCGATAAGAATACTACAAACTATACCCAATTAATACCAATACTCATAAGAAATACACTAAATACTACTATTACCACCTCAGATAAGAACCCACCACCCACGAATCACATACCACTATCAACACTCACCACACAACACACACATCTTCACCTTCACATAGAGCTTTGAGACAGAAAAGAGCTTTTGAGCCAGAAATTGGGGCAGAAACGCCATAACCCTACTACTAATAATCGGGTAATCATCGGTATATATAATATCTCCGGAATAGCTATTAACCATGCCGTAATCTGTAGTAAAAACATCGTTTTGGAGATAATTGAGGTCCAGGAATATATCCTCGTTGATGTTAGGTTCATCAATCATCAATCTGATGGCCTGGACCTAGCGGTCTGATGTCATCGTCCTCGCCATCATGAATAAAATAATCCTCAGTAGGAATATAACTTGATGTTTCTACATGGGGTTTTACTATGCAGATGGGTCTTGGTTTCCTGTATTTGGCAAAATATCTGTCAATTGCTTTCTCCTGAGCAATAGGTGGTTCCATCTTTAATAAAAAAAATTAATCAAAAAAATGAAAAAAATAATACCAATAGGACGACTTACCTTGAGATTCGTCTTCGTAGTCGGTTTTATACTTTAGGATTGATGTGAATTTCTTCTAGTCAAGTCTTCTTGGGGATGGATTCCTTCTAATAGTGGATGTAAATTTAACACCCGACCTTTTTATACAAGAAATCCCCTTCTAATATCAAAACGAGACATTCTTTGTACATTATGGAAACGATGATAAGGAATAATGATCAAGAACTTGCTATATATATAAATCAACATTATCCTGTGGGAGCGGAAACGATACATTATGAAACTATGATAAGGAATAATGACCAAGAACTTGCTATATATAAATCAACATTAGTCTGTGGGGAGCGGAAACAATGAATTCTTTCTTCAATATGGAAAATAAGATAAGAATAATTGGTTCTCATAAATACACTTAAAAATAAAAAAGAGTTTACTATTGCATCCAAGCTCATAAGATCGGACAAGCACAGTCATGTTTGGTTTTTTTTTTTTTTTTGATAACAGCATATAGAAATCAACATTAGCCTGTGGGACCGGGAGCAATACATTATGGAAACTATGATAAGAATAATGACCAAGAACTTGCTATATATAAATCAACATTAGTCTGTGGGGAGCGGAAACAATGAATTCTTTCTTCAATATGGAAAATAAGATAAGAATAATTGGTTCTCATAAATACACTTAGAAATAAAAAAAAGAGTTTACTATAGCATCCAAGCTCATAAGATCGGACAAGCATAGTCATGTTTGGTTTTTTGATAACAGCATATAGAAATCTTACAACCGAGACAAAAGCCTAAAGCACAACCCATTCATCATCATCATAGAGCAACAAGCCCCCGCCTTGTTAATGCATCTGTTTGAATACTGACTTAGGTCTGCGTCTTAGGTGAAGTCAGTTTTAAGTTCCAGCAAAAACAACACATTTCCCATACAAAACCACAAACAACAAAATTCTCGTATATATTACTCAGTTTAATGACAATAAGATTAAAAAGTACAACAAAGACAGCGTTTTTTTATTTCTACCACAATTAACAGCTTACAACTGAGACAAAAGCCAAAAGCACAACCCAGACAACGTTTTTTTTTTATTTCTACCACAATTAACAGCTTACAACCGAGACAAAAGCCTAAAGCACAACCCATTCATCATCATGGCTTAGGTCTGCGTCTTAGGTGAAGTCAACTAGCTTAGCTCTGCGTCTTAGGTGAAGTCAACTAGCAGCAAAACCATTCACCTCCTAAGCACAAATCCATTATCAAAAACACACACCCCCCCAACAAAAAGTTCAATAGCAAAAAGCCCCCGGCCCCCGCCTCCGCCTTGTTATTGTTCGTTTGAATACTGGCTTAGGTCTGCGTCTTAGGTGAAGTCAACTAGCTTAGCTCTGCGTCTTAGGTGAATTCAACTAGCTTAGCTCTGCGTCTTAGGGGAAGTCAGTTTAAGTTCCAGCAAAACAACCCATTTCCCATACAAATCCACCAACAACAAAATTCTCGTATATATTACTCAGCTTAATGACAATAAGATTAAAAAGCACACCAAAGACAACGTTTTTTTATTTCTACCACAATTAACAGCTTACAACCGAGACAAAAGCCTAAAGCACTACCCATTCAGCCCCGATATCGCCACCTAAACACAAATCCATTAGCAAAAACATAAACCCATAACAAAAAAGCACCGATATCACCACAAGCCCCAATATTCACCACCACCTACAAAAAGCCCAATAGCCAACAAAAGCATTCGCCACCACCTACAAAAACCCTATAACAAAAAGCCCAATAGCCAGCAAAAACATTCACCACCACCACCTGCAAAAACCTCGATATCATCACCTAAGCACAAAATCCAACAACTACATACCCATTCGATTACGACATCAACCAACAACCAGCGATAAGAATACTACAAACTATACCCAATTAATACCAATACTCATAAGAAATACACTAAATACTACTATTACCACCTCAGATAAGAACCCACCACCCACGAATCACATACCACTATCAACACTCACCACACAACACACACATCTTCACCTTCACATAGAGCTTTGAGACAGAAAAGAGCTTTTGAGCCAGAAATTGGGGCAGAAACGCCATAACCCTACTACTAATAATCGGGTAATCATCGGTATATATAATATCCCCGGAATAGCTATTAACCATGCCGTAATCTGTAGTAAAAACATCGTTTTGGAGATAATTGAGGTCCAGGAATATATCCTCGTTGATGTTAGGTTCATCAATCTGATGGCCTGGACCTAGCGGTCTGATGTCATCGTCCTCGCCATCATGAATAAAATAATCCTCAGTAGGAATATAACTTGATGTTTCTACATGGGGTTTTACTATGCAGATGGGTCTTGGTTTCCTGTATTTGGCAAAATATCTGTCAATTGCTTTCTCCTGAGCAATAGGTGGTTCCATCTTTAATAAAAAAAATTAATCAAAAAAATGAAAAAAATAATACCAATAGGACGACTTACCTTGAGATTCGTCTTCGTAGTCGGTTTTATACTTTAGGATTGATGTGAATTTCTTCTAGTCAAGTCTTCTTGGGGATGGATTCCTTCTAATAGTGGATGTAAATTTAACACCCGACCTTTTTATACAAGAAATCCCCTTCTAATATCAAAACGAGACATTCTTTGTACATTATGGAAACGATGATAAGGAATAATGATCAAGAACTTGCTATATATATAAATCAACATTATCCTGTGGGAGCGGAAACGATACATTATGAAACTATGATAAGGAATAATGACCAAGAACTTGCTATATATAAATCAACATTAGTCTGTGGGGAGCGGAAACAATGAATTCTTTCTTCAATATGGAAAATAAGATAAGAATAATTGGTTCTCATAAATACACTTAGAAATAAAAAAGAGTTTACTATTGCATCCAAGCTCATAAGATCGGACAAGCACAGTCATGTTTGGTTTTTTTTTTTTTTTGATAACAGCATATAGAAATCAACATTAGCCTGTGGGACCGGGAGCAATACATTATGGAAACTATGATAAGAATAATGACCAAGAACTTGCTATATATAAATCAACATTAGTCTGTGGGGAGCGGAAACAATGAATTCTTTCTTCAATATGGAAAATAAGATAAGAATAATTGGTTCTCATAAATACACTTAGAAATAAAAAAAAGAGTTTACTATAGCATCCAAGCTCATAAGATCGGACAAGCATAGTCATGTTTGGTTTTTTGATAACAGCATATAGAAATCTTACAACCGAGACAAAAGCCTAAAGCACAACCCATTCATCATCATCATAGAGCAACAAGCCCCCGCCTTGTTAATGCATCTGTTTGAATACTGACTTAGGTCTGCGTCTTAGGTGAAGTCAGTTTTAAGTTCCAGCAAAAACAACACATTTCCCATACAAAACCACAAACAACAAAATTCTCGTATATATTACTCAGTTTAATGACAATAAGATTAAAAAGTACAACAAAGACAGCGTTTTTTTATTTCTACCACAATTAACAGCTTACAACTGAGACAAAAGCCAAAAGCACAACCCAGACAACGTTTTTTTTTTATTTCTACCACAATTAACAGCTTACAACCGAGACAAAAGCCTAAAGCACAACCCATTCATCATCATGGCTTAGGTCTGCGTCTTAGGTGAAGTCAACTAGCTTAGCTCTGCGTCTTAGGTAAAGTCAACTAGCAGCAAAACCATTCACCTCCTAAGCACAAATCCATTATCAAAAACACACACCCCCCCAACAAAAAGTTCAATAGCAAAAAGCCCCCGGCCCCCGCCTCCGCCTTGTTATTGTTCGTTTGAATACTGGCTTAGGTCTGCGTCTTAGGTGAAGTCAACTAGCTTAGCTCTGCGTCTTAGGTGAATTCAACTAGCTTAGCTCTGCGTCTTAGGGGAAGTCAGTTTAAGTTCCAGCAAAACAACCCATTTCCCATACAAATCCACCAACAACAAAATTCTCGTATATATTACTCAGCTTAATGACAATAAGATTAAAAAGCACACCAAAGACAACGTTTTTTTATTTCTACCACAATTAACAGCTTACAACCGAGACAAAAGCCTAAAGCACTACCCATTCAGCCCCGATATCGCCACCTAAACACAAATCCATTAGCAAAAACATAAACCCATAACAAAAAAGCACCGATATCACCACAAGCCCCAATATTCACCACCACCTACAAAAAGCCCAATAGCCAACAAAAGCATTCGCCACCACCTACAAAAACCCTATAACAAAAAGCCCAATAGCCAGCAAAAACATTCACCACCACCACCTGCAAAAACCTCGATATCATCACCTAAGCACAAAATCCAACAACTACATACCCATTCGATTACGACATCAACCAACAACCAGCGATAAGAATACTACAAACTATACCCAATTAATACCAATACTCATAAGAAATACACTAAATACTACTATTACCACCTCAGATAAGAACCCACCACCCACGAATCACATACCACTATCAACACTCACCACACAACACACACATCTTCACCTTCACATAGAGCTTTGAGACAGAAAAGAGCTTTTGAGCCAGAAATTGGGGCAGAAACGCCATAACCCTACTACTAATAATCGGGTAATCATCGGTATATATAATATCCCCGGAATAGCTATTAACCATGCCGTAATCTGTAGTAAAAACATCGTTTTGGAGATAATTGAGGTCCAGGAATATATCCTCGTTGATGTTAGGTTCATCAATCTGATGGCCTGGACCTAGCGGTCTGATGTCATCGTCCTCGCCATCATGAATAAAATAATCCTCAGTAGGAATATAACTTGATGTTTCTACATGGGGTTTTACTATGCAGATGGGTCTTGGTTTCCTGTATTTGGCAAAATATCTGTCAATTGCTTTCTCCTGAGCAATAGGTGGTTCCATCTTTAATAAAAAAAATTAATCAAAAAAATGAAAAAAATAATACCAATAGGACGACTTACCTTGAGATTCGTCTTCGTAGTCGGTTTTATACTTTAGGATTGATGTGAATTTCTTCTAGTCAAGTCTTCTTGGGGATGGATTCCTTCTAATAGTGGATGTAAATTTAACACCCGACCTTTTTATACAAGAAATCCCCTTCTAATATCAAAACGAGACATTCTTTGTACATTATGGAAACGATGATAAGGAATAATGATCAAGAACTTGCTATATATATAAATCAACATTATCCTGTGGGAGCGGAAACGATACATTATGAAACTATGATAAGGAATAATGACCAAGAACTTGCTATATATAAATCAACATTAGTCTGTGGGGAGCGGAAACAATGAATTCTTTCTTCAATATGGAAAATAAGATAAGAATAATTGGTTCTCATAAATACACTTAGAAATAAAAAAGAGTTTACTATTGCATCCAAGCTCATAAGATCGGACAAGCACAGTCATGTTTGGTTTTTTTTTTTTTTTTGATAACAGCATATAGAAATCAACATTAGCCTGTGGGACCGGGAGCAATACATTATGGAAACTATGATAAGAATAATGACCAAGAACTTGCTATATATAAATCAACATTAGTCTGTGGGGAGCGGAAACAATGAATTCTTTCTTCAATATGGAAAATAAGATAAGAATAATTGGTTCTCATAAATACACTTAGAAATAAAAAAAAGAGTTTACTATAGCATCCAAGCTCATAAGATCGGACAAGCATAGTCATGTTTGGTTTTTTGATAACAGCATATAGAAATCTTACAACCGAGACAAAAGCCTAAAGCACAACCCATTCATCATCATCATAGAGCAACAAGCCCCCGCCTTGTTAATGCATCTGTTTGAATACTGACTTAGGTCTGCGTCTTAGGTGAAGTCAGTTTTAAGTTCCAGCAAAAACAACACATTTCCCATACAAAACCACAAACAACAAAATTCTCGTATATATTACTCAGTTTAATGACAATAAGATTAAAAAGTACAACAAAGACAGCGTTTTTTTATTTCTACCACAATTAACAGCTTACAACTGAGACAAAAGCCAAAAGCACAACCCAGACAACGTTTTTTTTTTATTTCTACCATAATTAACAGCTTACAACCGAGACAAAAGCCTAAAGCACAACCCATTCATCATCATGGCTTAGGTCTGCGTCTTAGGTGAAGTCAACTAGCTTAGCTCTGCGTCTTAGGTGAAGTCAACTAGCAGCAAAACCATTCACCTCCTAAGCACAAATCCATTATCAAAAACACACACCCCCCCAACAAAAAGTTCAATAGCAAAAAGCCCCCGGCCCCCGCCTCCGCCTTGTTATTGTTCGTTTGAATACTGGCTTAGGTCTGCGTCTTAGGTGAAGTCAACTAGCTTAGCTCTGCGTCTTAGGTGAATTCAACTAGCTTAGCTCTGCGTCTTAGGGGAAGTCAGTTTAAGTTCCAGCAAAACAACCCATTTCCCATACAAATCCACCAACAACAAAATTCTCGTATATATTACTCAGCTTAATGACAATAAGATTAAAAAGCACACCAAAGACAACGTTTTTTTATTTCTACCACAATTAACAGCTTACAACCGAGACAAAAGCCTAAAGCACTACCCATTCAGCCCCGATATCGCCACCTAAACACAAATCCATTAGCAAAAACATAAACCCATAACAAAAAAGCACCGATATCACCACAAGCCCCAATATTCACCACCACCTACAAAAAGCCCAATAGCCAACAAAAGCATTCGCCACCACCTACAAAAACCCTATAACAAAAAGCCCAATAGCCAGCAAAAACATTCACCACCACCACCTGCAAAAACCTCGATATCATCACCTAAGCACAAAATCCAACAACTACATACCCATTCGATTACGACATCAACCAACAACCAGCGATAAGAATACTACAAACTATACCCAATTAATACCAATACTCATAAGAAATACACTAAATACTACTATTACCACCTCAGATAAGAACCCACCACCCACGAATCACATACCACTATCAACACTCACCACACAACACACACATCTTCACCTTCACATAGAGCTTTGAGACAGAAAAGAGCTTTTGAGCCAGAAATTGGGGCAGAAACGCCATAACCCTACTACTAATAATCGGGTAATCATCGGTATATATAATATCCCCGGAATAGCTATTAACCATGCCGTAATCTGTAGTAAAAACATCGTTTTGGAGATAATTGAGGTCCAGGAATATATCCTCGTTGATGTTAGGTTCATCAATCTGATGGCCTGGACCTAGCGGTCTGATGTCATCGTCCTCGCCATCATGAATAAAATAATCCTCAGTAGGAATATAACTTGATGTTTCTACATGGGGTTTTACTATGCAGATGGGTCTTGGTTTCCTGTATTTGGCAAAATATCTGTCAATTGCTTTCTCCTGAGCAATAGGTGGTTCCATCTTTAATAAAAAAAATTAATCAAAAAAATGAAAAAAATAATACCAATAGGACGACTTACCTTGAGATTCGTCTTCGTAGTCGGTTTTATACTTTAGGATTGATGTGAATTTCTTCTAGTCAAGTCTTCTTGGGGATGGATTCCTTCTAATAGTGGATGTAAATTTAACACCCGACCTTTTTATACAAGAAATCCCCTTCTAATATCAAAACGAGACATTCTTTGTACATTATGGAAACGATGATAAGGAATAATGATCAAGAACTTGCTATATATATAAATCAACATTATCCTGTGGGAGCGGAAACGATACATTATGAAACTATGATAAGGAATAATGACCAAGAACTTGCTATATATAAATCAACATTAGTCTGTGGGGAGCGGAAACAATGAATTCTTTCTTCAATATGGAAAATAAGATAAGAATAATTGGTTCTCATAAATACACTTAGAAATAAAAAAGAGTTTACTATTGCATCCAAGCTCATAAGATCGGACAAGCACAGTCATGTTTGGTTTTTTTTTTTTTTTTGATAACAGCATATAGAAATCAACATTAGCCTGTGGGACCGGGAGCAATACATTATGGAAACTATGATAAGAATAATGACCAAGAACTTGCTATATATAAATCAACATTAGTCTGTGGGGAGCGGAAACAATGAATTCTTTCTTCAATATGGAAAATAAGATAAGAATAATTGGTTCTCATAAATACACTTAGAAATAAAAAAAAGAGTTTACTATAGCATCCAAGCTCATAAGATCGGACAAGCATAGTCATGTTTGGTTTTTTGATAACAGCATATAGAAATCTTACAACCGAGACAAAAGCCTAAAGCACAACCCATTCATCATCATCATAGAGCAACAAGCCCCCGCCTTGTTAATGCATCTGTTTGAATACTGACTTAGGTCTGCGTCTTAGGTGAAGTCAGTTTTAAGTTCCAGCAAAAACAACACATTTCCCATACAAAACCACAAACAACAAAATTCTCGTATATATTACTCAGTTTAATGACAATAAGATTAAAAAGTACAACAAAGACAGCGTTTTTTTATTTCTACCACAATTAACAGCTTACAACTGAGACAAAAGCCAAAAGCACAACCCAGACAACGTTTTTTTTTTATTTCTACCATAATTAACAGCTTACAACCGAGACAAAAGCCTAAAGCACAACCCATTCATCATCATGGCTTAGGTCTGCGTCTTAGGTGAAGTCAACTAGCTTAGCTCTGCGTCTTAGGTGAAGTCAACTAGCAGCAAAACCATTCACCTCCTAAGCACAAATCCATTATCAAAAACACACACCCCCCCAACAAAAAGTTCAATAGCAAAAAGCCCCCGGCCCCCGCCTCCGCCTTGTTATTGTTCGTTTGAATACTGGCTTAGGTCTGCGTCTTAGGTGAAGTCAACTAGCTTAGCTCTGCGTCTTAGGTGAATTCAACTAGCTTAGCTCTGCGTCTTAGGGGAAGTCAGTTTAAGTTCCAGCAAAACAACCCATTTCCCATACAAATCCACCAACAACAAAATTCTCGTATATATTACTCAGCTTAATGACAATAAGATTAAAAAGCACACCAAAGACAACGTTTTTTTATTTCTACCACAATTAACAGCTTACAACCGAGACAAAAGCCTAAAGCACTACCCATTCAGCCCCGATATCGCCACCTAAACACAAATCCATTAGCAAAAACATAAACCCATAACAAAAAAGCACCGATATCACCACAAGCCCCAATATTCACCACCACCTACAAAAAGCCCAATAGCCAACAAAAGCATTCGCCACCACCTACAAAAACCCTATAACAAAAAGCCCAATAGCCAGCAAAAACATTCACCACCACCACCTGCAAAAACCTCGATATCATCACCTAAGCACAAAATCCAACAACTACATACCCATTCGATTACGACATCAACCAACAACCAGCGATAAGAATACTACAAACTATACCCAATTAATACCAATACTCATAAGAAATACACTAAATACTACTATTACCACCTCAGATAAGAACCCACCACCCACGAATCACATACCACTATCAACACTCACCACACAACACACACATCTTCACCTTCACATAGAGCTTTGAGACAGAAAAGAGCTTTTGAGCCAGAAATTGGGGCAGAAACGCCATAACCCTACTACTAATAATCGGGTAATCATCGGTATATATAATATCCCCGGAATAGCTATTAACCATGCCGTAATCTGTAGTAAAAACATCGTTTTGGAGATAATTGAGGTCCAGGAATATATCCTCGTTGATGTTAGGTTCATCAATCTGATGGCCTGGACCTAGCGGTCTGATGTCATCGTCCTCGCCATCATGAATAAAATAATCCTCAGTAGGAATATAACTTGATGTTTCTACATGGGGTTTTACTATGCAGATGGGTCTTGGTTTCCTGTATTTGGCAAAATATCTGTCAATTGCTTTCTCCTGAGCAATAGGTGGTTCCATCTTTAATAAAAAAAATTAATCAAAAAAATGAAAAAAATAATACCAATAGGACGACTTACCTTGAGATTCGTCTTCGTAGTCGGTTTTATACTTTAGGATTGATGTGAATTTCTTCTAGTCAAGTCTTCTTGGGGATGGATTCCTTCTAATAGTGGATGTAAATTTAACACCCGACCTTTTTATACAAGAAATCCCCTTCTAATATCAAAACGAGACATTCTTTGTACATTATGGAAACGATGATAAGGAATAATGATCAAGAACTTGCTATATATATAAATCAACATTATCCTGTGGGAGCGGAAACGATACATTATGAAACTATGATAAGGAATAATGACCAAGAACTTGCTATATATAAATCAACATTAGTCTGTGGGGAGCGGAAACAATGAATTCTTTCTTCAATATGGAAAATAAGATAAGAATAATTGGTTCTCATAAATACACTTAGAAATAAAAAAGAGTTTACTATTGCATCCAAGCTCATAAGATCGGACAAGCACAGTCATGTTTGGTTTTTTTTTTTTTTTTGATAACAGCATATAGAAATCAACATTAGCCTGTGGGACCGGGAGCAATACATTATGGAAACTATGATAAGAATAATGACCAAGAACTTGCTATATATAAATCAACATTAGTCTGTGGGGAGCGGAAACAATGAATTCTTTCTTCAATATGGAAAATAAGATAAGAATAATTGGTTCTCATAAATACACTTAGAAATAAAAAAAAGAGTTTACTATAGCATCCAAGCTCATAAGATCGGACAAGCATAGTCATGTTTGGTTTTTTGATAACAGCATATAGAAATCTTACAACCGAGACAAAAGCCTAAAGCACAACCCATTCATCATCATCATAGAGCAACAAGCCCCCGCCTTGTTAATGCATCTGTTTGAATACTGACTTAGGTCTGCGTCTTAGGTGAAGTCAGTTTTAAGTTCCAGCAAAAACAACACATTTCCCATACAAAACCACAAACAACAAAATTCTCGTATATATTACTCAGTTTAATGACAATAAGATTAAAAAGTACAACAAAGACAGCGTTTTTTTATTTCTACCACAATTAACAGCTTACAACTGAGACAAAAGCCAAAAGCACAACCCAGACAACGTTTTTTTTTTATTTCTACCATAATTAACAGCTTACAACCGAGACAAAAGCCTAAAGCACAACCCATTCATCATCATGGCTTAGGTCTGCGTCTTAGGTGAAGTCAACTAGCTTAGCTCTGCGTCTTAGGTGAAGTCAACTAGCAGCAAAACCATTCACCTCCTAAGCACAAATCCATTATCAAAAACACACACCCCCCCAACAAAAAGTTCAATAGCAAAAAGCCCCCGGCCCCCGCCTCCGCCTTGTTATTGTTCGTTTGAATACTGGCTTAGGTCTGCGTCTTAGGTGAAGTCAACTAGCTTAGCTCTGCGTCTTAGGTGAATTCAACTAGCTTAGCTCTGCGTCTTAGGGGAAGTCAGTTTAAGTTCCAGCAAAACAACCCATTTCCCATACAAATCCACCAACAACAAAATTCTCGTATATATTACTCAGCTTAATGACAATAAGATTAAAAAGCACACCAAAGACAACGTTTTTTTATTTCTACCACAATTAACAGCTTACAACCGAGACAAAAGCCTAAAGCACTACCCATTCAGCCCCGATATCGCCACCTAAACACAAATCCATTAGCAAAAACATAAACCCATAACAAAAAAGCACCGATATCACCACAAGCCCCAATATTCACCACCACCTACAAAAAGCCCAATAGCCAACAAAAGCATTCGCCACCACCTACAAAAACCCTATAACAAAAAGCCCAATAGCCAGCAAAAACATTCACCACCACCACCTGCAAAAACCTCGATATCATCACCTAAGCACAAAATCCAACAACTACATACCCATTCGATTACGACATCAACCAACAACCAGCGATAAGAATACTACAAACTATACCCAATTAATACCAATACTCATAAGAAATACACTAAATACTACTATTACCACCTCAGATAAGAACCCACCACCCATGAATCACATACCACTATCAACACTCACCACACAACACACACATCTTCACCTTCACATAGAGCTTTGAGACAGAAAAGAGCTTTTGAGCCAGAAATTGGGGCAGAAACGCCATAACCCTACTACTCAGGTGGGTCGGCCGTGACCGCTGTTTGTGTGGCATTTGGATTTGGGGCGGTCTTTTGTGCCCGATTTTTCCAAAGGGGAGACTTTTTGTGCAGTGGGATGTACCGAGAGGTTTGGCACAGTTTTATTAGCCGAAGCCGGGGATATTGTTGGCGTACAGCCGGTGGTAACACGTTTACTGGAGGGAGCACCCTCGCAGTTTGCTATTGCCCGAGGTGTTTTCCGTTTTCCCCACGAACAGAAGTAGGCGTGGGGCGAGAAGAATTTGGTGTGGGGACACGGGAGCAGCTCTCGTCGGCAGAGAAGTCGCTACCAAGGGTCGTCATTTCGCGTTCGATTCCCGTCTTTGGGTCAAGGGTTTCAGAGTTGTTAGTGGACGGGGTCGGGGATGATGTAGCTCTTAATGCTGCATTCTCTTTCTCGAGAACAGCAATCCTGGTTACCGCGGCATCGAGTTCTGTCCTCAATGTCTCCAGAAGAGTCATCAAATCCTGATGGGGTTGATGCCCCAAGCTCTGAAGAGAAGAGAGGTCCATTTTTGCGAGAAGGAGCAGGTAAATAGAAACAAGTAGGGGTGCAGGAAACAGAGAAAAGTGGATAGAAGCAAGGAATACGGATATAAAAGATAAGCCCAATGAAACCTAATTGAAAGCCAAAATTTCAGCATAAACCTCATTTCGGAAAGCGCCGGCGTCGCTGCTCCTACGTATTCCAGCGCTGTTGTCTTCTCTTCCACCTTGATTATATTTTCCGGCGTAGTATCTTCCACCGCTTTGGGTATTATTAAGCCGCTGCCTTTTGTCTGACCGAGCCCCGGTGTCCATTTGCTCAGCACCGCCCTCCTGCTGCTGCTGCTGCCCTGGCTACTGCTGATTCATTATATTAAAATTATACTTTTTTCTGCTTTTTCTTTCTCGACAAACACGAACAATTATCGACAAACACAAACGATACGAAATTGAGTACAGAAATGACTCCTCACGAATTCAAAATGTGCCGCCCTTTTATACTTTTTCGTCGTTGAGATTTGTCAACGTTTTTATTGTAAAAATTCCAAGAAGCACACACAAGGTTTCGTGTGCTTCAATTGGAATAAGGTTCTGGGAAGTGACTAGGAATCTATTTGAATAAATTCCTGGAAGGGAAATCATGAAATGTATTTTGAGTTAAGCATTTCATGATTTTAGGATTATTGGGCATTGGATCAGTGCACGACAAATGGACTTTGGTTTAAATTTATCGTGCATATGATTCAATTGGATTGGGGTGTACGTTAATGTGATATTGAATCAATGTGCGACAAATTGACTTTTGGCTTAATTTATCGCTTATATGATTCAATATGGAATTTGAACTTGGATTATAGGAAGTATTGGGAATTTGGATGGGATTATTGGTAATATTGGGGATTTGGATGGGAGTAGTGATTTAGGATCACTACACACATGTGTGGTTATTTTCTTGTTTTCACTATTGTTTTTTATCACTTTATTGTGTTTTTATTTAATTTATTTTGTATTTTTCGTCACTTCACTTTATTTTGTGTTTTTATGTTTGGGAGCTCTGTAAGATCTTTTTGAGTCAAGGGTTTTCAAGCTCTTATGAGTTCTTAAACTCAGGCTTCCTTGGACTCTTCGGCTGCGCCACTTGTTAAAGAATTCTTTGTATAGATTACTCTACACACACCCTGAGAGAATGACAACACTAACACACACAGAGCAATCAAACGCACTTTGTTTTGGTTTTAATTTATTAATTTTAAACTTTATTAGTTCATCAAATAACGTCACACATTCTCGACTCTAAATATTTATTGAAAAATTACATGTACTGCACGACTCTAACACTTATCTTTTACTTCCGTCTTCGATGACGGGTAATATTCACGACACCCGAAATTTTAATTTTAAGCGTGATCGGCTTTATATTTTACGTCCGTTTTGGACGACGGATACGCACAGACTCTGTTTTTATAATGTCCAATCCGGACGACGTTCATACACACACACACCCTTATCTCTCTTTCGATCGTGCAGACCGAAGGAATGCATCCATTGTTTACACACAATAGATCTTTCTTGATACACATGAGGTATGCTTCGCAGTTCATTTCCTGAAAATCATTAACATTGAAAATGTTTATGATCTGCGAGACCTGATTGTGTGGATGCGTGTATACAATTCTTAGAACCTTATATTTATACAAGTGTTCATTTATGGTCAACGATGGCAAAGATATTTTGTATACTTTATTGCTTCGCTACCATCGAATTAATCTTTGTTTTGAGTAGCACCTTATTTTCTTTATGCCGTCATGGATTTTTCCCAGATGTATCTGGATTCCATGATTTGCTCGTATATGCATTTTGTATCTAGTGCACTTTTACAGGTGCTCATTGGATTGGATATGTTGATTTGGATTAATCAACATATGGAACTTCGCATGATGGTGAATCCTGTTAATGGTGGGGGATGGCCCCCAAAAAGTTGGGTATTAGGGGAGGGTAGGCGTTGCGTGTAACAGATTCAATAAACCTTGGGATATCGTGAACGCTCACACCACCAACACAATTGAATCAAATTACTTTCCTTATTGACGTTCAAAACCAAAAAGAGAGTCGCTCGTTCGCGTCCTTTTATATGGGAACAAAAATTTGCCCCTGCTTTTCCGTTTTACTGGTCATTGAATATTGTGGGATTGTGTTTTGAAGGTAATAATGTGTTGGAAAAGTTTTGTATGGATAATGTTGTTTTAATGTATTTGTGGGTATTGCGAACTGCAAAAGTCCACCAACAAATGTATCTCGTTGGTGGGCCGGGGGAATGACGTCAGGTTCAAATGAGATGCTCCTGGCGTGGAACGATGTGTTCCGTTGGCTGGAATCAACGGAATCGTATTATGTTGAAATGAAAAACCATTACCTGAGTTATTGGTGGATCGAAGAGCTCATCGGTTGATCGAAATCACTCAGGTCCGTTGTCGCTGCTTGATGGATCGAACAGTTCCAAATTCGTCTCTCAGATCAGGTTTCGTTGATGGATCCGCGAGGAATTCCAATGCTCTAAATTCCCTTTACAAATGAGGAAATCCTAAAGCACAATCAGCGAACGTCACCGGGTAACTCAATTGAATGAAGCAGAGAATTAAGTCAAAAGTTTTTGTTTAAGATAAATAAGATTTATTCGGATTTAAATCCACGAACAAAACGAGGAAAAAGTAACCAGCACGAACGATTTTTCTACATAATGACAATTCAACGATTAATTTCTTTGTTGTGACAGCTGTTTGCTGACAGTTGTTTATTCGTTGTCGTTGACGGCATTCAGTTGCGAATTCACTGATTGCATTCAGTGCCAATCCGCAAAAGTGGAATATAAAGGACACGAATTTGCATTTATTTACGGGGGCGTTATTTATGTAACAATTTGACAGTTATTCAATTTTATTTAATTATTCACAGTATATATATAACATTGGGAAGGTTCGTTATCATAACTATTAGGCTCGCGGACTAGCAGTTGCCCATCCTTGTGTAGGGTTATATTTATGTAAAGTTATGTTGTATTATTTGATTTTAGTTAGAATTATTTAGCTGCACATATTACCTGATGAATGGCGTGAGGCGGTCTGCCCTTGTTGTGGGCCATAGAGGATTATTTTCACAGACGAAAACGGATCTGTTCCACTAAGCCGGTTGGTAACTGAGAAGAAAGTTTAAGCATCAACACAATTTGAATTAAAAATCACTCGTCGTTCTTAGGTTCATATAGACTTCACATGTTTTTTATTTGGTTTGATTTGGACACAACATCTATGTTTGTTTTTTATACTATACTTAATGGGCATAACCTGAAACTATCCTTTTGTTTTTATGAACACGACATACAACTTAATGGACACAACATAAAACTAATTTTTTGTTTTATTTTATACTGACAAAACATAAACAAGTTAACACATGTAGGACCGACACGAACTCCGTTTCGTCCAAATACTCACAACCAACTCCAATTCCACTTCCATCCGTCGATTGTCGTTTTTTTCCTTCTTCTTCGGTGACCTTGTAGTGTAGATGTAGGTGCCTGACATGGACACTGGTTTCCACCTATCAACCACGAACGATTTCCTCACAAAAATTGTCACCAAACCATGTTCCAAGAGGAGAGATAAATAAGAGGCACTGATGGAGCTAGGTTGGGTAAAGTTTTCTTTATTTGGATTTATTCATTACACGGAGTTGGATAAAGTTTTCTTTATTTGAATTTATTCATTACACGGGGTTGGATAAAGTTTTCTTTATTTGGATTAGTCCTCCGGATCGCAGCGGAACTCTTATTAGTTAACACTAATGTCTATAATTGACTCACTAACGATTATCATAGTTATCGACTCTTATTAGGCATTTAAAAGGCAACTCACTGCAAAACTTAAACTGCGACAAGCGACTCGACCGAAAATGATGGTAATTGATAATTAACCGGTAGCGTGTGTGCGCACTCCTCTGGCGATGAAATTTGACTACTTTCTATTCGCAACCGATCGACATGGCAGCGAATAGCTTCAAGGAGAGGGGCGAAACGATCAACCACAGGCAGTCAATCGTGATTGGGTAAGATGACATGGGGTGGATTTTCCATGTATGGGTATCCGCTACTGAAGGCCAGCAACGAACGAGCATAAGAGGATGCAAGCGTTGTTGTTGTAACCCATCGTAATGATTATTAGAGGAAGAAATAGGTCTCTGCAATCTTATGTAAACAGAAACGCTATTTCCATGATCAAACGATGGGATACGCATTGTTCGAGTTCGCCAACGTTGCATGGGGTCGGCGGCTGTGTACACAATTGATTAGTGTAATGCTTGCCGGAGTTAAGGAAAACAACTTGGTGTTTTTTTTTTTTTAACTTATTTTATTTATATTGCTAATTAATGACGCTGAGTTCGCTCCTTCACGGCTGGGAAATCAATCGTGCCGGTTCCTCTTCGGTGGCGGTATTTATGCCTCGAATTGCGATAAGGTTGAGTGTGTAGTTCGGTATATTTGTTGATGTGTCCGTCATGGGCATTCGTTGATTGTTTGTCTTGAGATAGATTGGATTGAGTTGCTATACTGGGCCATGTGTTGATTATTTGTCTTACGATTAGAGATGTCTTGGCGGCATCGATTGGTTTTATTATCGTCGGTATCCTTTGACTATGTTTTGATAATGCGAGTTCGGGTGAGTATGGTATTTGTACAATATTTATGCAGTATTTGGTTTGCAATATGGAAAAGATTAAATTGGATTGTATGTATATTGGTATCATAATGTAACTGTACAAAGGTTGGTAGAGATTAATAATAAAGATATTTGGGGTTTAAAATACAAGGGTTATTATGTACAGAGATTTGTTTGGGGTTTGAACTACAGTAATGCATAGGTATATCTAATACATTATGTGGGAGGTGTTAACTCTCCCCCCCTTAAGTTAAAACGTCCTCGTTTTTTTATATTTTCGGTTTTTTGGACTAGTCGTGTCATTTCTTATTTAGATAGTACATTACATTTTTCTAAGTTTTTTTCTTTTTATATATTAATATTATTTTTATAATATAAAGTGTTAATGTGATGATTACAATAATTGCCAGTACGCAGCACAATGTTCTTATAGGGTGGTCTTCTAAGGGTGTGAAGAATGTAGATATTTCTTGTAAGTTTGTGAATTTATTAGTTGTATCTGAGGACAATAATTCAATTATTATGTTCAATTCTTCATTATGTCTTAGTGCTACAGCTTTTTTGATTACATTTTTTCGAAACTTATAAGGTTAGGACTTTTAATGGTTTTGCCGTCTACGACATGACTTTTATCTATAAAAATATATCCGTTTTCTATTTCTTTAATCTCTACATTGTTTTCTTTTATAAAGTTAGAAGCGGCTGGTTCATTGGTTATTAATGGTAATGTACAGTTATCTTTGTAATTTCGAATAAGTTTACAGATATATGTCCCTACAAAGTTTTTACAATTGGTAATATGTGTATATTTAGATGCTATCAGACATTATAGGTTTACCATATATAGTTGATAATGCATGTATTATATATGAAAAAGTTGACATTTTTTATTTAATACAGGGTACTTATATGTTATTAAAGTCGTATCAATATAGTAGCAAATAAATATACTGGAATATTCCATTACATGAATTTAGAGGTTTGCTGGATCCGTTTTCACTAAAACATATTTCCTATTTTTTTAGATCATTGATCTTGATTGGCTGGATTAGGCCTGTCATTGTTATAACCAGGAGAATGGTTAGATTTTTCATCCTGGGAAAGTTTGATTCTCGATCGTATATTATCTTTGTGGATTTTTTTGTTGCGTGTTGTGATTATAATGTCGCCTTTGTCTTCCTTTACCGTGTGTTCGCTGAATCGATCGGTATTTTTATTTCTGCGTGAAGACCTAACAAAGATTTTATCCCCGGGTAGGTATTTGATGTTTACGCGTTTTGTATTAACATGATCCAAGAGGTTTTGTTGATTGTTTTTTAATTTCGCCTCTATATCAGGATAGTCTCGTCTGTTAAAAAATACGTCTTCAGGTTTGTATCCAGTCGACGAGTGGATTGTTCGGTTGTATTGAGTGACTGCATCAAATAGGAAGTCCTTGCATTCACCTCCTTCTTGTTTAGCGAGGGCTCTGACGATTTCGATGAGTGTGGAATGTGCTCTTTCTACTTGGCTGTTGCTGGTAGAGTGGTCGACAGGTGTAGTAGTGTGGTTAACGTGATGCCGGTTGAACACAGCTTTTGCCTGTTGACTAATAAAAATAGACTCGTTATCTGTCATAACACTTTGTTGGCCCGGATAAACAAATATTTGGGATAGGAGTTCGTTTAATGTAATGTGGGTATTAATTTTATTAGATATATAACGTAAGTGCAGATACTTTGAGTACCTATCTATAGTACTAATGTATATTTCATTGTTCATGTGGAATACATCCATTTGTAGATATTGGGAGCATTTGCTTGGTATAGGTGTTCGTCCTATGGGTTGATGGTTGGGTTTCCGATCGTACTTGGTGACATGGCATATTTTACAGTTTATTGCATATCTTTTGCAGTCCTTTGACAGAGTTGGCCAATAGCTGGTTTCCCAAATTTCTTTTGAGTTATTTCTGTGGTTACGATGAGCTCGAATGTGCACATCTTCCAAAATCTGTAATTGTTTTTCTCTATCTGTTATGTCTTCTAATAGCTTGTCGGTTAAGGCAATCTTGTATCTCCCGAATACCTTTTTAATTTTATCGCAGTATTTCATCATTATTTCTGCTTCCATTTTTAAAGCGTTCAATTTATTTGGATTTAAAGTTTTCTTCATGAAGTCTATAAGTTTTTCTTCGTTAGTGAAGTGTATTATGTGTCGAAAATTATTGAATATGTTGGTCGATTCAAGATTATTTTTGTTGGATTCTTTCAATATTAGTTGGTTTCTATAGGCGTTTAATGGTCTTTTTAGTATCTTGAAATTCTCTGTAGGTATGTTGTCATCCGTTGTTGCGTTTATCTGTTGTCTGGATAATGCATCGGCCACAATATTTTGGCCGCCTGGTTTGTAAACTAGTTTTGCTCCGTACTCTTCAATGATGCTCTTCCATCTCTTGAGCTTCGTATTAGGATTTTTTTCGGAAATAGCAAAAGTTAGGGATTGATGATCCGTGTATATAGTTAAGTCTGTGATACCATACAGAAGGTTGCGTAGTTTCTGGAGGGCCCAGATAATTGCTAATAGCTCCTTTTCGTTGGTGGAGTAGTTAATTTCTGCGGAGTTTAGTGTTCTAGAAATGAAAGTTAGAGGGTGTCTTCCCTGGCTTAATACTGCTCCTGTTGCAAAGTTGCTGGCGTCGGTAGTTAATTCGAAAGGCTTCCCATAGTCGGGCTGGAACAGCACGATTTTTTCTTGAAGTTTAATTTTTATATTATTGAAAGATTCTTTAGCTGGCTCGTCAAATTTAATCTTTATATTTTTGCTTTTGTTTTTCGATACTTGTCCTTCTCCTTGAAGAAACAAAGTCATTGGCTTTGTAATTTTGGCGTAATCCTTAATAAATTTCCTATAATATCCTGCTAATCCTAGAAATGATCTTAATTCCTTCAAGTTTGATGGTTCGGGATAATTTTTTATAGTATTGATCTTCTCAGGGTCTACAGTTATAACTCCTTGTGAGATTATATGCCCTAGGTAGTTGATCGATTTCTTAAAGAAATGCGACTTCTCCGATGAAATCTTCATGTTTGCTTTCTGTAGAGCTGCAATTATTATTTTCAAATGTTCCATATGTTCGTCCTCGTTACCAGAATATATTAGGACGTCGTCAATGTAGACATAAGCGAATTTTCCAATATAGGGTCGTAGAATATCGTCTATTGTCCTCTGAAAAATGCTAGGTGCGTTTTTGAGTCCGAAGGGCATGCGAACAAATTCGTATTTAGCTCCGTTTATGGAGAAGCTAGTTTTCGCCCGATCAGATTCCTTTATTTTTATTTGGTGAAATCCAGATTCCAGATCGAGTGTTGAAAATACTTTAGCCTTGCCTAGGTTTTGTATAGTAAGGTTTATGTCAGGGATAGGGTATCGGTCTGTTACTGTCTCATTATTGAGTTTTTGATAGTCGATCACCAATCTTCTTTTAGGCCTGTTCTGATCATCTGTACCTTTTTTTGGTACGATCCACACTGGTGAGTTATAGGGGCTGTAACTTTTTTGAATAATCCCCTCATTCAGCAATCTGTTTATTTCTTCGTTTACGAAGTTATTGTCTGTGACTGGGTATGGGTATTGTTTAGAATAGACTGGGTTTTCGTTTCTAGTCTTTATTGTGGCTTCTATATTGGTTACAAATGGTAGAGTTGGATTCATTTTTTCATTAATATTCATGATTTCTTCTATTTCTTCTTTAAATCTTTTGTTTTCCATGGTAAAGTTTATTTTTAGCTCAGGTTTTTCTTCTGGTTTCTTTTCCGTTTTGAATTTGTACTTCATTTCATAGGTTTCGAGACTGATCTCGGCTTTTAGTTGCTTAAGGCCTTGCTCGCCTAGGAACATGTCGAAGTCTTTCAAGTCGTTAGTCTCGTAGAAGGTTATGTTATGGCCAAATAGACCGATTTGTTTTTTTGTTTCTATTAGGGATGTTCCATGTAGGGTATTTACTTTAATAGGTGCAATGGGTATAGATCTGCCATATGGGTGTAGTGTTGAAACGTAGTTCATTGTTGCTCCAGTGTCGATCAAAACGTTGACCTTGACTGTTGGTCTCCCTATATCCTTAGATTCTAAGACTAAACACGGGAGGCCGTGTACTTTCCTAAAAAAGTACTTTCAGAGATTAGATTTTCTGAAGTAATTGAAGCAGGGATGGGGATAGTGTTCTCCGCTATCTGATTGAGTCTTTGCGGGTTAGTCTGTGGGGTATTAGGGGTAGGGTTTTGTCCGAAGGGGTTTTGGTATTGATTTTGGTTCCAATGATTGTTAAATGGTTGCCCTGGTCTTTGCTGAGTATTATCATGGTTTCTTGGGGGATAGTGGTTATATCTTTGGGGTTTATTAAAACTGGATCTTTGTTGATATTGGTTATGTCTTTGTTCCACAGATATATAGTGATTTCTTCTATACGGTAGTGAATAATCTCTATCTTGCTGGCTAAGTTTAAAGGTTTCGTTATCGTGAAGAATAGTACTGGCTATAGCGTACGCTGTTTCTATATCTTTGGGCCTACTATTGTATAGGGTACTCCGAGTAAAATCGCATTTTAAGCCTTGGATGAAAGTTCTAACCCCGTCTTGTATAGCATGTCTACATAGTGGAGCGGCATCTTCGCCCTCTTCTAGTTCTATTTTGTTGAGCACTAGGTTCAAGGATTAACTTAACTAACTTTATTAAAATAATCTCGCAGAGAAAGTTTTCCTTGTATTAATTTACGGAGTTTTCCTTGTAACGCGTATAAAGGTCTTTGGTCGGCATACACGTCGTCCAATCGTTTGATTATAGCGTAGAAATTAAAAGCTGTGCAGTTCGTTACTAAAAGATTGGCAGCTTCTCTTCGAATTTTAGACCTTAATAGTGTTAGACATGTATAGTATTTGCATGTATTTTGGAATTCTTTTATATCTTCCATAGCCTTCCAAGCCATACTACGCCACGCTCTATATTCTTCGTGGTTACCATCGAATGTAGGTAAACTTTTAAATAGTTCTATGTCTATCTGTTCTGCGTTTTGTATCGGGGATTTGATTGATTCTTGTTGTTCCTTGGCTATATCTTCGCTACAATCCTGTATGTTCTGTGATTGTAATTTGGTTATCATTTCGTTTAGTCTTTGATTCTCGCTATTAATTTTTTTGTTCTCAGTTCTTAATGTCTCAAAATTAGTTGCTAGGTGAGCAATCTGGGCTTGTAACTCAGGTAAAGTAGCCATAGTTGGGTTTTCTTTAGATGAACTAAGGTAGGTTTTTCCACTTCTCAAACTCATAGACAACTCCTAGTTCTTATTATTGTTTTTCTGCCTAACAATTTTTTTATATAAGGGTTTCTGTATGTATATAGACACTAGTTATTAAGTTGTACTTACGGTTTCCTAATGGGGAAAATGTCATATGGAGCTTTAATGTTTGCCTATGTGGTTGCTTCGCTTCCAAGTGGTGATCTCTGGATGGTTCTCCCTGCTGTACGAATGCGATTTTAAAGTTGGGTCGTCTTCAGGGATTGAGTAGAGGTTGATTTTCTTTGAATTATCGGTGCTTTAGCTTGAATAATTTTTATGTGATGTATCTATTGCACTAGTTTGAATTGGATTATGGCTTTTCACATTCAGCCGGTTGTTAATTTGCTTTAGTTTGAATAATTTTTATGTGATGTATCTATTGCACTAGTTTGAATTGGATTATGGCTTTTCACATTCAGCCGGTTGTTAATTTTGTGGGGTTTTTTCTGCACTGAACTATTATTTGGTGCCACCTCTCTCACAGTATTTTTCTTACCAAATCGATGAACTGCTGCGACAATCCGTTGTAAGTTTATACTGGTCCTCTGGTCGGCACGACTTCTATTTCGTGGATTTTAGTTTTATTAAACTAAGCTCGACAGCTGAAAATTAATTTGGTGGTCCTTTTGGATCGCCGGGCCTTTACCAATATCCAACTACACCCTCATATGGTGGGGAATTACAAGTTTGGAATAATGATGAAAGGTTAATGGTCCGTTCAAACAAGCAGTATACTTGTATGAATGGCAGGATCGCCAGTTAAGGAAAACAACTTGGTGTTTTTTTTTTTAACTTATTTTATTTATATTGCTAATTAATGACGCTGAGTTCGCTCCTTCACGGCTGGGAAATCAATCGTGCCGGTTCCTCTTCGGTGGCGGTATTTATGCCTCGAATTGCGATAAGGTTGAGTGTGTAGTTCGGTATATTTGTTGATGTGTCCGTCATGGGCATTCGTTGATTGTTTGTCTTGAGATAGATTGGATTGAGTTGCTATACTGGGCCATGTGTTGATTATTTGTCTTACGATTAGAGATGTCTTGGCGGCATCGATTGGTTTTATTATCGTCGGTATCCTTTGACTATGTTTTGATAATGCGAGTTCGGGTGAGTATGGTATTTGTACAATATTTATGCAGTATTTGGTTTGCAATATGGAAAAGATTAAATTGGATTGTATGTATATTGGTATCATAATGTAACTGTACAAAGGTTGGTAGAGATTAATAATAAAGATATTTGGGGTTTAAAATACAAGGGTTATTATGTACAGAGATTTGTTTGGGGTTTGAACTACAGTAATGCATAGGTATATCTAATACATTATGTGGGAGGTGTTAACTCCGGCGATAGACCTTTCTGGTGTGAAAAAACGCGCCGAAGATCTGCTCGGCTATGGAGAGGTCGTAAATCAACATTTAGTTGATGGACATGTTGGTTTCTAGTTCTGCGAACGGTTAGCAGCCGTTAATAGGAATTTTGGATGTACTGTAGACAATCCGGAAGATAAGGGTGCGACTTTTGGTTTGGCAAACGAATATAGGATGCGACTGTGGCGATTCCGCCAGATCCCACGGCTCGCCTTCCTGAAAAAACCCCCATAACCATAACCCGGGTCTGCACCAGCTTTCGCTAATGCAATTCGCATTAGCATCTTAGATGCTTCACGCATCAAACAGAACCAATTATTATAACCCTAAAATCCCTATAAAGAAAACTTACCTTCATGCATCCCTTCGCATACAATTTTTCATAAGATTTCTTTGTTTTCCTATTTGGTATTCTGAACCAATACGGCACCAGACAAATTCCTGTAAACAAAATAATTCGGATTGCAATCAATGTAACCGTCATGACAGGGACCATAAATATCGCGCCGTCTATTTTCCCAGCCGCGTCATATACCATACATACACATTGCCTGGCAACCTTTTTTGTTTGTCTTACCAACAAACAACCCAAGCAGCTGCATATAATTAGCGCAATAGACGC
Source organism: Microdon myrmicae (assembly GCA_963931805.1). NCBI lineage: Eukaryota > Metazoa > Arthropoda > Insecta > Diptera > Syrphidae > Microdon > Microdon myrmicae. The sequence goes on from OZ007502.1 coordinate 41,456,660, forward strand.
TGAAACCAAATTCTCCAGCATTTTCTAATGCAAATATGAACCCGGTTTCTATTGCAGCCAGAGATGCCATAAACATCCATATTGCTTTTAGCACCTTTTTCTCCTAACGTCGAAAATAGCGACGAGGCATCGTATAAACATGACCCTCATTAAAGAGCGAACCATTTGGTCGCCTTTTCTTTTGTCCTTGCCGCCTGCCTGTTTCGCTGTTCCACTGCACGTGTGAATAGCATTGATCTCAACGATCCCACACATACCACCATGACCTATATTACAAGATCAGGTTTCCTATACCACCAAGAGAGACTTTACGTTTCCCTGGTGGTAGGTAAAAAACGATATCCTTATTGGTGAGGATATCGTTTGAGTCTCATTCCATCACCAGACCAAGTCGGTCGGGTCTCCACTACGCTACCTTTGCGCTCGGTACGCGTAAATACGATGGGCCACCCTTTTATCATCGAGGGGTGCGTCGGAGTTCGCACCCCCGTGAGTCGTGTGTGTTTTATTTTTCAACTCTAGGAAGTTTTAGTTTATTTTTTTCCACGTAAATTTATCCGTGAATCTATGAAATAACGTAAATTTATTGAACCCAAATTGTTTATTATCGAAAACATATAGTGCGGCAAAGAAAAAATCGGTATGCAATAGTCTCTTTGATAAAACAATATCCTTAAGTTCATACGAAAGTGTTCAATAGTTTTTGTGAAAACGAATAAATCATACAAAAATGTAAAAGACAAACAAACAATTTATAAATTTCATTAACTGATTGATTTTCGAAATTTAAAAGTAAATTAAATTCAAAACTAGACACATTTCATTGTTAAAGCGTGTTTCCTGTGCTGCTGCCCAATAAAACGTTTTCAAAAAGAAAGGTAATCCCCCAACATTCGTTTCTTTCGGGTGAACAGTTTTCCTAGTGCTTGGCGGAACATTTGCGGAACATTTAGTAATTATGATGGAGGAGGAAGCTAATCAGCGCCGTACGCCGGTGCACTTACTTCCCCCCCACACGACCGTTGCCAGTTGTTTAAAGTAAACACTTGACGGCCACATCCAATTCGTTGCTTGTTTGCTGCCCATGATCGGTAGAAACCGATAATGGAAAATTAGCTGCTGCTGAACATGCGGGAAATGTTTGCTTTGAGTCGGCCGAAACCTTGTCGACGGTGAGGCTGGGTGGCCGCACGAATAGATTGACATGGGCAAACAAAACAAGCACATTGGGATACTCTGTGTTGATTTAGTTTTCCTGGCATGACGTGATGCACTGGGTGCAATGCATGCCTGGGGGCGAACGTTTTTTTGTTGCTACGGCCAGGTGGTAATCTTTGCCGTGGGCTTAATGTTTTCAGGTGAGGGATGCTCTTATGCAGGTAAGACGATTATTGGAATTTGCAGTTATTTGCAGTGGGATATGGGGCAAGAGCGATGGGCGGTTCTTCGAGCCCTGAAAAACCCCACAACCTCACATAAAATCCTTTACATAAGGATCTCTATTGTGGGCCAGCGATCCTTTGTTTGATCCTTCGGTAATTTACCTAGGATCGACAATTCCCATAAGCCATTAAACATTTCTTTAGTGGTTTAAAATTTATTCACAGGCACTGTCCTTTGTTCGGTTTAGGAAACGTATCCTTACAAGGGATTAAGAGAAACGGTGCCGTCATAGAGTTTTGTTCTCAGACGTACCTCTGGACTCTATAGTTTTATTCACTAGCGATGTCGGTAAAGAATTTTTCTTAGCTAATTGATACAATAATCAATCCGCAGGGGATTCACCTTATGCTTCGTCCAGTATGAATGTTCGGGTGGGTGGTCTTGGTTCGTAACACCTTGCACTAACGATTCAGCCGAAAGACTATTTATTTTCTATTATTCACTTGTTCACATTATATTATCGTGCAGTGTATGGTTAATTTTAATTGATTAACAGAAATATCAGATACGACCATGTCTTATTTTATTTTCTCTAGAAGATATTCTTTACTATCGTTGCTTTCTGTAATATGGATGCACAAAATGGATTTTGTGATACCCTTAAATGTCAATGCACAGCGTGGGCGGAAGAAAAGCGAGAGGTTTACGAAAGGAAGTATCGATGCACATTGGTTTTGGATGCCTACTAATTGTTGCCGTAGGATAATACACGAGTTTCATGTGTAATGCACTTTGTCCTGGTGCCCACCGTGCTTCTGGTTCCCCAGGAATAGTGGGCTACCGTTTTGTTTTTATTCAAAAATTTAATATTTTAATTTTTAATTCGTTTATTTTATTTAAGACGTTTTACTATTAATTTTGGTATACGACACTAGGCCGAAATCACGAACTCGTCCGCAGTCGCACAACACCAAATCGATAGTGTCTCAGTTGCCAGCCGCCATTCCATTGTTTTTGTTTTACTTTTGGAAATTTAGAAAACGCATTACCAAAAAGAAAAGGAAGGAAAGAAGGTCATAAATGCACTTCGGCAGGAAACAATAGATAAAGGATCTTGCGGATGCGCATTTATTATCCTAGATGTTGATGCGCGATAAAATGAACATGTGGTTCGTTTTATGGCGCAATTTGTTTGTATTTCAATTTGAAAGATGTGAATAGATATTCAGTTTTCTGGGACCAAATTTGTGCAAACAAATTCTTAGAGGATCATAAAATTGCAGACGCGCATTTTATGATTCTCAATAATATTTGTTCGGAAATGGGACTGTGGTAGTTTCTATTAGTGCGTCAGCACGGACGCGGATTCAACAAAAACCCACTGAATAACAGAGAAATTGTCACATAAGAAAAACCAAACGAATAAAACACACGGTGTTTATTTAAAACTTCTTTTATTAATTTTCCGCAACACTGATACACTGACTAACTGGAGCTCACCAAAGAAAAGGGGAAACCTCAAAGAAACTGAAAAAGAGGAGGAGCTACACGATTAACTCGAGGTAGTTAATCGCGATTGGACCGGGTGAAATAGGCATACATTATGCATGTGTGCGTATGCCTTGCATACGATCGTCCAGCGACCCTGGACGGATGCCAACATCGCTGCAGCATCTTATATGAATGCAACAAAAACATCTGGTCATCCTATGGGAGGCCATAAATCAACATCTCGGTTGACGATGTGAATTCCCTTTGGTCCGCCGACGGGTGGCGGCCGTTATTAGGGATTTTTGTATGCATAGCATTCTGTGGTGCCAATGCTATGTTTAGACATTGCAACGAATATAGGGTGCAGCCATTGCCAGATGTTGAAAGTAAACACTTTCTGGCTGCATCCAGTTCGTTGCTTGTTTGCGGTCCCTGAACGTGGGGACCGATAATAGGAAACCAGCGATTGCTGGTAATTAGAGAAATGTTTGGTTTGCCTCAGCCGAAACCTTGTCGGCGGTGGCAAACCAATGGGACCAAATAGCCGCATGCAAGAAGTGCCATGGGCAAACAAATAAAACGAGTCAACAAGGAACTCTTTGTTGATGTTGTTTCCATAGCATAAGGCTATGGAAACAAGATGCCCTGGGCGGAATGTATGCCTAAGGATAGGATTTCAAATGCCACGGCAATGTGATAATCTTTGCCGTGGACTTATGTTTTTCTTAGGAATCAATGCCCGGTCGAGGGTGAATTTTCGATGCCACGGCAAGGTGATAAGCTTTGCCGTGGACTTAATGTTTTTTTTAGGAATTAATGCCTGGTCGAGGGTGAATTTTCGATGCCACGGCAAGGTGATAAGCTTTGTCGTGGACTTAATGTTTTTTTTAGGAATTAATGCCTGCCCGATGGTGAGTTCTCGATGCCACGGCAAGGTGATAAGCTTTGCCGTGGACTTAATGTTTTTCAGGGGTGGTGTTGGAGAAAAAGGGGTTTGGAAGGAAAACCCCCCACAGGATAGGTAAGCTGCCTAACGGATATTCAAAACAGTTATCCGATTGGGTAACCGTATTAATTCCAGCGATTTGGCTGGGGGTAAATGCCGTAGCAAGGTTACGCAACCTTGCTGAAGTTCGACCGAGAGGTAAGTCGTTCGCCTGGAATAGTGGGGATCGAGCGATGCATGGCTCTTCGGGCCCTGAAAAGCCCCACAGGACCGTGGGGTATTATTAGTTAAAGTGTGTCGGCAAGGACAGGGATTCACTAATATTCCACCGACTTGTCTCTGGATAGGTTAATTCAAAAGATTAATCCGCAAGAATTGAGAGAGGAAAATTTAAACACTGGAATGTTGTTTATAAATTTCTTTATTGTCTGCTTCAGTAGATCCAGTTTGGCGTAAAACTTCTCACAATCGAGACAAAATTTAAATAATCGAGTTCTTAAAACTGCATAAAACTTAAGCACAATTGGTTCTTTGTTAAATCTACTTTGACGTAAAACTTCTCGTACTCGAGACAAATTTAATTAATCGAGTTCTTAGCTGCATAAAAATTAACCACAATCTGTTCTTTATGAAATCTATTTCGGATACACGCACAACAAATAGTGATGAAGATTCGTTGATCTCCTCGACAACGGCTGCAGCGGACGATGGAATCTCCCTTCAAAGGCCACTGCGAAAAGTAATACGTTACACTACTCCGGATGGAAACTGACTCTTCTTCCACTCGGACCGCACACACTCTAGATGAAAATCTGACTGGTTTCCATGCGCAACCATCAGATCGACATGGCAGCGAATAGCTTCAAAAAGGGAGGAGCGAAACGATCCACCAGAGGCAGTCAATCGTGATTGGGTAAGATTACATGGGGTGGATTTTCCATGTATGGGTATCCGCTACTGAAGGCCAACAACGAACGAACATAAGAGGATGCGGGCGTTGTTGTTGTAACCCATCGTAATGATCATTAGAGGAAGAAATAGGTCTCTGCAATCTTATGTAAACAGAAACGCTATTTCCATGATCAAACGATGGGATACGCATTGTTCGAGTTCGCCAACGTTGCATGGGGTCGGCGGCTGTTTACACAATTGATTAGTGTAATGCTTGCCGGCGATAGACCTTTCTGGTGTGAAAAACACACCGAAGATATCTGGGTATTTTTCGCTAGAGGCGTCTGCACGGACGCAGGTTGAGCGAAAACACCACGGATTTATTGAGAGCACTAATTGATCCGCCGGAGAACACAGAAAAGTTAATCCACCGATGTACACCGAGGAAAATTAAACACAAGATATTGGTTTATATAGGTTCCTTTCCTTTTTATTTTTCTAATGTTTAGTCGACGGGAAGTGCACTTTCACTTTGTTCGTGTTATTTGTATATTTTAATTTTAAGTAAACGCTATTTTTTATTCCACTTTAAATGTTACTCGCGCAGGGTATCGGGAAATATCCCGGATTTCGTTTAGAAAAAGGACCCGGCTCTATATCGATAAAACACACTGTTACTAAACTCTTGGGGGTTAATTCACGACTCCGGGGCATGTGCACTCCGATGCACACGCGAAAGGGGGTATACGACGACCGCTCTGGTCAGTGGTTTGAATGCGACCCCGCCGATATCCTCCCCAATAAGGATATCGTTTTTACCTACCACCAGAGAAACGTAAAGTCTCTCTTGGTGGTATGTGTGCGATCGTTCGTATCAGTGTGGTTTACACATGCTCAAGGGCAATGGGTAAAGGAAGCAGACAGGCGGATAAGACAAAAGGGAGAAATGACCAAATGCGCCGTTGGTAATGCGGGTCATTGTTTACGCGATGCCTCGTCGCTATTATCGACGTTGGGAGAAAAAAGGTGCTAAAAGCAAATTGGATTTTTATGGCATCTCTGGCTGCAGTAGAAACCGGGTTCATGTTTGCATTAGGAAATGCTGGAGAATTTGGTTTCAGCGTCTATTGCGCTAATTATATGCAGCTGCTTGGGTTGTTTATTGATAAGAAAAACAAAAAAGGTTGCCAGGCAATGTGTATGAAAAGGTACATGACGCGGCTGGGAAAAGAGACGGCGCAATATTTATGGTCCCTGTCATGACGGTTACATTGAATGCAATCCGAATCATTTTGTTTACAGGAATTTGTCTGGTACCGAATTGGTTTAGAATACCAGATAAGCAAAGAAAGAAATCTTACGGAAAATTGTATGCGAAGGGATGCATGAGAAGGTAAGTTTTCTTTATAGAGATTTCAAGATTATAGATGGTGATCTATATAATGCGTGAAGCATTTACAGGTACTAATACTGTTGCATTAGCGTACTTAAGGAAGTTGGGTAGTAGTTATGGGGGTTTTTTCAGGTAAATGGACCGTAGAGTTTGGCGGAACCGCTACAGATATGCTCGCCTATGGAGAGGTCGTAAATCAACATGTAGTGGATTTACATGTTCGTCTCTAGGTCCGCGAACGGTTGGCAGCCGTTAATAGGAAATTTGGTTGTATGGGACCATGTTGATTTTAAATAACATGATAAGGAAGATGCCGTCAAGGCGAAAATATCTTTTTTCCGTTTACATTGGGTAAACGGAAAAATTCAATGGGTAAGTGTGGGGAGGAAGTATGTGTGCATAGGTACTGCACCGGGTTCCCTTCCTCCTCCATCATAAATTGTCACTGAGGTTTCGCGGATTTTTCACCCGTGGTGATCAGGAAAGCACATTAGCAACGCCGAAGGAAAACAGTGGAAAATTAAAACACTAAGTAAGGTGTTGTTTGTGATTTATGATTTTTATTTCTAGTCGGTTGTTTCGATTATTACTCATAACATGTTTCAATTAATTTGGACGAAAAAAAAAAGCGCACAAATATTATTAAAGGATATAATTGGTCGGCAGTTCAAGTAAACGACGCCGCTATTAAGGAATGTGCAAGACACGTACTCGCGGAGACAGCAACTCTAGCGATCACAACGGAACTCACAAACACGCTCGACTACGATCGATTATACATGAGTATCGCTTCCCTGTGCGTACCAGGGTGTGTACGTCGGTTCTTTTCATGGCTCAACGATATGGTGAATAACCTGAAACACAAAGAAAGGAAAAAATCGGGGAGATGTTTGTTTATGTGAGAAGGTTACTGGGAAACGGGTCCAGAACTATGTAGGATAAAAGAGATTTATGACCTGTGTCTATGCTGTGGTGCGGATGCGTAGGTAAATGTATCGCCATTAGGAAGAAGCGCTAATGGTTTTTCCATTTACACAATGGGAAATGTGTTAATGGCATCGCTAGTAAGGGTAGGTATTGAGTTCCTATTTGCATTTGAATATGCTGTAGGATTTAATTGATGCAAGAGACGCGGAATGTGTATTTGCTTTGGTCCCTAGGGTGTAAGTCGCCAGCCAATGTGTATATAGGGAACAATGTTGTTCAACGGATTTGGGTGGTCCTGCTTTAGTTTACCCGCACGTGCATCCGTTGATCGGCTCATTCTTTGATGATAGCAATTCTTTTGTATCGCTATTCGGAATTGCCGGTTCGATGAGAAGTTCCTGGGCGCAGGCAGAATGTATGGCATTTTTCGGAGTTGCTTTTAGGAATGGATGCATGGATGTTTTTACCTTTGTTTCAGGTATGATGAACTATGGTTGTTTGAGCTTGACATTAAAAGCTTTGGGGACGTTCAGTTCCTTGCTTTTTGGTGTCAGGCTCAACATTGGCTGCGAGTAGCAGGCCCTATAGTGGGACTTTGGGACACGCGTCTGTGGGCGCGTGCAACGTTCTCTGGTAAGTAAGTTCCTTGAAGGTAGGAACCTTACCTGCGCGGAACTGAGCGTCCCTAGAACGCTACAGGACATCTGGTCCGCACGTTTAATTTAGGGATTTTGGAAATAATAATTGGAAATACAGTGCATATGAGTCAAGGATTGAAGGATTTATGGGAATTGAATCAATGCGACAATTGAACGTTTGTTTCAGTTTGTTCAACATTGGATACAATGTTGATTTGGGGATATGGATTGAGTTATGGAAAAAGGTGCAAAATGTATGCGGGAGGGAAATGGTAGGCCTTCGTGGAGCACTACACATGAAGCGTTTTCCAGTTTTGAGAAAATAAAACTTGATAATCTTCCACTATATCTATTAGATCCGCCGTAAGCACCATTCGCTTCAGGTGGCGGAAAATCGAACGTTCAAACTAACCGCATAAAAACTGCGCTTTGGTGTTTCTTTTATGATTATTTTCTCTAACAATTTAACAATATATTTTTTAATAATGTATGTATCTATATTTGGCGCAAGACTAATGACCTTGGCCGGAAAAAAAAATCATTATGGAAAATTTAACAAGCCTCAGGACTTGCTAAATAAATTCCCGGTTGTAGTGATGATGATATTGCTTAAATGGTAAGTTTAAACGGATATTTATTTTATGTATGTATTGTCAGCGTAGATTTACGTCAAATGTCAAATCTTTGTTTATTGCCGTTGACGTTTTATTTTTTTATCTGGCGCCAATGCCGTTTCATTATTTCTTCTCTACTAAGTAGAATTTGCACAAAGTAGTTTATGCAAATTAGCTACTTGGCCAGTTGTTCTCCTTTTAGACGTAAAGAGGGGAAACTAACGAAAGGGGATTAGTGCATGTTGGGGGGACCTGGACTCAAGGTCGGTCCGTAACATTTCTCATTCTAGCTAGTTTTGTTCAGGAATTGTATTCCGCATTTTATGGTGACGTAGCATTACGATGTTACAATTTAATTTTGTTTGTCAAAGCCGTCACTTGTTCTATTTCTAGCAATTATTGTTATTTACCTTTATTTTATTGAATGTTTCTTCTTTGAACGTATTGTTTTTGCTTTGAACGTACCGATTCACTTCCGAGTGTAAATTGACAAACGCCTACTTACGTCTTATTCACATTAGAGTATAAATTGATAAACTCTTTAAATGTTTTGTAAACTGCGATGTGACCAACACTACTTCTATCTGCACTTTTTCGTTGAATGTCCTTTTTCGTTCGTCGTTTAACGTCGAATTAATTATTTTTTGTCATTGCCGTTGGCGTTTAATTATTTTATCCGGCGCCAACGCCGTTTATTATTATTTTTCTACCAAGTAAAATTTGCACAAAGTAATTTATGCAAATTAGCTACTTGGCGATTTGTTTTCTTTTTACAGGTAGAGAGGGGAAACTTGCGAAAGGGGATTAGTGGGTGTTAGGGGAGGACCTGGACGCGAGGTAGGTCTGTGGGGCTTTTCAGGGCCCGAAGAGCCATACATCACTCGATCCCCACTATTCCAGGCGAAGCGACTTACCTCAAAGTCGAACCTTCAGCAAGGTTGCGTAACCTTGCTACGGCATTTACCGCCAGCCAAATTGCTGGAATTAATTCAGTTACCCAATAGGATAACTGACATGAATATCTTTTAGGCAGCTTACCTTTCTTTGGGGGTTTTTCTCCAAACCCCTTTTTCTCCACCACCATACCTGAAAACATTAAGTCCACGGCAAAGATTATCACCTAGCCGTGGCATCAAAAATTTCATCCTCGGGCATGCATTACCATACCTGAAAACATTAAGTCCACGGCAAAGATTATCACCTAGCCGTGGCATTGAAAATTTCATCCTCGGGCATGCATTGCACCCAGTGCATCTCGTTCCCATAGCCTTACGCCATGGAAACAAAATCAACACGGAGTTCATTGATTACTCGTTGTTTTTGTTTGTCCATGGCACCCGTAGCATGCGGCTATCAGGTCCCATCAGTTTGCCACAGCCGACAAGGTTTCGGCTGATGCAAAGCAAACATTACCCTAATTACCAGCAATAGCTGGTTTCCTATTATCGGTCTCCACCGATCAGGGACCGCAAACAAGCAACGAATTGGATGCAGCCATCAAGTGTTTACTTTTAACATCTGGCAATGGCTGCACCCTATATTCGTTGCAATACCCAAATATAGCATTTGCATAACAGATTGTTTATGGTATATCCAGTTTCCTATTAACGGCCGCCAACCGTCGGCGGACCCAGGAAAATTCACACCCATCAACCTAAATGTTGATTTATGGCCTCTCCTAGGATGACCAGATCTTCGGCTCGTGTTGTTTTTACCCCAGATGTTCCTGTTGCCGGCAAGTATTGCACAATCAATTGTGTACACAGCCGCAGGCCACCAATTGTTTGTATTCGTAGGAGATGCAGTTGCGACGCTCGCAACCACCATCGATCACCGGACGATTGTATGCGATGCATACACATACATACGAAATGTATGCCGTATTCCCCGGCCCAATCACGATTGACTGCCTCGAGTCGATCGTGCAGCTCCTCCTCTTTTTGCGGTTTTCTTTGCGGTGTCCTTTTTTTCGTGGGCAGCGAATAACGAGTCAGAATTCTACAGTCGAGGAAGGTTGTCGAGAACCTTACGTGTTAAGTGTTACGTAATATAATGTCTCATTCAGCTTGTAATTAGAGGAGCATTTTGTCAACTTTTCTTCCGATAAAGGTTGTTTAATTAAGTCGAAATATTTCGTGTCACTTCTAAGCTAATGTGTCATTGTTGAAAATCGTTAGAACAATAAAAACAAACTAAATCAATGTCCCCGTGTAATACTCAAGAACAATGCTCAATAAAGTTCAACAATTAAATACAATTAGATATCTGTGTGTTTCATTTCTACCGGAGAACTGTGTTTTGAGGAATCAGCTGCCGTGAATTAAATTGTGGTGTTTTCGTCTAATCTGCGTTCATGCTAACGCCACCAGCGAATATACCCACAGGTCTATGGGGTGCTGTCTTATTTTAATAATTCGACGTGGTACGGAATCGGTAGTACTTAGCAGAGGGTTGCCCGTTGTAGAACTCAAAATCAAGAAACACGACGGCGTTCTTCTCTTTAGTGTGTTTTTATTGTCTTAATTACTCAAAAGCAAAACAAAACTTACTAATTCACTTTTGTTTAAGTCTATTTGTGGTTAACTAAAACTGCTTCATACAATATTTGCTCTTACTCAGAAAACAAGTGCTCAAGGTTGAAATTAATTTTTAAGTTTTACAATTTTTACACAATCAGGTCTTATTATAAACAAGTACACATTAATTCGTTTTACAGGCTTCACTCAAGCAACCGCCACCGAACTTTTGACTCACTATTCAACCCTTTTCGAACTCTCGGCCGATCGATAATGACTGAAGCAACTCCCATGGATGTGCACTATCCATAGGGGTTGATCTTTTACACCCACACAATGACACAACGCCCGCCGAGCATTTGATCTTGATGTGAGGATCATCACATCCTCCTGGCACTCCGCACATAGCCAAGGGTGTGAAATCACAGCTGCCTTGGCCTGTGTGCGGCATCGAAGGGAACACACCACGGTGATGTTGCTTGCGCAGCGATGGCTGTGCGTAACGCAACGCTGGTGGCCACTCTACTTTCCTGGATGTGTGCTGGGTTTTCGTTGCTTCTTCATGCATCCATTATTACCATGACCGCTCCGTAGGCAGTAGTCGCCATCGCTGTGCGGGTACGGCCGCGGATACGAATTCGTATCATGAGCGGAAATTAATATGTATTTGGGCGGTTAAAGAATGTCCATTTATGGACATTCATTTGCGGCTCTGTTGGCTTGGGCCGCTTGCTATTTCCATGAATGTGTCGCAAACTTGTGCGACTGTATATTGCTCTGGGTGTACTGCGGTGTCCCACGATTTCCTGAGTTCAGTTAGTTTCATGTGTATGAAACTAATTTGCCCGTTGCATAAAGTGCTGGAGGGTTTTCTTATTTTGAATGACTATTGGGAATGTTCCTATGGTGGCGTCTCATGTATGCTTATTGGTTCCTTTTGGTAGGTAAACGATACTTCCCGACTACACCCGGTAATACCTTTATGTAGGGTTACGGTAGGTCGTTTGTTATTCAGGGGTTCTGAGGTGGAGGATTGGTTAGGGGGGTTTGTATAAACCGCCACAGGTCCGTAGCAATTACTGCTCGACGACGGCCAATACTTAGTTTCGGTTTCTGAGTTGCAAAAACACCAGTTGCATGATGGCCTTGATTTGTTCTCGGTGACTGACCTTCAGTTCCTTCAATCTATGTCGTTGCTCTCAATTCCAGCTGAATTGAAAAAAGTAGTAGTAGTAAAATTTTATTCAGCCAAATTACAGTTTTTTATGTACTTATAAACTATTACATTATATTTCTTTGGCTTATCGTTACGCGCTATATGGTTTGGCTCTGCTGCTTCAGTGGCTTCGCTTTAATTTGCTGACGTGGCTTTTTTTAAACAGATTTTGTTTTGACCCAAACGTATTGCGGGGAAGAAGTATGTGCCAGACACGGGCACTAGATTCACTTCCTTCCACCAGCATCACAAAGACAAAGTTCCGCTGAAAAGTAAACTGGAAATTGTCACCCAGAAGCAAGCGAAAACACACCGATGGAAGTCACCGAAAAATAAAACGCACTGCGCACAGGTTTTGTTGTAAATTGTTTTTTTTTTTTATTGTTTTGCAATATAGTTTTGACAGACGATTTATTTGAATAAAAACACTACTTTTAATTAAACGCGCGAGTTATTGTTGTTATATTTTGTATGAAGAAAAAATATTTTTTTTTCGGAGGCTATGCCTCTTTATTTTATTCGTAAAATTATAGGTCACTATGAACGCTCTTTACAGTTTTTCTATGCTATTTATACTTAAATTCTATCTTAACCTACGAATCTCCTAATGTGTTTTTAATGACCCAACGTAATAGATACATATGTTTTGCTTCTTAGCATTTTATTTGGGGTTTTTTTGGATCTAGGTAAATGATGCCTAGACACAATTTTAATGTTAAATATTTTAAGGAATGAATAGGAAACACATTCCTAGAAGATTGTAAAAATGCAGACGCTAGTTGTCGATGAATTTCGTATTTCAAGGTGAACATAAGGATGCATAGTGGTTGGGTGATTCATAAGTTAACTCGCGCTTACTCGACTCGACAGGGTATGCATTTTTTGAATATCTGCGAGATGGGTGCCGCGTTTGCTCTCAGCGCCGCATGCGTCGTAACCCAGATGAGATTCTCCGCAAATTAGTAACTGCAGATGAAACATGGATACTCCACTACACTCGCGAGAAGAAAGAACAATCAACACTAAAACTTGAGGAGGAACTGAAAATTAACGTTTGGTTCGTTTAACACGTGTTTGATTCAATTTGGATATGAACGCTTGTAATTATTTATTGATTATTGTGCATATATATGTGGGTTGGCTTAGGGATATGAGGATATGGTATGTAAATATATGCGGGGAAGGAAACGGCAGGGCTTCGCAGAGCACTACAACTACCCCAATACGGATTGAATGATACTCAGTATATTGAATTTTGCTTTAATAAAAAAATTACAATATCACTATTTTTAGAATACGATGGTACTTTTCCTTCCAATGATCTACCTTTCTTTTCTTTAATATAACATTTCTCGAAGTGCTACTATATGATGGGGTACATTAAAAGTTATCAAATAATTTGTTTTAAAACTACGTTACAAAATTAAAACTCAAAATGTCACTTTACAATATTCGACTTTAATTTATTTTGCTGTTTCTGTAGAAACACTCAGAGTTGACCTATTATTTATAAAACATGATTGATGTATTTTGTTCATTTTTCAAAAGCTTATATAAAAACAATTTTTTTTAAACATTATATAAAAATAACTAGACATGTCTTAAAAATGTATATTATATTATATATTATCATTTATTGATCTTAAAAATATGTAACACAATTACAAAGATATTTAATATTTTGTAAGAGATTTTGCTGCGTATTTATATCTCTTCAAATCAATTTAGTACATTTTTATATAAAGTAACTTATCACATTTAACTTTTTCCTAAAATCTTAAACTTGTTTAAAACATTTAAGTCACAAGTGTAAATAAACCTCCTTCTTTTCTCCAGCATGATATGAAATATATTGTACAGAAAATAACATTTTATATTTAAAACGTTTATGGAAATTTGATAAAAAGTTATATAAACTACTTTTATAAACAAAATAAAATTGTTTTCTAATTTTCATATTTAAACCGTTTCGTGCTATAGATAGACCTGTCCTGCTTATACAATGTTCTTGATTACCAATTTTTAAAGGTCGCTATATCATGTTCCCATCTGTGACAAACATTACCTTAGACCTGGTTTTCTTGGTTTTTAAAAATAATGTTTGAAATATAAACTACTTATGAAATTAAGTCAATTCAATGGCATTGCTATTGTTCTCGTGATCTAATAGAAATTGGAAATATTGTAAAATCAATGTTTTTCTTTTGTATAATAAACTATTTCCTAATACTACAGTTATTTATTTATGTATACACATTCAATTTTTTTATTAAAAGCCCGACACTTTGGCGCCAAATATCCCCGATAGTATATTATATGAAAAATATTAATTAATTAATTTTTGATGTGTGATTAAAACATACAAATGTGCGATGTTTAAATGTAGCGACATCAACAAATTGAATTGTAAAATGTTTAGTAAAATATGACGTGTTGTCTGCGAATAAAATAGGCTGTTTCCTGCTTATTAAAGATATGTAATACAAAGCCAAAAAAAAATTGATTTCGTTTAAAGTGCTATAAACAATCATTTATTCCTGATAACCTCTCTAACGAAAACACTAAAATAAACCTCGCACTGTATTGTTTACTTGTAAGTCTGCTGTGTTTGTAATATATAAAAATTAAAATTATACTTTTAAAATTAGCAATTAATATCATAGAATGTAAAACTTGTGATGTTTGTGTTAAAAATAAAACTATGCAAAAATAAATATAGTATTATTTCGCTAAATCTGGAGATTTTTCAATGTAGAACTATCAACCAATGCATATTCTCTGTTGATTAGACATATCTTCTGTCGTTGAGAATCAACATCCAACATAGATCTTCTGCTTCTTATACGCGGAATCAGTCCGCGGTGGACCTAGACCTTGTCATGATCTCTGGGTAACTACTGCGGATGCATGGGCCAAGTTAATATCGTATGCTAACAGAGATGTCTTTTGCTTTGATGTCACGGCAATGGTTTAAATAAGTCGACCCCATTTTTCGATGCATGGCTTACTTACTGTCACAGTTGACGAGAGCTAGAAACATAGAACATAGTGAGTTATACAAAATTCCACGCATCAAAAAACACACGTATGGCATATATTACAACCTAATGTTAGAGAACTGCGACCCCACATCATCAAGGAGATATTAAGGAGTCGCCCAAATACCATGTAAGTCTTTTTTTATTATTATATTAGTTATATTATTTTTTATTTTATATAATGGGTGATTCATTTACGAGTAGATAAAAAAAAATAAACTAAAAAATCCATAAATTCTGTGGACTGGTGAATTTGAGATAAACTTATAGTTCACAGTCACATCGTTACAATCAGAGCAGGAAACTCTTGGGCAAAAGGATTAAATGAAAATTTCCATAAAGTGAATATTTTATACCACATTTGGAGGTCAACCGAGATTTATAGAAGGAATAAAGACAGCAGCGAAGGAATAAAAACGACAACGAAGGAATAAAAGCGGCAAAGAAAGACTAAAGACGACGACGAAGGTGTAAAAACGACGAGTAGAGACGACAATATAGCTTCCAACCTCAAAAGGATAAATTAACCATAAAAAAGATTTATCATACACATGGCGAAGCTGAAAAATAGACAGCGCAATGTTTATGGTCCCTGGTGAAGGTTACATAGTATGTAATCCAAATCCTTTGTTAGTAGGAATTCGTCTAGGGAGATTTGCTTGGTACCGAAGGTGCCGAATTGGCTTGAGATTCCTGATAAGGCAAGAAAGAAATCTTACAGGGAATTGTATGCGTAGAGATGCATGAAAGGTAAGTTTTCTTTTCCAGGGACTTTTGGATTAAAGATTTGATCTCTTTATGCGGGGAGCATTTAAGATGCTAATGCGATTGCATTAGTGAAATTATGAGATTGGGTGGGAGTTAAGGGGATTTTTCAGGAAAGCGAACCGTGGCAACAAAGAAAGGACACATCATAAAAACTGCTTCCATTGCAGGGCAACAGGTCACGTAAGCGCAACATGTCCCTCGAAAGGTCAAAAATATTTCTATTGCAACTAACGCGGTCACATCTCAACAGAATATCAATAGAAGAAAGAGGCTTGAATTGTAACACGGAGTCTACGGACGGAGTACATGTATATGAAGATGGTAACGATTCATGGCAAGAATATCGACGCAGTCATCGACACCCAACGAAAAGCACATAGTCAACAATCAAATAGCGGATTGGCAGAACCAGAGCGACATTTGACCCTCATCATCTGACTATACCAGCCCAATTGTGTTAGTCAAGAAGATTGACGGAACACACCGATTGTGCAGTGGCTATCGACTTTTGAATAAAAAGATTATCCGAGACAGATATCCCCTGGCGATAATCGATGAGCAACTGGATAAACTGCAAGACGCGAACGTCTTCAGTATACTCGACTGGATGAATGGTTTCTTCCACGTACCAGTCGATGCCGAGAGTATTAAATAAACCGCATTTATTGTTCCAGAAGGATAATTTAAGCTCCTGCGTGTCCCTTTTGGCCTGTGTAATTCACCATCAGTTTTCCAGCGATACATAAATGCCATATTCCGATACGCCATTCGGGACGGGCATGTCTTAATGTACATGGATGGTCTGATGGTTCTTTCCAACAATCGCGAGGACGGGTTGAAAAGATTGAAGGACGCATTCGGGGCGGCAAGAAGGGCTGAGTTGAGTATCAACTGGAAGAAATGTTGCTTCCTGATAAGACGTGTTGAATTCTTGAGCCACATCATCGAAGACGGAACCGTCCGGCCAACGGAGTGGAAAACTGAAGCGGTAAGACGTCTTTGCTAGCCTAAGAATATCCGACACATGCAAGCTGTTTTGGGACTGACTGGATACTTCAGTAAATTCATTCCTCACTACCCAAGGATTGCGCGACGTTTATCAAACCTTTTACGAGCAGATGTCGAATTTAATTTTGGAGATGCGGAAAAAGAAGCTTCCGAACTACTGAAGGCGTGCTTAAGCCAGAAACCTGTGCTTAATTTATATCGATTAGAAGCTGAGACGGGACTCCATACGGACGCATCGAAGTATGGATACGGAGCCATCCTCTTGCAACGCGACGAAAACGATTGACTGTTGCATCCAATATACTTTGCTAGCGGCAGAACAACGCCGGCGGAGGAGAAGTATCCGAGCAATGAGATTGAAGTTTTGGGAATTATCAAGGCACTTCGGCGATTCCGAGTATATCCATTGGGTATACGTTTCAAGATTCTAACCGATTACAAACCGTTTACAATGAGGATGAACAAGAAGGATTTTTGCGTTCGAGTAGCTTGATGGGCACTGCTGCTTGAAGAATTCCAGTATTCGATAGAGCATAGACCGGGACGGGGTATGAAGCACGTCGACGTATTGAGCCGAAACCCACTTCCCGGATGCTTGGTAATTAATGACAGCTACGAATGCCTTACTGCGCGACTCAAGAAAACACAGCAGCACGATGACGGCCTGCAGGAAAATATCAAGCGAACAGAAGGAAATCTCGATGGCTATTCTTTGCAACGTGGTTTATTATATAAAGACATTGGTGACGAGATGCGCGTTGTGATTCCGAAGTCAATGCAGCTACAGATGATCCAAAAAACCCATGAACGAGGCCGCTTTTGGATCAATAAGACAGAGGCGCTGGTCCAGAATCATTGCTGGATATCTGATTTAAGGGTTATGATTGAAAATGTAATTCGACACGACAAGGATTCCTGAATCCTGTGGAAAAGGGCAGTGCGTCCCTCGACACCTTCCACATCGATCACCTGGGTCCACTGGCGTCAATCTAGAAATCTTACGCACACATCCTAGTCATTGTGGGCGCTTTTTCCAAGTACATTTGGCTCTATGGCACAAAATTGACGGCATCATTTATCTTTACAAATCATCGGAGGATCATTTCCGACAGGGGTATCGCGTTTACTTCAATGGAGTAAGAAAGCTATTGCCTCGAAGAGAGCATTGAGCACGTTCTAGAAACCACGGGGATACAATGGACCAATGGTAAAGTTGAAAGGGTGTACCGCACCGTAATACCACAGCTGACAAAACTATCAGCTCCTAAACTAAATGAGTGATATCGGTCCCTGGATACGGTACAAAGATGCTACAAACCCACGCCGCATCGGAGCATAGGGATGTCACCATTCCGATTAATGTTCGGAGTCGACGCTCGTTTAAAGGACGATTCGCAGATTAAGGAGCTTCTTCAGAAACTAACGGCTATTTTCAGGGCCTTAAGGAAACCTATTGGAAGGAATAAAAAAATTGGAAAAACCCTGGACTAAATGTATTGAGCAGAAAGGAGACTATGTTGAGAAATAAAATTCTTATTTTCCGAAAAAAATGTTTTATTAAAAAAGTCACTGACTTATCAAACTGCCCTCGTATATGCAGCACCGAAATAGAAATGAGTTTTGTTTGAAAGTCTTAAACTTTGAGTAAAGATTATTGAAAATAAAATAGGAATGAGATGAAAAAACGACATTAGACCAAAGTGTATCCAGGGGATTCTTTTTTTTACTTCCCCTAGGAAAGGCGAACCTATAGCCCTGAGTCAGTTCCCTGAGAAGCTATTTTTTTTCGACCGGGTCCATCGGCCAGCTCCGAAAGATGCTCAATGATTTCTCCCAACCATTTCACGAACCCTATAGCTTAATGGGGTGGTAGTTCACCGAACGGCTGGGCTTTGGGACCTTACCTACCACTCAGTAATGGTGCCGAACTGCACAATAGCAAGGGTCGTCAGTTCAACCTAGGCTTGCACAATCAAACGCAAGACACATCCCCCTTACCAACTCAGCCATTGAGACGGCGATTTAAAGAGTTATAAGAT
This sequence comes from Microdon myrmicae, assembly GCA_963931805.1. Taxonomy (NCBI): domain Eukaryota; kingdom Metazoa; phylum Arthropoda; class Insecta; order Diptera; family Syrphidae; genus Microdon; species Microdon myrmicae. The sequence continues at coordinate 41,475,528 of OZ007502.1, forward strand.
GTCATCTTCACAATCTTTCGTGGTGGATTAAAAGAGCAAATCGATTTTTCTTATTAATGTCGATTTTTTTCTACGGGGGATCTTTGCCTCTTACAAGACTTAAATAGATTAATATTATATCTTATCTTATAGCCTAAACTAGTTTACGTAACTCAAACGACAAATATATACAACGAAGAAAAAATATATTAGGTGTTCAACTTTGCTTCCGCCGTTTTGCAATAGATGGCTGTAGCGATAAGTGGTAGTTGAAATAAATAGACCGTAGATGTCATACAATAAGCTTAGGTATTTGTAAACATAACGCCATCGAAATATTAATCGATTTGTGTCTGCGTCAGAAAGTTATTCTCGATTAAACATGTCAGCTTACGAGCCAAATTCTCGTCATTTGCGGGAGGTTTTAATTTCCTGCTTTAATATGAAGAAATGGATTCGTATGCTGCCCGAAAGTAGTGGCCAGCGATGAACAATACTTTGAATCATAAATGTATAACCAGGTTTTTACAATAAAGCCTCGAATTTGGGAAAAAAACGGCGGGAGCAAAGTCGTACACCTAATAAAAGGGAACAAACAAAACGAAATCAGCGAAAATGCGAAACATGATCCGTGTACCCGATGCGGGCAGGCGAACAAACTCACATATTATTGGAAGTGTGTTGATGATTGACCAAATGCTGATCTTGCATCTCCAGTGTCGTCGCATGTGCGCTGCAACACTCCGCGCGAATCGCAACGTCAGCCAAATCGATGAACTCAGGCCATCTAGCACAGTGCTACAGTGGGGTAAGAAAAATATGTTACGTTATTACACTTATAATGTTTAAAATATTATTATTTTATGTTATAAGATATTCGTACTTTCGTGGGGAGATTTATTATCATAACTCCATGGAATTCACATTAAAAACTCAATAAATGAATAGTATCTGAAGACTCTGGATCTGGTTATTTATGGCAATCAATTTTATTTATGCAATGAATTAAAGAACACTTAGAAGAAACAGCATGTGGCTGCCAATTTAAAGTGAATTTGTTCTTCAGTCTGAGTGGATCAATATACTTAGGTCCGGAAGTCCGAGTACCATATTGTGCGAATTACTTTGCATATGTTGGGAGATTCAGACTGAAAATCAATTTTATAATACATTTAGCTTCAACATGACTGTTTCTAGAAAAACAAGAAGATATCAAGCAGTTTGTTATGAAGAAGTTTTTTTAATAGGGTAACTTTTTTGTACGATAGTTCTTGTAACACCCTTTTTCCTACCGCATACCATAATCATCAAATAGCATCTGTGTAAGCGCCTTATATGACTCTCTGCTTGAAGCCGCCCATGCCAATGCCCTTGAAAAGTACACAGCATCTGCAACTAGCCGTGTGAAAACATAAGTGTTTTATTTTAATTAATTCATTTATTATATTATATTTTTTCACACTCGTGTATCTATAGCCACTGACCATGCATCATTGATGACGCCACAATCAATCGCCAGTGGAAGTGAATAAGTGTCAGTGCCCGATGAATAGACAAAGCTATAGTGTTCTCTTTAAAGCTCTTAAATTACTCTTACAGGAGCAGTGCGCAGCCGTATTAACGAACGGTGAGATCAGTAGGTGTTCAGCTACAAAAAGAAAGTATAGCGGGAAAAAGGGGTCAGTCGTCCACTCGTTGCGAAGGCTTTCTGCCTTGTTCTTTATAAAGTTCTCCATTCTGTTTAACCATGCCTACAACTTGGGGTACTTTCCTCAAGCTTGGAAGCATGCTGTTGTTTGCCCAATGGCAAAAGTTGGGAAACCAAACGTATCACCCCTCAAACTTCTGCCCCATGTCGCTCCTCACTTGCATCAGCAAAATATATGAAAAATGCACATACGAAAAGCTAAATAACTTTATCAGTGCCAGGAACCTACTACCTGATTTCCAAATTGGATTTAGAAGAGCGCACAGCACCACTATGGCTGTCAACATATTTCAAAACCACGTCTACGTGCACCTCTTTAATAAGGAACTCACCATTGCGGAGAGCTTGGACATGGAAAAGGCTTTTGACACGACGTGGATCGAAGGTCTTGTCTTTAAATATTTGAACACTGGCCTTAGTAGGACGCTGTGTAATATTATCTACCACTTCGTTCGAAATAGAACCTTTCAAGTTCGAGTGTGTAGTGTAACAACATGCCCACGAAATGACCATGAATAATCATATCAAATAAATCAATTGCCCTTGTCACAATTAGCAAGTTTCAAGTAACCAGCATTCGTCGCCGACAATAATTCAAGGTCGATTATTTTCATTGAGTAAAAGAAACAAATTGCTCCAGTTACGATTTGAAAGAATCATATGACACCTGCTTGGGAGCTTGCCGCTAGCAGATGATTCACAATTAATTGGATCAACTCGTGTCATTGTTCTTACACTATGCGCTAAGCTGGTGATAGGAAATAGAATAGCACAATAAGCAGAATTATATTGAGTGAATTATGAATTGAAAGACTGAAATAGTTTGTTAAGCAAAATTTGTATGAGTGAATTAAGAAATTTGTAAATAATCGAGTGATTGATTGGGAGTATAAATATCCCACCACTTTTGATAATAAATTAATCAAAAACCTCTTGTGGAGTTTGATTCAACACTGCGGCGACTTCACCATAATCTTTCAGCGGGCTTCATACAGCACCAGTAGGGAAGTAGGTTTTAGACAGATCCTTCCAACAATCAAATTTGTACATGGCGACTCTGCCATAATATTAGATGGCGACTAAAATATTACAATGGGGCCTCACAAAACGGGAAGAAAACTAATTCCGCGTATTCGAGAATAAAGTCCTAAGGGGTATCTTTGGAGGTAAATATGACGAGGAGGCAGGACAATGGGGCAAACCTACAATAGTGAGAGTAATCAGATCGCGATGATTAAGATGGGCCGGATATGTGTCGCGAATGGGCAACGATAGGACTGTGCGTAGAACTTGTGAGGGTACGAAGACGCAACGCCAGCATGGGCGAGAGGTCTACCTCGTCCTCACAAATCACTAAAGGTTCCGACAAGTACAACACCGAAGGAAAAGCACAAACACGATCACACAAGTAAAAATAAAACACTCGATTGTTGGTTAATTAATTAATGCTTTTTTATTGTATGGACATCAGCAACGACGATGGCGTCCAGTGCAAAGAGTGCATCGATCAACAGCAATTTAGAGTTCATTGTTTCAAAATAAAGTTACTTTTCTCACGTATAAATTCGTTAGCACTATCTCAATCGAACTGCGGCACAAACTCGCCAAACAATTGGAAACCGACAAGTTCGAAACACCTCTCACGACTCCGGGTATTATCGCATGTCTGCAGCGCTACAGACAGCGGGAGCGGTATGACCATTGCGGTCAGCGGATGGAATTTGACTCAACGATATTCATTCGTTGTCGAAAGAAATTCAGCCAGTGAAACTGGCTCTCTTAAATTAAGGATGCATTTCCTGTTCCAAGAGAGACGTAAAGTCTCTCTTTTGGGCAACCAACAGATCTCATACAGAAGATCGCCACAGTACACATGTATGTGTGTACACAGGTTTTTTTATGGATCAAAGCCATGGGAAGGAATCTAAAGAAAGAAAGAGAAACTCTGCATTCATGGGATGCGAAAAAAACCAAAACTCGTCGAATGCTATTTGGATCTTTGCTTGAGATGTGGGCCGCGGCGAAATAAATAGACGCGGCGCAACGAAGAAATGGTGTTAATGGGTTTTGACTAGATTAGGCAGCTTTGCCATGTATGGAAGTATGGGACTGCTAACTGGGACGATATACGAGATTTCTTCGCATCCTTTCCATGGTCGGAGGTGTGCTTCGGAAACTCCGATGTTAACGCTTGCGCGGAGTCGGTATCAGAGATTATTCTTCTGGGGATGGAGATGTATATTCCACATTCCATCAAACGAAGTTCGTCTGATAAACCTTGGTTCGACAAAAAATGTGAGCTGATTACAGCGGCAAAAAATAGAGCTTTTAAGCATTTGCGCTCCAATCCCACCGGTGTTAACAGAACGAATTTTGTTAGAATCAGAAACGCGTGCAACCAGGCAATTGATACCGCGAAGAAGGCTCACAACGACAGGGTGATCAATAAGCTCCTTCGGTGCCCAACTTATTCGCGCTCATTCTGGTTAATGGCAAAGTCTGTCAGCGGTAACTTCGCATCCTCCTCTTTCCCTCCGTTGGTGACAGACAGCGGGACGTTAGTCACGAATCCAAAGGATATAGCTAATGTGTTCGCGAATTTATTTTCCCCGAATTCCAACCTCGATCCCGGCCTTTTGGAGCCACCTGTGATCTCGCCGGTATAGTCTTCCATGCGCGATGTGAGATTTCGTCCGGGCACTATTCAACGCATTCTACGTGAACTGGATTGTAGGAAGGCAACCGGCCCGGACGGAATACCAGCAATAGTCCTTAAGAACTGTGCTCCAGAACTATCGCCGGTTCTTGGCAGACTCTTCCGCTTATCTTATGCACGGAGGACCTTTCCTGCCTTCTGGAAAATCGCTCGAGTTCAGCCAATCCCAAAGACGGGAAAAAAGTGCCTCCCACAAAATTACCGTCCGATAGCATTGCTGTCTATTTTATCTAAGGTAATGGAAAAAGTCATCAATACAGAGTTGGTTAAGTATTTGGAGTGCAGCGGACCTCTGAATGATCGTCAATGCGGATTCCGTGGCAGGTGGTCCACAGGAGACCTTTTGACACTTATAACCGATATATGGACATCTGCGATTGAACGGCATGGTGAGTCAAGGGCGGTCGCATTGGATATCTCCAAAGCTTTTGACCGCGTCTGGCACGGGGCATTGCTGAGCAAACTTCGTTCATATGGACTTTCCCAACAGCTTTGCGACTGGACGAAGAGCTTCATCGAGAATCGATCGATCCGGGTTGTTGTGGACGGCGAGTGTTCGGATCTGTATCCTGTTAATTCGGGGGTGCCCCAAAGTTCTATTTTGGCTCCAACCTTGTTCTTGCTTCACATAAATGATTTGTTGGAGACAACGGATAACAAAGTGTTCAGTTTTGCGGATGATAGTACGCTTGTTTCCTCCTTTTCGAGTGATCGGCCGATTGGTGCATCAACGTCGCATCAGCTGAGATGTAGACAGATTGACTCTCTGAATCAGGATTTGGATAAAGTCCTGCAGTGGGGAAAGGCCAATCTTGTCGACTTCAACGCAACGAAGACTCAGTATAAAACATTCACAAAGAAAACTGGATCATCGGTTCCACAGCTGATGATGAGTGGCCGGGCTCTCGAGGCTGGGGAAAGTTGGAAATTGCTCGGCGTAACGGTCTGTGGGAATGGATCATGGCATAAACACGTATCGGGTATCGCCAGATCAGCCTCAGGAAAACTGAGTTATCTTTTTAGAGCCAAGAAATATTTTACTCCGGCCCAACTTCTTCTCCTATATAAATCTCAAATTAGACCCGCGCTCGAATATTGCTCTCATGTTTGGAGCTCGGCTCCTAAACATACCCTCAACCTACTTGAGAGCGTACAAAGACGAACGATCCGCCTTATCGGGGACTCGGCGCTGACGTCGGCACTACAGTCTCTATCACATCGAAGGCGCGTGGCCGACCTCTGTCTGTTTTACAGATATTATCACGGGTGCTGTTCTTCGGAGATTCTTGGCATTGTTCCACGCAATTCGGTTTATGTGCGCTCCACAAGACAATCCGACGGATCGCACCCGTTTGTGGTTCATGTCACACCCCACTACTTATCATATTATACTTACCGACTACCCAGGTGATGCACTTTCACCATTCGTTTGATATCAAAATCAATAACAATAAATATTCCATTGTCCCAAACATTTGCATACGAAGCCACACTCCACTCAATTCATATCTCCATCAATCCAAGATATGCAATTCATTTCTTCTTCAGAAACAATATTCACTCATCCCAATTCAATTCGCAAATCTCATTTTCAATTCGATGTAAACAAACATCCACAACGCAAGCATTCTGCAGACACAGCAAAATGCACAAGCGAACCGAACAAATTGAATCGTTTAATCGTTCGCTCAAGGTCGTCGCAATTTAGGTTACACCAACAGATGTAAACATACGGCGGCATTGTCATAAAACGATTCAACGGCAGCAAACTGCCTACACATGCGGAACGGGAATTGAGTTACTGAATTCAAAGTATGGAGCAATGCTAGGAAATTGGAGCGGACGTTGGCTCCGCAAAACGCTTAAACGTTTAAATTGATTCGTGTGCAAGTTTCACAGGTAAAGCAATTAAGTAATTGGTAAAACCTATACCGAAATAGCTTTTTTGCAGAACTAAACGAGTGAGCAATGACAGGCGAATAACCTCGGAATAGGTTATTCGTTGGGTATGTGGAAGTGCATCATCTGCAGTATTTACGGTTCTTTAATGGTATATAAAGTGGGTGCGATTGAGTTGTAAGAACACAGGTAATCGAAAACAAGAAGTCTGCGGCCACCCACAAGTAGAGCGGGGCTTCTTGTGAGTAAAATTACTTAGGTGTAATAAGCTACAAATTGATAAATTAATAATAAATGTTAGCATTGGAGAAATAAAAAATCCAATTGTTACATTCATCTCCCGACGGCGCGAATATCCCTGTATCAGAACTCGTTCCGTTACAGAGCGGGGAAGCTGTGGAACTCCCTTCCCACGGAAGTGTTCCTGGAGCGTTACAACCTGCAACCGTTCAAAAAGAGCTGCAACAGTTATTTGATGGCATCTCGGGGCGCCCACTCGACGCTATAGGTTCGCCTCTCCCGAGAGAAGTCTAATGAAAAAAAAAATTACCAAGAAATGGTGTTTATGGCATCACTGGTAAGGGTAAGTATTGAATTCCCATCCATTTGCTTATGCTGTAGGATTTAATTGGTGCCAAGAGATGCGTGTATTTGTTTTGGTCCCTTGGGTGTAGGTCGCCAGCCAATGTGTTTGTCTGGTGATTTATGATACACATGATGAAGCTGGGATAAGCCAACTCAAGGGTAAGCTTCCCTGATTATGCGGTTGTATTATACATGAACCGATGAATTTTCTTTCAGGAAATTTATGATAAGCTTGGAGAGAACTCTTATAGGGGTTTTAAATGTGAAGTTATGCATGCAGGTAAGAATTCTCTTTTCCAGGGGCTTTTTTGATTACAACTTTGTTCTCTTTAATGCGTAAAGCATTTAAGTGGTTAATGCTATGGCATTAGCGAAAGCTTATGCAAACTGGGTGAAAGTTATTTGGGTTTTTTAGGAAAGCGAACCGTGGGGTTTGGCGGAACCGCCACAAGCTTTTCACGGTAGACCAACGGAAAAGAGACGACAGCGACGGAGATAGGAATACAATGTAAGGTTTAAGCTTGAGGAGATCGGATCAGATGATCAAGCGTGGAGAGAGAGAGTGCACAGGACAGAGAACGATGGCGAGGTCGAGTCGATGAGGTCATGAACTTCCGGCTTCCTACAGGCCAATAAATAGTAAATAGTAACTGAGACGCATCATTCACAGGTAGATGTTGCTTGTGGAACGACTCCTGAGGATTTGGCACTATTCCCTCGTAAGCCTGGTCTCAAACCCCTGTCGTTGGTTGTGTTTGATTTGGTTCTTCTTCCCAATTACAGAATGGATTTGTACTGTGCATGATCGCTGGGGTGATCCATGGTTTAGATCAAACTCGTTAGGTGGGGGAACATTGTTTGTTGCAACACTCCATGAGTTTCCCATCCCATAAAAATCTCTCTTTTTAAATATATCCACCTCTGTTTTCTCCATTTTGAGGAGTTGCGTGATGATTTCGCCAAGAGGATCCTCCTAATTCCAGTAAATGATGGCGGAAGTGGTCCTCTCTGACTCCCACCATCAGTACTGATTTCACCAACTTCTCAATTTGGATAGTAAATGAGACACTGGCTTCCTTCCAGTATGAGCACGTCACTGCTTCTTTGCAAAGTGTCATCCCTTGTTTCATACGAAAAATGAAATCTGCGACGTCCTCTACGTGGAAGTGTCGCATTCTAGAGAGTTGCGAGTGTAACTCCCCATATGACTCCCGCGGTACCAACGCTCTCCTGAGTCGTTGTTCGAACTCCTGGGAGGTTACTGGGGTTTTCTCTTTAATGGCTTCTTCGCCTAGCCGTATGGGTAACCATCGCAAAAAACGTTGTTCTTCCCCCGTGAACAAACAACTTAAGGTCCTATTACAACTGTCAACGAACATTTGCAGTTCGACAGCTGTGGTAGTTTTGTTGCATCTACATGGGTGGTCTGAAAAGTTTCCCCCAACGTGAAGACAGCGGCACTCGTCAACAAAAGCTAGTGAATGTAGTTGTGCACCTTTTAACAGTTCATCATCATGGTCGGCACTACAACCGGGATGCTGTCTTGACCTTATTTAGCAAGTCCTGATACTTGTTAAATTTTCCACAATAATTTGTTTTTCCGGGCAAGGTTATTAGCCTTGCGCCAGTCGTTTGACAGTTACTCACCAACATTTCAGCCATTTTGGATGCGTAGTTTTTATTTGACAGTCGTTTGAGTGAGGCGATGTGAGTGTTTTCGTGAAAATGGACAAAATTGAGTATCGAGCTGTCATTAAATTTTTGTTTTTGAAAGGCAATCATCATCATCATCGGCACTACATCCGGGCAAAGGCAATACGCCTACGCAAATCAAAGATGATTTGAACTCAGTGTGTGGGACTCTGCACCAGCATTTACCACAGTGAAATTTTGGGCAGCTGAATTTAAACGTGGCCGTGAGATCTTGGGAGAAGATGAACGCTCGGGACGTCCAAAACCTGCAATAACTAACGATAACGTCGTTAAAATTCACCAAATGGTGTTAGACAATCACAGAATTGAAGTGAGAGAGATAGTAGAGGCTACGAAAAGGTCCAAATAACGTGTTTGTCACATATTAAATCAAGATTTAGGCATGAGAAAGCTGTCCGCGCGTTTGGTGCCGCATTTGCTCACGTTATACCAAAAACGTGTTCGAATGAACATTTCCAACGCTCTGTTGCCGCAGGTTAGGCGCAAATATCTCAATTTTGGCGCCGATTAATTACTGCCGATGAAACTTGGATATGTTACATACAGAAATACAATACCATATGTCTACACCATTATGCGCTCGAAACAAAAATACAGTCAAAACAGTGAACTGCAAAGGGAGAATCGGTTCCAAAAAGAGCAAAAACTGTTTTTTCGGCTGAGAAAGTGACAGCGACGGTTTTTTTTTGGGATAGTCATGGAGTATCTTATTCGATTATCTTCAAAAAGGACAAACCGTTAGAGGATCATACTACGTATCATTACTTGACCAATTGAAGGCAGAAATTGCGGAAAAACGGCCACATTTGGAGAAAAAGAAAATCCTGTTTCACCAAGACAACACACCGTCTCACACCGCAGCGTTTGCCATTGCGAAAATCCACGAATTACGGTTTGAACTGCTTGACCATCCACCTTACTCACAAGACTTAGCCCCAAGCGACTTCTTTTTAGTCCCTAATCTAAAAATTGCGCCCGGAGGAGAGAGATTTTCGTCAAATGAGGAGGCATTCACCTTCGTGAACAGTTATTTTGCAGAGAAAAACGCCGAGTACTATTTGGGCGGGTGAGCGAGATGGGAGCATTGCTGGGAGAAGTGTGTAGAGTTACAGGGAGACTATGTAGAAAAATAAAAATGAATTAAAAAAAAAATGTCTTGTATCTTTGTTAGGTCGTAAACTTTTCATGTCACTCTCGTATTTGCACACTAAATCGTTAAATATAACTTTATAAACAAACGCACTCATCGTTTATTAAATGCCGCTGTTCAAGTATAATGGCGACTCTCTGACACCAGGTCGAACCAGAGCAGTAAGCAGACCTTACCATATCAAAGAGGGGCTCTGATATGGCGGACTATGTGAAACCCCAGGGTGTTCCCACGAAATGAATGATCAATATACAAAAAACAATTCCACGAACCCGGTAGGCGTAGGTGTGATGAGCTGACACTACCATAAGGGAACAAATCATCAAGAAAATACCGACTCGGCAAAAAGAAGACGTTGGGAAAAACGCAAAAAGCGGGATATACACGTCGGCACGTGGAATGTTCGAACGTTATATAAACCCGGCGCGATACAGACGGTCGTAGAAAACGCTAAAGTATGTCACCGGTCTCAGTGTGTCATCCCTATTCCCACGCTGCATCAATATACCAGCAAGTCCCAGTGCTGACGCATCCATGTGGACATCGTGATTACAATCTCCATCGGACAATGCCAGAAGAGGAGGGTTAGTCAGTGCGGACTTGAGGTCTTCAAATGCCGCCTGAAGCCTCTCCAACCATGCGAAGTGATTTTCCTGTTTTAGCAGATTGGTTAAGGGTGCTGCTATTTGTGCGTACCTGAGTACAAACTTCCACAAATAACCGGTAAGGGCCTAGAACTGCCTCACATGATGCACATTTTCTGGTTCAGGAAACATTTTACCGGCAGCTATCTTCCGGTCGCCTGGTTTTATTCCGCTCCCGTCCAGTTGATGTCCAAGAAACTCAATACTAGTATTCAAGAACGCACACTTTCTGATATTGAGGGTTAGTCCCGACTCCTTCAGAACCGCCAGGCATTTTCCGAGTTTTTGTAGGCCTTCTGCTACTGCATCACTTCCGATGATGATGTCATCTAAATAAACCGCTATATCTCCACAGTTCATGCGTGCTTATATCTGATTCAACCACATTTGGAAGTATGCTGGGGCATTCAGCAAGCCGAACGGCATGTGAACGAATTCATACAACCCGCTTTCCGTAGCAGAAGCTGTATACTTTCTACTTAGTTTCGCTATGGGTATCTGGTGATATTCGGGCTTGGGGTCTAACGTCGTGAAGTACTTTTTCCTGGCTAGCGTTGCAAGGATCTCCTCCACAGCAGGCATCGGGAACTTCTGCTTGACCGTTACTTTGTTTAGTCCCCGGTAGTCGATACGCATCCTGTCGTCGCCATCTTTCTTCTTCGTAAGGACTATTGGTGCAGAAAAACGGGAGGTTGACGGTTGGATAACTCCCTGTTCGAATTTTTCTTCTATTATCTACCGTTTGGCATGGGGTATTCCATAAGGTTGAACGCATACTGGCTGTGTGGTGTTTAGTTCTCTTGTGCAGAGAATTTATACTGACCTAGTTCGTTAGCACTTCGTGCGAGCAATCTTGGTGAGCGTTTACTAATTCACTTATTTTCCGATTTCCCCGGTGTCCAGGTCGTCACTCCTGATGCCGGCCCGCTCTTATTTGGCCGATTCATCAGTGACGGCCACGACTTTCGTTTCACTGCTCGCAGTACAATCGCTAATTTTGAGTTCGTTGTGGCTCTTCTCGATTGGAACTTGAGGTTGATCCAGTAATCGTGGCCAATAATTATTTTGTATGGTTGGCTGTCATCCCACCAACTTCTTAGGGAGTCTACTTGAATGTCCGCATATAATTTTCCTATTGTTCGGCACCCTCCTCTACCGAACCCGATTAGTGTTCTGGCATCTGGCTGTAGGCGTTTGCGATCGACTCCTGCATCGTGAGGCGATCGGTCCCCAGGTCAATAAAAGCGTTGGCTGTTTACCCGTTCACATATGCCGCCTTGTAGTACTGTTATGTGTATGTTATAACAAATTAATTAAAGTCAAGTAAAAGGTATTATACAGGTGGCTTACTTGTAAATCTTTGTCGCACCTCTTCTTTGGTCGGCGCTTCTGGTTTCTTGTTGCGGTGGGTGCAGGATTCTTGATCCCCCTGTTATGATGAGCTATGTGGTGGACGGTTTCTGCCAAACTCGCAATTTCAGCCACGCGCTGCGGTGCTTGATTACTTGGTATACACGGAACACTGTATTTAAACTCGCGGTGGGTAGTTTTGCATTAACTCTACTATTCTCACTCGCGGCGGGGGATTCTGGAAATGTTTCTTTTTTTTTCTCAGTACTCGATTGCGGTTCGTTCAAATTAATCAAAACTTCTCAATCAATCTCATTATCATCATCATCATCGGCACTACAACCGGGATCCGGTCTTGGCCTTATTTAGCAAGTCCTGAGGCTTGTTAAATTTTCCATGATAATTTGTTTTTCCGAGCAAGGTCATTAGTCTTGCGCCATAGTCTCCCCGGCGGGGAATCGAACCCCGGTTTCCCACGTGACAGGCGGGGATACTAACCACTATACTATCGAGAGGCCAATCTCATTATAATAACCTTTTCTTCGTTCTTTGACGACTAACTTTTTTATCGACACCAATGCCTCCACTTTTTATGATTGCCAAGTAGTTTATGCAAATTTACTACTTGGTGCAATTATACAAGAGGAAATAAGGGTTGGGCCGGGGGGGGGGGGGGGGGGGGGCTTTTGCGGATCTTGGCTGAGGCTTTGGACGTGGACCCTGTAACACTACACACTGCCGTCTTCTCGCATTCACAGCTGGCGTGCTCTCTTCTCTTGGTAATGGTCACTGAAGCTCTGACCTACTGGGCTACCACTTACTCTGCAGTTAGGGGCTGCGCTGTTTTCAACTTATATTATCGTGACACTCCGTGTTGGTTATGCCTTGTACCACGCATGTTACAAGAGTTCTCTCATCCAGCTGACCTGATATAGTCCTGGGGTTGAATTGACAGAGCATCTCGGCCACATTCTTCACCGTATACCGAGTCCTTGATATCGTTTTCTCCTCTGTGGCGCTAATTCTTTGTTCAGGCGCAGGCGGCTCCTCCCTCTATTCATTTACTCGGATGAGCTCGACTGTCCTTAGTTTTGTCTTCATGGCTTCAATTTCGTCCATCAGTTTCTTTACTGTGTTTTGTTCGTCGTGATTTGGTGTCGTTTCCTTTTTGGTACGAGTATCGCCTACTTCCTTGTTGCTCTCGCAAGGTCTGGGACTTTTCGTTTTCTCGCTCTAAGCCACGCTTCTTAGACTCGTCCTCCGCTTTTTTCATTCTCCTCGCTTTGCTTCCGGGCTAAATCCCAGTTCTGAAGGTGTACAAAGTTAGTTTTCTATATTTATTCTAATAATGTTAACAACTGGTCTTATTTCTATTAATAACCTTGATGCTCACCAGCGGAAAAAGAGAGACCGAGTGTCGGCCATTCGCTCTTTTTATATTGTATAATCAACGAACAGTGAAGTTAGTGATCGTTTAGTGCCCGAGAACACAAGTAGACGTCAGTCGCACCACAGCCGGCGTTACACTCAAGAGAATTGTTTTTCACCATTTAAAGTGACGGCTATTTGTGGGAAAGGTGTATTGGATTATGGTAAGTAGAGTTACCAAAAGAATCACCAGATGTCACATGCAGGCTATGACTCCGAAAAAATTCGAAGGTACGAGTCTATACACAGTAATGCCCATGGCTGTAGAATAAACTGGTTGTTAATGACCTTTTTTTTGAAGCTCTTAGATGAGAACCTCCTCTTAAGGGCTTTCTGTTGATCCCCAAATTCTGAGAATTTGAGAATACATTCTTCAAATGCTAAATTTATTTTTAAAGCAAGAAAAAATTTTACAGGAACCTCCCTCTTAAGGAACCCATTGCATAAATGATTAGTTGTAGAGACAACTATGATGATATTATACAAGAGTATGAAGATTTTACTAGCTTTACAATAAATAGATCTGACACACGATGGAGCATAAAGGAGAAATCGAAAATCATTTGCAAAACAATGCAGAAAGTATCGTTTGAAGAATCACGTAGATCTGCTCCAATAACTCAAACACAATGAAAACGGAACCTTTCTTGGTCTCCGAAAATTTAGTAATTCCCTAAAAATGAAAGTATCGATTCTGATAAATCTAATTTGATTTAAATCCCGATCCTCAGTTTATTTTGCACATTTATCGCCATATTGTCGTAAATAAAATAGTATCGTAAATTACTCTACAGATGGTATTATCGTAAATAAAATAGTATCGTAAATTACTCTATAGATGGTTCATTCTCAAAGTATTCATTTTACTGAACACTACCAACGATGTTTTTCAAGGAATTAATACACAGTACGAGTTTGCAATATAAAAGTGCAATAGACGCTGGATAATTCTCACCGGTTAACCTGTATGTTGACATTATTTGCCGGGTGTGTTTTCAAACTAGTGTGGATTTACTACTTTTATTCGATGAACAAAATACAATTAATGGAGTATGTCTATCCGAGATGATATCCGAATGTACCATCCATGGTAAGTTTGATTTTGTAATTTTTTTTTTTAGTGAGCATTAATTTATTAAACAAATAGGTCCCGCGGCATGATGAGTTCCCACATTTAATATGTTACGATTGCATGGAAAGGCCGCGAAATGCTTATAACTTCAAAAAACAATTTGAAGCATCTCATCGTCGATTATTAAGTTTTCTAGATAGAAAATCGTCTGATTCCAATTTGGATAGTTGGAATGGAAAAAGTACACAGACTGACGATTGTATAGTGTATACATGTGAAAAACGCGATGAGAAATTCTTGACCTACGAACGATTAAAGGTAAGAATCAGCAGTGTTGTTTCGTAGACTAGAGACTCAACTTGTGTTGGTTCTAGGAACATAGGTCAGTGTCACATAAAGGCACAGCAAATCTTTGTAGAATATGTTTAAAAACATTCATTAGAATAGCTGATTTAAAGAATCACATAGTTATTTGTCATCCTGAAATCGGCCATGTTACACTCAATGAATGCCCGATGTGCAAAAAGAAATTCACACGCGAAGATCATGTAACACGTCATATAAAAAATGTCCATAAAGTGGATGAGCAGTCTGGGTAAGGATTCTGATTCGATATAAAGCTAAATAGATGACATAAAATTGATTTTATTTAAAAGCAAGGCTGAACTGAAAGAGGAAGATGCGGTTGAGTGTGAAAACTTAATGCATAATAAACCTAAGCTGAATGTAATCTCTGATTTTGTGGATAGAGATGGTGATGTTGTCAGCTGTAATTGCGACTTAGATGTCGCAAATCCATTTACAAATGACGATGATAATAAACCATTATCTGAAATGGTAATAGATCCTTTTGAAAAGCGTAAAGGTTAATTGAATGCGACCATGATATTAGGTGTTGCTATTTAATTCCACATTTCATTTCAGGAAAGTGTATCGCTGAAGAACCGTTATCTGTGGATGCATCGAAAGATAGACGCCGGCAAATGGAAACATCTATAAATAGTACAATCGGACGGCGTTTTAAGTGCAATGAATGTAGCAAAGACTTTACCAGAAGCAGTCATATGAAACGTCATCTTCTCTCCCATCGCAAGAGAAACCATTTTCTTGTAAAATATGTGAGAAAGGATTTAAAAGGCCTGACCATTCGAAGATTCACCTTACCAAACACGAAGATAATAAATTCTTTCAGTGTGATTGCTGTGGTCGTTCATTCAG
Organism: Microdon myrmicae; assembly: GCA_963931805.1. Lineage (NCBI taxonomy): Eukaryota > Metazoa > Arthropoda > Insecta > Diptera > Syrphidae > Microdon > Microdon myrmicae. The sequence goes on from OZ007502.1 coordinate 41,490,990, forward strand.
TCGGCAGATTTGCTTAAACGCCACAAAGAGCAGAAGCACAATACTAGACGGTCGGGAACTGCAAAGAAATGTGAACTATGCAATAAGTCGGTCACAAGTAAGAATTATCTGAAGAAGCACATGCGCTTGCATGTAGATAAATATTGGAAATGCAAATTGTGTTCTATAAAATTTGAGACGAAAGATTCTTTAATGGAGCACACAAAATATTTGTGGTCGGAATGCGGCTTGCTATTCGTTCGGAATGATTACTTACTCATTCATATGCACAGGAATAATAGGGAAAAGCCGTATAAATATAAATACTGTTTTAAAACTTTCCCGCGTGCCACTGATTTGAATGTGCATGAAAAGTAATTATTTGCTACCATTTGTGGAGGTTTTCACTAACACTAAATCTTCCTTATTTTGTCATGTAGGTATCACACAGGAGAAAAGACTCATGTATGCACAACTTGTGGAAAGGGATTTCAAAGGTCTTATAACTTGGCCGTACCCATCAGAGTACACACTGGTGAAAGTCCATATCAGTGTTTGTATTGCTCGAAAAATTTCTCTCAAGGCAACGACTTAAAAGCGCACATTCGCCGTCACACTGGAGAACGATTCCGCTGTGATCTATATGGACTTGGATTTATACAGGTCTACAGCTTAAATCAGCATAAGTTGGTCGTTCAAGGATTTGAAATGGAGTCCTGGAAAAGGAGAATCGTCAAAATTACATCAACCACATTATTACAGAATGTAAGTCGTGTTAGAGACTAAATAATTTTTCAGGAGGAGGGGTTTAATATTTAATTCAATATTTAATGTACCCTTTCAGTATCATAGTACTTACGCGAGTGTTAAGAAAATTCAGTTTGAAGTGAAAAAGGGTGATCGACTTTTAAAGTTTTCTATGCCGATTTAACTTTCTTTCGTTTGTCGTTTCTAAATTCATTAATTCTTTTTATAATATGCACATCCTAAAGGGACTATTAGTGAACTTAAAGAATTTAAAAATACAGAATGGCCATTCATCTTTCTAAATTTATTATTGTTTTTTGCCGCCTCTAATTAAATCTTTTTATAATATGCAGATCCTAAAGGGACTATTAGTGAACTTAAAGAATTTAAAAATACAGGGTGGCCCTTAATATTTCAAAATTTAATATTGTTTGTTGCCGCCTCAGTGAGCAGATTAGGATTTTTTTCAGTAATATGCAGCCTCTAAAGAGATTGTTTACAACAATTTGATATCAAAAGATACAACGCAGGCAACAAAGAGAGAAAAGAATTGTATTAATTTAATTTTTATAGGGGGATGTGTTTCAGATGCTTTTTAACTTTATAATGTTTAATTTACCCCCTCAATATCATGGCATTTGTTGCGAGTATTACTAAGATTCTGTTTGAAGGTAAAAGGGTTCGTTTTTACAGGAGGATATGTTTCAGATGCTTTTTAACTTTATAATGTTTAATCTATCCTCTCAATATCATGGCATTTGCTGTGAGTATTACGAAGTGTGGGGGTAGAAGGTGATGTGCCAATCATGGACACTGGTTTTCTCCTATCCCCAACGAATACAGTACTTGTAAACAGTTTTTAAATACGAATTGCAATACAGTTTCCTTTATTTAAAATTACCGAAGGTAATATTAATAACGACACTCTTATTTTATAATATTTATTTTTGTCATATTCTGCGCACCGATGGTGTGAGATTTCCTTTTTCTAAGATATAAATTTAGTCTCCCACTTTACACCGCTTCTATGAGATTTTTTAATTCTAACAAAATAGGAACTCCAAAATAAATTGAAGACGCGACCGCACTCCGACACCGTTAGATTAAGACTCCTAAAACGTGTGTGTACCCCACGGGGAATGGAATTTGGCTCTGGTCTTTCTCGCTGGAAAGATTCTGGCGGTTGATCGTACAGATCGCATTGTTTATCCATGCACTGGAACGAAGGATAAACGAAATTGCATCGGGGATTGGGCATAAAGGGAAAAACCTACCAAGGGCATCATAGCAATGAAAGCGCAGCTGAGCAAATACACTGCGACTCATTAGGAATTCCAAATGCTTACAGTAGAAATTTGTTTATGGCATTTTGCCGGATTTGAATGTTGTTGTCGAAGTGTTCCGCCGAACACTGTCCACACACCAAAAAGAACAACCAAGAACACAGAGCGGATGCAGCACAAATGAAGCGCAGGGATATTTCGATTAATTTTAATTTTATTTTATTGTCACATTTAGTTCGTTACACAATCGGGGATTGAATACCCTAAAACATCCGTCGTTAGTCTACACAGCTTTTCTCTGTCAATTACTTGTACACAATTAAACTCTTTCAGATTCCTTCGACCGAGAACAAGTTGTTCGACACTTGACGTTACTCTTAGAAACGACACCGAAATAAAAATCCAACGACACGAAACGAGAACACTAAAACAACGAAAAATATTTGGGTAAATTATTCTCTAACTTTTCTTCCCAACGTTGACTTCTTCCTCTTTCCTGTAATTGGAAAACGTAACGGAGAAAAAGAGAAACAATATATTTATCTATATTTTTTTTTTTTTTTTTTTTTTTTTTTTTTATTTTTTTTTTTTATAACGGCTTGTTTTCTTTTAACCGTGGAGCGGTCACTTAGTGTTACGGCTGTTGATGCTGCTATCACGTTGCAGGGGGCGTTGAACGTGTTCCCCTGTTTAGATTCTGTTGAGCTGTTCCGGTTCCGTTTTATAATTGTTATTTCTTCTAACTGGTTGTTTTCTAATTGTTGTTTCTTCTATCGTGATGTGAGTCTATTCGAAGTTTTACGTCGAATGTCATATTTTTGTTTTTTGCCGTTGACGTTTTATTTTATTATTCGACGCCAACGCCGGTTATTATTATTTTCTCTGCCAAGTAGAATTTGCATAAAGTAGTTTATGCAAATTAACTATTTGGCGAGTTGTTCTCCGTTTAGAGGTAAAGAGGGGAAACTAACGAAAGAGGATTAGTGGATGTTGGGGGGGACCTGGACTCAAGGTCGGTCCGTAACAAAGGTAAGATCATGAAATGCATTTGGAATTAGGGTTAATGGGAATTGAATCCATATGCGATAAGTGGATTTTAGGTTTAATTTGTCGCGCATATGGTGCACTTGGCGAACATGATTGGGATTTCGGTTGAGGAATTTCCCAGAGGGCACAACCATGAAATGCATTTGAAGATACGTATTTCATGATGTTATCATTCCAGGGAATTCCTCAACGCACAGTATGAACTTAAGGTTCGTGCTATGACGCATCTTTGGGGGAAACTAAATAGATTGAGGCTTATTAGGAATTGTGTGAGGGTTGTGATTTAGGATCACTACACGATTAACTGATAAACACAAGTCACTAATCAAAACAAAAACGTAAACAAAAAATCACATGTTGACATATTTCGGTTGAGATCGCGGGGAGGAAATACCGTTTTCCTGGCGTACGTAGCAGTTGTTGGAAATTGGGTCTGTGGGGGGTTAAGGTATGGTGCCGACGTACGGCACGGATTCGCTCGAACACCAACACCTTTAGATTACGCTCGCAGATTGCTATGCCGAAAATTATTCCTCAGACGAAAACAAGTAAAAATAAAACGCTGATTTATTTTACGCCGCTTTGGCTTTACTTTATTCTTCCACATTCACTTGCAAGAGGTCCACTTATATTAACTGCGTACACAATCTCAAATTAGGGTTCCTTACTGTCTATATCAATCTTAAGGGGCACAACACACCGGCCTTGGCTACTGCTTTTACACAGGGGTTCTCAAGTATATTATCAACAGGATCGAAACATGTATTTAAAGTTCTTGCTCGCGCCGAATCGTCTTTCTTAATGTCTACGCTGATCTTGAGGGACACAACACATCCGCTTGGGTTACTATTTTTATACGCGAGCGCTTTTAGATATATTACCAATAGGACCGAAACATGTATTTAAAATTCTTGCTCGCGCCGAACTGTTTTTCCCAATGTCCATATTGGTGGACACTTATAGACCCGATACTTCTTAAACCACCGGAAAGCACGTTAAGTTGCACTTCGAATGTACGATAAACTGAGTTGCTCGTTACTGACCGCTGGACCCGTGGGCGGCCAACCTCTGCTCGTCAAGGAAAAGGAAAACGTGTTGCGCGCTCCACAGCGGGTTGCAATTTGACTCTGTGGTGTATTTCACTTAATTATGTGCCGGCCTTGGCAAGGTTCATCAAGTGTCCTAACATAATAGTTCGGCAGAATTCGGAAGAACCTAGTTCACTCGCACGCCGTTAGTCAGTAGACAGGGAAAAACAAAATGCACTAGTGATGTTTGCGTCTTAATGTCCTTTTTTATTTTGGCTTAAATGTTATATTACAAGTTTCACAAATTTCATTCACAGGAAATCACATCGCTTCCACATACTCGATTTATTCGAAACAACTCGGGACTATTTTTCTATTCGTGGTTTCGTGCTTAACTTGACTCTCTATTTTAAAATTTAAGTAAAACGTTTTGCATGGTGCACTACTCGGTGTATCAAACTCGACTCCTTTACAACACTTTCATCGACTAAACTACTCTTGTGCGCGGATCACCTTGTTGGCTCGTGATGCGAGCTCATGGGTGGTCGAACCGTGGGAATGAAAATTCCCGAAAAAGCATCTTCGGGATAAATATTTTCAGTTGTCCAAATACTACGTTAGGGATTAGGATACATTTGGGATAATTACACAATGATGGTTGTGTTTACAACTATGTTAATTGTGTATTGCAATCCTAGGGAGTCATGGGTCGAATTCCAGTGTGAGTATTTACACTGGCATTGAATTCGGCTCTTGGCAGCTAGGCGCGAATTGCGCCGGTGCTTTGAAGATTGCATAAAAGCCGCCGTGAGTACTGGTGCAACATGAAAATCTGTTGCGCACGTGTGGGACAGTAAATGCAGGCAAACAGGGGTTCTGCTGATTGTTTTTATAATCCACTTCGGTTAACTAGTATGGCAACCGAAATGTTTTCCTTTTAGAACAATGCTGAGATGCATTGATGTATGCGGTACTGGCGTACCGAATTTCTTCTAGGGAAATTTATATAACGCGTTAATTGCGTGAATGTCCTTGATGGGCAGATGCTTGATGTTAGATGCTATTTGCATAACCGAAAGGTAATGCAATCGGTAGGAGAATGCTTGGGGAAGTTATTGCGCTTGCATGGTAAAAATGATGAAATAAATGGAGCTTTAGGAGGTAAGATTTTGAGGTAGATTGAAAAGGTAGCAGTGGCGTTGGTAGATACGGCACAGTACTCCCCCCCCCCCCCCAGTGACATAGTCACGATATTGTTGGTAGGGCGAAGTAGTACTTAGAAGGCTGTAGTTAAGTGAGGTTGGCCGTACATGCGCCTTGTGGTGGCGCTCGGGTATGGCTTCGCGTGAGGGGGCCGCTATTTCTGTTTGGTATTCCTGCCGTAGAAGTTGAGGGTAGCTCCTCTGTAGCATCGGGGTTTGTGGTGGCCTTTGGGAGGTTGGCCTCCGAGAAACACGGTTTCAGTCTTTCTACGCTGACAGTGGTTGATCTGCCTTGGATCTCCACTTCGTACACTCGATCGCTGATTCGTTTTAGAATCTTATATGGCCCTTCGTAGGGGGGATCGAGTGGTTTCTTAACTTTGTCCACCCTGACGAAGACGTGCGTGCAGCTATGCAACTCAGGGTGGATAAACACTCTTTTGGTGCCATGTCGGGCTACGGGTTTTGCCCTGATCTTCCGCATCAGGTCGCGGAGGTAGCCTACGCTTTGTAGTTGGTCGTGTGGAGCTTCATTGTCCACAAATAGTTCGCCTGGCAAGACTAGGTTGGTGCCGTAGGTCAGTTCTGCAGCGGATGCGCCCAGATCCTCCTTGATACTTGTCCTCAATCCTAGAAGGACAGTGGGGAGGGTGTCGAACCATTGCGTGTCGTTATGACACATTAGAGAGGCTTTTAGCGACCTGTGCCAACGCTCTATCATCCCGTTGGATGAAGGGTGGTATGCGGTCGTACGACTTCTTTGACAGCCCAATAATTCAGTAAGCTGCTTGAAGATCGTGGCCTCGAACTGTGGACCTCGGTCTGATGTTAACGTTGCTGGTACGCCAAAACGTGTAACCCAAGTCGAGTAAAACGCTCTGGCGACACTCTCGGCGGTGACTACCCGTAGTGGCGTTGCTTCTGGCCACCGAGTAAAACGGTCAATCATGGTGAGGATGTAGGAGAATCCATATGCGATAAGTGGATTTTAGGTTTAATTTGTCGCGCATATGGTGCACTTGGCGAACATGATTGGGATTTCGGTTGAGGAATTTCCCAGAGGGCACAACCATGAAATGCATTTGAAGATACGTATTTCATGATGTTATCATTCCAGGGAATTCCTCAACGCACAGTATGAACTTAAGGTTCGTGCTATGACGCATCTTTGGGGGAAACTAAATAGATTGAGGCTTATTAGGAATTGTGTGAGGGTTGTGATTTAGGATCACTACACGATTAACTGATAAACACAAGTCACTAATCAAAACAAAAACGTAAACAAAAAATCACATGTTGACATATTTCGGTTGAGATCGCGGGGAGGAAATACCGTTTTCCTGGCGTACGTAGCAGTTGTTGGAAATTGGGTCTGTGGGGGGTTAAGGTATGGTGCCGACGTACGGCACGGATTCGCTCGAACACCAACACCTTTAGATTACGCTCGCAGATTGCTATGCCGAAAATTATTCCTCAGACGAAAACAAGTAAAAATAAAACGCTGATTTATTTTACGCCGCTTTGGCTTTACTTTATTCTTCCACATTCACTTGCAAGAGGTCCACTTATATTAACTGCGTACACAATCTCAAATTAGGGTTCCTTACTGTCTATATCAATCTTAAGGGGCACAACACACCGGCCTTGGCTACTGCTTTTACACAGGGGTTCTCAAGTATATTATCAACAGGATCGAAACATGTATTTAAAGTTCTTGCTCGCGCCGAATCGTCTTTCTTAATGTCTACGCTGATCTTGAGGGACACAACACATCCGCTTGGGTTACTATTTTTATACGCGAGCGCTTTTAGATATATTACCAATAGGACCGAAACATGTATTTAAAATTCTTGCTCGCGCCGAACTGTTTTTCCCAATGTCCATATTGGTGGACACTTATAGACCCGATACTTCTTAAACCACCGGAAAGCACGTTAAGTTGCACTTCGAATGTACGATAAACTGAGTTGCTCGTTACTGACCGCTGGACCCGTGGGCGGCCAACCTCTGCTCGTCAAGGAAAAGGAAAACGTGTTGCGCGCTCCACAGCGGGTTGCAATTTGACTCTGTGGTGTATTTCACTTAATTATGTGCCGGCCTTGGCAAGGTTCATCAAGTGTCCTAACATAATAGTTCGGCAGAATTCGGAAGAACCTAGTTCACTCGCACGCCGTTAGTCAGTAGACAGGGAAAAACAAAATGCACTAGTGATGTTTGCGTCTTAATGTCCTTTTTTATTTTGGCTTAAATGTTATATTACAAGTTTCACAAATTTCATTCACAGGAAATCACATCGCTTCCACATACTCGATTTATTCGAAACAACTCGGGACTATTTTTCTATTCGTGGTTTCGTGCTTAACTTGACTCTCTATTTTAAAATTTAAGTAAAACGTTTTGCATGGTGCACTACTCGGTGTATCAAACTCGACTCCTTTACAACACTTTCATCGACTAAACTACTCTTGTGCGCGGATCACCTTGTTGGCTCGTGATGCGAGCTCATGGGTGGTCGAACCGTGGGAATGAAAATTCCCGAAAAAGCATCTTCGGGATAAATATTTTCAGTTGTCCAAATACTACGTTAGGGATTAGGATACATTTGGGATAATTACACAATGATGGTTGTGTTTACAACCATGTTAATTGTGTATTGCAATCCTAGGGAGTCATGGGTCGAATTCCAGTGTGAGTATTTACACTGGCATTGAATTCGGCTCTTGGCAGCTAGGCGCGAATTGCGCCGGTGCTTTGAAGATTGCATAAAAGCCGCCGTGAGTACTGGTGCAACATGAAAATCTGTTGCGCACGTGTGGGACAGTAAATGCAGGCAAACAGGGGTTCTGCTGATTGTTTTTATAATCCACTTCGGTTAACTAGTATGGCAACCGAAATGTTTTCCTTTTAGAACAATGCTGAGATGCATTGATGTATGCGGTACTGGCGTACCGATTTTCTTCTAGGGAAATTTATATAACGCGTTAATTGCGTGAATGTCCTTGATGGGCAGATGCTTGATGTTAGATGCTATTTGCATAACCGAAAGGTAATGCAATCGGTAGGAGAATGCTTGGGGAAGTTATTGCGCTTGCATGGTAAAAATGATGAAATAAATGGAGCTTTAGGAGGGAAGATTTTGAGGTAGATTGAAAAGGTAGCAGTGGCGTTGGTAGATACGGCACAGTACTCCCCCCCCCCCCCCCCCCCCCCCCCCCCCCCCCCCCCCCCCCAGTGACATAGTCACGATATTGTTGGTAGGGCGAAGTAGTACTTAGAAGGCTGTAGTTAAGTGAGGTTGGCCGTACATGCGCCTTGTGGTGGCGCTCGGGTATGGCTTCGCGTGAGGGGGCCGCTATTTCTGTTTGGTATTCCTGCCGTAGAAGTTGAGGGTAGCTCCTCTGTAGCATCGGGGTTTGTGGTGGCCTTTGGGAGGTTGGCCTCCGAGAAACACGGTTTCAGTCTTTCTACGCTGACAGTGGTTGATCTGCCTTGGATCTCCACTTCGTACACTCGATCGCTGATTCGTTTTAGAATCTTATATGGCCCTTCGTAGGGGGGATCGAGTGGTTTCTTAACTTTGTCCACCCTGACGAAGACGTGCGTGCAGCTATGCAACTCAGGGTGGATAAACACTCTTTTGGTGCCATGTCGGGCTACGGGTTTTGCCCTGATCTTCCGCATCAGGTCGCGGAGGTAGCCTACGCTTTGTAGTTGGTCGTGTGGAGCTTCATTGTCCACAAATAGTTCGCCTGGCAAGACTAGGTTGGTGCCGTAGGTCAGTTCTGCAGCGGATGCGCCCAGATCCTCCTTGATACTTGTCCTCAATCCTAGAAGGACAGTGGGGAGGGTGTCGAACCATTGCGTGTCGTTATGACACATTAGAGAGGCTTTTAGCGACCTGTGCCAACGCTCTATCATCCCGTTGGATGAAGGGTGGTATGCGGTCGTACGACTTCTTTGACAGCCCAATAATTCAGTAAGCTGCTTGAAGATCGTGGCCTCGAACTGTGGACCTCGGTCTGATGTTAACGTTGCTGGTACGCCAAAACGTGTAACCCAAGTCGAGTAAAACGCTCTGGCGACACTCTCGGCGGTGACTACCCGTAGTGGCGTTGCTTCTGGCCACCGAGTAAAACGGTCAATCATGGTGAGGATGTAGGAGAATCCTCTCGAGGGTGTTAAGGGGCCCACAATATCTATGTGGACGTGTGTAAATCGAGCCTCGGGGAGTTTGAATTGCGCTGGCTCCAACACGTTGTGTCGGCTAATTTTGCAGCGCTGGCATTTAAGGCAGGCACGAGCCCAACTCGTGAGGTCTTTATTCATACGAGGCCATACGAACTTACGTCGAATGGCTGCAGCGGTTGCACGTCCGCTGGGGTGAGCCGGACCGTGAAAGGTCTCGAATACGCTCCTTCGCAGCTCTCCGGGAATATAGGGCCTGACTGTTCCCGTGGAGATATCACACCATATCTCGTCTGCGGATTGCTCGAGTGGGACCTTGCGCAGCTGAAGTGCTGTCTCTGCTTTGAGAAGAGACTCGAGCTGGTTGTCATTCTGCTGTGCTTGAGCTAGGTCGGCGTCGGCGATGGCGGCGCGTAGCTGAATGGTATCGATGTGGGATAAGGCGTCCGCGATAACATTCTGTTCCCCTGAGATGTGTTTGATCTCAGTGGTGTATTGACCTATCAGGTCGAGTTGCCGTTCCTGGCGTGGGGATGCATTCCCGGACCTCTTCCGGAATGCGTAGATCAGTGGCTTGTGATCCGTTCTGATTACTAGGGGGCGACCTTCTACCATGTGTCGGAAATACTTGACGGCGCTGTACATAACGAGTAACTCCCGGTCGTACGTGCTATATTTCCGCTCGGCCGTATTAAGTTTCCTTGAGAAGAAACCGAGCGGTTCCCAGTTTCCGTTGCATTCTTGCTCCCATGGCCGTGTCTGACGCGTCGCATTGGATGGCCAATGGTGCGCCCTCTGCGGGGTAGCGGAGTAGGGTAGCATTTGCCAGCTGTGCCTTGGAGTGACGGAATGCGTTGTCTGCAGCTTCCGTCCAGGCGATTGGGCGCTTGTCGTTCTTCTTTGCCCCCTTTAAGTACTCATTTGAAGGGGCCTGAATGTGTGCGGCGTTTCGTAGTGTGGGTCGGTAAAAGTTTAGCATACCCAGGAAACGGCGCAGCTCGCGAACGTTGGAGGGACGGGGAAATTGGGTTAGTGCTTCCACTCTGTCTGGAAGCGGGCGGATACCTTGGCTGTTGATATGGTAACCCAGGTAGGTAACATGCTCTTTGGCGAATTGGCATTTTTCTGGGTTTATTACGAGGCCAAATTGTCTGAGGCGTTCAAGGACCTGTCTGAGGTGTTGGTGATGCTCCGCAAGGTTCCGAGATGCTATTAGTATATCGTCAATATACGCGTAACAGCAATCCAGGCCGCGTAGTGCCGAATCGATATACCTCTGGAATGTCTGAGCTGCATTCCTGAGGCCAAACGTCATCACCTTGAATTCGAAGAGTCCGAAGGGGGTAATTACGGCGGTTTTGGGTACGTCTTCAGGTGCCACCGGAATCTGGTGGTATGCCCTGGTGAGGTCAAGAGTTGAGAAAACTGTACAACCACGCAACTTGTACGAATAGTCGTAAAGATGGGCTATTGGGTACCTGTCGGGAACTGTTACTGCGTTCAGCTGTCTATAATCACCGCATGGTCGCCATTCACCGTTGCGTTTTTTGACGAGGTGAAGTGGACTTGCCCAAGGGCTGACCGAGGGTTGACAGATGCCTCGCTCGAGCATATATTCGAATTCGGCGCGGGCTGCTCGCAATTTTTCGGCGGCCAGGCGACGTGGGCGCTGGCTCACCGGTGGGCCGCGTGTTTCTATGTGGTGAAACACGCCAGATCTGTGTTGTTGCTGGTTGGAGAGGAGAATTGTTGAATTGCGAAATTCTTCCAACAACGCGGGGATTGGGTCTGTAGAGTCCTCGGGTGGGTCGTTCGCCCCTATAGCTGCTTGCCGGGAGAGACGGGTTGAGACGTTGTGACTAACTAACCTCTTGTTGGCAGTGTCTACCAACAGGTTGTGTTTTCCTAATAGGTCAGATCCTATTAGGGGCTCGCTGACATCGGCTATCACGAAGTGCCAGGAGATAGGGCGTGGGAGACCCAGATCCAGTTTAAAAATTTTCCGCCCGTAAGTGGCTATGGGGGAGTTGTTCGCAGCGAACAACTGTAGGTGGCCCGGCACTCGGTTGCGCGGGGAGAAAGATCTAGGGATGACGGAAATGTCGGCGCCAGTGTCGACGGTGAAATTAATATTCGATCTAGAGTCCCTGATTGTTAACCGACTTATAATAGGGGTGCCGGCCGTTCGCACTCGAACGAGGTTCTGCGCGGGGGCTGGCCGCGTCCAGCTGCAAGGTTGCCTACAATTTCTGGCGTTTGCACCGAAACGTCTGTGGTATATGCACCGGGCCTGTGTCAGAGCGCCACTAGGCGTGTTTTGCCTGTTGTCTGGTGCGTTTTCGTTTGTGATTGGTGCTCCTCTGGGCGTGTTAAACTGCCATTGGGGGTTCCTCGTTTGTGGCCGTTGGTTATTAGAACGGTTTTGGATTGCGCGCTCGACATTTCGCATTTGGGCCCGCAGTTGGTTCAGGTCTCGCTCGAATCTCGAGAGCTTTGTTTGCTGGGTGCGCGGTTGAAATTCCTCACGGGAGGAAATCGTAGCTTGTGTTACCTCTCTTGGTGTGGCTTGTGTAAAAGGCGTTACTAGAGAAGTCCGGGGTGCTGTTAGTGATAAGGATTGATGCCGTGTAGGTGAAACGGCGTGTCGGTTAATCGCCGTGACCTGGTATGCTGGGGGTTCAGACTGTGGGTCTGAGCTTTCCATAATTGTGTCGGCTAGTTTCGCCAAATGACCCAAACTCTGGTTGGGTTGTACTATTAATGCCGCGCGAGCATATTGCGGGAGGCACCTCAGGAAATGAGGCCTAATTATGTCGTCCGAAATCTTGGTTCCAGCTATTGAGCGTAAATGTGTCAGAAAATTGGACGGACTCATTCCAGTAACATTTGTTTCGCTCGCCAAACGCTGCTGTCTGCTGCTCCTGGGCTCGTCCAGGGCATTTATGAGCGTCTCTTGCATGTTGCTGTAGGGATTTGGTTCTGTTGACCCAATTATGTGAGCAACATGCGTCCGTTGCGTGTGGTTTAGCACTCGCAACAATTCTACTGCGCGGACTTCCTCATCGTGCATGTCGGCAACCCTGAAGAAGCGTTCGGCTACGGCGAACCATAGCTCTGGGTCCTTCTCGTCGAAAGGAGGCAAGTGTATGCTATGGGAATGCGAGGTGTGCTCGATGCTGGAAGCGTCTACGAATGCTTGATCATCCGAGCACGGCTGGGTCTGCTCTTGCTGAGCTGCCTTAGACCTAGTAGAGCCGTTCATTTTTTCTATTTTGAAAGTAGGTGTTTAGCAACGGAATAAGAGGAAGAGAAGCGAAGGAATTTAATTGCTTGGTGGGGAGCGGGTAGAGTAAATCGTCGTAGACAACGACGTCAGGAAACTGAAGGTAGGGTGTGCGTGCGTGAACAATGATGTCACGGGAGTCGATGGAGTTGGGTAAGTAAAGGATTTACTACCTTGCCTAAACTGAAACAAAGGCTGTGACACTAGGAACAATTTAGACTAACGTCCGGGGTGGTGCAGTACAGTTTTCGGGGCCAATTGGAAGCTAAACTGGGGCGGCGGAGTATTCGCGCTAGTCCAATCCGGCCTGACTGAAAAGAAACCACGAAGTGAAGTGGTCCGGACGGCTGAATGGAGTCGAGCTTGAAAGAGTTGGTGGAGTCGGTTGCAGTCAGTGGTGTTGAAAAGAGGCGGATGAAGCTAAAAATAAGTCGAAGGGGTTGAAAAGTGTCGAAAAGAAGTTGCGAGAAGTTGAGCTGAGTCGTGTGCGTGCTGAGAAAGGTTGTGCGCTACTTAATACCCTGAAGGGGCTTACAAAATTTATTTTATTTTGCCTTTATCTCGTGCTGTTTAAGGATATAAATATATTTCTTCTTTTCTAATTTGTAACACAGGCTTTTATTTAAACAAATTTAATTTTGTTGTCAATATCATGTGAAGAAATTAGATACATAAACTTGTTTGCAAAAATTTTAAGGATACAATAAAATGATGACAAAAAAATTATGTTTCAAATATAAAGTTATAACAAAAAACAAAAACTGACATGGAATATTATTAAATGCTTCTAAGTAATGCTAATGGAGTCAAAGTAGGCAGTTGCGTTCAAATAAAAATAATCATAATAAGGCGATCAAATGGAAGAATGATTTTTATGAATTGTTCTCAATTAGCAACTGGTCGAAAAAGGAAAATATTAAATCGGAAGTACAATTAACGAAGATGTTGGTAAATAATTTCGTGTTTACTTTGTTGTTTTGTTTTTCACTTAGCATTTATTTCAGATACTCTATTATTTCGTTTTGAGTTATTTTACTCGTGTTGTTAATAATAAAAAAGGCACAAATTGTCTTAATTTTATTTGTATAGGCTGATGATTTGTTGCTTATTTATTTAAATAACTGCAGACAACATTTCGTCAACTGCAGGCTAATAATACATTTTCCTACCCAAGATATCTGTATTAAAATTTGAAATCCTTGCTAACCATCGTTTAATCTAATTACACATATAAGTATCTTTGCCAATCAGCCACGAAAGTAAAAAGGAAACAAACGTTTTACAGCTACAATGTTATTGATTTTGTTCTTCTTTTTTTGTCTCACTTTAATTTAGAATTATTATAAGCTTTATTTAATATCTCCAAAACAATCAGTTAAACACATAATAAAACTTTGACAAAAAGGAAATGTACGTTAAAATACAGTTGTTTTACCAAGGGAATAATTTCAAAACAGAAAGGAAGGATACCTGCTTAAATCCCTGGTGTTATTGATCGGATGCTCCTGGTGCTGGTGTAGTGTTGGGTAGTTGCTCCTGTTGTTCCTGTTTCCGGTGAATGTATATTGATACTCGGCAATTGCCGCCACAATCGCTTACTGCCACTGCGTTTCCGGAAGCACTCGGTTCGAGAAGATTGTCACAGTCGCGGCACCGAATAGTCACTGTTCCTTTAAATTTTTTAGGACACGGTTTTGATCCGACTCCGAATCAGAAAATTGTGTTTACTCGCGTCGAATGGTCACCAATTGTGGTGTATTTCACTTAATTATGTGCCGGCCTTGGCAAGGTTCATCAAGTGTCCTAACATAATAGTTCGGCAGAATTCCGAAGAACCTAGTTCACTCGCACGCCGTTAGTCAGTAGACAGGGAAAAACAAAATGCACTAGTGATGTTTGCGTCTTAATGTCCTTTTTTATTTTGGCTTAAATGTTATATTACAAGTTTCACAAATTTCATTCACAGGAAATCACATCGCTTCCACATACTCGATTTATTCGAAACAACTCGGGACTATTTTTCTATTCGTGGTTTCGTGCTTAACTTGACTCTCTATTTTAAAATTTAAGTAAAACGTTTTGCATGGTGCACTACTCGGTGTATCAAACTCGACTCCTTTACAACACTTTCATCGACTAAACTACTCTTGTGCGCGGATCACCTTGTTGGCTCGTGATGCGAGCTCATGGGTGGTCGAACCGTGGGAATGAAAATTCCTGAAAAAGCATCTTCGGGATAAATATTTGCAGTTGTCCAAATACTACGTTAGGGATTAGGATACATTTGGGATAATTACACAATGATGGTTGTGTTTACAACCATGTTAATTGTGTATTGCAATCCTAGGGAGTCATGGGTCGAATTCCAGTGTGAGTATTTACACTGGCATTGAATTCGGCTCTTGGCAGCTAGGCGCGAATTGCGCCGGTGCTTTGAAGATTGCATAAAAGCCGCCGTGAGTACTGGTGCAACATGAAAATCTGTTGCGCACGTGTGGGACAGTAAATGCAGGCAGACAGGGGTTCTGCTGATTGTTTTTATAATCCACTTCGGTTAACTAGTATGGCAACCGAAATGTTTTCCTTTTAGAACAATGCTGAGATGCATTGATGTATGCGGTACTGGCGTACCGAATTTCTTCTAGGGAAATTTATATAACGCGTTAATTGCGTGAATGTCCTTGATGGGCAGATGCTTGATGTTAGATGCTATTTGCATAACCGAAAGGTAATGCAATCGGTAGGAGAATGCTTGGGGAAGTTATTGCGCTTGCATGGTAAAAATGATGAAATAAATGGAGCTTTAGGAGGGAAGATTTTGAGGTAGATTGAAAAGGTAGCAGTGGCGTTGGTAGATACGCCACAACTCTCTTCGTGGTTGCTGTTAAAACTCGACGTAGGACTCGGTGTGTGTGGTTTGGCGGTTGGACAACGACTGGGTATGAATGAAAATGATTCATTCATTGCACCGTGGCGGTGCGTCATAGTAAAACTAGGCTCGCTGCGAATTACGGGGAATTGTGGACGAGTTGCTATGCTCGCATAAGAACTCAGTTCCAACGAATTCTGGCCGTACAGGCTGGGTTGACTTCGTTGGTTGGGTGTACCGGGAAATTGGTTTGGGCGACGCGAGCGAGTATAGGCAAGCATTTTCTGGGGAAATTGGAATGGCTTGGGTGCAAGCAAGGGATATCGTTTAGATAGAAATGTTAACCGAAATAATTTCGGGGAAATGTGCGCGGTTTATTTGGTTGGTAATGTTCCGTTGAGGATTTGGATATACGCTTTGGTAAGGCATATGAACTTCGGAGAAATGTGTGCGGCTTGGTATACTTGCTGATGTTCCGTTGAGGATTGAATATGCGTTTGCTATGGCATACGAATTTCGGGGAAATGTGGGTTGCTTGGTTGCGTTGAGAAGTATATATAATTGACCGAAGCGATTTTGGGAAAAGAATGCTGAATTGATTAGAATATATTCGGTTGAATTATATTCTGTTGGAGGTTTGGAAAAATGTTTTGTTGCAGATTGGGAGATGTATGCTATTGGTGAGATGTATGCTATTGCGGATTGGGTTTTTGCCTGTTTGCAGGTTAGGGTTGTGGGTTGGTTCTCCGTGTGATGTGGAGAACCCCCACAGGTCTACTTCTTGATCTTTGTATCGTGTGGTGGGATTCGAAGGACTGTGCTTTTATTTCATTCGTTCACCAGTAGCATGGTTTTCTTCCATCCGTGGGTATCCCTCAGATGAAAGATGCCTTTGGCGTGCGCCTTATTGATTCGCTTGCATAGCTTGCTGTGTTTGAGAAAAAAATCGAAGTAATTGAAAAAAAAAAAATTAACGGAACAGGTAGATAATATCTACTCGACCCAATTTTCAGATAACTAAATACATTAGTCACACTTCGGCTGAGTTAACCCTTAAGATTATTGCTGTGAATGTTAATTCACTCATCCGCATGGAAAGAATGGATAATCTGAGCAATCTGTTGGAAGCCAAATGCCCAGATGTGCTTTTGGCCAGCGAAACTAAGCTAAACCAAAGACACAAGTTGGGCTACAAAAATTATAAAGTTATAAGACGAGATCGTCCAAACTTCGCTCAAGCGGCTAGAGTCACGATCCTAATCAAAAATGTTCTGCAACAGAGGGTCGTGCTAGATGCTGGAAGCCTGCATTATAGATATTCCTTTGAAAAGTCAAAGGCATCTATATGTAGTCTCTGTTTACGCTTCTGAAGGTCCACAGTACGCACAGTTTATCAATGAACTTGATACGTCTTTCCGAGGTGTCAAGTCAGACTCGAAAAATAATTACTTCTTTATGGCGGGAGATTTCAATGCCAAGCACAGTGTTTGGCGTAATTTTATCTCGACCACAAGAGGCAATGCTCCTTATTGATTTGTTTTGTAAATTTATAACAATTTACTCACCTGGGTGGTGTGAGTGGATTCTCTATCACTATTATTAAATATTAGAGTATGGGATATTAAAGTATTGGCATTTTGCGTACAGCATACATGTTAAGTGTACGCGAATATTAGAGCATGGGATACATGCGTATAACATACATGTTATATGTATGGAAATGTTAGACTATGGGAATTTGCTTGTAACACTAGTATCAAAGTTCAAGGAAATTTTATAGAAATATTTTAGAGCGGATATTATGACCACCATTGTTTGTCCCTGCTGGTAGTTGCTGTTTTGGATCTTTAACTCCTGTTCTGTACCTCCCACCTTCGAGTATCAGACTCACAACCACGTAACACTGGATTTCACAATATAATTAAATATATATGTATTTATGGTATTCACGTGGTTGTTGTGTGGAGTCTTGTATTATTTCTTATATTACGTGGAGATATATTGTGCTGCGCCATTTCCTACGTATTTATTTTTTTGTTTACTGTTTAAATTTCTTATGGTTCTTAATTCTTACAGTTTTCTGTTTAAATTTCTTACGGTTTTGATTGCACAATATTTAACTGTCTCAATTTATGTGAAGCAAAATAGTGCTTATGCCAAAATGTTCTAGTAAATTACTAAATTGTTATTGTTGGTATTCAAGGTTTTCGTGACCTGTGTACTTATTTCCTCACCCTGATCCACCAGATACATCCTCACACTTGGATTCACCCGTACGTCTGCCCCCCTTCGAAATATTTCTTGCGCCGAGACAAAGTCGCGGGAACTTACCACGAAATAGGAGTTACCTGCTGCACCTTAATTTGATGGTCTTTTAAGCGGCTGGTATCAGAATGGCGTTTTCCTTTTTGTTCAGCCTTTAACAATTGCTGCTTACTACACCTCTCGTAATTCCCATTGATTAATAAAAAGAGTTCATAATTCGGTTTTCAGCACTGTTTTTATTTTGTTATTTTACTGTTATTAAATTGAACACTAAGGTTTGGTTTTTTTTCATATTGATTTATTTTTAAGTTCTTCTTTCTATTATTTTATATATATTTCTCCGTTGTCTTTTGTTTTGTTTTACATATGTGGGATTACTGTCTTAGTATTCACATATAATATATAACAATTTTTTTGCACAATAAACTCTTTAGATGAACCACTGACGAACATCCACTAGCCGACAACCACTTGCTTACACTGACTAATCCTGACTGACGCTACTGACTCACTCCTACCCAACAACAGGTACTCTCTCCATGATCGCCCATTTTCGATCGCACACTCGTCCTCATTCTCCCATTTCCTCGCCCATTAAGGTGAATAAATTCTTGGGGATCTACTCAACAGTCAATGAACTCAGGCAGAATGGGGAAAATGCAACGGAAGGCATAACGATTTAGGCGTTGACGTGGTTTCGCTTGAAACGAAAAGCGAAATCAAGAGGGCGACTGCATGACCTCGATTCACCAAAAATGCACTCCGATGGAGAGGGTTGAAAAGTATACTCAAGCATAGTTTTCACCTGACGTATATTTTATTCCCAAGCGAATGCTGTACTATAAGATACAAGTAGGAGCGGATGCCGCTTGGGATCATCTTCTGCGTGGGAATGCTCAAAAAGAATTGGTGATAGATGAGAGTGTGGGTATTGGTATTTGCTAGTGGCGTAAACACGGACGCGGATCCTGTTGGCAAGTGAGCAAAAATGGGTATTTTTCCTTTTATTGCAGTCAGCGTACGTGTGTCCCGTCTTTTTGCAATAACTGCATATTAAACGAGTATTGCCTGTCGGGCGTCCTCCTGACCACTGAGTTGGTGTTAATCCCTTTGTTGCTTCATATTTGGGCTGTTGGGATTGTCCTATTTCTTCCCTTTTATGAGGTGTTCTCCATGGAGTTGGTTGCATGTATGGGACCATTCTTGTTTCCTGTATCGGTTGTGTGGGGGTTTTCGAACGTTCAATATAACCAGAGACATTTGGTTTTTGGGTTGGAATTGAGTGTTGGAGTGGTTTGGTCGTGTAATATGGATCATAAGGGGGTTCAACTGTTGTCAGCTGCTTCTCCCCGTTGGTATGAGGTGTTCCATTCCTTCTCCGCTGTTGTTTTTTTATGGTGATTTATTTGTGGAGTCACTGATTTTTGTTTAATTTGTTCTTTTATTTTAATTTTAACTGTTCGAGTGTTTTTTTTTGTGTGTGTTTGGGTGTTTTTCACTGATTTATTGTGTTTAAAATGTTGTTTTTTTGTTAATTTGTGTTGTTTTTAAATCACTTATTTTGTGTGGGAGCTTTGTCGTTCTTTTTTTGACACAAGGCTTTTCAAGCTCTTATGAGATGTTAATCTCGGGCTTCCTTGGGCTCACCGGCTGCGCCATTTGTAGTACTTTTCTGTAGTCAATCCTTTCAAAAACCACACACACTTTAAATAAAACACGCCTTTTTTAATTTTCTTTAACTGAATTTTGATGATTTACGTTTATGTTTTGTTTGACATACACAAGTCTTTTTGTTCACCATGCACTTTACATTTATTGCTCAATAGATAATCAAACAGGTCCGGACTTACAATTTAGATATTTATGTTATTATTGTTTATATAAACTTTATTTTCGCTATTTATATAGCAGAGTTCAGGCATCAACGTTTAATACTGTTTCCTTTTTAAATATATTTTAAATCACTCTTTCAAAACGTAACGTAAGCATCTACCGCAGTTAAGGCACTCCTTTTCAAACTCCGACAACTTCTTTAATTTTTCAAACACCAACTCTCAACGGACCATTCTCGTCCAATTTCCAAAACCAACTCCTGCGCCGTCTCCGCGAATCGTCTAGAACCAACTCGTTTCACGTAGACTTTTTTTCATCCTGAAGATCGAAGGAAGTCATTTTTTCTGCTTGGCCCTTTTGCCAGCCGCTATTTCCTTTATTTATATTTCCCGGCTTGGGATCAAAAGAGGAAACACAGGAAAAATCAACAGAGGATCGTGCTAATGCACATTTATAATCCTCTATGTTGTTAGGTGCTAAACGAATGTGCAATTCGTTTTATGGTGCCTGTTGTTTGTTTTAGCCGAATCGGCAAGGATCCCTTTTGTGAGAAAACGATAGGGAATACAAATAGAGAATTGTGCTAATGAACATTTCTGATTCTCTATGTTGTTTATTGTAGCCGAATGGGCAAGAATCTTTTCAGTGGGAAATCGATACAAAGACGAATGTTTGCCTTTTGTTTGTTTTAACTCAATTTGGTTAAAACGTTAACTGGCGCTGATTGTTTTAATGGTTTCAGGTAACCATTTTTCTAAGGAGTCATAAAATTGCTGACGCGTATTTTTAGGACTCTCATCGATTTTGTTTGGATGACGGCATCTGGCCAGCACATTTGGCTCTTAGGGGTTTGTGTGGTGAACCCTTGGTTCAATGATGAATAGTAAAATTTGCCTGCTGGCAATGGTACAAAGTCTCTCTTTTACATTTTCTTTCGTTCAGTTTCTTTCATGAACGAAGTCGAATCTGGGGAAAAAGGGTCATCTTCCTCTCCAGGTACCTGAAAGCCAGCAACGCGTCAGTGTACTTTCGCCAATCACAATCGGGCAGCTGCTATCGTTGCTCGATTTTGGTTTATGGCTTG
This sequence comes from Microdon myrmicae, assembly GCA_963931805.1. Classification (NCBI taxonomy): domain Eukaryota; kingdom Metazoa; phylum Arthropoda; class Insecta; order Diptera; family Syrphidae; genus Microdon; species Microdon myrmicae. The sequence goes on from OZ007502.1 coordinate 41,511,795, forward strand.
TGCCACAAGAATTTATTCTTCTTAGCAGCTGCTGATTGCTTGATTTGATCTCAGAATCGTCACGTCGAGTATTTGCTATATTTGCTTGGTAACGATTCTGGAATCGTTATATTAGACAACCGCAATTGCAGTTGCTAGATATGTAGGATGACGATTTTTGGCAATCTTTTAGGATAATGGGAAAATGGGATAATGGATGGAATATATCTGATAAGTGGGTTTAGATTAACATGTCGATAAATCTAATATATCAGATAGATATTTAATATGGGGATGGGTATAGATTAATATGGGGATAAATCTAATATATGAAATAGATATTTAATATGGGGATGGGTATATTGGGATTGTGGGAGGATGGTAGGGCTTCGGGAGCACCACACGATCATTATTTGGTAAAATAATATCAAATTCAAGATTTGATGAACTGCTGCTGCTTTCTTTTTTAATTATTGCTCAGCTTGAAGTGAATGTTCTTGAAAGACGAAAATGCAATTAGTATTCGCCTTCGTATTTATTTACGTTATCTTCTTCACTCATATTATCTCCTTTTACATTTCGCTTCTTTCGAATTTTTATGTACTCGAACCTTATTTTCATTTTTCTGTCGGCAGCTTGTTTCTTTCTCTCTTGGTCTTTTTCATCGTTTATTTCATCATCAACCATTAACATTGGTGCAAATTTCCAATCATTTTTATCGGCGATAAACATAAACATCCTCACACTTGGATTCACCCGTACGTCTGCCCCCCTTCGAAATATTTCTTGCGCCGAGACAAAGTCGCGGGAACTTACCACGAAATAGGAGTTACCTGCTGCACCTTAATTTGATGGTCTTTTAAGCGGCTGGTATCAGAATGGCGTTTTCCTTTTTGTTCAGCCTTTAACAATTGCTGCTTACTACACCTCTCGTAATTCCCATTGATTAATAAAAAGAGTTCATAATTCGGTTTTCAGCACTGTTTTTATTTTGTTATTTTACTGTTATTAAATTGAACACTAAGGTTTGGTTTTTTTTCATATTGATTTATTTTTAAGTTCTTCTTTCTATTATTTTATATATATTTCTCCGTTGTCTTTTGTTTTGTTTTACATATGTGGGATTACTGTCTTAGTATTCACATATAATATATAACAATTTTTTTGCACAATAAACTCTTTAGATGAACCACTGACGAACATCCACTAGCCGACAACCACTTGCTTACACTGACTAATCCTGACTGACGCTACTGACTCACTCCTACCCAACAACAGGTACTCTCTCCATGATCGCCCATTTTCGATCGCACACTCGTCCTCATTCTCCCATTTCCTCGCCCATTAAGGTGAATAAATTCTTGGGGATCTACTCAACAGTCAATGAACTCAGGCAGAATGGGGAAAATGCAACGGAAGGCATAACGATTTAGGCGTTGACGTGGTTTCGCTTGAAACGAAAAGCGAAATCAAGAGGGCGACTGCATGACCTCGATTCACCAAAAATGCACTCCGATGGAGAGGGTTGAAAAGTATACTCAAGCATAGTTTTCACCTGACGTATATTTTATTCCCAAGCGAATGCTGTACTATAAGATACAAGTAGGAGCGGATGCCGCTTGGGATCATCTTCTGCGTGGGAATGCTCAAAAAGAATTGGTGATAGATGAGAGTGTGGGTATTGGTATTTGCTAGTGGCGTAAACACGGACGCGGATCCTGTTGGCAAGTGAGCAAAAATGGGTATTTTTCCTTTTATTGCAGTCAGCGTACGTGTGTCCCGTCTTTTTGCAATAACTGCATATTAAACGAGTATTGCCTGTCGGGCGTCCTCCTGACCACTGAGTTGGTGTTAATCCCTTTGTTGCTTCATATTTGGGCTGTTGGGATTGTCCTATTTCTTCCCTTTTATGAGGTGTTCTCCATGGAGTTGGTTGCATGTATGGGACCATTCTTGTTTCCTGTATCGGTTGTGTGGGGGTTTTCGAACGTTCAATATAACCAGAGACATTTGGTTTTTGGGTTGGAATTGAGTGTTGGAGTGGTTTGGTCGTGTAATATGGATCATAAGGGGGTTCAACTGTTGTCAGCTGCTTCTCCCCGTTGGTATGAGGTGTTCCATTCCTTCTCCGCTGTTGTTTTTTTATGGTGATTTATTTGTGGAGTCACTGATTTTTGTTTAATTTGTTCTTTTATTTTAATTTTAACTGTTCGAGTGTTTTTTTTTGTGTGTGTTTGGGTGTTTTTCACTGATTTATTGTGTTTAAAATGTTGTTTTTTTGTTAATTTGTGTTGTTTTTAAATCACTTATTTTGTGTGGGAGCTTTGTCGTTCTTTTTTTGACACAAGGCTTTTCAAGCTCTTATGAGATGTTAATCTCGGGCTTCCTTGGGCTCACCGGCTGCGCCATTTGTAGTACTTTTCTGTAGTCAATCCTTTCAAAAACCACACACACTTTAAATAAAACACGCCTTTTTTAATTTTCTTTAACTGAATTTTGATGATTTACGTTTATGTTTTGTTTGACATACACAAGTCTTTTTGTTCACCATGCACTTTACATTTATTGCTCAATAGATAATCAAACAGGTCCGGACTTACAATTTAGATATTTATGTTATTATTGTTTATATAAACTTTATTTTCGCTATTTATATAGCAGAGTTCAGGCATCAACGTTTAATACTGTTTCCTTTTTAAATATATTTTAAATCACTCTTTCAAAACGTAACGTAAGCATCTACCGCAGTTAAGGCACTCCTTTTCAAACTCCGACAACTTCTTTAATTTTTCAAACACCAACTCTCAACGGACCATTCTCGTCCAATTTCCAAAACCAACTCCTGCGCCGTCTCCGCGAATCGTCTAGAACCAACTCGTTTCACGTAGACTTTTTTTCATCCTGAAGATCGAAGGAAGTCATTTTTTCTGCTTGGCCCTTTTGCCAGCCGCTATTTCCTTTATTTATATTTCCCGGCTTGGGATCAAAAGAGGAAACACAGGAAAAATCAACAGAGGATCGTGCTAATGCACATTTATAATCCTCTATGTTGTTAGGTGCTAAACGAATGTGCAATTCGTTTTATGGTGCCTGTTGTTTGTTTTAGCCGAATCGGCAAGGATCCCTTTTGTGAGAAAACGATAGGGAATACAAATAGAGAATTGTGCTAATGAACATTTCTGATTCTCTATGTTGTTTATTGTAGCCGAATGGGCAAGAATCTTTTCAGTGGGAAATCGATACAAAGACGAATGTTTGCCTTTTGTTTGTTTTAACTCAATTTGGTTAAAACGTTAACTGGCGCTGATTGTTTTAATGGTTTCAGGTAACCATTTTTCTAAGGAGTCATAAAATTGCTGACGCGTATTTTTAGGACTCTCATCGATTTTGTTTGGATGACGGCATCTGGCCAGCACATTTGGCTCTTAGGGGTTTGTGTGGTGAACCCTTGGTTCAATGATGAATAGTAAAATTTGCCTGCTGGCAATGGTACAAAGTCTCTCTTTTACATTTTCTTTCGTTCAGTTTCTTTCATGAACGAAGTCGAATCTGGGGAAAAAGGGTCATCTTCCTCTCCAGGTACCTGAAAGCCAGCAACGCGTCAGTGTACTTTCGCCAATCACAATCGGGCAGCTGCTATCGTTGCTCGATTTTGGTTTATGGCTTGTGCCACAAGAATTTATTCTTCTTAGCAGCTGCTGATTGCTTGATTTGATCTCAGAATCGTCACGTCGAGTATTTGCTATATTTGCTTGGTAACGATTCTGGAATCGTTATATTAGACAACCGCAATTGCAGTTGCTAGATATGTAGGATGACGATTTTTGGCAATCTTTTAGGATAATGGGAAAATGGGATAATGGATGGAATATATCTGATAAGTGGGTTTAGATTAACATGTCGATAAATCTAATATATCAGATAGATATTTAATATGGGGATGGGTATAGATTAATATGGGGATAAATCTAATATATGAAATAGATATTTAATATGGGGATGGGTATATTGGGATTGTGGGAGGATGGTAGGGCTTCGGGAGCACCACACGATCATTATTTGGTAAAATAATATCAAATTCAAGATTTGATGAACTGCTGCTGCTTTCTTTTTTAATTATTGCTCAGCTTGAAGTGAATGTTCTTGAAAGACGAAAATGCAATTAGTATTCGCCTTCGTATTTATTTACGTTATCTTCTTCACTCATATTATCTCCTTTTACATTTCGCTTCTTTCGAATTTTTATGTACTCGAACCTTATTTTCATTTTTCTGTCGGCAGCTTGTTTCTTTCTCTCTTGGTCTTTTTCATCGTTTATTTCATCATCAACCATTAACATTGGTGCAAATTTCCAATCATTTTTATCGGCGAATGGGCAATCTGTAAGAAAGTAATCTACTCTCGACCTTTTTCTGCAATTACTGTCAGCCTGTCCCACTAGCGTTATATTACCTCCAATTGCTTCTATTTTTATGCGCTAACCTTTCTCAATACCTCCGATTTGCAAATCTTGTATTTTGTTTGATGATTCACCGTTTAAAATTTTTGCCAATAGTGTTCGGTTTCCATCTTCTGGTGTCACATAAATGTCTAATACATTTCCAATTATTGTGACATCTCCAAACGATAATTCTCGCCATGCTTGCATACAAGTACAAAACTTGTGACCATCTTTTAAAGTTTCACATCAAAACATGACTATTTCACAGGTCTACAACAAATACAACTCTTCCGTAATAAAGTATGGAATAATCTCCCCAACGGTTTCACATTCAACCTGAACCGAACTTTATGCTCCTTAAAATGCTTTATAAAATATATATATATATATTGTGTGAGACTTTTTGTTTTACTATTATATATATATAAATATATATGTGTGTGTATATGTAAATATATATATATATATATAATAGTAAAACAAAAAGTCTCACACAATTAACTTATCCACACTTTAATCTTGAACGCGGATCATCCAAATCTAAGAAATAATTCACATACTGATAAGAAAGAATCCCAGACCACGACGCCAGCGCAACAACGCCATCACACAAACACACACACTCCCCAAAAATATACCTTGGCAACGGCACACCCCCGCAAACCACCAAAATCTATACACCTTCAAACAAACCCCGCCGATAACAGTGTCACAACTTACCCAATTCCCCCCTCCCCGTGATGATACCGGCCCAACAATCACCGCTTACACTAAAAATATTTCGCTACAGTTGATGACCACAACTGATAACAGCACCACAATCCAAACGACGATGCATCACTTTCATACAAACCGTCGAACACCCAGGTGACGTATGTCGGAAACTTTTCAGTACACCGACATACGCGGAGTTCCCAGGCCAAATCGTCGCAATACCTACTTACACGATAATAATTTCACAACAACACCACAATCCAAACGACGACGGCGACGACGACATAACAATTTCACAGCAACACCACAACCCAAACGACGACGATCAATCGCTTTCATACAAACCAACAAACAACTTCAACCTGATGCCGCTCACACAAAAAATATTTCACTACAACTCAAGATGACCACTACTGATAACAGCACCACAACCCAAACGACGGAACACACCGGTGACGTAGGTCGGGAACTTCCAGACCACCCATGTATGCGGAGTTCCCAGGCCACATCGTCCCAATACCTACTTACACGATAACAATTTCACAACAACACCACAACCCAAACGACGTCGACCATGCATCATTTTCATACAATATTTCACTGCAACTGAAAATGACCACTACTGATAGCAGCACCACAACCCAAACGACAAACACACCGGTGACGTGGGTCGGAAACTTCCAGACCACCCATGTATGCGAAGTTCTCAGGCCACATCGTCCCAATACCTACTTACACGATAACAATTTCACAACAACACCACAACCCAAACGACGTCGACCATGCATCATTTTCATACAATATTTCACTAGAACTGAAAATGACCACTACTGATAGCAGCACCCCAACCCAAACGACAAACACACCGGTGACGTGGGTCGGAAACTTCCAGACCACCCATGTATGCGAAGTTCTCAGGCCACATCGTCCCAATACTTACTTACACGATAACAATTTCACAACAACACCACAATCCAAACGATAACGGCGACGACGACATAACAATTTCACAGCAACACCACAACCCAAACGACGACGATCAATCGCTTTCATACAAACCAACAAACAACTTCAACCTGATGCCGCTCACACAAGAAATATTTCACTACAACTCAAGATGACCACTACTGATAACAGCACCACAACCCAAACGACGGAACACACCGGTGACGTAGGTCGGGAACTTCCAGACCACCCATGTATGCGGAGTTCCCAGGCCACATCGTCCCAATACCTACTTACACGATAACAATTTCACAACAACACCACAACCCAAACGACGTCGACCATGCATCGTTTTCATACAATATTTCACTGCAACTGAAAATGACCACTACTGATAGCAGCACCACAACCCAAACGACAAACACACCGGTGGCGTGGGTCGGGAACTTCCAGACCACCCATGTATGCGAAGTTCTCAGGCCACATCGTCCCAATACCTACTTACACGATAACAATTTCACAACAACACCACAACCCAAACGACGTCGACCATGCATCATTTTCATACAATATTTCACTACAACTGAAAATGACCACTACTGATAGCAGCACCACAACCCAAACGACAAACACACCGGTGACGTGGGTCGGAAACTTCCAGACCACCCATGTATGCGAAGTTCTCAGGCCACATCGTCCCAATACTTACACGATAACAATTTCACAACAACACCACAATCCAAACGATAACGGCGACGACGACATAACAATTTCACAGCAACACCACAACCCAAACGACGACGATCAATCGCTTTCATACAAACCAACAAACAACTTCAACCTGATGCCGCTCACACAAAAAATATTTCACTACAACTCAAGATGACCACTACTGATAGCAGCACCACAACCCAAACGACAAACACACCGGTGACGTGGGTCGGAAACTTCCAGACCACCCATGTATGCGAAGTTCTCAGGCCACATCGTCCCAATACCTACTTACACGATAACAATTTCACAACAACACCACAACCCAAACGACGTCGACCATGCATCATTTTCATACAATATTTCACTACAACTGAAAATGACCACTACTGATAGCAGCACCACAACCCAAACGACAAACACACCGGTGACGTGGGTCGGAAACTTCCAGACCACCCATGTATGCGAAGTTCTCAGGCCACATCGTCCCAATACTTACTTACACGATAACAATTTCACAACAACACCACAATCCAAACGATAACGGCGACGACGACATAACAATTTCACAGCAACACCACAACCCAAACGACGACGATCAATCGCTTTCATACAAACCCACAAACAACTTCAACCTGATGCCGCTCACACAAAAAATATTTCACTACAACTCAAGATGACCACTACTGATAACAGCACCACAACCCAAACGACGGAACACACCGGTGACGTAGGTCGGGAACTTCCAGACCACCCATGTATGCGGAGTTCCCAGGCCACATCGTCCCAATACCTACTTACACGATAACAATTTCACAACAACACCACAACCCAAACGACGTCGACCATGCATCATTTTCATACAATATTTCACTACAACTGAAAATGACCACTACTGATAGCAGCACCACAACCCAAACGACGGAACACACCGGTGACGTAGGTCGGGAACTTCCAGACCACCCATGTATGCGGAGTTCCCAGGCCACATCGTCCCAATACCTACTTACACGATAACAATTTCACAACAACACCACAACCCAAACGACGTCGACCATGCATCATTTTCATACAATATTTCACTACAACTGAAAATGACCACTACTGATAGCAGCACCACAACCGAAACGACAAACAAACCGGTGACGTGGGTCGGAAACTTCCAGACCACCCATGTATGCGAAGTTCTCAGGCCACATCGTCCCAATACCTACTTACACGATAACAATTTCACAACAACACCACAACCCAAACGACGTCGACCATGCATCATTTTCATACAATATTTCACTACAACTGAAAATGACCACTACTGATAGCAGCACCACAACCCAAACGACAAACACACCGGTGACGTGGGTCGGAAACTTCCAGACCACCCATGTATGCGAAGTTCTCAGGCCACATCGTCCCAATACTTACTTACACGATAACAATTTCACAACAACACCACAATCCAAACGATAACGGCGACGACGACATAACAATTTCACAGCAACACCACAACCCAAACGACGACGATCAATCGCTTTCATACAAACCAACAAACAACTTCAACCTGATGCCGCTCACACAAAAAATATTTCACTACAACTCAAGATGACCACTACTGATAACAGCACCACAACCCAAACGACGGAACACACCGGTGACGTAGGTCGGGAACTTCCAGACCACCCATGTATGCGGAGTTCCCAGGCCACATCGTCCCAATACCTACTTACACGATAACAATTTCACAACAACACCACAACCCAAACGACGTCGACCATGCATCGTTTTCATACAATATTTCACTGCAACTGAAAATGACCACTACTGATAGCAGCACCACAACCCAAACGACAAACACACCGGTGGCGTGGGTCGGGAACTTCCAGACCACCCATGTATGCGAAGTTCTCAGGCCACATCGTCCCAATACCTACTTACACGATAACAATTTCACAACAACACCACAACCCAAACGACGTCGACCATGCATCATTTTCATACAATATTTCACTACAACTGAAAATGACCACTACTGATAGCAGCACCACAACCCAAACGACAAACACACCGGTGACGTGGGTCGGAAACTTCCAGACCACCCATGTATGCGGAGTTCCCAGGCCACATCGTCCCAATACCTACTTACACGATAACAATTTCACAACAACACCACAACCCAAACGACGTCGACCATGCATCATTTTCATACAATATTTCACTGCAACTGAAAATGACCACTACTGATAGCAGCACCACAACCCAAACGACGGAACACACCGGTGACGTAGGTCGGGAACTTCCAGACCACCCATGTATGCGGAGTTCCCAGGCCACATCGTCCCAATACCTACTTACACGATAACAATTTCACAACAACACCACAACCCAAACGACGTCGACCATGCATCATTTTCATACAATATTTCACTACAACTGAAAATGACCACTACTGATAGCAGCACCACAACCCAAACGACGGAACACACCGGTGACGTAGGTCGGGAACTTCCAGACCACCCATGTATGCGGAGTTCCCAGGCCACATCGTCCCAATACCTACTTACACGATAACAATTTCACAACAACACCACAACCCAAACGACGTCGACCATGCATCATTTTCATACAATATTTCACTACAACTGAAAATGACCACTACTGATAGCAGCACCACAACCGAAACGACAAACAAACCGGTGACGTGGGTCGGAAACTTCCAGACCACCCATGTATGCGAAGTTCTCAGGCCACATCGTCCCAATACCTACTTACACGATAACAATTTCACAACAACACCACAACCCAAACGACGTCGACCATGCATCATTTTCATACAATATTTCACTACAACTGAAAATGACCACTACTGATAGCAGCACCACAACCCAAACGACAAACACACCGGTGACGTGGGTCGGAAACTTCCAGACCACCCATGTATGCGAAGTTCTCAGGCCACATCGTCCCAATACTTACACGATAACAATTTCACAACAACACCACAATCCAAACGATAACGGCGACGACGACATAACAATTTCACAGCAACACCACAACCCAAACGACGACGATCAATCGCTTTCATACAAACCAACAAACAACTTCAACCTGATGCCGCTCACACAAAAAATATTTCACTACAACTCAAGATGACCACTACTGATAACAGCACCACAACCCAAACGACGGAACACACCGGTGACGTAGGTCGGGAACTTCCAGACCACCCATGTATGCGGAGTTCCCAGGCCACATCGTCCCAATACCTACTTACACGATAACAATTTCACAACAACACCACAACCCAAACGACGTCGACCATGCATCGTTTTCATACAATATTTCACTGCAACTGAAAATGACCACTACTGATAGCAGCACCACAACCCAAACGACAAACACACCGGTGACGTGGGTCGGAAACTTCCAGACCACCCATGTATGCGGAGTTCCCAGGCCACATCGTCCCAATACCTACTTACACGATAACAATTTCACAACAACACCACAACCCAAACGACGTCGACCATGCATCATTTTCATACAATATTTCACTGCAACTGAAAATGACCACTACTGATAGCAGCACCACAACCCAAACGACGGAACACACCGGTGACGTAGGTCGGGAACTTCCAGACCACCCATGTATGCGGAGTTCCCAGGCCACATCGTCCCAATACCTACTTACACGATAACAATTTCACAACAACACCACAACCCAAACGACGTCGACCATGCATCATTTTCATACAATATTTCACTACAACTGAAAATGACCACTACTGATAGCAGCACCACAACCCAAACGACGGAACACACCGGTGACGTAGGTCGGGAACTTCCAGACCACCCATGTATGCGGAGTTCCCAGGCCACATCGTCCCAATACCTACTTACACGATAACAATTTCACAACAACACCACAACCCAAACGACGTCGACCATGCATCATTTTCATACAATATTTCACTACAACTGAAAATGACCACTACTGATAGCAGCACCACAACCCAAACGACGGAACACACCGGTGACGTAGGTCGGGAACTTCCAGACCACCCATGTATGCGGAGTTCCCAGGCCACATCGTCCCAATACCTACTTACACGATAACAATTTCACAACAACACCACAACCCAAACGACGTCGACCATGCATCATTTTCATACAATATTTCACTACAACTGAAAATGACCACTACTGATAGCAGCACCACAACCGAAACGACAAACAAACCGGTGACGTGGGTCGGAAACTTCCAGACCACCCATGTATGCGAAGTTCTCAGGCCACATCGTCCCAATACCTACTTACACGATAACAATTTCACAACAACACCACAACCCAAACGACGTCGACCATGCATCATTTTCATACAATATTTCACTACAACTGAAAATGACCACTACTGATAGCAGCACCACAACCCAAACGACAAACACACCGGTGACGTGGGTCGGAAACTTCCAGACCACCCATGTATGCGAAGTTCTCAGGCCACATCGTCCCAATACTTACTTACACGATAACAATTTCACAACAACACCACAATCCAAACGATAACGGCGACGACGACATAACAATTTCACAGCAACACCACAACCCAAACGACGACGATCAATCGCTTTCATACAAACCAACAAACAACTTCAACCTGATGCCGCTCACACAAAAAATATTTCACTACAACTCAAGATGACCACTACTGATAACAGCACCACAACCCAAACGACGGAACACACCGGTGACGTAGGTCGGGAACTTCCAGACCACCCATGTATGCGGAGTTCCCAGGCCACATCGTCCCAATACCTACTTACACGATAACAATTTCACAACAACACCACAACCCAAACGACGTCGACCATGCATCGTTTTCATACAATATTTCACTGCAACTGAAAATGACCACTACTGATAGCAGCACCACAACCCAAACGACAAACACACCGGTGGCGTGGGTCGGGAACTTCCAGACCACCCATGTATGCGAAGTTCTCAGGCCACATCGTCCCAATACCTACTTACACGATAACAATTTCACAACAACACCACAACCCAAACGACGTCGACCATGCATCATTTTCATACAATATTTCACTACAACTGAAAATGACCACTACTGATAGCAGCACCACAACCCAAACGACAAACACACCGGTGACGTGGGTCGGAAACTTCCAGACCACCCATGTATGCGGAGTTCCCAGGCCACATCGTCCCAATACCTACTTACACGATAACAATTTCACAACAACACCACAACCCAAACGACGTCGACCATGCATCATTTTCATACAATATTTCACTGCAACTGAAAATGACCACTACTGATAGCAGCACCACAACCCAAACGACGGAACACACCGGTGACGTAGGTCGGGAACTTCCAGACCACCCATGTATGCGGAGTTCCCAGGCCACATCGTCCCAATACCTACTTACACGATAACAATTTCACAACAACACCACAACCCAAACGACGTCGACCATGCATCATTTTCATACAATATTTCACTACAACTGAAAATGACCACTACTGATAGCAGCACCACAACCCAAACGACGGAACACACCGGTGACGTAGGTCGGGAACTTCCAGACCACCCATGTATGCGGAGTTCCCAGGCCACATCGTCCCAATACCTACTTACACGATAACAATTTCACAACAACACCACAACCCAAACGACGTCGACCATGCATCATTTTCATACAATATTTCACTACAACTGAAAATGACCACTACTGATAGCAGCACCACAACCGAAACGACAAACAAACCGGTGACGTGGGTCGGAAACTTCCAGACCACCCATGTATGCGAAGTTCTCAGGCCACATCGTCCCAATACCTACTTACACGATAACAATTTCACAACAACACCACAACCCAAACGACGTCGACCATGCATCATTTTCATACAATATTTCACTACAACTGAAAATGACCACTACTGATAGCAGCACCACAACCCAAACGACAAACACACCGGTGACGTGGGTCGGAAACTTCCAGACCACCCATGTATGCGAAGTTCTCAGGCCACATCGTCCCAATACTTACACGATAACAATTTCACAACAACACCACAATCCAAACGATAACGGCGACGACGACATAACAATTTCACAGCAACACCACAACCCAAACGACGACGATCAATCGCTTTCATACAAACCAACAAACAACTTCAACCTGATGCCGCTCACACAAAAAATATTTCACTACAACTCAAGATGACCACTACTGATAACAGCACCACAACCCAAACGACGGAACACACCGGTGACGTAGGTCGGGAACTTCCAGACCACCCATGTATGCGGAGTTCCCAGGCCACATCGTCCCAATACCTACTTACACGATAACAATTTCACAACAACACCACAACCCAAACGACGTCGACCATGCATCGTTTTCATACAATATTTCACTGCAACTGAAAATGACCACTACTGATAGCAGCACCACAACCCAAACGACGGAACACACCGGTGACGTAGGTCGGGAACTTCCAGACCACCCATGTATGCGGAGTTCCCAGGCCACATCGTCCCAATACCTACTTACACGATAACAATTTCACAACAACACCACAACCCAAACGACGTCGACCATGCATCATTTTCATACAATATTTCACTGCAACTGAAAATGACCACTACTGATAGCAGCACCACAACCCAAACGACGGAACACACCGGTGACGTAGGTCGGGAACTTCCAGACCACCCATGTATGCGGAGTTCCCAGGCCACATCGTCCCAATACCTACTTACACGATAACAATTTCACAACAACACCACAACCCAAACGACGTCGACCATGCATCATTTTCATACAATATTTCACTACAACTGAAAATGACCACTACTGATAGCAGCACCACAACCCAAACGACGGAACACACCGGTGACGTAGGTCGGGAACTTCCAGACCACCCATGTATGCGGAGTTCCCAGGCCACATCGTCCCAATACCTACTTACACGATAACAATTTCACAACAACACCACAACCCAAACGACGTCGACCATGCATCATTTTCATACAATATTTCACTACAACTGAAAATGACCACTACTGATAGCAGCACCACAACCCAAACGACGGAACACACCGGTGACGTAGGTCGGGAACTTCCAGACCACCCATGTATGCGGAGTTCCCAGGCCACATCGTCCCAATACCTACTTACACGATAACAATTTCACAACAACACCACAACCCAAACGACGTCGACCATGCATCATTTTCATACAATATTTCACTACAACTGAAAATGACCACTACTGATAGCAGCACCACAACCGAAACGACAAACAAACCGGTGACGTGGGTCGGAAACTTCCAGACCACCCATGTATGCGAAGTTCTCAGGCCACATCGTCCCAATACCTACTTACACGATAACAATTTCACAACAACACCACAACCCAAACGACGTCGACCATGCATCATTTTCATACAATATTTCACTACAACTGAAAATGACCACTACTGATAGCAGCACCACAACCCAAACGACAAACACACCGGTGACGTGGGTCGGAAACTTCCAGACCACCCATGTATGCGAAGTTCTCAGGCCACATCGTCCCAATACTTACACGATAACAATTTCACAACAACACCACAATCCAAACGATAACGGCGACGACGACATAACAATTTCACAGCAACACCACAACCCAAACGACGACGATCAATCGCTTTCATACAAACCAACAAACAACTTCAACCTGATGCCGCTCACACAAAAAATATTTCACTACAACTCAAGATGACCACTACTGATAACAGCACCACAACCCAAACGACGGAACACACCGGTGACGTAGGTCGGGAACTTCCAGACCACCCATGTATGCGGAGTTCCCAGGCCACATCGTCCCAATACCTACTTACACGATAACAATTTCACAACAACACCACAACCCAAACGACGTCGACCATGCATCGTTTTCATACAATATTTCACTGCAACTGAAAATGACCACTACTGATAGCAGCACCACAACCCAAACGACAAACACACCGGTGGCGTGGGTCGGGAACTTCCAGACCACCCATGTATGCGAAGTTCTCAGGCCACATCGTCCCAATACCTACTTACACGATAACAATTTCACAACAACACCACAACCCAAACGACGTCGACCATGCATCATTTTCATACAATATTTCACTAGAACTGAAAATGACCACTACTGATAGCAGCACCACAACCCAAACGACAAACACACCGGTGACGTGGGTCGGAAACTTCCAGACCACCCATGTATGCGGAGTTCCCAGGCCACATCGTCTCAATAGCTACTTACACGATAACAATTTCACAACAACACCACAACCCAAACGACGTCGACCATGCATCATTTTCATACAATATTTCACTACAACTGAAAATGACCACTACTGATAGCAGCACCACAACCCAAACGACGGAACACACCGGTGACGTAGGTCGGGAACTTCCAGACCACCCATGTATGCGGAGTTCCCAGGCCACATCGTCTCAATAGCTACTTACACGATAACAATTTCACAACAACACCACAACCCAAACGACGTCGACCATGCATCATTTTCATACAATATTTCACTGCAACTGAAAATGACCACTACTGATAGCAGCACCACAACCCAAACGACAAACACACCGGTGGCGTGGGTCGGGAACTTCCAGACCACCCATGTATGCGAAGTTCTCAGGCCACATCGTCCCAATACCTACTTACACGATAACAATTTCACAACAACACCACAACCCAAACGACGTCGACCATGCATCATTTTCATACAATATTTCACTACAACTGAAAATGACCACTACTGATAGCAGCACCACAACCCAAACGACAAACACACCGGTGACGTGGGTCGGAAACTTCCAGACCACCCATGTATGCGGAGTTCCCAGGCCACATCGTCCCAATACCTACTTACACGATAACAATTTCACAACAACACCACAACCCAAACGACGTCGACCATGCATCATTTTCATACAATATTTCACTGCAACTGAAAATGACCACTACTGATAGCAGCACCACAACCCAAACGACGGAACACACCGGTGACGTAGGTCGGGAACTTCCAGACCACCCATGTATGCGGAGTTCCCAGGCCACATCGTCCCAATACCTACTTACACGATAACAATTTCACAACAACACCACAACCCAAACGACGTCGACCATGCATCATTTTCATACAATATTTCACTACAACTGAAAATGACCACTACTGATAGCAGCACCACAACCCAAACGACGGAACACACCGGTGACGTAGGTCGGGAACTTCCAGACCACCCATGTATGCGGAGTTCCCAGGCCACATCGTCCCAATACCTACTTACACGATAACAATTTCACAACAACACCACAACCCAAACGACGTCGACCATGCATCATTTTCATACAATATTTCACTACAACTGAAAATGACCACTACTGATAGCAGCACCACAACCCAAACGACAAACACACCGGTGACGTGGGTCGGAAACTTCCAGACCACCCATGTATGCGAAGTTCTCAGGCCACATCGTCCCAATACTTACTTACACGATAACAATTTCACAACAACACCACAATCCAAACGATAACGGCGACGACGACATAACAATTTCACAGCAACACCACAACCCAAACGACGACGATCAATCGCTTTCATACAAACCAACAAACAACTTCAACCTGATGCCGCTCACACAAAAAATATTTCACTACAACTCAAGATGACCACTACTGATAACAGCACCACAACCCAAACGACGGAACACACCGGTGACGTAGGTCGGGAACTTCCAGACCACCCATGTATGCGGAGTTCCCAGGCCACATCGTCCCAATACCTACTTACACGATAACAATTTCACAACAACACCACAACCCAAACGACGTCGACCATGCATCGTTTTCATACAATATTTCACTGCAACTGAAAATGACCACTACTGATAGCAGCACCACAACCCAAACGACAAACACACCGGTGGCGTGGGTCGGGAACTTCCAGACCACCCATGTATGCGAAGTTCTCAGGCCACATCGTCCCAATACCTACTTACACGATAACAATTTCACAACAACACCACAACCCAAACGACGTCGACCATGCATCATTTTCATACAATATTTCACTAGAACTGAAAATGACCACTACTGATAGCAGCACCACAACCCAAACGACAAACACACCGGTGACGTGGGTCGGAAACTTCCAGACCACCCATGTATGCGGAGTTCCCAGGCCACATCGTCTCAATAGCTACTTACACGATAACAATTTCACAACAACACCACAACCCAAACGACGTCGACCATGCATCATTTTCATACAATATTTCACTACAACTGAAAATGACCACTACTGATAGCAGCACCACAACCCAAACGACGGAACACACCGGTGACGTAGGTCGGGAACTTCCAGACCACCCATGTATGCGGAGTTCCCAGGCCACATCGTCTCAATAGCTACTTACACGATAACAATTTCACAACAACACCACAACCCAAACGACGTCGACCATGCATCATTTTCATACAATATTTCACTACAACTGAAAATGACCACTACTGATAGCAGCACCACAACCCAAACGACGGAACACACCGGTGACGTAGGTCGGGAACTTCCAGACCACCCATGTATGCGGAGTTCCCAGGCCACATCGTCCCAATACCTACTTACACGATAACAATTTCACAACAACACCACAACCCAAACGACGTCGACCATGCATCATTTTCATACAATATTTCACTACAACTGAAAATGACCACTACTGATAGCAGCACCACAACCGAAACGACAAACAAACCGGTGACGTGGGTCGGAAACTTCCAGACCACCCATGTATGCGAAGTTCTCAGGCCACATCGTCCCAATACCTACTTACACGATAACAATTTCACAACAACACCACAACCCAAACGACGTCGACCATGCATCATTTTCATACAATATTTCACTACAACTGAAAATGACCACTACTGATAGCAGCACCACAACCCAAACGACAAACACACCGGTGACGTGGGTCGGAAACTTCCAGACCACCCATGTATGCGAAGTTCTCAGGCCACATCGTCCCAATACTTACACGATAACAATTTCACAACAACACCACAATCCAAACGATAACGGCGACGACGACATAACAATTTCACAGCAACACCACAACCCAAACGACGACGATCAATCGCTTTCATACAAACCAACAAACAACTTCAACCTGATGCCGCTCACACAAAAAATATTTCACTACAACTCAAGATGACCACTACTGATAGCAGCACCACAACCCAAACGACAAACACACCGGTGACGTGGGTCGGAAACTTCCAGACCACCCATGTATGCGAAGTTCTCAGGCCACATCGTCCCAATACCTACTTACACGATAACAATTTCACAACAACACCACAACCCATACGACGACGACGATGCATCATTTTCATACAATATTTCACTACAACTGAAGATGACTTTGGCGGATGTTTTCCATTCGGTCGCAAGTGTTCCGCCGAACACTGTCCAATACTTGACACCAAAGAATTTCGGCACACAAATGAAACACCGTGAAAACGTTCCGTTGAAAGTTTGAATTGTAGTCTTTATTGTTTCGTGTTTATATCGAATTTACACATTACTTTAGTCTTTGCGAGACTCGACGCACACGTAATCCGATAACACACGCTCGACCGTTCGTTCCTTTTCCTGTGCCGCGTCCGATTAAATAAAGTTAACTCGCGAATTGAAAAAAAACTGAATACTTAATTTTTAATGTTGCCGTCGGTGGCAGTTCGGCAGAATTCTCGATCCTCACGTCCTCGCAGCTTCCCGTCGACCTCCCCGATGGAGTTCTCTACCGTTCTCTTCTCTGGAATATATATTCGAACTATACCTCTCGTCCCGGTGACGATCGAAATCTGACTGACTGAACAATACCCCGATACAGATTGTCCATCTGTATCTGCACAGGAGAAAATTTCCCATTTCATCTGCTAACAGAATTTTCCACAGTATCTGTTAGCAGCATACCATATTCCTTTTAATCTCACAAGGAGAATTTCCCACAGGATCTGGAAGGAGAAATCTTACACATGATCATTATCATTATAATCCTCATCATCACCCTTGTGGTGGTGATCGAAATTCAGATCGATGGGTGTCGATTTCGTGCCGCCTTTATTTGCACAAAATATCTGGCGCGCAGAACGGAGATGATTGTTCGGGCGTACAGCCCGTGGTTGTTTGCCTTTTGTAAACTTAACCGAAATCCATTAGATCCTTCTAATGGGTGTGAAATTCTACAAAGGAATCGTAGGACTGGAATAGATCCTTTGTAGGTTTTTAGCCTCATACATTTTTCGAATTATCTCTTCAAGATAATTACGGTTGCCTGCAATTTGGTAGCGGATAGGTTGTCGCTGCCTTTGTTTGCTTGACGGATTTGGGTGGTCTTTATGGCAGCTACCCGCACGTGCAGCCGCTGGTCGGCTAATTTATGGACGATAGCGATTCCTAGTAACATCGTGTAGATGTTCAGGATTTCCTATTGTGCAGAGCTGGGATGCGATGCATTTCAATCTTTTGGCATTTCTCTAGGGAGCCGGATGAATGTATGGTTCTTACCTTTGTTTCAGCTAAGATGACTTACGAATGTTGAGCTTGGCATTAAAAGCTTTGGGATGTTCGGTTCCTTGCTTTTTGGGTGTCGGCTCAACGTTGGCTACAAGTTGTTGGCCCCTAAGGTGGGATTTTGGAACACGCGTCTGTGGGGCACGTGCAACGTTTTCAGGGTAGGTATTTCCTTGAAGGTTAGGAACCTTACCTGGGTGAAATTATGCGTTCGTAGAACGCTACATGAACACTACTGATAACAGCACCACAACCCAAACGACGAACACAGCGGTGACGTAGGTCAGAAACTTCCAGACCACCTTTAGCGTATATTTATCTATGCCGAAGTTGAGGCAGTGTTCCGTCGAACACTGTGCGCAAAAGTTTAAAACACAAAACGAAACCAGAGCGAAGGATGTGCGGCACAAATGAAACACAAGGATATTTGATCTTAACCTGGGTTTTATTTTTATTGTTATTAACTTTAGTTGACACTGGTTGCTAATCGTAGGACACGATTCTAAATTTGTATTAATACACTAGGGTGCCTACATTTGTCTTTACTTATAACTTGCCTGGGGTATTGTGTGCAACGCAAACTACTCGATTGCAAGCGAAGTGTCAAACTCACGAAAAATTTAATGTACTTAATTTCACTTATTGTTTAGCATTATTTGCTGTTGAAACGGTCTTGGCGAATACTCTACTTGTTTCGCCAGTTGGAAACCGCAACCCCAATGGTTGCAGGTGGTTCGCCAACTGGGAATAGCCAATCCATGTTCTGCGTCGAGCTCCTCCTCGACGAGAAGAACAAAGTATCCTTTTCTCGTGATGATGAATGTCGATGTAAAATGGGATCATCCGAAAGACGAAACAGAATTTCACCAATAACAAATAATTTACACTGTGAACATTTTCTTGCCATTGCGCGATTTTATTTTTAACACTACTCAGTCTAACAAAACGAACACCGGTTGAACACAGTGACAAGCAAAAAAACGGTATATATAAATCAAAAAGTTAAATTCTTCTTTGCCTGAAGAACCAAGTTAAAAACCATACTGTTTTTAAAAACAGTAAGAAACAGTCACAACTGTTCGTGAACTGTCACCGGTTCACTTTCTCCATTCAGCATTGAACAGCGGGGCCCGTTATCAGTCCGCTGAATCAGTTGGCAGCGTTCAATGCCAATATTGTTTGATGCAACCGCAAGTTGGATTTTCTGCGGCATACATCCAGGGGCTTAATGCTGTGAAGAAAGTGTATGACAGTTCCGATTCTTGAATTCAATGTTTGTTGCTTGTGCAGCAACACCACTTAATTGCTGGTACGGGACACGTCACTTTCCGACGACGTTAAACTCGGCACACGTTAAAGATGACCTCCTCGTCGGAGTTCTCTGGGACGACTCTCGATACAGACTTTTGGCGGTATGTTTCTTCTTTTTAGTTGGTAGGTTGACACAATGCTCCGCCGAACACTGTTCACACCGGAGAAAATAAGAACAACCTAAACACGGAGCTAATCTGCCGCAAATGAAACACTGTGAGAAATTGTTTTTGTTTTTGATACTTATGATTTTATTTCGGCTGTTTAGAAATGGTTACAAATTTATGTGCTGTTATATCAAGTTACTTCAATTAAAAGGTAATTACGAAAAACACTTGAGCACTGATTATATTCTGGAAAAACAATTTATCTAGGTTTACAAATAAATGTTCGTCCTACGCACTCGTTCAAAACCCCGGTTTTACAAATAATTGCTCGAATATATTCTGGCAAGACAATTAATCTGTTAACAAATAAATATTCGTTCTACGCACTCGTTCAAAACCACAGGTTTACAAATAAAAGTTCGTTCTACGCGCTAGTTATTGTTGATATATTTTGTATGAAGAAAAAAATTTTTCTTTTCGAAGCTATGCCTCTTTATTTTATTTGCAAAATTACAGGTCACTATGAACGCTCTCTACAGTTTTTCTATGCTATTTATACTTATATTATATCTTAACCTAGGAATCTCCTAATGTGTTTTTAATGACCCAACGTATAGATACATATGTTTTGCTTCTTAGCATTTTATTTTGGGTTTTTTTTGGATCTAGGTAAATGATGTCTAGACACAATTTTAATGTTAAATATTTTAAGGAATGAATAGGAAACATATTCCTAGAAGATTGTAAAAATGCAGACGCTAGTTGTTGTTAGATGAATTTCTTATTTCAAGGTGAACATAAGGATGCACAGTGGTTGGGTGATTCATACGTTAACTCGCTCGTTGAAAACTTCGGGTTTACAAATAATTGCGCGCGTCTTGCGCTAGTTATGTTTTTCGTCCGTTTTTTGATAATTTCGGCTAAATCACTAATCTTGATGTGTGATCTCCTAAATCCCTCAAATACACTTTTACTCTCTATGTTGTCTTCCTTTGAGAACTCGATATAAATTTGGTTCTTAAAGTGGTTTACTGGTTTATATGTGCTTTTTATTTTATAGGTTGGGGAACTTTCTACAGAGTGAATGGAGGAAGTGTTTGAATTATTGAGTTGTTGCCTGCTGAGTGCATCTGCAACAACGTTCTCCTTGCCAGGTTTATAGATTATCTTGGCTCCATATTCCTCGATCCTATTTTTCCATCTTTTAATCTTTGTATTTGTATTTTTATCGGAAATAGCATAAATTAGAGATTGGTGGTCTGTATATATTGTTAGATCCGATACGCCTTGTATATAAAGTCGGAGTTTATCCAGAGCAAATATTATAGCCAACAGTTCCTTCTCGTTGGTTGCATAGTTTTGTTCCGTTTCGTTTAGGGATCTAGACACGAACGTGATAGGTTTATTTCCCTGTGACAAAACTGCACCAATCGCGATATTAGAAGCGTCAGTGGTTAATTCAAAAGGCTTTGAGTAATCGGGTTGGGATAATTCCAAACATTCTTCTAGATGCTGTTTCAATTCATTAAAAGATTTTCTTTCGTCCTCATTAAAACTAAGTTTATAGCCAGAACTTGCTTTTTTTGATACTATCTGATCTGTTTTTAATAGATTCGTGAGTGGTTTTGCTATCACCGCAAAGTTCCTAACGAATTTTCTATAAAATCCGGCTAGTCCGAGGAAAGCACGTAATTCCTTTAAGTTCGTTGGTTCGGGGTATTTCCTTATACTTTCAATCTTTTCGGGGTCCGTTTTTATTGACTTATGGCTGATTATGTAGCCCAGAAACTTCACATATGACTTGAAAAAATGTGATTTCTCTTCAGAAATAGTTAAATTTGCGTTGTATAATGCATCAAAAATTTGTCGGAGATGCTCCATATGCTCATTTTTGTCTTTAGAGTACACGATTATGTCATCGATATATATGTAACAGAATTTAGCGACAAATGGTCGTAGAATATCATCCACGCAGCGCTGAAAGATGGCGGGAGCATTCTTTAAACCAAATGCTAACCTATTATACTCATAGAGAGCTCCATTTACAGCAAAAGCCGTTTTTTCTTTGTCCTTCTCGTCTATTAGGATTTGATGGAAGCCAGATTCTAAGTCGATCGTCGAGAATATTTAAGCCTCGCCTAGATTCTGTATAGTGTGGGATATATTAGGCATAGGGTACCTGTCGCTGATTGTTTGCTCGTTTAGCTTTCTATAGTCATTCACCAGTCTGCGTTTGGGCATGCCATCTGCATTGAGGCCTTTTTTTGGTACTATCCAAACAGGTGAGCAGTATGGGGATCTGGATGGGCGAATTATATCCCGTTTTAGCAACTCTTCGATTTCTTTGTTCACGAAGTCTTGGTCAGCAATACGGTACGGGTATTGTTTGGACCAAATTGGTTCTTCCATTTTTGTTCTTATGTTTGCTACTATATTCGTGGTGTAAGGGAGGTTCCTATCTACTGGTCTATTTCTTTTCATAAACTCGTCTATTTCTTCTTTAAATTCCTGACCTTCGATTGAGTAGTTAATTTTCTGACTTATATTGTTTTCATACCCGGTTTTTAGTATCATTGTGTTAAAATCTATTGTTGCGTTTAATTCTTTTAATCCCTCTAAACCAATTAAAAGATCGAACTCTTTTAATTCCTGTAATTCAAAAAACTGTAATCTTTTACCTAATATGTGTATATATCGTTTGTTTTCTATAACACTTCTACCGTGGATCGTTTTCGAATGGATTGGCAAAATTTCTATCGGTTTGCTTAAGTCTATATTCTTAATACAATAATTTTGGGTTGCTCCCGAATCTATTAATACATTATATGTTTTATTATTTTCTGGATTTCTTAAACTTAAACTAGGCAACCCGTATCTTAGACTAAAAAAGATTCCTTAATAATGTTTGTTTGACTTACATTGTTTTTCAGGGAACTGGCTGTTGCTTCGGGTTCCACGTTGTTCATCTGTTGGGGCTGTTGGTATTGACTCCTGAATGGGTTTGCATGTCTTGCCGTGTTGTGTATAGAACTGTCTACTTCCATTGGTTCTGGTTTCGGGAAATTTGTGTACTGTTGATTCTGTTTGTATGATCCGAAATATTGGCGTGAGTTCCTTTGGGATTGTTGCCTGTTGTAACCTCTTGGATCTTGTTGGTATTTCCTGGGCTGGTATAGTCTATTCTGGTGTTGTTGACTATTTTCTGGCTGAACTTGTTTCTCTTGGTACTGTTGTCTAGTCCCGTACTCAGGTCGTTTATCCTGGTGTTGTTGTTTGTATGAGGAGTCTAGACGATCTAGGATTGCGTCGAAGTTAAATTTGGTGTTGTTATTCACTAGGGCTAGTGCCGCTTCCCCAACAATCTTGTTTCTGATGATGAGTAGGGCTTCGCAGTACTTCGTGTGTCCTTTGTGGGCCTCACATGCTTCCATTAGTGTTGTAGCTGCTTTCCTCCAAGTGGTGTATTCTCCTTCTGTTCCACTGAAACTTGGTAGTGTTTTAAATGCGTCCAGGTTGATGTCTTCCGGGCGGCTGTACCTGAATACTAAGTCTTGATGTTCCTCTAATGTTATTGTGGGTTTTATTTTGTTGATTTCCTGTGCCTGCTGGTTTATTAAACTAGCCATCATCTGGATTTGTTGTTTCATGAGGGTTAGTTCTGCCTTCATTGTGATGTTGTCTGCCTCCATGTTTGGCATTTTTTCGGTATCAGAGTCGCTGGATGTTTCTTCTGTAAGTTTTGTTAAGGGGTTAATTTTTCTCTTACCTCGTAGGTGTTTTATTTTCATCTGCTGCTTGATTTTCCTATTATTCACTGAATGATTTTATCGTCTCTTGGCTTGATTTCTCTATTATTTATTCACTGAATAATTTTATCGTCTCTTGGCTTGATTTCTCTATTATTTATTTTATCGTCCCCTTCGCTGGACGTTGTTCTTTGAAGAAGTCCTTGCACTGATTCCTTCCTGAACGCTGGGGTCTTCCTATGGATACCTTTTGGTTTTTTTTTTGAACACTCCACAGTGTTGGTCCGCCACACTCATCGAATTTTTTCGTATCAAAAAACGATTGGCAGGATCGCCAGTTATGTTTTTCGTCCCAAGATTTGAGAAAAAAAAACAATTATTACTTTTCGTGGTGAGACTACGTCTTACCGTCTTTATTTTGAGTTTACTATGAACTGGTTTTGTACAAAGTCTTACAGCTATTTATATTAGGTTCTGAAAGTACTTATCTTATATTTGTTTTGTTCATCTATCAGTGATTTTCGAAATGTATTCCTTATCTGTTGGTATTGTGTTATCCTGAGACTGGATTGAATATTCTTATGGAAAACTGAGTCATGCATTATCTTTGAATATTCTTATGAAAGAGTGAGTCATGCATTATCTTTAGATTGGTTTGAATTGGTTTGAATGGAAAAGTGATTGTTAACATTGGTTTGAATGGGAAAGTGATTGTTAACATTGGTTTGAATGGGAAAGTGATTGTTAACATTGGTTTGGATGGGAAAGTGATTGTTAACATTGGTTTGAATGGGAAAGTGATTGTTAACATTGGTTTGGATGGGAAAGTGATTGGGGCGTTAACTCGCTCCTTCTCCTTCGGATTCTCTCTGACCGGACGACTATTCGATATATCTCTCGTCTCGTTGACGATCAAAATTAGACTCTGTCTGCCCAAAAAGATATCCCGATTCAAAACTGGTATCTGTATCTGTGGGGTTGTTTTTATGTTGGCATCAGCACGGATGCAGGTTACATTAACACCCACTGAATAGCAGAGAAAATTGTCACACGAGAAACACCAAACGAATAAAATGCACTGTGTTCATTTAAAACTTCTTTATTAATTTTGGTGGTCTGTGGGGTTAAAAGTAGATGTCTCGGAGACATAGGTTCACTTTCTTCCCACTCAATCTAATGTTTCGCCGGACGACAATAATGTCAAACATTCACGAGAACGTATGAAGATAAATAAATGAAACTCAGTGATTAGCGGGAGGATTGTTGTATTTTGATCATTAACGAACACAAGGTGATTAGTCTTACATTTAGTGTTTAACCGGTACTGCTAGAGTTTTTAGTAGGTAATTAATACGACAGGAAACATTCTTTTAATTTAGAATTTCACATAAACTGCAAAAGTTTTAGTTGGTAATTAATAAGGCAGGAAACATTCTGTTGAGCCGATGCGTTTATCGTGCTGATTTTACGATATTAACTAAAGACGAATCTCAAAAAGAACGAACGAATCAAAATGTTGAGCACGATGCGTTTATCGTGCTGATTTTACGATGTTAACGAACAAGAACGAAATTATAAACTAAATGATAAATTCGTTTATTTGACAACGAACAACAAAAAGTGTGGACTGTATCGAGTGGTGATTACAATTATTATAAGAACAAAAATAGCGAACAAATTGCTTTTATATCACTACAAGAGGGAGGTCCTCCTTTACGTGTATGGGTAATATCATGAAATTTAATGGGAATGAAATATTTGTATCTGGAGAAAAAAATGGGAGGAGCAATTGCATCCACGTGGTTTTGCATGCGTTTGAAACATGAAACAAAAGTAATGGCATTTTAATGATGTACTTAAAAATAAAGAACAAGAATGAAAAGGTCTAGACGAGTATTATAGGAAATACAAAATACAATATACAGACGTGGTAAAAGACCAAAAACATAATGCAGATCGTTTATGGGGGGAAATTTGAGAGAAAAAACAAAAAAAAAAAAAACATCAGCAGGACGCGAGACCATCCATTAGATAAAAAAAAAGGAATAACAACTTCGCTTTTGCATCCCCTGGTACTTGGTGCAGCATTTTCGCTGGTGCTATATTGGTTTGGTCTTCTTGGGCGGCTAGGCATGGTTCTTACATTGCCTGTGGATTGGTTTAGCAAACGAAATGCTCGCTGTAAACAGAAAAGAGGGGATATCTCCTGCACGTGTGCGGCGGGATTGGATAGGCGATATGCGCGCCCAAATATATTTCAAGTTGGATAGGTTGCTTAGTAATGCGACCGTATTGCCTTTTAGGAACATGAGTGTGCGGGTAGTTTTCACTCAATACGCCAGCACGGGCGAGGGTTGAGTAAAGCACCACAGTTTGTTAGATTTGAAAAGTAATGGAAATAAAACACCAGACCGTTCAGTTAGCAAGATGTTCTCTTTATTTGAATTCACATGTGGCAAGCTATAATTCGTTATTTCGAAACACAGTGTCATTTAATGTTGATTAACTGAATATATTAAAGTTAATAAGAGGAAGCTTAGTTTAGTTCTTAACACGTATATTTTTAGGCAAGCACTTCAATCGGCGATATAAAATGTGGCGACCTAATAACATACTATCGCGACAAGGTGTGTTGAAATTCACTAGCACAAGGTAACATACATTTGGATTGATATCAAGTTATATTCGATAACGCGTCCGTAAATTGTGGCGACTAAAACTCGACTCCCCGAACGCTCTTCTCGGTAGCTATCATCTGACTCCAGTTGGATGACTCTTTTCAGACATCCGACAAAAACCAAATTAGCGAAGGTAATATTAACAATCACAAGGAAAGGAACTATGCAACCGCACTCCGTTGTGTACTCCACGGGGAAAGAAATCTGAATTTTCAAACGCAGCAAGCGATAAAAATTATAATCAAAGGACGCGACTGTCCTCTATTAAGACTGACATCTGACTCCAAGTGGAATGTCTCTTTACAGACATCCGAAGAAAACCAAAAAAAAACTAAAGGATTCGCCGCCAATGGCGAAGGTCCAAACAAAAGAAAAAGAGAAAAACTCATGTAGCAGATCGAATCGGCTGCTACATGTTTGGGCAAGATAAACTGCCGCCATACGCAAGGGATAGATTCTTGATTGACGTGAGTCAATAAAACCCTTGCCGAAGGCAGAAATCTATCTTGGAAAAACGTATCGAACATTGGGCATGGCCGTTGTTAGATCATCTAGCATAAACAAATTTCGGTCGTATGATTCGATGCATGTTATGTTAGGGATGTGTTAATCCCGTTGAAAGGCACTGTCAGGCGAAAGTATCCGCTTGAATGTTTACTTTGTGTAAACTAAAATTGGTGGCCATGACCGATGCTGGTGATAGTTCCAAGAAACGGCAACGGATCATAAAATCGGTCATGCTTAGATCCAAACAAAATATGCGCGCCTGAAAGGCCAATGTTTGATTTGATCTTCTTTACTTAAGGAAAGAAAGATCGTAGACATGCCGTTGGAAATCTGGCTTGCAGCTCTGCAAGCAACCCGAAATAATGCTAGGTCAATGAATGGGTACGAAAATAACACACGGAAAGATCAGCGTGTGTTGGTGGATATGTGCCATCCATTGTTCGGTCGCGGAAGCTCGGTTGATGAATTGATGTCATGGCAAGATGATAATCTTGCCGTGAATTATGCTTTTAGGAATGACCGTGGGGAAGAGGTTTGGAAAAGCACCCAAAAACAGGTAAGCTGCCTAATATATATTTATGTCGGTTATCCTTGGGGATAACCGAATTAATTCCAGCGAATTGGTTGGCGGTTAATGCCGTAGCAAGGTTGCGTAACCTTGCTGAAGATTCGACTTCAAGGTAAGTCGCATCGCTGGGAATAGTGGGGATCGAGCGATGCATGGCTCTTCGGGCCCTGAAAAGCCCCACAAGTGTCTCACGTAAGTATGCCCTAGTGGAAAATACTTGTTTGGTGCTAATGGATTTTGCATCAGCGAAAATTATAGATTTACGGCATTTCAGGTGATAGTTTGCGCAAACGATGGAAAGGCAAATAAATGCTTTCCAGGTTTTTGGTGCTCTAGGGAACAGTTTTTGAATAATTGGTGGGAAAGTAAGTAGTGGCGTTCAAAGGAACCACCACAGTCTCATCACAGGACCTTCGTTGCGATCACCACCGTGCTTGCTCTAACTAGAGGGAAGGGTGGGGACCGATATTGAGAGTAACTAAAGAGCAAACGATTTGAGACTG
The DNA here is from genome assembly GCA_963931805.1 of Microdon myrmicae. NCBI lineage: Eukaryota > Metazoa > Arthropoda > Insecta > Diptera > Syrphidae > Microdon > Microdon myrmicae. The sequence continues at coordinate 41,540,664 of OZ007502.1, forward strand.
ATCTTTTATTTTATTTGACTTAAATGACTATGGCTTTTTTTCAAGGCGTGTCGTATTTATTTAAATTTACTTATTGGCATCCACTGTTATATAATGAATTTGCATACAAATAGTGTGAAATTGAGAGTAAAGGTACTCACGTTTCTGCTGCGACGAAACAATGACTGGTTGATGTTGAACCACTACTCCGGTTGCTAGGGTCGTTGTTTGTTGAAACCCCAGTTGAGATCCTTTTCTTTTTCTACTTTTTTCTAATAAATGTTTTACTTCTTTTCTCGTGATTATAAAATATGCGGTCTCTGTTTTAACAATTGAAAACTTGATTGACTTCCACGGTGAACAAAATACATTTTTCAACTGAAAAACTTTTGTCAAAAAGGTTTTCTTATTTGTATAAGTTGTTGCCCCCAACTTTTTTATTTTAATTCGTTATAGTAAACTCGCCTATTTGTTGTTATAATTCAGGAGAGAAAGAGCTTGCAGGATTGGGTACGTAATGTAACACCAAAAATAATCTTGGTGCTAACATAAAATATTAAGTTATCTTGTGGGGGGGCTAGGTAGGTGTGCCAGCGTATGGCACTGATTCGCCGAGATCCCCAACGACGTTTCGCCAAGGATGCCCGAGGGAAGATGAGCGGACACAGTACCCAAAGAATAAACACTCGCTTGACGTTGTTTTAATTAGATTTAATCTTGTTTAGGATATTTTATCTTATACACTGTCTTAATGGATAGTCTGTAACCTGATGATGTAATTGGTTAGTGTCTCGGCACTTCACATAACTTTCAAAGGCTCAGAATATTTTATCTTATACACTGTCTTAATGGATAGTCTGTAACCCGATGGTGTAATCGTCTCTGGTGTGTGTGCGCTCGCTGCTGGTTGGATAGTGACTTATTGTTGCAGACGCCACGGGGGATGAATTGCGGCTGCTAATGAAATGGAGAAAATTTCATAGCAGAAATAAATTTACTGTCACTTCCGAGGAATTTCGAGAAGAGTTGTGGGGTTGTTTTTACCTTACGTCTGCACGGACGTGGGTTTGTAGAAACACCCACGGATGGCTCACTGTTTATTGTCCACCGATCGAGCAGCGACAAATTGTTCCGCAAGGGAAAAGGAGAAAAATCCAAACACACTGGAAAAATCCTTCACACAATTACAAAGAAAATAAAACACATCCGGTAGTTTTTGTCCAGTAACATTTTATTGCGGCGGCACTCGTTCACAATTATTCTTAATTCTAGTTTACCGGAGGTCACATCGATTGTATTATTAATTTTTGTTAATTAAAATTCATGTTTATTTCAAAGACGCAAGTACGAATCACAATGCGTTCATTAATACGGGTTACTGATATGCTAAAGACTTCGACGTGTGCCCGACGGGGCTGCAAACTCACTCTTAAAAGGACTCCGTGGCACTTGCGCTCTCTCTAAGTGTTACGATCTGACTGGGTATCTAATGCCCACCAAAGAAAAGGGACACCTAAAGGAAACCGCAAAGGGGAGGAGCCACACGATTAACTCGAGGTAGTTAATCGTGATTGGACCGGGGAATAGGCATACATTATGCATATGTGTGTATGCCTCGCATACGATCGTCCGGCGACCGAGCATGGATGCCAGCATCGCAACTGCATCTTCCACGAATGCAAACAATGAATATCTGGTCATCCTATGGGAGGCCATAAATCAACATTTAGGTTGATGATGTGAATTTCCTTTGGTCCGCCGACGGGTGGCGGCCGTTAATAGGGAATTGTGTATGCATAACACTCTATGGTGCCAATGCGATGTTTAGATATTGCAACGAATATAGGGTGCAGCCATTGCCAGATGTTAAAAGTAAACACTTGCTGGCTGCATCCAATTCGTTGCTTGTTTGCGGTCCCTGATCGGTGGGGACCGATAATAGGAAACCAGCTATTGCTGGTAATTGGGGAAATGTTTGGTTTGCCTCAGCCGAAACCTTGTCGGCGGTGGCAAACCAATGGGACTTAATAGCCGCATGCTAGGAGTGCCATGGGCAAACAAGAAAACGGGTAAACAAAGGAACTCTTTGTTGATGATGTTTCCATAGCATAAGGCTATGGAAACGAGATGCCCGGTGTAGAATGCATGCCTGAGGAGGAGATTTCAAATGCCACGGCAACGTGATAATCTTTGCCGTGGACTTAATGTTTTTTTTTTTTTAGGAATCGATGCCTGCCCGAGGATAAATTTTCGATGCCACGGCTAAGTGATAAGCTTTGCCGTGGACTTAATGTTTTTCAGGGATGGTGATGGAGAAAAAGGGGTTTGGAAGGAAAACCCCCCACAGAATAGGTAAGCTGCCTAACGGATATGCATAACAGTTATCCGATTGGGTAACTGTATTAATTCCAGCGATTTGGCTGGGGGTAAATGCCGTAGCAAGGTTACGCAACCTTGCTGAAGTTCGACTTAGAGATGAGTCGTTTGCCTGGAATAGTGGGGATCGAATGATGTATGGCTCTTCGGGCCCTGAAAAGCCCCACATCACTCCCTCCCCAGTGACGTAGTCACGAAACAGGTAAGGCAGGTTAGGAGGAGGTTAGTTGGGTATGGGCGCGCATTTGAGCGCGAGTACGGGGAGGTTGTGCTGGCGGAGTAGGAGTGGTGTCAGCAGATGGGGGTTGTTCTGGAGCGGAAGCTTCCAGAAAACAGGGCTTAAGCCTTTCGACGCTGACCGTGGATCGCTTGCCTCTAATATCGATCTCGAAGACGCGGTCACTGATGCGGCGGAAGACTTTGAATGGGCCATCATAAGGTGGGTCTAGGGGTTTTTTGACCTTATCCACCCTGACAAAGACGTGCGTGCAGCTGTGCAGTTCAGGGTGGACGAAAAGTTTTTTGGAGCCGTGCCTGGTTACAGGGGTTGCCCTAATCTTACGTAGCAGGTCACGGAGATGTCCCAATTCACGAAGTTGGTCACGCGGTGTTTCGCCATTCGGGAAAAGTTCTCCTGGAAGACGGAGGTTGGTACCGTAGGTAAGCTTGTGGTAGTAATTAGTTAGTGCGTCGACACGGACGCGGGTTTCACTAATTTCCACTACTCCGATAGTTCTCCAGAGAAAGAAAAACCGCACAAAGTTCCTCGCAAAAGGAAAATGAAACACTCTAGTTCGTTTTAATGACACTGTTTTTATTGAAATTTAATTAAAAAGATTCTGAAGCATTATTTTATACTACACATGTATATACTATTGTTTTTCTATTTATTAGTTTGTTTGAATTTGAAGGAAATGAAAACACACGGGTTGATGTTTCAATGAAAGTTCTTTTAGGAAATTTAATTAAAAAGATTCTGAAGCATTATTTTATACTACACATGTATATACTATTGTTTTTCTATTTATTAGTTTGTTTGAATTTGAAGGGAATGAAAACACCCGGTTAAGGTTTCAATGAAAGTTCTTTTAGGAAATTTAATTAAAAAGATTCTGAAGCATTATTTTATACTACACATGTATATACTATTGTTTTTCTATTTATTAACTACAAACGGAACACCTGCCAACACAACCCGACACATCAGCCAAAGAGAAGGCGACGCGATTCACAGCATTCACTATTAGGCACCTTGGACACGAATTGTGTAACGAAAGGATTCACTGTCATATAATCGGACACATTTATTACTTCGACGGCGACGCGGGTGACTCCTTCGACTGGTGAAATCTGACTGACCAATCTCATTGGAAATCATTAAAGTGAAAGAATCCCGAAAGAAACTGGAAGGAAGGCGGAGTTACACGATTAACTTGATGTAGTTAATCGTGATTGGACCTGACGGAATAGACATACATTACGCATGTGTGCGTATGCCATGCATACGATCGTTCGGCGACCGTGGATGGAGGGCAACATCGCTAGTGCATTTTCTAAGAATGCAAACACTAGCATGTGGGGTGTGAAAAACTGAAACCGATAATTTGGTCATTCTAATGGAAGGCCATAAATCTTCATTTCGGTTGCCGATGATTACATTGCAACGAACATAGGGTGCAGCCGTTGCCAGATGTTGAAAGTAAACATTTCCTGGCTGCATCCTGGTCGTCGCGCGATTACGGTCTCTGAACATGGGGACCGCTAATTGGAAGCCAGCGATTGCTGGTAAACAGGGACATGTTTGATTTGCGTCAACAGAAACCTTGTCGGCGGTAGTAAATCAATAGGGGCAATAGCCGTATGCATGTTATGCCGGGGGTAAACAAATACAACGAGTCACAAGGAACTCTTGTTGATTGTTGTTTCCATAGCTTAAGGCTATGGAAACGAGATGCCCTGGCAGAATGTATGCCTAAAGATAAGATTTCAGATGCCATGGCAATGTGATGATTTTGCCATGGACTTATGTTCTTTTCAGGAAATGATGTACGCCTCGGGGGTAAATTTTCGATGCCACGGCAAGGTGATAAGCTTTGCCGTGGGCTTAATGTTTTTTAGGGAATATGGTCTGGCCGAGGGTGAGTTTTCGATGCCACGGCAAGGTGATAAGCTTTGCCGTGGATTTAATGTTTTCAGTGGTGATGCTGGAGAAAAAGGGGTTTGGAAGGAAATCCCCTACAGAATAGGTAAGCTGCCTAACATAAATTCAAAACGGTTATCCGATAGGGTAACCGTATTAATTCCGGCGATTTGGCTGAGGGTAAATGCCGTAGCAAGGTTACGCAACCTTGCTGAAGTTCGACCGAGAGGTAAGTCGTTCGCCTGGAATAGTGGGGATCGAGCGATGTATGGCTCTTCGGGCCCTGAAAAGCCCCACAAGCTCTGCTGCCGAAGCACCCAGGTCCTCCTTAATACTTGTCCTCAGGCCGAGGAGGACGGTTGGAAGGGCGTCAAACCATTGTGTGTCATTATGACACATGAGTGAGGCTTTTAGAGATCTATGCCAGCGCTCTATCATCCCATTTGATTGCGGGTGGTAGGCGGTGGTACGACTTCTTTGGCAGCCGAGAAGATTTGTTAGCTGCCTAAAAATGGTCGCCTCAAATTGTGGACCTCGGTCCGAAGTTAAGGTGGTTGGTACACCGAAGCGTGTGACCCAAGTTGAATAAAAGGCCTTGGCGACTGATTCGGCAGTAACTGCCCGGAGAGGTGTCGCCTCTGGCCATCGCGTGCAGCGATCCATCATAGTGAGGATATAAGAAAATCCTCTTGATGGAGTAAGCGGTCCCACTATGTCTATGTGGACATGGGCGAAGCGTGCCGTGGGAAGCTTGAACTGCTTTGGCTCCAGTACATTATGTCGCGCTACTTTGCAGCGCTGGCACTGGAGACAAGCACGGGCCCAACCGGTGAGATCTTTGTTCATCCGGGGCCAAATGAATTTGCGACGGACAGCAGCGGCTGTTGCTCGGCCGCTGGGGTGGGCTGGGTTGTGGTAAACCTGGAACACGCCCTTACGAAGTTTCTCGGGAATGTAAGGTCTAGCGGTTCCAGTGGAGACATCACACCAGATTTCGCCCAAAGGGTCGCGAAGGGTAATTTTCTTAAGCTCTAGTGCCGTATCGGCAATTAGGAGGGACTTGAGCTGTTCGTCCTCCTCTTGAGCTAGGGCAAGGTCAGCGTTATTCAAGGCGGAACGCAAGTGAATCGTATCGATCCGAGAAAGGGCGTCCGCCGTGACATTCTGTTTACCGGAGATATGCCTGATCTCCGTAGAATATTGCCCAATGAGGTGTAGTGCTCCAAGAAGCCCTACTATTTTCCTTCACATTACATTTCCTCCCACATTACATTTTTCTCCAATATTACATTTGCCTCCCACATTACATTTTCCTCCCACCTATAAGAAAATCCATTTGATATTCCAAACATAACATTGTAACCAAATCGAACTAAACGTTCAAATTTTCATTTATTGAATTCACATTTATTTATTCATTTTAATGCCTTTGTTCGATTCAATTTCCTAAAATCAAACAGCATAATGCATTATTTTCTCAGGTATGCTGAAAGCAATTAGCACCTAAAAAACCTACAAGATCCAAAACCTAAAAGTGCATGTGTCCAAACAATGGCATATCTTTTCGATACGCCGACACACAATTCTTGCAATAATAAACATCCAAACGGATACCAGATGTTTTATGACTAGCTAATAGACACGGATTCCCAGATCCTAAACTAACAACCGATTTCCACGGATCTTGTGCTACCTATTTGAAATGCACGAAAATTCTTGTTTGCATTAGCCAGATGGCTAATACAAATAAAAACCCCAATAAAGGATCAAACGATAAGTGGCGATGCATCTTGACCTTCGAAAGAACGTAAAGATATTTGAAAATTAGAATTTTGAAGTGAGAAGTTGACTTGACTTGAGTCGCTTGAGATAGTCTGGGTGTAGTGCGCATCAGGAGAAGACCTCCTCAACGAAAAATAAAATAAGTTTAAGGTTTAATGTAAACAAAAATCTATTCTAAACTAAAAATAAAATCAGTTGTAGAAAGAAACTGAAGTGTTTGTTTTTGCGAGTGTTTAGCGTGTTTAGTACGCGGAAAGTGAAAGAAGAGATCGACACATCCATGAAGGACAACTACGGTAGCCCACCCTTCCCGGGGAACCGGAAGCACGGTGGTGCACCCAAAATATTACATTAAATTGGTGGCAGCGGTGGGATTTGGGTGTTGAAATGGAGGAAAAAAGGTGGTAGGGCTTTTCAGAGCACTACAGAGGTCTAATTGCCGCTCTTGTCGGGGGGAGGCATTTTCCGACTTCTTCCGGAACGCGTAGACCAATGGCCTGTGGTCTGTTAAGATGGAGAGTGAGCGACCTTCTATCATATGACGGAAGTACTTAACAGCGCTGTAGATCGCGAGTAATTCACGGTCGTAGGCGCTGTAACGTCGCTCAGTGGGACTCAGTTTCCTTGAGAAGAAACCAAGTGGTTCCGGTCGGCCTTCAATGTCCTGTTCAAGGACGGCTCCGATTGCGGTATCCGATGCGTCGCATTGGATAGAAAGTGCCGCTCCCTCGAGGGGGTATCGGAGTAAGGTGGCATTTGCCAATTGTTCCTTGGACAGTTGGAATGCTCTATCAGAGACTTCTGTCCAATTAATGGGGCGCTTATCATTGCGCTTAGCTCCTTTTAAGAACTCATTTAGGGGAGCTTGAACTTGGGCAGCGTTCTTCAGTGTTGGACGATAGAAGTTAAGCATGCCTAGAAATCGACGAAGCTCACTCACGTTAGTAGGCCGGGGATACTTCATGAGGGCCTCCACACGGTCTGGTAGTGGGCGAATGCCCTGGTTGTCAACGACATAACCCAGATAGGTGATTTGCTCCTTGGCGTATTGACACTTATCTGGGTTGATGACAAGACCGAATTCACGGAGGCGCTCTAGGACCTGACGTAAGTGGCGTTTATGTTCGGCATGGTCTTTGGAGGCGATGAGAATATCATCGAGATATGCATGGCAGCAATTTAGACCACGTAAAGCCGTGTCGATATAACGTTGGAATGTCTGTGCGGCCTTCCTGAGGCCGAAAGTCATCACTTTGAACTCGAAGAGTCCGAAAGGTGTGATGACTGCGGTCTTGGGGATATCTTCAGGTGCCACCGGAATTTGATGGTATGCCCTGGTGAGATCCAGGGTAGTAAAGACATTGCACCCTCGTAACTTGTACGAAAAATCGTAGAGGTGTGCGATAGGGTATCTGTCCGGGACAGTTGCTGCGTTCAACAGCCTGTAATCGCCACATGGGCGCCACTCACCAGAACGTTTCTTCACTAAGTGGAGTGGGCTTGCCCAGGGACTGTCCGACGGTTGGCAGATACCTAATTCAATCATGTGCTCGAATTCCGCGCGCGCCGCACGTAATTTTTCGGGAGCCAGTCGACGTGGACGCTGGCTCACCGGGGGGCCACGTGTTTCTATGTGATGAAACACAGTGGCTTTGTGTCGATGCTGGTTAGGTAGAGGAATTGTTGTGCTAACAAATTCCTGTACCATGATCTGAAACGGGTCTGTGCACTCTGTGGTCCCTGAAGTTGCCGCTGGTGATGCCGTCATGGGCACGGGGGGTGCGGTTGGAGCCACTAGTCTGTTATGGGTCGAATCGACCAACAGATTATGTGCGCCTAATAGGTCGGAACCTATCAGGGGTTCATTCACGTCCGCAATGACGAAACGCCAAGTGATCGGACGTCGAAGACCCAGTTGTAGTGTCAGCTTTTTACGTCCGTACGTAAGTATCGGCGTATTATTCGCAGCTGACAATTTAAGTGCGGCGGACACGCGGTTACGCGGAGCAAACGATCGCGGGAGGACTGAAATATCGGCGCCGGTATCGACAGTAAAAGCGATATTCAGTTTAGAATCCCGGATAGTTAGGCGACTTATCGTATGGGTGCCGGCCGGTTGCGCTAGGGTATCGGTCGGCAAAATTATTTCTAAAGGTCGTCCCTGATTGGTGGCTGGTTGCGTCCAAACACAGGGCGCCTTGCAATTAAATGTGCGATCACCGTATCGTTGGTGATTGGTGCACAAAGGGAGAGAGGCGGCGTTGTTGGGCGTATTTTGCCTCTGAATGTTGCCGTTTTGTGAAGGCCGAGGTAGTGCTCGGCGAAAGTTGGCCCACTGAGGGGCATTTTGGGAAGGTTGTTGCCGATCCAAGGGACGATTAGATACGGCACAATTCTGAGCGCCTCGTTGGTTGCTTCTCGCCTCCGCGCGAATTTGATTTAGTTCGCGGAGGACTGAGGTCTGCATGGCACGAAGGTCAGAAATGGTGACCTGAGCAGGAAGACTTCTCGGGCGGAATTCGTTGGCCCTGCCCTCTTGGGTCCGCTGTGTGACATTGGTTGAGGCAGGCCTTCTGGGATGTGGTGACGGAGAAGGTTGACGCACCGGAGCCGTCGGTGGGGCTGTTAGTGGCGGCAAAGGATGCCATGTAGGTTGAGCGACGTGTTGAGAAACCGCCGCTACTTGGTACGCTGGACGCTCAGACTGCTGGTCCGAGCTTTCCATAATTGCGTCCGCAATTTTAGCTAAATAGCCCAAGCTCTGATTGGGTTGGGCTACGAGTGCCGAACGGGCATGGTGGGGGAGACATCTTAAAAAGTGAGGCCGTATTAGATCGTCCGAGAACCTGGTCCCCGCTATAGAGCGTAAATGGGTCAGGAAAAGGGACGGTCTCATCCCCGAAAGGTTCGTTTCGGCCGCCAAGCGTTGTTGCCGCGAACTTCCGGGCTCGTCCAGAGCGTCGAGGTGAGTCTCAGCAAACCAAAGTTCCGGGTCCTCCTCGTCATAAGGGAACAGGTTAATATTGGCAGGGTTGGGTCGGTTAACGACACTGGGGGCATCGTGAAATGCCAGGGGAGCGGGTTGTGCTGTCGCTTCGGGGTCGGTAGCGACTTGTGTATCAGGGAAGTCGGCGCTGGAGGCGTCGTAAAACTCGAGGGACTCGAGTTGTTCTTGATCCTCTTGGGGTGGGGTGTTTTGAGTACAGGTCATCGTGTATGGTTGAGACCGAACCGGTATAAAGTTGTACAGACGGGTCGAGATTGTTGTGGAGAACGTAGAAATAGGTCGCAAGAGGACGCGAAAAAGGTTGCAAGAGGTCGCCGACGAGTCAAAAGAAGTCGCAGGAAGTTGGGAGAACCACGAATGTCCTAAAACAATGGTTTTCACTAATCAAAATAAGTCGTGCGAAGTTCGGAAGTGGTGTCAAGTGGAGTTTTTTTTTGAAGTCGCGTAAAATTGTGTGGAGTTGAATGTGTTGGTGCCTGCTTGTACCCAGAAGGGGCTTACAATATTTATTATTTGTCTTTAGTATCGTTTAAATTTTGTTATTAGAGTTAGCTTAATATGCACAATATTGGATAATAATAAAACAAAAAGGAAAACCGAATATCAAATAGCTTAATTCTTCCGTTTTGTACTGTAAGTGTCTACTATATTAGTGTTTTTGCACGGCTTTCTTTCGGTAATTTTTTAGGAATACTGTGGGGTATTCAACTCTTACGCCGGTACAGGCGCGGATTCAGTAAATCTCCACCGATGTTGCTCCGGGCGCCGCTCGCCAAAATGCCAAAGAAAACCCACGGAATGGTTGGTAGTAAAGGGGTTCTTTAATTGATTGCGATTGGGTTTCGTTTATTAGTTGTAACACACCTTGGTTATGACAATGTTTTTCTCCCCTTTTATTCGGTAAACTAACGAACAAACACACGCAACGGGGAAATGATGGTCGAGCTATGGAATGTCAGTGTTTCTTTTTTATTCTGTTAAGCTACGGTGTTTAAACGCAACGGACAAATGTGAAATGCTTAAGACACTCGGTTTCTATTTTCTTTTATTCTGTTAAGCTACGGTGTTTAAACGCAACGGACAAACGTGAAATGCTTAAGACACTCGGTTTCTACCTTTTTTTTATTCTGTTAAGCTACGGTGTTTAAATGCAACGGGCAAATGTGAAATGCTTAAGACACTCGGTTGTAGAATTCGGACCCCTCTCGATTGGTTGTTAAAACTCGACTGACTCCTAGATGAATATAATTCATTCATTGCGTCGTGGCGGTGCGTCATGGCGGAGTTAGGCTCGCTGCCAATTACGGGGAATTGTGGACGAGTTGCTATGCTCGCATAGGGATTCAGTTCCAACGAATTCTGGCCGTACAGGCTGGGTTGAGTTCGTTGGTTGGGTGTACCGGGAATTGGTTTGGCGACGCGAGCGAGTATGGGCATGTATTTTCGGGGGAAATTGGGATGGCTTGGGTGCAAGCAAGGGATATCGTTTAGATAGAAATGTTAACCGAAATGATTTCGGGGAAATGTGCGCGGTTTATTTGGTTGGTAGTGTTCCGTTGAGGATTGGGTATACGCTTTGTTAAGGCATACGAGTTTCGGGGAATGTGGATTGTTTGGTTGCGTTGAGGAAATATGGATAATTGAGTAACGCAATTTTGGGAAAATGCATGTGGTGGTGATTAGAATATATTCGGTTGAATTATATTCTCTTGGAGGTTTGGGAAATGTTTTATTGCATATTTGGGAATATATGCTATTGCAGGTTTGATTTTTGCATGTTTGCAGGTGAGGGTTGTGGGTTGGTTCTCCGTGTGATGTAGAGAACCCCCACAGTACTCCCCGCCCAGTGGCGTAGTCACGAAATAAGGGTAGGGCGAAAGGAGTAGGTTGGTGTGTGGCGGGAGGAATGTTAGGTAGCTAGGGGTCTGGTGGGTTGGGTTTGTCGCTGAAGGCGCGGTGATAGGGATTGGGTCGTCGTTGGGAGTGGACCTGGTTGTAGGTGCCGCGTGTGTTGCCGGCAGGGGCGAGGGGGTTGCGGTGTGGTCCAGTGGTCTGTGTTGACCAGCAGGTATGATGGCTGGGTAAGTGGTGGCCTGTCGGTAGCTCTCTCACATTTGCCGTGACGAAATTGCGTGTGTGGGGTGGAGGAGCTTGGAGGCCGGCGTTTATTCTTCTGCGCAGTGACGGGGTGCCGTGTGCCGGGTGGAGAAGGTTTGGTTTGAGGGTTGGCATTTTTCGTGCATACGGTGGTATGGGGGGTTGTTTGCCGCTCTTGGTGGGAGTGCGGTTTCCTGGGCGTTGGCGTCGTCGTGGAGTCTTGGCCTTGCGGGTTGGTGTTGGGGTAGGGGTTGCTGGGGAATTCCTAGGTTTTGATCTCCTTACCGTTTTTCGGCATTGATCCCACGTGTGGTCCGTATGGCCACATACCGCGCATCCGATTGGGCCGCTAGTCACTCGGATGGTTGATATAGTGGGGTTTTGGGAGGTAAAGGGTTGGTGCGGTCGCGGGTGTGCTTCCCTCGGGGACTGCCTCTGCTGGCGCGGTGATCTATTCTGTGGGAGTGGGATATGGTGTGCACGACATTCTACAATGTCGTGGCCATACTGCCAGCACTCCCGACAGAAAGGCGTGTTTCGCCTTTTTAGGCACTCGTCGTACAGGTGGCCTTTTTTATGGCAGAAGCTGCACGTGATGCGTGCGGTCAGTGAGTACAATCGATGGGCGCCTTGATCCCTCGTGGGTTGATCCACTGGTGTGGTATTGTGAGGAGGCGGAGGCCGATCTGTCTGTTGGGTATGCGCGGTTCGGTGGGGGCTTCTTATCTTCGCGTGAATTTGGTTTAGTTCGCGACGGAGTGAGGCCTGCAACGCGTGGAGATCGGATATGGTGGCGGGCGCAGGGGAGCTGTCTGAGGGGGACTGGTTGGGCCTGCTGTCTTGGGTCCGCTGTGGGAATTGGGTTCCGCGGAGTGGGGTCCTGGGGGCTTCTGAAGGGGGTGCAGGAGAGCGCCGTGTAGGCGGTGCGGCGTGTTGGCTAACCGCCGCGACCTGGTATGGTGGGAGCTCGGACTGTGGGTCTAAGGTTTCCATGATCGCGTCGGCCACCTTTGATAAATAGCCCAAACTTTGGTTAGGTTGGGCCATTAATGCCGAGCGGGCATGTTGAGGTAGATTCCTCAGAAAATGTGGCCTAATTAGGTCATCCGAGATCCTGGTCCCCGCTATGGAGCGTAAATGGGTCAGGAAAAGGGATGGTCTAATACCCGAGAAATTGGTCTCATTCGCCAGTCGTTGCTGTTTGATGCTGATGGGCTGGTCCAAGGCGTTGAGGAGCGTCTCCCGCATGTTGCTGTATGGGTTGGGGCCTGGTGACCTGATTGCGTGCGCGATATGCGTCCGCTGTGTCCCACCCAGCACCCGCAGCAATTCTATAGCACGATGTTCTTCGTCGTGGATGTTGGCGAACCGGAAAAAACGTTCGGCTGTAGCGAACCAGAGCTCTGGATCCTCCTCGTCGAACGGGGGGAGCTTTATATTTTGGGTAGGGGGTGGGAATTCGGCGCCGGAAGCGTCCTGAAACGCCGGGGAGTTGGGTCGCGGTTGTTCCTGCTGGGTAGTACCGGCTCGTGTGGTGGGCATAGTGGTGCCGGAGTCGGGAAGGGTAGGCGGGATTGAGGAGGGACGGGGTGTGTCTGTGGATGAAGCCAAGGGGCGTGGAGCGGACGCGTGAGTCGAGGGGAGTCAAACGAGAGTCGCGTAAGGTCCAGTGGAGTCGTGGATATTGTCGCGGTTTTTACTTTAGTTGCTTCTATGTTTAGTGTGCGTGGATTGTACCCAGAAGGGGTGCACGACAGTTTATAATTTGATAGGGTTCTTGCGCCTAGTTTAGTTTGATATTTTTGGTTTTTTTTGCTTGTTATGATTATGACACGGTGGTTTTGAAGTATGGTTCGATCGTGATCTTGTTTTTGGTTCGGACCCGGAAGGGGACTTACAATAGTTTGTAATTTTGATAGAATTGTTTCGCCTAATTTCGTTTTAATATTTTCGGGTTTGCCGGTTGTTATTTTACTTTTTGATCTTGATAAATTTATAATTTTTATTGTTAAAAGGGAAATGCTTATGTTTTGTTTGGTCGGTTTTATGTTTGCGAAAAGGAAAAAAAAAAAAAAATTTTAATTGTTCTTTCGCTCTTTTTGGTGTTTTCGATTTGATTGTCCGATGGGGGGTGATGATAAACAAAGTCGACCGGGGCTCGATAACCGTATTGCCTGTCTTACTTCACTTTTGGGTAGAACATCTTTGTCGGATTTCACTCGGAATTGGTCTGTTTTTATTTTTCGCGGTTTCCGCTGGCACTGTTCGTCACTGAGTGTTAATTGTTTTTTGAGGAACTTTTGTTGCTAGCACTGTCACTGTTCTAGTTTTTTTTTTTAGTTTGGTAAAGGGTAAGTCGGTGTTTAGTGGTGCGTGTTTGCTCTCCGGTCACTAATGTTCGAAGGTTGCGCGTTTTTACGGGGTCACCAGTGTGGTGTATTCAACTCTTACGCCGGTACAGGCGCGGATTCAGTAAATCTCCACCGATGTTGCTCCGGGCGCCGCTCGCCAAAATGCCAAAGAAAACCCACGGAATGGTTGGTAGTAAAGGGGTTCTTTAATTGATTGCGATTGGGTTTCGTTTATTAGTTGTAACACACCTTGGTTATGACAATGTTTTTCTCCCCTTTTATTCGGTAAACTAACGAACAAACACACGCAACGGGGAAATGATGGTCGAGCTATGGAATGTCAGTGTTTCTTTTTTATTCTGTTAAGCTACGGTGTTTAAACGCAACGGACAAATGTGAAATGCTTAAGACACTCGGTTTCTATTTTCTTTTATTCTGTTAAGCTACGGTGTTTAAACGCAACGGACAAACGTGAAATGCTTAAGACACTCGGTTTCTACCTTTTTTTTATTCTGTTAAGCTACGGTGTTTAAATGCAACGGGCAAATGTGAAATGCTTAAGACACTCGGTTGTAGAATTCGGACCCCTCTCGATTGGTTGTTAAAACTCGACTGACTCCTAGATGAATATAATTCATTCATTGCGTCGTGGCGGTGCGTCATGGCGGAGTTAGGCTCGCTGCCAATTACGGGGAATTGTGGACGAGTTGCTATGCTCGCATAGGGATTCAGTTCCAACGAATTCTGGCCGTACAGGCTGGGTTGACTTCGTTGGTTGGGTGTACCGGGAATTGGTTTGGCGACGCGAGCGAGTATGGGCATGTATTTTCGGGGGAAATTGGGATGGCTTGGGTGCAAGCAAGGGATATCGTTTAGATAGAAATGTTAACCGAAATGATTTCGGGGAAATGTGCGCGGTTTATTTGGTTGGTAGTGTTCCGTTGAGGATTGGGTATACGCTTTGTTAAGGCATACGAGTTTCGGGGAATGTGGATTGTTTGGTTGCGTTGAGGAAATATGGATAATTGAGTAACGCAATTTTGGGAAAATGCATGTGGTGGTGATTAGAATATATTCGGTTGAATTATATTCTCTTGGAGGTTTGGGAAATGTTTCATTGCATATTTGGGAATATATGCTATTGCAGGTTTGATTTTTGCATGTTTGCAGGTGAGGGTTGTGGGTTGGTTCTCCGTGTGATGTAGAGAACCCCCACAATACTATAATATGATTAATCTTAATCTGAAAAGGAATATAGGAATGTGTGAAATAAATGAGAATTCGTTGCTTTTAGTTGCGCACGATTTGTAGATACATAAAAGTGGTGTTTGTTTCGGTTTTGGTTTTTTTTCTTAATTTGCTTTTTTATATTGAGGACAATGATATTAATTATTTTAATCTTAAATTAATAATTTGTCTTAAAATGTATGATAGTTACAATTTTTCTTTAGGTTAAAATGTCTTTATTAATCCGCTTTTTTTGGTTTTCTAAATCATCTCGCGGAATATAATAAGTTTAACAGTGCAGATGTAGAACCAGCTTATTAGTCGACAATAACTTTTCATATATTACGTCTAAGTAAAACGGAAAATGAAGAGAAAATATGTTTATTTAAACAATGAGCAAACTTATACACAAATAGGGTATGATTCTGGTTATTCCTGTGTCTGAGGAATGTCCATCTATCACGTTTTTTTGGTTTCGATTGAATTTTTATCTTTTCTGTGTTGCGTGCTAAATTTTTGGAATCGATAAGTTCACACTTGTATTTATAATAAAATAAGATGGGGTCCACAGTTATTGTTTTTATTTCTACCTGTTGGTAGGTACAATAGAGAATTCCAAATCACGTGTGACAGTGTGTAAGTCGTACGTATTATATAATAATCTCGTATAAAAATGTGAACACGGTAAAATATACATAAAAATTAAAATAATGAAAATGATAAAGAAGTTGGTTTTCGGTGGTATTGCTTTCCAAATGTTATTTATACTGATTGTCTAGTCTATTTTGCCTTATTTTTCTTTTTGGGTTTCAATTAATTTTCTTATAGTTAACATTACATTCCACAATGATTATGATTTGCCACTTATATCAAGTTTTATTTACTGATATTGAATAATCAATTACACATATTCCCATTCCTGGGATCTCGAAAAATGAACAAAGGACAAATTATGTGAACTAAATATGAAAAAGGAAAATAATTGTTTCTAGGATGTGAAAGGAAACTAATGAATATGCAATCTTGTTACTTTTTAAATGGAAGTTTACAATTAGATCAATGTTAAATGCACGCTCTTCACTTTTTCTTACACAATTACTATATTAATGTGCATACCTGTTGTGTTGGCTATTGTTGTTAGTGATGTGGCTGCTGCTTGTCCGAAGATAGTGCTGTTCCTGTTCCTGCGACATATGGGGCTGCTGCTGGAGTACGCTCTCGGGTGTTAAAGATGGGGTGGTGTGGGTTCTTTGGTGTGCCTTGGTAGGGTGCCGGTCCGACACAGGTACCCCAAGACGCCCCACTCTCTAATACCGTCGGTGTAAACGGGTTCACCCAGTTTGGCAGGTTCGGAAGACAATCAGGCTCGTGGTTAGCCTGTGGGGTGTCTAATAACAACGCGGGTATTTCTACGACCAGTCTCTTTATCGTCCCAAATGGCTGATATTTAAATTCTATGTCCTAAGAGATTTACACTAAACAAAATCGAATTCCCATATAATTGGTATTTACAGATGATTGAATGAATTAACGATTCCGAGATACATACAAATAATTGAATTCATAAACACCGGGAATTATTTATTGAACTGATAAACACTAGTCGTGATACAAAATTATTAATTTACTTACTAACACTAAGTACAATTTAATATTTGGGTAAACACTAAACGTGTGACAAAATTATTGATATACTTGCTAACACTAAGTACAATTTATGGAATTGCTGAACACTCGACGTGTGACAAAATTATTATCTTACTTACTAACACCAAGTACTATTTAATATTTTGGTAAACACTAAACGTGTGACAAAATTATTAATTTACTTACTAACACTAAGTACAATTTATGGAATTGCTGAACACTCGACGTGTGACAAAATTATTATCTTACTTACTAACACTAAGTACTATTTAATATTTTGGTAAACACTAAACGTGTGACAAAATTATTAATTTACTTACTAACACTAAGTACAATTTATGGAATTGCTGAACACTCGACGTGTGACAAAATTATTGATATACTTGCTAACACTAAGTACAATTTATGGAATTGCTTAACACTCGACGTGTGACAAAATTATTATCTTACTTACTAACACCAAGTACTATTTAATATTTTGGTAAACACTAAACGTGTGACAAAATTATTAATTTACTTACTAACACTAAGTACAATTTATGGAATTGCTGAACACTCGACGTGTGACAAAATTATTGATATACTTGCTAACACTAAGTACAATTTATGGAATTGCTGAACACTCGACGTGTGACAAAATTATTATCTTACTTACTAACACCAAGTACTATTTAATATTTTGGTAAACACTAAACGTGTGACAAAATTATTAATTTACTTACTAACACTAAGTACAATTTATGGAATTGCTGAACACTCGACGTGTGACAAAATTATTAATATACTTGCTAACACTAAGTACAATTTATGGAATTACTGAACACTCGACGTGTGACAAAATTATTAATATACTTGCTAACACTAAGTACAATTTATTATTTTCGGTACGAGTTTCGTAAACGTCCAATGCTCGCGGCGGACACGCGAAAGTTCTGCACGGATGCGGTGCACTGTAACAACGATCTTATTGTTCTTAACAAGAGTTTCGCGAAAGTACTGCAAGGTTGCGGTGCACTGTAACAACGATCTTATTGTTCTTAACAAGAGTTTCGCGAAAGTACTGCCAGGATGCGGTGCACTGTAACCACGATCTTATTGTTCTTAACAAGAGTTTCGCGAAAGTACTGCAAGGTTGCGGTGCACTGCAACAACGATCTTATTGTTCTTAACAAGAGTTTCGCGAAAGTACTGCAAGGTTGCGGTGCACTGCAACAACGATCTTATTGTTCTTAACAAGAGTTTCGCGAAAGTACTGCAAGGATGCGGTGCACTGTAACCACGATCTTATTAATTTTACCAGGGGTTTCGCAAACGTTCCATGCTCATTCATTGCCTTTTTCTCACTAAACCTTTCCAGCTCCTCGGGATTGACTCTCGCCACCAAAACACATCACATCCCTTGGTGTGGGTAACCGCATCGTACCCCTGCCTGTGTGTATTTTTTATTATTATGCGCACAGGGGTGAGCGCCATTGCGTGTGTTTACTCGTTGTACCATTTTATGTGTAGGGACGTTCATATTGCTTATACGTGCAATGTGATGCTGCTACATGGGCATGCGTTATATCTCACGTATTTGTATTTGTTGAGATGTGTCCTTTAAAGGGCATGCGTTGTAGGTTTCGTCGGTTTGCGCGCCTTCTTAGTAATTCGAGGAATTAGTCGCAGGCTTGCGCAACCGCATCATGTTTTTCTTGGTTGTTCTGCCACATCCGATCGTTGGTTGATGTTTTTACCAGATCGATGTGCAGGTGTCCCATGCTCTCCTCTGCTATTTAGTTTCTTACCATTGCAACTACGTTGTGCTTGGTCATCATGACATGATTTTCGTGCTTTATGCATTTCTATTTTTAGGAAGATGCATGTATTGCTCATACGCTTGTATCAGCCGGCTTGTGGTTATTTTACATGCTAATGCAGGTAAGTATTCGATTTTCTGGCGCCGAAAGCCTGCGAAAAGAGGGTTACCTGGTGGTAAGTAGGCAGGTGGGTAGTGGCGTTCGCGCTAACCGCCACAGTACTCCCCCCCCAGTGACATAGTCACGATAAAACCAAAACACAACAAAAACGAAGAGGTGTTGAGAGTGAGGCGTGCTCTTAGTTGGCCACGCGACTGGTCCCTATGGGGTTCTGTTATTACCATCCTGGTGGTAACACTTGTCGAGTGCGCAGTCGTTTACGACTTCGCGTAATGGGCCTGTGGATAGTAATTAGTTAGTGCGTCGACACGGACGCGGGTTTCACTAATATACCACTGAGGGGAAGACAAATCACCAACACACAAGATAAATAGTTCAATAAAACACATCGGTTCTTGTTGTTTATTGTTGTTGTTGTTGTTTTTATTGTAACTTAATTAGAATAATCCAGTCGATAAAAAAGGAAATACCACAACGTAGCTCTACTTAATTCCAATGTATTAATCAATGACACAGATGTGATCCTTAAATTTTATTTACACATTTGTCTTTACTTTGCTTTTTTTCTGTCAGCACTGGTGATTGTCACTGCTTAATTGTCACTTAAAAGATACTTTTTATTCCTCGCTATATATATAACTATTGGATAAGTTTGTATTACACAGGTTAACTTTCCTTTAATTTTAGTTATCTTACAATTCACATTGCTGGCGCGAAGCCTTTTTAGTTCAAACAAACTGGACGAGATTAGTGTCGATTTGTATCTCTGGCATACACTTAGAAGGAACAAAACGCAACCGCTCCGCGATCCTGGTGTATTAACACTTGGAATTAACTTGGATAAAAGACAAACGCAACCACTCTGCGACACTGTCCAATGAAACTGGAAATTACTTGAATTCCTCGAACGCTCGTGTACCCAACTGGGGATGAAATCTCGCTCTTCAAACTGAAGGGAACTCCGACACGCAACGTATCCGATACGTGGGTATGGTTCAACGGGTAAGATCTGACTGACTCCATTGGAAGTCATCAAAAGGAAAGGAACCCTGAAAGAAACTGGAAAGGAGGCGGAGTTACACGATTAACTTGAAGTAGTTAATCGTGATTGGACCGAACGAAATAGGCATACATTACGCATGTGTGCGTATGCCATGCATACGATCGTTCAGCGACCGTGGATGGCGGGCAACATCGCTAGTGCATTTTCTAGTAATGTAAATAATAGCATCTGGGGTGTGAAGGACCCAAACCGATGATTTGGTCATCCTAATGGAAGGCCATAAATCATCATTTCTGTTGCCGATGATTAAACATTGCAACGAACATAGGGTGCAGCCATTGCCAGATGTTGAAAGTAAACATTTTCTGGCTGCATCTTGGTCGTTGCTTGAATACGGCCTCTGCACATGGGGATCGATAATTGGTAGCCAGCGATTGCTGGTAAACAGGGACGTGTTTGATTTGCGTCAACAGAAACCTTGTCGGCGGTAGTAAATCTATAGGGGCAATAGCCGTATGCATGTTATGCCGGGGATAAACAAATACAACGAGTCACAAGGAACTCTTGTTGATTGTTGTTTCCATAGCTTAAGGCTATGGAAACGAGATGCCCTGGCAGAATGTATGCCTAACGATAAGATTTCAGATGCCATGGCAATGTGATGATTTTGCCATGGACTTATGTTCTTTTCAGGAAATGATGTACGCCTCGGGGGTAAATTTTGGATGCCACGGCAAGGTGATAAGCTTTGCCGTGGGCTCAATGTTTTTTAGGGAATATGGTCTGGCCGAGGGTGAGTTTTCGATGCCACGGCAAGGTGATAAGCTTTGCCGTGGGCTTAATGTTTTTTAGGGAATATGGTCTGGCCGAGGGTGAGTTTTCGATGCCACGGCAAGGTGATAAGCTTTGCCGTGGATTTAATGTTTTCAGTGGTGATGCTGGAGAAAAAGGGGTTTGTAAGGAAATCCCCTACAGAATAGGTAAGCTGCCTAACATAAATTCAAAACGGTTATCCGATTGGGTAACCGTATTAATTCCGGCGATTTGGCTGAGGGTAAATGCCGTAGCGAGGTTACGCAACCTTGCTGAAGTTCGACCGAGAGGTAAGTCGTTCGCCTGGAAAGGTGGGGATCGAGCGATGTATGGCTCTTCGGGCCCTGAAAAGCCCCACATCACTCCCTCCCCAGTGACGTAGTCACGAAACAGGTAAGGCAGGTTAGGGGGTGGTTAGTTGGTTATGGGCGCGCGTATGAGCGCGAGTGCGGGGAGGTTGTGCCGGTGGAGTAGGAGTGGTATTTGAAGACGGAGGTGATTCTGGAGCGGAAGCTTCCAGAAAACAGGGCTTAAGCCTTTCGACGCTGACCGTGGATCGCTTGCCTCTAATGTCGATCTCGAAGACGCGGTCACTGATGCGGCGGAAGACTTTGAATGGGCCATCGTAAGGTGGGTCGAGGGGTTTTTTGACCTTATCCACCCTGACAAAGACGTGCGTGCAGCTGTGCAGTTCAGGGTGGACGAAAAGTTTTTTGGAGCCGTGCCTGGTTACAGGGGTTGCCCTAACCTTACGTAGCAGATCACGGAGATGTCCCAATTCACGAAGTTGGTCACGTGGTGTTTCGCCATTCAGGAAAAGTTCTCCTGGAAGAAGGAGGTTGGTACCGTAGGTAAGCTCTGCTGCCGAAGCACCCAGGTCCTCCTTAATACTTGTCCTCAGGCCGAGGAGGACGGTTGGAAGGGCGTCAAACCATTGTGTGTCATTATGACACATGAGTGAGGCTTTAAGAGATCTATGCCAGCGCTCTATCATCCCATTTGATTGCGGGTGGTAGGCGGTGGTACGACTTCTATGGCAGCCGAGAAGATTTGTTAGCTGCCTAAAAATTGTCGCCTCAAATTGTGGACCTCGGTCCGAAGTTATGGTGGTTGGTACACCGAAACGTGTGACCCAAGTTGAATAAAAGGCCTTGGCGACTGATTCGGCAGTAACTGCCCGGAGAGGTGTCGCCTCTGGCCATCGCGTGCAGCGATCCATCATAGTGAGGATATAAGAAAATCCTCTTGATGGAGTAAGCGGTCCCACTATGTCTATGTGGACATGGGCGAAGCGTGCCGTGGGAAGCTTGAATTGCGCTGGCTCCAGTACATTATGTCGCGCTACCTTGCAGCGCTGGCACTGGAGACAAGCACGGGCCCAACCGGTGAGGTCTTTGTTCATCCGGGGCCAAATAAATTTGCGACGGACAGCAGCGGCTGTTGCTCGGCCGCTGGGGTGGGCTGGGTTGTGGTAAACCTGGAACACGCCCTTACGAAGTTTCTCGGGAATGTAAGGTCTAGCGGTTCCAGTGGAGACATCACACCAGATTTCGCCCAAAGGGTCGCGAAGGGTAATTTTCTTAAGCTCTAGTGCCGTATCGGCAGTTAGGAGGGACTTGAGCTGTTCATCCTCCTCTTGAGCTAGGGCAAGATCAGCGTTATTCAAGGCGGTACGCAAATGAATCGTATCGATTCGAGAAAGGGCGTCCGCCGTGACATTCTGTTTACCGGAGATATGCCTTATCTCCGTGGAATATTGCCCAATGAGGTCTAATTGACGCTCTTGTCGGGGGGAGGCATTTCCCGACTTCTTCCGGAACGCATAGACCAATGGCTTATGGTCTGTTAAGATGGAGAGTGAGCGACCTTCTATCATGTGACGGAAGTACTTAACAGCGCTGTAGATCGCGAGCAATTCACGGTCGTAGGCGCTGTAACGTCGCTCAGTGGGACTCAGCTTCCTTGAAAAGAAACCAAGTGGTTCCGGACGGCCTTCAATGTCCTGTTCAAGGACGGCTCCGATTGCGGTATCCGATGCGTCGCATTGGATAGAAAGTGCCGCTCCCTCGAGAGGGTATCGGAGTAAGGTGGCATTTGCCAATTGTTCTTTGGACAGTTGGAATGCTCTATCAGAGACTTCTGTCCAATTGATGGGGCGCTTATCATTGCGCTTAGCTCCTTTTAAAAATTCATTTAAGGGAGCTTGAATCTGAGCGGCATTCTTCAGGGTTGGGCGGTAAAAGTTAAGCATGCCCAAAAATCGACGCAGCTCACTCACGTTAGTAGGCCGGGGGTACTTCATGAGGGCCTCCACACGGTCTGGAAGTGGACGAATGCCCTGGTTGTCAACGACATAACCCAGATAGGTGATTTGCTCCTTGGCGTATTGACACTTATCTGGGTTGATGACAAGACCGAATTCACGGAGGCGCTCTAGGACCTGACGTAAGTGGCGTTTATGTTCGGCGAGGTCTTTGGAGGCGATGAGGATGTCATCAAGGTATGCATGGCAGCAATTAAGACCTCGTAAAGCCGTGTCGATATACCGCTGGAATGTCTGTGCGGCATTCCTGAGGCCGAAAGTCATCACTTTGAACTCGAAGAGTCCGAAAGGTGTAATGACTGCGGTCTTGGGGATGTCTTCAGGTGCCACCGGAATTTGGTGGTATGCCCTGGTGAGATCCAGGGTTGTGAAGACATTGCACCCTCGTAACTTGTACGAAAAATCGTAGAGGTGTGCAATTGGGTATCTGTCCGGGACAGTTGCTGCGTTCAACAGCCTATAATCGCCACATGGGCGCCACTCACCAGAACGTTTCTTCACTAAGTGGAGTGGGCTTGCCCAGGGACTGTCCGACGGTTGGCAGATACCTAGTTCGATCATATGCTCGAACTCCGCGCGCGCCGCACGTAATTTTTCCGGAGCCAGTCGACGTGGACGCTGGCTCACAGGGGGACCACGTGTTTCTATATGATGAAACACCGTGGCTTTATGTCGGCGTTGGTTAGGTAGAGGAATTGTTGTACTCACAAATTCCTGTACCATAACCTGGAATGGGTCTATGCACTTTGTGGCTCCTGAAGTTGCCGCTGGTGATGCCGTCATGGGCAAGGGGGGTGCGGTTGGAGCCACAAGTCTGTTATGGGTCGAATCGACCAACAGATTATGTGCACCTAATAGGTCGGAACCTATCAGGGGTTCATTCACGTCCGCAATGACGAAACGCCAAGTGATCGGACGACAAAGACCCAATTGAAGTGTCAGCTTTTTACGTCCGTACGTAAGTATCGGCGTATTATTTGCTGCTGACAATTTGAGTGCGGCTGGCACGCGGTTACGCGGAGCAAACGATCGCGGGAGTACTGAAATATCGGCGCCGGTATCGACAGTAAAAGCGATATTCAGTTTTGAATCCCGGATGGTTAGGCGACTTATCGTAGGGGTGCCGGCCGATTGCGCGAGGGTGTCGGTCGGCAAAATTAGTTTAAAGAGCGCCTCTGGTTGGTGGAAGGTTGCGTCCAACCACAAGGCGCTTTGCAATTGAATGCGCGATCACCATATCGCTGGTGATTGGCGCACCAAGGCAGAGTAACGGCATTATCAGGTATGTTCTGCCTATTAGTATTGCCGTTACGGGGAGGTCGAGCCGGAGCTCGCTGGGAATTGGCCCGGTGAGGGCCGTTTTGGTTGGTATTGGCCCTCTGTGGGGCATTTTGGGGGATATAGGCCCTCTGAGGGGCATTTTGGGAGAAATTTTGCCGATTGAGAGGACGGCTCGGCATGGCTCGGTTCTGGGCGCTTCGAGGATTGTTCCTCACCTCCGCGCGCAATTGCGTTATCTCGCGGAGGAGTGAGGTTTGAAGCGCCCGAAGGTCAGCAGTGGTTAATTGGGGTGGCGAATTTCTTTGGTTAAGTAAGTTGGGGCCTGCCTCTGGATTCCCCTGAGGGAAATTGGTTGAGGCGGGCCTTCTAAAAGGTAATTGGGTTTGAGGAGGATGGGGAGTTGAGACCAATTCGTGGGCTGAGAAAGGCAGACGAGGGTGCCGTGCAGGCTGGGCGGCGTGTTGAGAAACCGCCGCTACCTGGTACGCTGGAGGCTCAGAATACTGATCTGAGCTTTCCATTATTGCGTCCGCAATTTTGGATAAATAGCCCAAACTCTGATTGGGTTGGGCTATAAGTGCCGAACGGGCATGCTGGGGAAGACACCTCAAAAAATGAGGCTTTATTAGGTCGTCCCCAATCCTGGTCCCCGCTATAGAGCGTAAATGGGTCAGGAAAAGAGATGGTCTCATCCCGGAAAGGTTGGATACAGCGGCTAAACGTTGTTGCCGCACACTTCCTGGCTCGTCCAATGCGTCGAGCAGAGCTTCACGCATGTTGCTATACGGGTTGCGGCCGGCCGACCTTATTATGTGGGCAACATGCGGTCGCTGAGTGCGGTCAAGCACTTTCAACAGCTCGACTGCACGAAGTTGTTCGTCATGCAAGGCCGAGGCCTGGAAGATGCGGTCTGCCACTGCAAACCACAGGTCTGGGTCCTCCTCATCGAAGGGGGGAAGTCCTATATTTAAATGACGAGTCCCGTTCCCGAGGCTGGAAGCATCGTGGAATTCTTGGGACTCTGAAGGTCTTTGGGGTTGTTGTGAGGTGCTGGCACCAGTTGTGGGCACCAAAATGCCGGAATTTGCCAAAGGGCAGATACCAGGGGCGTTGGAAGAGGTTGGGAGGGCGTTTGGGGAAGTAGGTTGGGGTCGGTTCACGACGCTGGGGGCAACGGGCGGTGCCAGAGGAGTAGCTTGTCCGGGCAAGTCTAGGTCAGCATCGACTTGCTCGGTGGGGAAATCGACGCTGGAGGCGTCGTGAAATTCTAGGGGCTCGGGTTGTTCTTGGGCCTTTTGGGCAGCGCTATTTCGTGTGACAACCATAGTGTTTTGTACGAAACAGGACTGAAATCAACGGAGTAGGAGGGAATCAAAATATTCACCACGGAGGTCCTAAAACGATGGTTTTCCCTAACCAAAATAAGCCGAGCGAAGGTCGGAAGTGGAGTCAAGTGGAGTCGAGAGTGGACGATTGGTCGTAGATAAAATGGAAGGGACTGGATCGTTAAACAGCTTAATCTTAAAATAATTAAGCTTTAGTTTGACTTATTAACGTGGAGTTGAGACTAGATTTCCGGAAATAGATCGCAAGAGGACGCGCGCGGTGAAAGGAGTCCGATGCTGTTCGAAGAAGAGTCGTGCGGAGTCGAGTGTAGTCGTTAACACGGACGGCAGGGTTGTAGTATTGCCTACCCGAACTTTAAAATTAAAAGTTGTCAATTTGAATAACTAAAAATCGCGATTGAAATCCCAAAAGGGAAGGAAAACAAGGATTTAACGTGTGCCGGAGTGTGTGCGTCTGAAAATGTTGCGAAGCGATGAAGTAGTGTTGTATCTACTGCCGAAACGGAATCGTATGTTTCAGTACCCTGAAGGGGTTTACAAGTTTATTAAGGCAATACAATTATTAGCTGGCTAGCAACTGATTAGTTTTAAGTTTTTATTATAATAAAATAAATTTACTGTTTAAATGGATTGGATTAAGTTAGCAATGAAGGGTTAATTTAAATTTAAATTCAAAAACGTAAAAAAAAGAGAAAAAAAAAAGGAAGGCAAGATGTTTTTCTATGCTTGAGATGTTTGCTGTTATATTTAAAAAAAAATGCAATTACATGTGAGCGTAACGAAATTTGAGTTTACTTGCTGTAATTGTGTATCTTAAGGCAATTCGTTACAAGTTTAGCGAAAACACCCTTCCATTCGATAACCGTTTACAAAATTTGGGGATCACAGTAACTGTAGTTATTCAAATTATATCGAGTTTTAATGGGACGGTTTCGAGCTATTTCAATTTGATTTGTATGGAAAATTCTTAAAAATTATGTAAAAATACAGATATAGTTTGTCTGAGGGATTTCTTTCTTAATTTGATTTGGATTTTAAACTAATTTTTACCTCATATATTTGTTCGTTAATTGTCAACCCTTCTCTTAATCTTTTATTATTTCAGTAGGTGACGGTTGTCTAGACAATCTGTTCTCAGGAGTGATTTATGATTGCAAGTGTGTTATTATTTATTTTAGTTCAATTACTGTATTTGGTTGTATATTGTAATTTAATCTTATTTTACAGTAAAACGCTATAACAATTAAATGATAACTTTATATTTATTTGTTATATAATGGATAAATTACTAGAAGAATTTATGTTTCAATATTCAAAATTTTCTGATTCTATTGATTTATTTATAGGAGATGGCTTGCCAGACTAAAAAAACTTTTTGCCCTACGCAAGAAGTTCCACATTTAAGTTTATTTGCTACGCACTTAATTTAGTTGGACACTGTTGCACCAATAAAGCAAATAACTAAGTGAAAGACTTACGAAAAGGAAGGATTCCTGTTGATGAGTTGCGGCTGCTAATTGTAGTTGACGGAGTTGTGGTGGCTTGAGTTCCTGTCCTGAGCTGGAGCGATGGTTAGCTGCGTACTGTTGAGGTGGGGCTCTACTTGCCCTTACAAAGTTCTTATTTTGGTGTACACCAAGTCACAATTTGTCTATTGTTGTTGAGACCCACTTTGACGCGAATGTTCGAAAAGAAAGGTGGCGTGTTCTTCACCCTTAGGTCACCAATGTGGATAGTAATTAGTTAGTGCGTCGACACGGACGCGGGTTTCACTAATATACCACTGAGGGGAAGACAAATCACCAACACACAAGATAAATAGTTCAATAAAACACATCGGTTCTTGTTGTTTATTGTTGTTGTTGTTGTTTTTATTGTAACTTAATTAGAATAATCCAGTCGATAAAAAAGGAAATACCACAACGTAGCTCTACTTAATTCCAATGTATTAATCAATGACACAGATGTGATCCTTAAATTTTATTTACACATTTGTCTTTACTTTGCTTTTTTTCTGTCAGCACTGGTGATTGTCACTGCTTAATTGTCACTTAAAAGATACTTTTTATTCCTCGCTATATATATAACTATTGGATAAGTTTGTATTACACAGGTTAACTTTCCTTTAATTTTAGTTATCTTACAATTCACATTGCTGGCGCGAAGCCTTTTTAGTTCAAACAAACTGGACGAGATTAGTGTCGATTTGTATCTCTGGCATACACTTAGAAGGAACAAAACGCAACCGCTCCGCGATCCTGGTGTATTAACACTTGGAATTAACTTGGATAAAAGACAAACGCAACCACTCTGCGACACTGTCCAATGAAACTGGAAATTACTTGAATTCCTCGAACGCTCGTGTACCCAACTGGGGATGAAATCTCGCTCTTCAAACTGAAGGGAACTCCGACACGCAACGTATCCGATACGTGGGTATGGTTCAACGGGTAAGATCTGACTGACTCCATTGGAAGTCATCAAAAGGAAAGGAACCCTGAAAGAAACTGGAAAGGAGGCGGAGTTACACGATTAACTTGAAGTAGTTAATCGTGATTGGACCGAACGAAATAGGCATACATTACGCATGTGTGCGTATGCCATGCATACGATCGTTCAGCGACCGTGGATGGCGGGCAACATCGCTAGTGCATTTTCTAGTAATGTAAATAATAGCATCTGGGGTGTGAAGGACCCAAACCGATGATTTGGTCATCCTAATGGAAGGCCATAAATCATCATTTCTGTTGCCGATGATTAAACATTGCAACGAACATAGGGTGCAGCCATTGCCAGATGTTGAAAGTAAACATTTTCTGGCTGCATCTTGGTCGTTGCTTGAATACGGCCTCTGCACATGGGGATCGATAATTGGTAGCCAGCGATTGCTGGTAAACAGGGACGTGTTTGATTTGCGTCAACAGAAACCTTGTCGGCGGTAGTAAATCTATAGGGGCAATAGCCGTATGCATGTTATGCCGGGGATAAACAAATACAACGAGTCACAAGGAACTCTTGTTGATTGTTGTTTCCATAGCTTAAGGCTATGGAAACGAGATGCCCTGGCAGAATGTATGCCTAACGATAAGATTTCAGATGCCATGGCAATGTGATGATTTTGCCATGGACTTATGTTCTTTTCAGGAAATGATGTACGCCTCGGGGGTAAATTTTGGATGCCACGGCAAGGTGATAAGCTTTGCCGTGGGCTCAATGTTTTTTAGGGAATATGGTCTGGCCGAGGGTGAGTTTTCGATGCCACGGCAAGGTGATAAGCTTTGCCGTGGGCTTAATGTTTTTTAGGGAATATGGTCTGGCCGAGGGTGAGTTTTCGATGCCACGGCAAGGTGATAAGCTTTGCCGTGGATTTAATGTTTTCAGTGGTGATGCTGGAGAAAAAGGGGTTTGTAAGGAAATCCCCTACAGAATAGGTAAGCTGCCTAACATAAATTCAAAACGGTTATCCGATTGGGTAACCGTATTAATTCCGGCGATTTGGCTGAGGGTAAATGCCGTAGCGAGGTTACGCAACCTTGCTGAAGTTCGACCGAGAGGTAAGTCGTTCGCCTGGAAAGGTGGGGATCGAGCGATGTATGGCTCTTCGGGCCCTGAAAAGCCCCACAGGCCCTTTATATTGATCTGGCACGCCCGCCGTGGTCGGCGGCGTCTTTTTCTGCACCTCAGTAGTGTGAGAAGTGCAGCCCTGGTTACTTTCTTCCAAAAAACAAGGTTTTAACCGTTCCACGCTGATTGTGGCTGCTTTTCCACGCATGTCCAACTCGTAGACCCGTTCGCTGATTCTTTTAATCACTTTGAACGGGCCCTCAAACGGAGGGTCGAGTGGTTTCTTTACTTTATCCACTCTAACGAAAACGTGTGTACAGGTGCGCAACTCTGGATGCACGAAAACTCTCTTTGACCCGTGTCGGGCAACCGGTCTTGGTCGTACTTTCCGCATCAAGTCACGCAGGTAACCCACGCTCTTCGTCAGCTCCGCAGGTGCCTCGCCGTCGACGAAAAGCTCCCCAGGCAAAACGAGGCTGGCACCGTAAGTGAGCTCGGCTGCTGTGGCGCCCAGGTCTTCCTTCATGCTGGTCCTCAAACCAAGGAGGACTGTGGGCAGTGCGTCGAACCACTGCGTGTCATTATGACACATTAAGGAGGCCTTCAATGATCTATGTCAACGTTCTATCATTCCGTTGGCAGCAGGATGATATGCTGTCGTACGATCCTTTTGACAACCCAGCAACGCCGTAAGCTGTTTGAAGATCGTAGCCTCAAACTGTGGTCCCCTGTCCGAGGTTAGTGTTGTGGGAACGCCGAAACGCGTTACCCACGTTGAGTAGAAAGCCCGAGCCACGCTCTCTGCGGTTATCACACGTAATGGGGTAGCCTCGGGCCATCGCGTAAAGCGATCTATCATCGTGAGCAGGTACGAGAATCCTCTGGAGGGAGTTAAAGGGCCGACTATGTCGATGTGTACGTGGGCGAAACGCGCCTCGGGCAGCTTGAATTGTGCCGGTTCCAGTACGTTGTGTCTGCTTATCTTACAACGTTGATACTTGAGACACGCCCGCGCCCACCTCGTGAGGTCCTTCTTCATATGTGGCCAAACGAACTTACGTCGAATCGCCGCAGCCGTCGCGCGCCCGCTGGGATGAGCTGGGCTATGAAAGGTCTCATAAATGCCCCTACGTAACACCGCAGGAATGTATGGCCTGACTGTACCCGTTGAGACGTCGCACCAAACGGTTTTCCCGTTGGTGTCGACAGCGAACCTACGCAGTTCCAGTGCTGTGTCTGCTGTTACGAGAGCTTTAAGTTGGCTGTCGTTTTTTTGGGCTTGCTCCAAGTCAGCGTCAGCTAAGGCTGCGCGCAATTGAATCACATCTATGCGAGATAGTGCGTCTGCTATTACGTTCTGATTACCAGGAACGTACTTTATCTCGGTGACGTATTGGCCTATGAGGTCCAGATGCCGCTCCTGTCGCGGCGATGCATTTCCGGATTTCTTCCGGAAGGCGTGGCTCAATGGTTTATGGTCCGTTCTGACGATCGCTTGGCGACCCTCGACCATGTGTCGAAAGTATTTGATAGCACTGTATATGGCTAATAATTCTCGGTCATAGGTGCTGTACTTTCGTTCTGCCGTACTGAGCTTTCTAGAGAAAAAACCCAGCGGCTCCCAGCTACCGTCGCTCTCCTGCTCCAATACCGCCCCAATTGCGGTGTCCGACGCGTCGCATTGTATTGCTAACTGTGCGCCCTCTGCCGGGTAACACCGCAGGGTGGCGTTTGCAAGTTGCGCTTTCGACTGACGGAATGCATTACTTGCTGCTTCCGTCCAGACGATTGGGCGTTTGTCGTTCTTTTTTGCCCCCTTTAAATATTCATTTAGAGGGGCCTGGACATGCGCGGCATTTTGTAATGTCGGCCGGTAAAAATTAAGCATGCCCAGGAAACGTCGTAATTCGCGAACGTTGGTAGGACGTGGGAATTCGTTGAGAGCCTTAACTCTGTCCGAGAGAGGCCGAATACCCCGATTGTTGATATGATAACCCAAATAGCTTACCTGCTCTTTGGCAATTTGGCATTTGTCTGGGTTAATCATAAGTCCGTAACGGCGGAGTCGTTCTAACACTTGTTTAAGATGTTGCTGGTGCTCCGCTCGGTTTTGGGACGCAATCAGGATATCATCGATGTAGGCGTAACAAAAATCCAGTCCACGCAGAGCTGAATCGATGTACCTTTGAAATGTTTGTGCGGCGTTTCTAAGGCCGAAAGTCATTACCTTGAACTCATATAGTCCAAAAGGGGTAATGACCGCGGTTTTTGGGATGTCTTCGTGGGCCACTGGTATTTGGTGGTATGCCCTGGCGAGGTCCAGGGTCGTGAAGACTGTGCATCCGCGCAATTTGTATGAGTAATCATACAAGTGTGCGATGGGGTATCGGTCCGGGATTGTGACCGCGTTTAACAGTCGGTAGTCGCCACACGGGCGCCATTCGCCGCTTCGTTTCTTAACTAGGTGAAGCGGACTGGCCCATGGGCTTACTGAAGGTTGGCAGATTCCTTGCTCCAGCATGTAGTCGAATTCTTCGCGTGCTGCGCGCAATTTGTCTGGTGCTAGTCGCCGCGGACGTTGGCTTACGGGTGGACCCCGTGTCTCGATGTGATGGTATACCCCGGACTCTATGTGCTCCTGGTTGGGAAGTGGTACTGTCGAGTGTCTATACTCTTCCAGTAGAGCCGGAATCTCATCGCATGTGATGTCGGCCTCGTGTGGCGTCCGTGGGGCCTCCCCAGGCGGATGACCGAGTAACCGTTGTTCCACTAATCTATTGTTCGCGGTATCGACTAGCAATTTGTGGCACGATAGTAAGTCCGACCCTATTAATGGTTCGGAGACGTCGGCCACTATGAAGTGCCAACCTATGGGGTGCCGCAAACCTAGATCCAGTCGTAGGTACTTACGTCCGTAAGTAGCTATGGATGTGTTGTTCGCTGCTAGTAATTGGAGTCTGCTAGGCGTTTTATTTTGCGAAGCGTATGACTTAGGTAAGACTGATATGTCGGCGCCAGTGTCGACCGTAAAACTATAGCGGTTTATCGTAGTTAATGTGCAACCTAGTGCACAGGTTCACTAAACCGTCCTAGCTTTCTGATCTCTGATGTCGGCGAGGAGGCTGAGCCACTATGGCTGGTTGTCACTCGAACAATTAGAGGTACTCCGCAAAAAAGATTAACTGACTCCACATTCTTTATTTATTTCCACTTTTTATTGCAAATCTAAACTTAAAACATAAGAACACTGAATTCAATTTGGTAAGCTAATTAATGGTTTATTCTATGTACATGCAGTAATTGTCGGGAACTTAAAACATATGAACACTGAATTCAAATTGGTTAAACTAGTTAATGATTTATTTAAATGTACAAGAGGTAATTGTCAGGAACTTAATACATATGAACACTGAATTCAAATTGGTTAGAAACATTTAATTCAATTTGGTAAACTAGTTAATGATTTATTGAAAGTACAAAAAGTAATTGTCAGGAACTTAATACATATGAACACTGAATTCAAATTGGTTAAACTAATTAATGATTTATTGAATGTACAAGAGGTAATTGGCAGGAACTTGAAACATATGAACACTGAATTCAAATTGGTTAGAAACATTTAATTCAATTTGGTAAACTAGTTAATGATTTATTGAAAGTACAAAAAGTAATTGTCAGGAACTTAATACATATGAACACTGAATTCAAATTGGTTAAACTAATTAATGATTTATTGAATGTACAAGAGGTAATTGGCAGGAACTTGAAACATATGAACACTGAATTCAAATTGGTTAGAAACACTTAATTCAATTTGGTAAACTAGTTAATGATTTATTGAAAGTACAAAAAGTAATTGTCAGGAACTTAATACATATGAACACTGAATTCAAATTGGTTAGAAACATTTAATTCAATTTGGTAAACTAGTTAATGATTTATTGAAACCGACTCGCGCGCGTCGCAGATAATGGTGACTCTAGGCCCGATTCTGATGGTGGTTGATTTCCGACTAACTTTTTCTCGAGGCGACAGGATACCAAAAAAAACCTCTCTATCGCCTCGATGACCATATTTGGTCATTTTTTCTTCCTACTTGGTTCCCCATTTGCTAAGGGTTGAACACACAGCCTGTGGTGCTCATCGTTTGTGTCGCCCAGCATGCGGACCACTACATTGGGTAAACATAAAAACAACACATTCGCAGCTGGGGCGAGTTGTTCTGTGGTTAATGTATTTGCATGATCAGCGCCTACATTGTAGCATTATTGCCGTTCGTGCACATTGCAGCCGTTGGCATTTACACAGTCGCGCCGGCGTGCGTGTATTTACGCTGGCAAGTTCTCTATTGCCCGTGTGTGGCATTTCGGGTACGTATCAAGAGAAAATATAAACATTTCTCGTTGCATAGTCGCCGTTTCTTATGATCAATTTCTTGATAGGGAATAATGCAATGTTGGTTGCTAGATGTGCGACCAATTTGTACTTCTTATAGCGTGTTTGGGTTTTGCTATCTTTGAACAGCGCAGTTAAGTATTGCAGCTGGTGGTTAGTCGTATGGGCAGGTAGGTTGTACCTTTCCGGTCTTATTATGCCCCTGTTGGATTCTTATAAATGTTATTATGAAGTTTCTATTTAGGGGAAATGCCTGTTATTGCTGATACGCTTTATGTATCAGCAGACATTGCGGTTGTTGTATATGCTAGTGCAGGTAAGTACGTGCTTTATTGGCGCCGAAGGCTCAAAAACGAGGGTTTACCTGGTGGTAGGCTAGCAGGTGCGTAGTGTCGTTCGCTAGAACCGCTACAGCACTCCCCCCCCAGTGACTCAGTCACGATAATAAAAAAAATAAGGAGGTATTACGCGTGAGGCGTGCTCTTGGGCGTTTGTGGTTATTATTCGATCGGTAGTGCTTGTCGAGTGCGCGGTCGTTTTTGACTTCGCGTAAAGGGGCCTCTATATTGATCGGGCACGCCCGCCGAGGTCGGTGGTGTCTCTTTCGGCACTTGGGAAGTGTGAGAAGTGCACCCTTGGTCACTACCTTCTGAGAAACAAGGTTTTAACCGTTCCACGCTGATTGTGGCTGTTTGTCCGTGCCTGTCCAACACGTAGACCCGTTCGCTGATTCTTTTAATCACTTTGAACGGCCCCTCATAAGGAGGGTCGAGTGGTTTCTTTACTTTGTCCACCCTAACGAACACGTGTGTACAGTTGTGCAACTCTGGGTGCACGAAAACTCTCTTAGTCCCGTGTCGATCCACCGGTCTTGGTCGTACTTTCCGCATCAATTCACGTAGGTACCCCACGCTCTTCGTTTGCTCCGCCGTTGACTCGCCGTCGACGAAAAGCTCGCCGGGCAAAACGAGGCTGGTGCCGTAAGTGAGCTCAGCTGCTGAGGCTCCTAGGTCCTCCTTCATGCTGGTCCTTAAACCCAGGAGGACAGTGGGCAGGGCGTCGAACCACTGCGTGTCGTTATGGCACATTAAGGAGGCCTTCAACGATCTATGCCAACGTTCTATCATTCCGTTGGCAGCAGGATGATATGCTGTCGTACGATCCCTTTTACAACCCAGCAACGCCGCAAGCTGTCCGAAAACCGTGGCCTCGAACTGTGGTCCCCTGTCCGAGGTAAGTGTTGTGGGAACGCCGAAACGTGTTACCCACGTTGAGTAGAAAGCCCGAGCCACACTCTCAGCGGTCACCGCACGTAATGGGGTAGCCTCGGGCCATCGCGTGAAGCGATCCATCATCGTGAGCAGGTACGAGAATCCTCTGGAGGGGGTTAAGGGACCGACTATGTCGATGTGAACGTGGGCGAAGCGCGCTTCGGGCAGCTTGAATTGTGCCGGTTCCAGTACGTTGTGTCGGCTTATCTTACAACGTTGACACTTGAGACACGCTCTCGCCCACTTTGTGAGGTCCTTGTTCATATGTGGCCAAACGAACTTACGCCGAATCGCGGCAGCCGTCGCGCGCCCGCTGGGATGAGCCGGGTTATGAAAAGTCTCATAAATGCCCCTGCGCAACCCAGCCGGAATGTACGGCCTGACTGTACCCGTTGAGACGTCGCACCAAATAATTTTCCCGGTGGTGTCTATCGCGAACCTTCGCAGTTCGAGTGCTGTGTCTGCTGTCACGAGAGCTTTAAGCTGGCTGTCGTTTTTTTGGGCTTGCTCCAAGTCGGCGTCGGTTAAGGCTGCGCGCAACTGAATCATGTCTATGCGAGATAGTGCGTCTGCTATTACGTTCTGGTTACCAGGAACGTACTTTATCTCGGTGACGTATTGGCCTATTAGGTCCAGATGCCGCTCCTGTCGCGGCGATGCATTTCCGGATTTCTTCCGGAAGGCGTGGCTCAATGGTTTATGGTCCGTTCTGACGATCGCTTGGCGACCCTCGACCATGTGTCGAAAGTATTTGATAGCACTGTATATGGCTAATAACTCTCGGTCATAGGTGCTGTACTTTCGTTCTGCTGTACTGAGCTTTCTAGAGAAAAAACCCAGCGGCTCCCAGTTCCCGTCGCACTCTTGCTCTAACACCGCCCCAATTGCGGTGTCAGATGCGTCGCATTGTATTGCTAACTGTGCGCCCTCTGCTGGGTAACGCAGCAGAGTGGCGTTTGAAAGTTGCGCTTTCGACTGCCGGAATGCGTTGCTTGCTGCTTCCGTCCAGACGATTGGACGTTTGTCGTTCTTCTTTGCCCCCTTTAAATATTCATTTAGAGGGGCCTGGACATGCGCGGCATTTTGTAATGTAGGCCGGTAAAAATTAAGCATGCCCAGGAAACGTCGTAATTCTCGAATGTTGGTAGGGCGTGGGAATTCGCTGAGAGCTTTGACTCTGTCCGAGAGAGGGCGGATACCCTGATTGTTGATATGATACCCCAAATAGCTCACCTGCTCTTTGGCAATTTGGCATTTGTCTGGGTTAATCATGAGTCCGTATCGGCGGAGGCGTTCTAACACCTGTTTAAGATGTTGCTGGTGCTCCGCGCGGTTTTGAGATGCAATCAGAATATCGTCGATGTAGGCGTAGCAACAATCTAGCCCTCGCAGAGCTGAATCGATGTACCTTTGAAATGTTTGTGCGGCGTTTCTAAGACCGAAAGTCATTACCTTGAACTCATATAGTCCAAAAGGGGTAATGACCGCGGTTTTTGGGATGTCTTCGTGGGCCACTGGGATTTGGTGGTATGCCCTGGTGAGGTCCAGGGTCGTGAAGATTGTGCATCCGCGCAATTTGTATGAGTAATCATACAAGTGTGCGATGGGGTATCGGTCAGGAATTGTGACCGCGTTTAACATTCGGTAGTCGCCGCACGGGCGCCATTCGCCACTTCGTTTCTTAACTAAGTGCAGCGGGCTGGCCCATGGGCTGACTGAAGGTTGGCAGATTCCTTGCTCCAGCATGTAGTCGAATTCTTCGCGTGCTGCGCGCAATTTGTCCGGTGCTAGTCGTCGCGGGCGTTGGCTTACCGGTGGACCCCGTGTCTCGATGTGATGGTAAACCCCGGACTCTATGTGTTCCTGATTGGGCAATGGTACTGTCGAGTGTCTATACTCTTCCAGTAGAGCCGGAATTTCATCGCATGTGATGTCGGCCTCGTGTGGCGTCCGTGGGGCTCCCCCAGACGGATGACTTAGTGACCGTTGTTCTACTAATCTATTGTTCGCGGTGTCGACCAGCAAGTTGTCGCGCGATAGTAAGTCCGACCCTATTAATGGTTCGGAGACGTCGGCCACTATGAAGTGCCAACCTATGGGGTGCCGCAAACCTAGATCCAGTCGTAGGTACTTACGTCCGTAAGTAGTTATAGATGTGTTGTTCGCTGCTAGTAATTGGAGTCTGCTAGGCGTTTTATTTTGCGAAGCGTATGACTTAGGCAAAACTGATATGTCGGCGCCAGTGTCGACCGTAAAACTTATATCCAATTTCGCGTCTTTGATTGTTAAGCGGCTTACTTGGAGTGTGCCGACCGTTTGCGCTGTGGTTGCGGTCGGCCGTCCTAGTTTAAATTCGCGTTTGTTGTTGGTTTTACCGGCTTCCACCCGCAGGGTTGTGTGCATTTGCGGGCCTTTGCCCCAAACCGCCGATGATATGAACACCAGGCGGGTGTTAGTGCCCTTTGAGGGTTCGCCATCGGCTGTGGTGTGGGTCTACCGCGCATGCTATTGGCACCTCTCGGGGCTTCGCGTTGCCCTGCTGTGGTCGGGGTTTGGGTCTGGGTCTGGGGCCTCTGATATGTCGGGCGGTTTTGGGCCGAGCGCGCGAAGTCTCGCAATTCGGCTCGTAATTGGGCAATCTCGCGTTGTAAACCTAACTCGTAACGCGAGGGTCCCGGTTGCCGGGAATGGGATTGCCTTGAGTCTCGAGTATGCGCCAAGGCTTGCGCCGAGTTTGTGGCGATTGGTTGTGACGTGTTGGTGGCCTCATTTGCGCGTGGGGTGTTATGGTGCGCAGAGTAGTATCGCGAAGACGATTCATCCTGTCGATTAATGGTCGCTACCTGAAAGGCGGGGAACTCCTCTCGTTGGTCAGCGCTTTCTACGATTGCATCTGCAATCTTAGCCAGCCAGCTCAGGCTTTGATTAGGCTGGGCGATCACGGTAGGACGCGCTTGTTGCGGAAGACCCCTTATGACGTGGGGTCTGATGACATCATCAGAGATCCCTTTTCCCGCTATAGACCGTAAATGTGTGAGAAAATGAGATGGCTTCATCCCCGTGAAATTGGTCTCGTTGAACAAGCGCTGGTGCCTCTTGGCAATAGACTCCTCGAGCGCGTTGAGGAGCGTCTCCCTTATATCTGTATACGGTTTGCCACCAGGAGTTCTTATAATGTGCGCCACATGCGTGCGCTGGTTTCTGTTTAACACCCGCATAACCTCAAGCGCACGTGGCCTCTCCTCGCTCACGCCTGCTGCCTCAAATATTAGGTCCGCCATGGTGAACCAGAGTTCCGATTCCTCCTCATCGAACGGAGGCAAGCGCAAGTCGCGCGAGGCAACCCGTGGTGACTGCTCTGTTTGAGTCGCACTAGCGGATACCGGGGACTCCGATCTGTGTGGGCGTGTGTCGCGGGTCTTTTCGTGTCGCGAGTCCGTGGGCTGTTCTACGCTGAGCGCGTCCACGAGGGCCGGAGAATCCGGGCGTGGCACTTCTAGCTCCCGCTGTAGC
The DNA here is from genome assembly GCA_963931805.1 of Microdon myrmicae. NCBI lineage: Eukaryota > Metazoa > Arthropoda > Insecta > Diptera > Syrphidae > Microdon > Microdon myrmicae. The sequence continues at coordinate 41,578,698 of OZ007502.1, forward strand.
TCCGCACCGTCTGTGGTTCGGTATGCGACTCCCGCAGTGATTCGGTTTGGGGCTCTTGTTGCGCCTTCTTTGACCTCGTAAACTGGGCCATTTTCTACAAAAGGTGATGGGGCCGTTCCTTGAAATGCGAGAGTCACGAGAAACGTCGGAAAAGGTTGTCTGCGCTAACTTGTGTTGGTACCGGTTTTATCCTACCTATTTCAATGCCCTGAAGGGGCTTAACAAACGGATCTGCTTCCAAATATCTTTTTAGAGCCTGACGGTGAATTTTATTTGATTAGCTAAGGGAAGCAATATTTCACGTTTCGTAAACTTTTTGATTGTATAAATTAGTTGAATTACTAAAGAAATTTAATTATGAGGAAAGTGTTCCGAAATTTGTATTGCAATTAGTAAGTTTTTAATAATTATTCTAAATTAATAATATTATTTACTGTAATTTTTAGAAATACTAAGAGCAATCAAAGTAACGTTTCGTATGTACAACACTTTTGGTGGCTCAGACGGAGCTCACCCAACAGGGAAAAAAAAGGAAACAATTTTACTTGACCTGTAGTCCAACGTTGGGTGTCTGCTCACAGCCGCTTCAGGTGTCGTCGCTGATGGTGTTGTAGGAATTCGTTGGGGATAGAACCCTTTGGTCGTCGGTATCCTGTTTCGACTCGTAGATAGGGGCTGTTGTCTACGCTGTGTCGTAGTTGAGGGACGTTGTGTTGTGATGGCCGCGTGGCGTAGCTTCTGACTCCAATCAACACTGCATTTACTTCTTGCCCCGCTCTCAGGCTGGGTAGCCCTTTGCAGGATGGTATTTGCAGTTGCGTTGCGTTGCGTTGCGTTGCGTGTTCCTCACTAGGTCACCAATTATAGCGGTTTATCGTAGTTAATGTGCAACCTAGTGCACAGGTTCACTAAACCGTCCTAGCTTTCTGATCTCTGATGTCGGCGAGGAGGCTGAGCCACTATGGCTGGTTGTCACTCGAACAATTAGAGGTACTCCGCAAAAAAGATTAACTGACTCCACATTCTTTATTTATTTCCACTTTTTATTGCAAATCTAAACTTAAAACATAAGAACACTGAATTCAATTTGGTAAGCTAATTAATGGTTTATTCTATGTACATGCAGTAATTGTCGGGAACTTAAAACATATGAACACTGAATTCAAATTGGTTAAACTAGTTAATGATTTATTTAAATGTACAAGAGGTAATTGTCAGGAACTTAATACATATGAACACTGAATTCAAATTGGTTAGAAACATTTAATTCAATTTGGTAAACTAGTTAATGATTTATTGAAAGTACAAAAAGTAATTGTCAGGAACTTAATACATATGAACACTGAATTCAAATTGGTTAAACTAATTAATGATTTATTGAATGTACAAGAGGTAATTGGCAGGAACTTGAAACATATGAACACTGAATTCAAATTGGTTAGAAACATTTAATTCAATTTGGTAAACTAGTTAATGATTTATTGAAAGTACAAAAAGTAATTGTCAGGAACTTAATACATATGAACACTGAATTCAAATTGGTTAAACTAATTAATGATTTATTGAATGTACAAGAGGTAATTGGCAGGAACTTGAAACATATGAACACTGAATTCAAATTGGTTAGAAACATTTAATTCAATTTGGTAAACTAGTTAATGATTTATTGAAAGTACAAAAAGTAATTGTCAGGAACTTAATACATATGAACACTGAATTCAAATTGGTTAGAAACATTTAATTCAATTTGGTAAACTAGTTAATGATTTATTGAAACCGACTCGCGCGCGTCGCAGATAATGGTGACTCTAGGCCCGATTCTGATGGTGGTTGATTTCCGACTAACTTTTTCTCGAGGCGACAGGATACCAAAAAAAACCTCTCTATCGCCTCGATGACCATATTTGGTCATTTTTTCTTCCTACTTGGTTCCCCATTTGCTAAGGGTTGAACACACAGCCTGTGGTGCTCATCGTTTGTGTCGCCCAGCATGCGGACCACTACATTGGGTAAACATAAAAACAACACATTCGCAGCTGGGGCGAGTTGTTCTGTGGTTAATGTATTTGCATGATCAGCGCCTACATTGTAGCATTATTGCCGTTCGTGCACATTGCAGCCGTTGGCATTTACACAGTCGCGCCGGCGTGCGTGTATTTACGCTGGCAAGTTCTCTATTGCCCGTGTGTGGCATTTCGGGTACGTATCAAGAGAAAATATAAACATTTCTCGTTGCATAGTCGCCGTTTCTTATGATCAATTTCTTGATAGGGAATAATGCAATGTTGGTTGCTAGATGTGCGACCAATTTGTACTTCTTATAGCGTGTTTGGGTTTTGCTATCTTTGAACAGCGCAGTTAAGTATTGCAGCTGGTGGTTAGTCGTATGGGCAGGTAGGTTGTACCTTTCCGGTCTTATTATGCCCCTGTTGGATTCTTATAAATGTTATTATGAAGTTTCTATTTAGGGGAAATGCCTGTTATTGCTGATACGCTTTATGTATCAGCAGACATTGCGGTTGTTGTATATGCTAGTGCAGGTAAGTACGTGCTTTATTGGCGCCGAAGGCTCAAAAACGAGGGTTTACCTGGTGGTAGGCTAGCAGGTGCGTAGTGTCGTTCGCTAGAACCGCTACAAAACTTATATCCAATCTCGGGTCTTTGATTGTTAAGCGGCTTACTTGGAGTGTGCCGACCGTTTGCGCTGAGGTTGCGGTCGGCCGTCCTAGTTTAAATTCGCATTTGTCGCTGGTTTTATGGGCGTCCACCCGCAGGGTTGTGTACATTTGCGGGCCTTTGCCCCAAACCGCCGATGATATGAACACCATGCGGGTGTTAATGCCCTTTGAGGGTTCGCCGTCGGCTGTGGCGCGGGTCTCCCGCGCGTGCTAGTGGCACTGTGGGTAGTGTTGGGCTAGGCACCAAGCACGGGTGCGGATTCAGCCAACACCCACTTATAGTTCTCCAAAAAAATTGTTCACAACGGAGACCGAACACACGAAAAGCAAAATGTTCACCAAAAAGGAAATTGAACTCCGGATTGTTAATAGCAAAAAAAAACGTTCTTTTATTATCTTCTTGGTTTTTATTTACACTGGTGATACGATTAATTTTACAATGCTTGATACGCTAACTGTGGTGATATTTATTTGTTTTTACACGCTCAAAGGCACCATCAACAACACCGAAATCCCGACTGTCTTGCGGATTTGTTAACATAAAAGCAACATATAGTAATTGCACAAAATGACGAAAGGCCACTGGCGACGGTTTTAATTGAATGTTCCATTTAAAAATAACCTAACCGATACGGCGTGATTAGGAATAATAGAAAACTAATAGATAAACTGCTGACGGGAATAAAATATCACGACTCAAATTACGACTTGGCACACACACGCTGCCTCCAAGGAAAAAGGCTGACTTTTGCGCAACGACAGCGACGCGGGTGACTCCTTCTGGACTCGTGACTAAAATCTGACTAATTAATCCCATTGGAAATCATTAAAGGGAAAGAATCCCGAAAGAAACTGGAAAGGAGGCGGAGTTACACGATTAACTTGATGTAGTTAATCGTGATTGGACCGGACGGGGTAGTCATACATTATGCATGTGTGGGTGTGCCATGCATACGATCGTTCGGCGACCGTGTGGATGGCGGCACATCGCTAGTGCATTTTCTAAGAATGCAAACACTAGCATGTGGGGTGTGAAAACCCAAACCAATGATTTGGTCATCCTAATGGAAGGCCATAAATCATTATTTCGGTTGCCGATGATTAAACATTGCAACGAACATAGGGTGCAGCCATTGCCAGATGTTGAAAGTAAACATTTTCTGGCTGCATCTTGATCGTTGCTTGAATACGGCCTCTGAACATGGGGATCGATAATTGGAAGCCAGCGATTGCTGGTAATCCGGGACATGTTTGGTTTGCATCAGCAGAAACCTTGTCGGCGGTAGCAAATCAATAGGGGCAAATAGCCGCATGCATGTTATGCCGAGGGTAAACAAATACAACGAGTCACAAGGAACTCTTGTTGATTGTTGTTTCCATAGCTTAAGGCTATGGAAACGAGATGCCCTGGCAGAATGTATGCCTAAAGATAGGATTTCAGATGCCATGGCAATGTGATGATTTTGCCGTGGACTTATGCTTTTTATTTAGGAGATAATATGCGCCTCGGGGGTGAATTTTCGATGCCACGGTAAGGTGATAAGCTTTGCCGTGGGCTTAATGTTTCTTAGGGAATATGGTCTGGCCGAGGGTAAGTTTTCGATGCCACGGCAAGGTGATAAGCTTTGCCGTGGATTTAATGTTTTCAGTGGTGGTGATGGAGAAAAAGGGGTTTGGAAGGAAAACCCCTACAGAATAGGTAAGCTGCCTAACAGAACTTCAAAACAGTTATCCGATTGGGTAACCGTAATAATTCCGGCGATTTGGCTGGGGGTAAATGCCGTAGCAAGGATACGCAACCTTGCTGAATTTCGACCGAGAGGTAAGTCGTTCGCCTGGAAAAGTGGGGATCGAGCGATGCCTGGCTCTTCGGGCCCTGAAAAGCCCCACTTCACTCCCTCCCCAGTGACGTAGTCACGAAACAGGTAAGGCAGGTTAGGGGGTGGTTAGTTGGTTATGGGCGCGCGTTTGAGCGCGAGTACGGGGAGGTTGTGCTGGTGGAGTAGGAGCGGTGTCGGTAGATGGAGGTGATTCTGGAGCGGAAGCTTCCAGAAAACAGGGCTTAAGCCTTTCGACGCTGACCGTGGATCGCTAGGGCATTTTCTAAGAATGCAAACACTAGCATGTGGGGTGTGAAAACCCAAACCAATGATTTGGTCATCCTAATGGAAGGCCATAAATCATCATTTCGGTTGCCGATGATTAAACATTGCAACGAACATAGGGTGCAGCCATTGCCAGATGTTGAAAGTAAACATTTTCTGGCTGCATCTTGATCGTTGCTTGAATACGGCCTCTGAACATGGGGATCGATAATTGGAAGCCAGCGATTGCTGGTAATCCGGGACATGTTTGGTTTGCATCAGCAGAAACCTTGTCGGCGGTAGCAAATCAATAGGGGCAAATAGCCGCATGCATGTTATGCCGAGGGTAAACAAATACAACGAGTCACAAGGAACTCTTGTTGATTGTTGTTTCCATAGCTTAAGGCTATGGAAACGAGATTTCATTTTTCATTTTTAAAACATTTTTTATTTTTCTTTTTATATTCTTAATTTCTAAATTAAAGGCTAGACAAAAAATGCTTAAATTCTAGCTTAATTATCTTATATAATAACTTACTGGTCCTTCGCAGACGCTCTAAGCTAAACATTACTTAACATTTGTATAATTTGCCTTTCGGCGACAGAACTTTGTGGCAGTACTGATAATTAGTTGAAATACAAAGAAAAATTTGAAAAACTTTGTCAATTTTTTTGTTTTTTTTTTTCTTAAAATTTAACTTACTTAACTTACCTAATATATATATATATATTTTTTTTTTATTTTTATTTTTTTTTATTGTTTTTTATTTTTTTTATTTTTTTTTTTTTTTATTTTTTTTTTTTATTTTTATGTAAAAGCACTTAACCTAACTTAACTTAAATCTTATACTACCCTAATTCTAGAAAAGCTAAGTCTATGTAAGCTAGCTGATGATAGTATGATTCTATACTGACTTTGGTATCCAGGTCTTTATATGCCATTCAACCACCAGAACTGTTGACGCTGTCTAATACTATCGTCCCGGTCTCTGTGGGAGATAGCCCTACTGAAGCGCAGGAGCTCTTCTTCGGTGCGCGCTACTTCCCGTTCGTAGCACAATCGCCCGTCTACAGATGATCTACTTACATGATAGATCAGCGGAATTCCGGATCTATCCTGTATAAGCCCTTTCATATCCAAGTCAAGGAACGCCTCTGGTGGAACAAAGCCGTTGCGACGCACGCTCTCATAGTACAAGGTGTTTGGATAATAGGCCCCGAAAATTAGGTCATTGGACGAGCTTATTGCTCTCGCAATATGTCCTCTGATTAATTTAATCATAAAATTATCCACCCTATTTATGTACGCTTCATTATATAAAGTCTCATTTGAGTAATACTTTTTATAGTCCGATTCCGGTGTCCGATATAATCTGAGACAACTTCTGAGACACTTTCTTTCGAACACCCGAATCTTTTCCATCAAATTTGGACCTATGTTGAACCATACTGGGCAACCATATATGAGCATTGGCCTGATTAGCGTCATGTAGCATATGACTTTTACCTTGCTGTCAAGTTGGCTACTGTGAAATAGCCTCCTTGTCATAGCAAAAGTTTTCCTCGCTTTGAGCAAAGCAGCCTCTACATGTCTGTTGAAATACAGATATTGATCTAGCCAGATGCCCAGGTATTTAACTAAACTCTTGGTTTCCAGTTTATCTCCATGCGGTCCCACGATAACTAGCTTTCGCCAGTTTCTATGGAAACGAGATGCCCTGGCAGAATGTATGCCTAAAGATAGGATTTCAGATGCCATGGCAATGTGATGATTTTGCCGTGGACTTATGCTTTTTATTTAGGAGATAATATGCGCCTCGGGGGTGAATTTTCGATGCCACGGTAAGGTGATAAGCTTTGCCGTGGGCTTAATGTTTCTTAGGGAATATGGTCTGGCCGAGGGTAAGTTTTCGATGCCACGGCAAGGTGATAAGCTTTGCCGTGGATTTAATGTTTTCAGTGGTGGTGATGGAGAAAAAGGGGTTTGGAAGGAAATCCCCTACAGAATAGGTAAGCTGCCTAACAGAACTTCAAAACAGTTATCCGATTGGGTAACCGTAATAATTCCGGCGATTTGGCTGGGGGTAAATGCCGTAGCAAGGTTACGCAACCTTGCTGAATTTCGACCGAGAGGTAAGTCGTTCGCCTGGAAAAGTGGGGATCGAGCGATGCGTGGCTCTTCGGGCCCTGAAAAGCCCCACAGCACCTCTCAGGTTTTCGCGTTGCCCAGCTGTGGGCTGGGTCTGGGGCCTCTGATATGTTGGGCGATTTTGGGCCGTGCGCGCGAAGTCTCGTAATTCGGCCCGTAATTGTGCGATTTCGCGTTGTAAACTTAATTCATAGCGCGAGGGTCCCGGTTGCCGGAAGTGGGGTTGTTCTGCGTCCCGAGTATGCGCCAAAGCCCGTGCCGAGTCTGTGGCGAGTGGTTGTGACGCGTTGGTGCCTCCCTTTTCGCGCGGAATATTCTGGGGCGAGGCGTAGTATCGCGCAGATGCTTCCTCCGGACGATTAATGGTCGCCACATGAAAGGCGGGGGAGTCCTCTCGTTGGTCAGCGCCCTCTACGATCGCATCTGCGATCTTAGCCAGCCAACTCAGGCTTTGATTGGTTTGAGCGATCACAGTAGGACGCGCTTGTTGCGGAAGACCCCTAATGAAGTGGGGTCTGATGACATCATCTGAGATCCCCTTCCCCGCTATAGACCGCAAATGAGTGAGAAAATGCGATGGCTTCATCCCTGTAAAATTAGTCTCGTTGTACAATCGTTGGTGCCTCTTGGCTATTGACTCCTCGAGCGCGTTGAGGAGCGTTTCCCTCATATTTGTATACGGGCTGTTACCAGGAGCTCTTATAATGTGTGCCACATGTGTACGCTGGTTTCGGTTTAAAACCCTCATAACCTCAAGCGCACGTGGTCTCTCCTCGCTCACGCCCGCTGCCTCGAATATGAGGTCCGCCATGGTGAACCAGAGCTCCGATTCTTCCTCGTCAAAAGGAGGCAAGCGCAAGTCGCGTGAGGCAACATGTAGTGCCTGCACTGTTGGAGTCGCACCAGCGGATAACGGGAACTCCGTTCTGTGAGGGCGTGAGTCGCGGGCTTTTTCATGTAGCGAGTCCGTGGGCTGTTCTACGCCGAGGGCGTCCACGAAGGCCGGGGACTCCGGACGCGGTACTTCCAGCTCCCGCTGCAGCTCCGCCCGAGGCGCCGTCGGCGATTCGGTCAGCGATTCCCGCAGCGCTCCCGGTTGGGGCTCCTGTTGAGCCTTCTTTGACCTCGTAAACTGAGCCATCTTCTACAAAAGGTTGGTGGTCGCTACTCGAAACGCGAGAACCACGAGAAACTGCAGGAAAAGGTTGTAGGGAGAAGGTAAGGCTCTGCCAAGTTGGCGGAAAGCCCGTTGCCTGGAGCTGTTGTGATGGTGAACGAGTGAACAGTGTAGGTGTGGGTTGCTTAATTTAATCTGAATAGTTTCCGGTGCTAAATCCGTATTAGTTCCGATTTCTCGATGCCCGGACGGGGCTTACTACGCGAATTTGTTGTGGTGAACGTTTGTACCATTTAATTACAAATAAATATTTTAAAATTCGGTTATTCCCTATCGCTATTCTTACAATACATTGAAAGGAGAAGACAATATTGTGTTTTAGCTGGCTCTGAAGGAGCTCAGCGTATATATAGATATAAAAGGGAGAGAGAGAAGGAGAAAAAAGAAAAAAAATTAATTACGTCACCTGGAGTCCAACGTTGAGAGTTTGGTTTCGTCAGGTGTCGTTACTAGCAATATGTTGAGGATAGTGCTGCGATCTGACTCCACTTGTAGTGATTTTGGTGGTTGCTTCGATGTTCGTTTGTCAGGTTGTGTGCTCTTCCTCACTTGGTAGGTCACCAATTGTGGGTTGTTTGGTGTGCCTTGGTAGGGTGCCGGTCCGACACAGGTTCCCCAAGACGCCCCACTCTCTAATACCGTCGGTGTAAACGGGTTCACCCAGTTTGGCAGGTTCGGAAGACAATCAGGCTCGTGGTTAGCCTGTGGGGTGTCTAATAACAACGCGGGTATTTCTACGACCAGTCTCTTTATCGTCCCAAATGGCTGATATTTAAATTCTATGTCCTAAGAGATTTACACTAAACAAAATCGAATTCCCATATAATTGGTATTTACAGATGATTGAATGAATTAACGATTCCGAGATACATACAAATAATTGAATTCATAAACACCGGGAATTATTTATTGAACTGATAAACACTAGTCGTGATACAAAATTATTAATTTACTTACTAACACTAAGTACAATTTAATATTTGGGTAAACACTAAACGTGTGACAAAATTGTTGATATACTTGCTAACACTAAGTACAATTTATGGAATTGCTGAACACTCGACGTGTGACAAAATTATTATCTTACTTACTAACACCAAGTACTATTTAATATTTTGGTAAACACTAAACGTGTGACAAAATTATTAATTTACTTACTAACACTAAGTACAATTTATGGAATTGCTGAACACTCGACGTGTGACAAAATTATTGATATACTTGCTAACACTAAGTACAATTTATGGAATTGCTGAACACTCGACGTGTGACAAAATTATTATCTTACTTACTAACACTAAGTACTATTTAATATTTTGGTAAACACTAAACGTGTGACAAAATTATTAATTTACTTACTAACACTAAGTACAATTTATGGAATTGCTGAACACTCGACGTGTGACAAAATTATTGATATACTTGCTAACACTAAGTACAATTTATGGAATTGCTGAACACTCGACGTGTGACAAAATTATTATCTTACTTACTAACACCAAGTACTATTTAATATTTTGGTAAACACTAAACGTGTGACAAAATTATTAATTTACTTACTAACACTAAGTACAATTTATGGAATTGCTGAACACTCGACGTGTGACAAAATTATTGATATACTTGCTAACACTAAGTACAATTTATGGAATTGCTGAACACTCGACGTGTGACAAAATTATTATCTTACTTACTAACACCAAGTACTATTTAATATTTTGGTAAACACTAAACGTATGACAAAATTATTAATTTACTTACTAACACTAAGTACAATTTATGGAATTGCTGAACACTCGACGTGTGACAAAATTATTAATATACTTGCTAACACTAAGTACAATTTATGGAATTACTGAACACTCGACGTGTGACAAAATTATTAATATACTTGCTAACACTAAGTACAATTTATTATTTTCGGTACGAGTTTCGTAAACGTCCAATGCTCGCGGCGGACACGCGAAAGTTCTGCACGGATGCGGTGCACTGTAACAACGATCTTATTGTTCTTAACAGGTGTTTCGCGAAAGTACTGCAAGGATGCAGTGCACTGTAACAACGATCTTATTGTTCTTAACAAGAGTTTCGCGAAAGTACTGCAAGGTTGCGGTGCACTGTAACAACGATCTTATTGTTCTTAACAAGAGTTTCGCGAAAGTACTGCCAGGATGCGGTGCACTGTAACCACGATCTTATTGTTCTTAACAAGAGTTTCGCGAAAGTACTGCAAGGTTGCGGTGCACTGCAACAACGATCTTATTGTTCTTAACAAGAGTTTCGCGAAAGTACTGCAAGGATGCGGTGCACTGTAACAACGATCTTATTGTTCTTAACAAGAGTTTCGCGAAAGTACTGCCGGAATGCGGTGCACTGTAACCACGATCTTATTAATTTTACCAGGGGTTTCGCAAACGTTCCATGCTCATTCATTGCCTTTTTCTCACTAAACCTTTCCAGCTCCTCGGATTGACTCTCGCCACCAAAACACATCACATCCCTTGGTGTGGGTAACCGCATCGTACCCCTGCCTGTGTGTAGTTTTTATTATTATGCGCACAGGGGTGAGCGCCATTGCGTGTGTTTACTCGTTGTACCATTTTATGTGTAGGGACGTTCATATTGCTTATACGTGCAATGTGATGCTGCTACATGGGCATGCGTTATATCTCACGTATTTGTATTTGTTGAGATGTGTCCTTTTAAGGGCATGCGTTGTAGGTTTCGTCGGTTTGCGCGCCTTCTTAGTAATTCGAGGAATTAGTCGCAGGCTTGCGCAACCGCATCATGTTTTTCTTGGTTGTTCTGCCACATCCGATCGTTGGTTGATGTTTTTACCAGATCGATGTGCAGGTGTCCCATGCTCTCCTCTGCTATTTAGTTTCTTACCATTGCAACTACGTTGTGCTTGGTCATCATGACATGATTTTCGTGCTTTATGCATTTCTATTTTTAGGAAGATGCATGTATTGCTCATACGCTTGTATCAGCGGGCTTGTGGTTATTTTACATGCTAATGCAGGTAAGTATTCGATTTTCTGGCGCCGAAAGCCTGCGAAAAGAGGGTTACCTGGTGGTAAGTAGGCAGGTGGGTAGTGGCGTTCGCGCTAACCGCCACAGTGGTGCTCTACTTGCCCTTTAAAAGTCTGTTAAATGTTTTTGTCGCGCACCGTTCAAAAACACTATATGGACCGACCGTCTATTTGTGTAATTGTTCAGGAGGTGGCGTGTTCACTTTTTTTTTAAAACGCGAATAAAAAACTGTCGCGGTCACCAATGTAGGTAACAAAGTCGTTGTGCCGGCGTACGACACGGGTTTTACTTCGTCCCACGAACTGTTCACCGAACACGCACTGAGCAACAATTATTAAGGAAATAAAATACACCTTGTGGGTTTGTTCGTTAATGTTCTTTATTACAGCGGTCACTTATTCACAATTCTTAATCCGAACTTACAGAAGGTAATGTGGATTGAATAATAAATCTGTTAATTTTCCAGAGACAGGTCCAGATCACAATATGTTCACAACTCGGAATTACCGAAGGTAATATAGAAGATGTCCCTAATTGTTAATTCCTAGGGATTGATAACACAATAGTCACTACTTTGAAATTACCGAAGTTAATGTGATTACTTGTTTATTCTGGTGACACCGATTACACCATCGTCACTGATAGAAATTAGCGAAGGTAATATTAACAATCACAAGGAAAGGAACTATGCAACCGCACTCCGTTGTGTACTCCACGGGGAAAGAAATCTGAATTTTCAAACGCAGCAAGCGATAAAAATTATAATCAAAGGACGCGACTGTCCTCTATTAAGACTGACATCTGACTCCAAGTGGAATGTCTCTTCACAGACATCCGAAGAAAACCAAAAAAAAACTAAAGGATTCGCCGCCAATGACGAAGGTCCAAACGAAAAGGAAAAGAGAAAAACTCATGTAGCAGATCGAATCCACTGCTACATGTTTGGGCAAGATAAACTGCCGCCATCCGCAAGGGATAGATTCTTGATTGACGTGAGTCAATAAAACCTTTGCCGAAGGCAGAAATCTATCTTGGAAAAATGTATCGAACATTGGGCATGGCCGTTGTTAGATCATCTAGCATAAACAAATTTCGGTCTGGTGATTCGATGCATGTTATGTTAGGGATGTGTTAATCCCGTTGAAAGGCACTGTCAGGCGAAAGTATCCGCTTGAATGTTTACTTTGTGTAAACTAAAATTGGTGGCCATGACCGATGCTGGTGATAGTTCCAAGAAACGGCAACGGATCATAAAATCGGTCATGCTTAGATCCAAGCAAAATATGCGCGCCTGAAAGGCCAATGTTTGATTTGATCTTCTTTACTTAAGGAAAGATAGATCATAGACATGCCGTTGGAAATCTGGCTTGCAGCTGTGCAAGCAACCCGAAATAATGCTAGGTCAATGAATGGGTACAAAAATAACACACGGAAAGATCAGCGTGTGTTGGTGGATATGTGCCATCCATTGTTCGGTCGCGGAAGCTCGGTTGATGGGTTGATGTCATGGCAAGATGATAATCTTGCCGTGAATTATGCTTTTAGGAATGACCGTGGGGAAGAGGTTTGGAAAAGCACCCAAAAAAGGTAAGCTGCCTAATATATATTTATGTCGGTTATCCTTGGGGATAACCGAATTAATTCCAGCGAATTGGTTGGCGGTTAATGCCGTAGCAAGGTTGCGTAACCTTGCTGAAGATTCGACTTCAAGGTAAGTCGCATCGCTGGGAATAGTGGGGATCGAGCGATGCATGGCTCTTCCGGCCCTGAAAAGCCCCACAGAGTTGCTATGCTCGCATAAGAATTTAGCTCCAGCGAATCCTTGCTGTATAAGCTAAGTTGGATTCGTTGGTTGTGTGTACCGGGAAATTGAAATTGCTTGGGTGCAAGCGAGGAATATCGTTTAGATAGAATATTGACCGAAGTCATTTCGGGGAAATGTATGCGGCTTGGTATAGTTGTGGATTTGAATATGCGTTTTGTTGCGGCATATGAATTTCGGGGAAATAAAGATTGCTTGGTCGCAAAGAGGGAATGAGAATTCGATAAAGGATTGACCGAAGCAATTTTCGGAAAATGAATGCAGGGATGATTAGAATATATTCTGTTGAATTAAATTCTGTTAAAGGTTTTGGAATGTAGTTATTGCGGAGTTAGGAATGTATGGTATTGCGGATTTCTTTTTGCATGTTTGCAGGTTAGGGTTGTGGGTTGGTTCTCCGTGTGATGTAGAGAACGCGCACAATCTCTCGGGGGACAATCCTCCGAGGTTATCGATTATTATTAGGATAGGTCCTTGTTCGGGCGCCAATGTAACACCAGTTTATATTTAGGGTGTTAGCATAAAATTATGTTTACCCGTTTGTGTTCAAGAGTTGATGCTTTGGTCGCTGTTGGCTTCGACGGGTTTCCTGTTTGTGCTCAAGAGTTGATCCTGTTCGACACTGGTGAGGATTCGTTGTCCTACGGATGGCTCGCTTCGCTTTTGTGTTAAATAAAAGAGACTTTTTCTTTCTAGGTAACTTTATTGGTTTGAGACTATTAATTGGGAATAACCATCCCTGAACACTTTACTGACAATTCTATTCTGGCTTAGAATTTTATTATTTCATAGACTTATACTTTTATTATTTTAAGTTAGTTAAGTTACTCTAGACTTTTGTTATTTTATTTATTTATTTATTTATTATCAATTAGTAATGTAAAATTACATATCAATAACTTAACCTAATGAGCCTAGCAGCGGGGACTATTGGCTCTGTATTTCTAATTTACAATTTAATCTTAATGCTATTTACAAATTTATTTACAATTTCTATGTTGTCGGTAGTGGGATCTGCTAGAATTGTATAAATATCTGTATTGCGAAATAGTTTGTCTTTCAAGGCTTTTAGGTGAGGACAGTTTTTCAAAATGTGAGTGATTGTAAGTGTTGTGTTGCATTTTGCGCAGATTGGGGCTGTAGCTCGGAGGAGCAGGTGTAGGTGGGTAGCAGCTGTATGGCCTAATCGCAGTCTCACAAAGTTTGTGATTTTGGATTTGGACAAGTTAGTTGGGTAAGAAGGGTGAGTTTTGAAAGGGTTTACCATTTTATAGGCATGGTGGTGAGTATCGCAGTTTGTTTGGTTTATTTGTTTTTGTTGATTGCTGATAATTGACAGTAGATCGGCTCCTGTGTAGGTGTTGAATTTATGTACTGGAGCTCTTTTGGCTGAGTTGGCTGCGGCGTCTGCATTTTCGTTACGCCTGATGGCGACGTGACTGGGAGTCCACATTAGTTTTATTTTATTGCAGTATTTAATGATATTATTCCGAATATTGGAAATGATATCAGTGTTGTTGGTGTTTCTTATTGAGTTGAGTACCGACAGGCTGTCGGTGCAGATGACATATTTTTCTCTGTGGTTGGTGGCGAATGTTACGGCTTGTAAGATCGCGAAGGCTTCCGCCGTGAAAATGGAGCAAAATCCGGGTAATAGTCCGATTTTCTTTATTGCACCTTCTTCGGATGTGACCGCAAAGGAAGTATAGTTGGTTGTTTGAATCCATCTGTGTACAGAAAGCGCCATCCGTTGGATTTATGTTTTGAGGCGACTGACCAGAATAGTGCACCGTATATTTCCTTGTTTGTGTTTGGTTTTTTAAATGTTGAGAATGTTGTTATGATATTATTATTATTTAGAAGCCATGGCGGGTAAGTTGCGGAGTATTTGAAAGTTTGTTAAATATCCAATTCCAATTGCTTGGCTTTATCTAAAATGCGGCTGATTGCAGATGGGATTCGGTTAGTGTTTTTGTATCCTATTGTTAGTTTGATGTCTTTGTCAATTATGGAATTTCGCGAAAACGCTAATTTAGCTATTAGTTTTAATGACATGATTTTCATCCGGTCCTCGATTGTTGGGAGCCCAGCTTCAGCCAGTATATTTTTTATTGGTGTCGCCCTGAATGCAAAGGTGCTTCTTCTAACGGCTTGGTGATAGGTGGGTTTTATTATATTTAGATTGGTTTTTGGACTATTGCCATAGATATAGATCCCGTAGTCTATTTTACTTAAAATTAGAGCTTTAGTAATTTTACATAGAGTGTTAAGGTGTGGGTTACTTTTCTTGAGCCTCGCTGCTAATGATGCTTTGAGTTCTGAACAATGTTGTTTCCAGGTATACTTATTGTTAAATGTTATTCCTAGGATTTTGAGGTTGGGGACATTTTGGATTGTTTTGTTGTTTATGTTGAGGTGTATTTGGGGACAAAGTCGTCGTCGGCACACATGAAATAATTTACATTTGTCTACTGAGAGTCTGGCACCTGAAGAATTTGACCATTCTAAGATATCTTTCACTGTTTCAGTTAAAATGTTTTTGCAGAAAGTTAGATCACTGGATTTACTTAAGATGTATATATCATCGGCGTAAATGCAATGATCTAGATGTTTCTGTTTGTGTATTATTGTACTTATGTCGTCAAAGGCGATCATAAATAGTACAACTGACAGTGGGGATCCTTGAGGGATTCCGTTGTGTAATGGAAATGTATTGGAGTAAACGTGGTTGACTTTATATTGGAATTTTCTATTGCTTAGAAATGATTTAACGTACCTATATATATTGTTGCCAATTCTCCATTTTAACAATTTATTAAGTACGGTATGGGCGCCTATTCTGTCGAATGCTCTCTCAAAATCAAGAGAGAGTACTGTGACGTGATTTTTAGCGGATAGAGCCTTTGAGGTGTAGTGGTCAATGTGGAGTAAGGCGTCTGTGCAACCTCTATTGGATTTGAAAGCTACTTGGTTGATGGATGTCAATTTCTTTGTTTCCATAAACCAGAGTAGACGTTTGGCTACGATTTTTTCTAATACCTTTGTGGGGAGGAAGTCGTGGCACCGACATGGGCGCTGGGTTCCACTTCGTTCTCACAAATTAGAAGTTCCGCCGCGGCACTAGAGAAGCAAAACTGTTCGAAAGCACGATCACCAAGAACAAGAGGGAAAACACTGTCGGGAACAGAGCGCAACAAATTAAAACACTGGTTTCATTTTGTTCAATTTTATTTCACTTTCATTAATTTCGGATTTATCCATGGTATCTTGATTTACACAGATTTTACGGGGTCAATACGCACAAGAAACGACAGTGATAGTTTATACATATACAACTACCCATTCGACTTCGAAAATTTAATTTACGCATCTCCGCTGCCGGCGGAGAGCGGGAGTGAACCAACCGTCGCGAACGGTGGTTGTAATAGGACTCAGCGATCGTCATCTCAAGCAGAGATGATTTCGCTAAGAAAAAAGGAAAGAGAGAAAAACTCTTCTCTTAAGGGTGTGAATATATCCTTGCCAAGGATATGTTTTATCTCCCACAAGTGTAACGTAGAGTCTCTCTTGTGGGAACAAGAAAACCAGATCTCGTAATAAAGGTCATGGTGGTATGTGTGGGATCGTTCGGATAGATCCGATTCACACGTGCAGTGGAACGACGAAACAGGCAGGCGGCAAAGACTATATGGAAAAATGACCAAATGCGCCGTTGGTAATGCGGGTCATTGTTTACACAATGCCTCGTCGCTATTTTCGACGTTGGGAGAAAAAGGTGCTAAAAGCAAATTGGATGTTAATGGCATCTCTGGCTGCAGTAGAAACCGGGTTCATATTTGCATTAGGAAATGCTGGAGAATTTGGTTTCGGCGTCTATTGCGCTAATTATATGCAGCTGCTTGGGTTGTTTATTGATAAGACAAACAAAAAAGGTTGCCAGGCAATGTGTTTGAAAAGGTATATGACGCGGCTGGGAAAATAGACGGCGCGATATTTATGGTCCCTGTCATGACGGTTACATTGAATGCAATCCGAATTATTTTGTTTACAGGAATTCATATAAGGGAATTTGACTGGCGACGTAGATGCCGAAATTGATTGGAAATTCCTGGTAAGTTAATAAAGAAATCTTAAGGAGCAATGGTATGCGAAGAGAATGCATGAAGGTAAGTTTTCTTTGCAGGGACTTAAAGATCATAGATTTGATCTCTTAAATGCGTGCAGCATTTTTAGGTTCTAATACTGTTGCATTAGCAAACTAAAGGGAGTTGGGTAGTAGTTATGGGGGTTTTTCAGGTAAGTAGACCGTAGGGTTTGGCGGCGCCGCCACACCTTTGCGGGACAAGGAATTAAGGATATGGGACGGTAGCCCTCCACCGTATCTTTATCTTTGTTCGGTTTGGGAATAGGTATTAAGACCGCGGTTTTCCATATTTGTGGATTGGGTGATGTGTGGGGGATCGGTAAGGTGTGTCGCACGGAGACTAGTTCACTCTTGTCCCCATCATCACAGAATGTTCCGCTGATACGTAGTTGTCTGAGGCAACTGCCAACTTCACTAAATTGAAACACGCATTTCTTGTCCTGTTGGATTTTATATATATTTATCGTTCTCTTGGATACACATGTAGACTAATTGTAGGAACGCCTTCAAAGGTGCGGGCGTTAAAATATTCACAAGAATAAGATTAATAACATTTAGTAGTTCGGCTTCATTTAGAACACTATTTCATAAATATATTACAAGGACGTAGTCGATACACTGTTCGCTCTACTTTGTCGGCTCTTACAAATTGCAATGGATTTTCCTGCTGTATTATAGCGTTTTTAGGAGGGGTATCTATAGTATGTGCACCTGGCCCCTTTTCACAAGCATTTCACTGGATGTTACAATGTGGTCTTTGCATATTCGTTACAAGGGGGGGCCGTATTCGAGTGTTTGAGAGAGGGACTATGGGGTTGTTGGACTAGGCACCAAGCACGGGTGCGGATTCAGCCAACACCCACTTATAGTTCTCCAAAAAAATTGAAAAAAAACCGCACAAAGTTCTTCGTAAGAGGAAAATAAAACACACGTGTTGTAGTTTCGTTGAATGTTCTCTTATTATTATATGGTGATGGTAATTAATTTTTACAATGTTTCTTTTGTTATTATAAAGGCAAAATATAATAGGCTGTGGTAGTATGTTAGTTGTTGCGCCAACACGGGTACGGGTCCACTAAACATTCCACTGAATTTCGCCTGAAGGGTGTCTCGAAAATCACTTCCCAGTTAGCAAAACACGTCATTTATTTTTCTCAGTTTTATTATATATAACATGGCTTATAAAGTAGACACAGTGTTCATTCGATTAAATTCAGGTAAGCACCGTGTTTCAAGTTTGCTTATATCCAGTTCAATTAAACGTTAAAATAGTTTACACAGACAACACGGTATTGATTTGATTAAATTAAAGTAACCACTGTGTTTCAAATTTGCTTGTGTACAGTTCCAATAAACATTAAGATAGTTTACACAGACAACACGATATTGATTTGATTAAATTAAAGTAACCACTGCGTTTCAAATTTGCTTATGTACAGTTCCAATAAACATTAACATAGTTTACACGGACAACACGGTATTGAATTGATTAAATTAATTCTTATTAAATGCTCGACATTCCAACGTATCCTCCAGACAACACGGCATTGAATTGATTAAGGTATAAGCGCACACCACGGGTAATGAAATCTGACTAACTCCATAGGAAGTCATCAAAAGGCAAGGAACCCCGAAAGAAACTGGAAAGGAGGCGGAGTTACACGATTAACTTGAAGTAGTTAATCGTGATTGGACCGGACGGAATAGGCATACATTACGCATGTGTGCGTATGCCATGCATACGATCGTTCGGCGACCGTGGATGGAGGGCAACATCGCTAGTGCATTTTCCAAGAATGTAAATACTAGCATCTGGGGTGTGAAAGACCCAAACCGATGATTTGGTCATCCTAATGGGAGGCCATAAATCATCATTTCGGTTGCCGATGATTAAACATTGCAACGAACATAGGGTGCAGCCATTGCCAGATGTTGAAAGTAAACATTTTCTGGCTGCATCTTGATCGCTGCTTGATTGCGGTCTCTGAACGTGGGGACCGATAATTGGAAGACAGCGATTGCTGGTAATCGGGGACATGTTTGGTTTGCGTCAGCAGAAACCTTGTCGGCGATAGCAAATCAATGGGACCAAAAGGCCGCATGCGAGAAGTGCCATGGGCAAACAAATAAACGAGTCAACAAGGAACTCTTTGTTGATGTTGTTTCCATAGCATAAGGCTATGGAAACAAGCTGCCCTGGCAGAACGTATGCCTAAAGATAGGATTTCAGATGCCATGGCAATGTGACGATTTTGCCGTGGACTTATGCTTTTTTTTAGGAAATGATGTACGCCTCGGGGGTGAATTTTCGATGCCACGGTAAGGTGATAAGCTTTGCCGTGGGCTTAATGTTTCTTAGGGAATGATGTACGTCTCGGGGGTGAATTTTCGATGCCACGGTAAGGTGATAAGCTTTGCCGTGGGCTTAATGTTTTTAGGAAATTATGTCTGGCCGAGGGTGAGTTTTCGATGCCACGGCAAGGTGATAAGCTTTGCCGTGGATTTAATGTTTTCAGGGGTGGTGCTGGAGAAAAAGGGGTTTGGAAGGAAAACCCCTACAGAATAGGTAAGCTGCCTAACAGAAATTCAAAACAGTTATCCGATTGGTAACCGTATTAATTCCAGCGATTTGGCTGGGGGTAAATGCCGTAGCAAGGTTACGCAACCTTGCTGAAGTTCGACCGAGAGGTAAGTCGTTCGCCTGGAATAGTGGGGATCGAGCGATGCATGGCTCTTCGGGCCCTGAAAAGCCCCACAAGGCGCACTAAAAGACGAAAGGCCACTGAATGGTTTTAATTGAATGATCACATTAAAAGTAATTTAAGCGACGAAGCAAGATTAGAAATCACAGAAAAACTATTGATTAAACTGCCGACGGAATAACATATCACGACTCACCACACACCGTGGTCGACTCCCAGGAAAAGGCTGACTGACTGATTGGAACTCATCAAAGAAAAGGGAACCTCAAAGAAACTGAAAAAGAGGAGGAGTTACACGATTAACCCGAGGTAGTTAATCGTGATTGGACCGGGTGAAATAGGCATACATTATGCATGTGTGCGTATGCCCTGCATACGATCGTTCGGCGACCGTGGATGGAGGCCACATCGCTAATGCATTTTCCATGAATGTAAACACTAACATCTGGGGTGCGAAAGACCCAAACCGAAGATTTGGTCATCCTAATGGGAGGCCATAAATCAACATTTCGGTTGATGATGTTTAAATATTGCAACGAATATTGGGTGCAGCCATTGCCAGATGTTGAAAGTAAACATTTTCTGGCTGCATCCTGTTCGTTGCTTGATTGCGGCCCCTGAACGTGGGGACCGATAATAGGAAACCAGCGATTGCTGGTAATTAGGGAAATGTTTGGTTTGCGTCAGCCGAAACCTTGTCGGCGGTAGCAAACCAATGGGACCAAATAGCCGCATGCAAGAAGTGCCAAGGGCAAACAAATAAAACGAGTCAACAAGGAACTCTTTGTTGATGTTGTTTCCATAGCATAAGGCTATGGAAACAAGCTGCCCTGGGCGGAATGTATGCCTAAGGATAGGATTTCAAATGCCACGGCAATGTGATGATTTTGCCGTGGACTTATGCTTTTTTTTAGGAAATAATATACGCCTCGGGGGTGAATTTTCGATGCCACGGCAAGGTGATAAGCTTTGCCGTGGACTTAATGTTTTTTAGGAAATAATGTACGCCTCGGGGGTGAATTTTCGATGCCACGGCAAGGTGATAAGCTTTGCCGTGGACTTAATGTTTTTTAGGGGTGGTGTTGGAGAAAAAGGGGTTTGGAAGGAAAACCCCCACAGAATAGGTAAGCTGCCTAACGGATATTCAAAACAGGTATCCGATTGGGTAACCGTAATAATTCCGGCGATTTGGCTGGGGGTAAATGCCGTAGCAAGGTTACGCAACCTTGCTGAAGTTCGACCGAGAGGTAAGTCGTTCGCCTGGAATAGTGGGGATCGAGCGATGCATGGCTCTTCGGGCCCTGAAAAGCCCCACAGTGGCATTTGCCAATTGTTCTTTGGACAGTTGGAATGCTCGATCTGAGACTTCTGTCCAATTAATGGGGCGCTTATCATTGCGCTTAGCTCCTTTTAAGAATTCATTGAGCGGAGCTTGAATCTGTGCAGCATTCTTCAGGGTAGGACGGTAGAAGTTCAGCATGCCCAAAAATCGACGAAGCTCATTCACGTTAGTAGGCCGGGGATACTTCATGAGGGCCTCCACACGGTCTGGTAGTGGGCGAATGCCCTGGTTGTCAACGACATAACCCAGATAGGTGATTTGCTCCTTGGCGTATTGACACTTATCTGGGTTGATGACAAGACCGAATTCACGGAGGCGCTCTAGGACCTGACGTAAGTGGCGTTTATGTTCGGCGTGGTCTTTGGAGGCGATGAGAATGTCATCAAGATAAGCATGGCAGCAATTAAGACCACGTAAAGCCGTGTCGATATAACGTTGGAATGTCTGTGCGGCATTCCTGAGGCCGAAAGTCATCACTTTGAACTCGAAGAGTCCGAAAGGTGTAATGACTGCGGTCTTGGGGATGTCTTCTGGTGCCACCGGAATTTGATGGTATGCCCTGGTGAGATCCAGGGTAGTGAAGACATTGCACCCTCGTAACTTGTACGAAAAATCGTAGAGGTGTGCAATTGGGTATCTGTCCGGGACAGTTGCTGCGTTCAACAGCCTGTAATCGCCACATGGGCGCCACTCACCAGAACGTTTCTTCACTAAGTGGAGTGGGCTTGCCCAGGGACTGTCCGACGGTTGGCAGATACCTAGTTCGATCATATGCTCGAACTCCGCGCGCGCCGCACGTAATTTTTCCGGAGCCAGTCGACGTGGACGCTGGCTCACCGGGGGACCACGTGTTTCTATATGATGAAACACCGTGGCTTTATGTCGGCGTTGGTTAGGTAGAGGAATTGTCGTACTAACAAATTCTTGTACCATAACCTGAAATGGGTCTATGCACTCTGTGGCCCCTGAAGTTGCCGCTGGTGATGCCGTCATGGGCAAGGGGGGTGCGGTTGGAGCCACTAGTCTGTTATGGGTCGAATCGACCAACAGATTATGTGCACCTAATAGGTCGGAACCTATCAGGGGTTCATTTACGTCCGCAATGACGAAACGCCAAGTGATCGGACGACAAAGACCCAATTGAAGTGTCAGCTTTTTACGTCCGTACGTAAGTATCGGCGTATTATTTGCAGCTGACAATTTAAGTGCGGCTGGCACGCGGTTACGCGGAGCAAACGATCGCGGGAGGACTGAAATATCGGCGCCGGTATCGACAGTAAAAGCGATATTCAGTTTTGAATCCCGGATTGTTAGGCGACTTATAGCAGGGGTGCCGGCCGGTTGCGCGTGGGTATCGGTCGGCAAAATTATTTCTAAAGGTCGTCCCTGATTGGTGGCTGGTTGCGTCCAACCACAGGGCGCCTTGCAATTAAATGTGCGATCACCGTATCGTTGGTGATTGGTGCACAAAGGGAGAGAGGCGGCCTTGTTGGGAGTATTTTGCCTCTGAATGTTGCCGTTTTGTGAAGGCCGAGGTAGTGCTCGGCGAAAGTTGGCCCACTGAGGGGCATTTTGGGAAGGTTGTTGCCGATCCAAGGGACGATTAGATACGGCACGATTCTGAGCGCCTCGGGGGTGAATTTTCGATGCCACGGCAAGGCGATAAGCTTTGCCGTGGACTTAATGTTTTTTAGGAATAAATGCCTGCCCGAGGGTGAGTTTTCGATGCCACGGCAAGGTGATAAGCTTTGCCGTGGATTTAATGTTTTCAGTGGTGGTGATGGAGAAAAAGGGGTTTGGAAGGAAATCCCCTACAGAATAGGTAAGCTGCCTAACAGAACTTCAAAACAGTTATCCGATTGGGTAACCGTAATAATTCCGGCGATTTGGCTGGGGGTAAATGCCGTAGCAAGGTTACGCAACCTTGCTGAATTTCGACCGAGAGGTAAGTCGTTCGCCTGGAAAAGTGGGGATCGAGCGATGCCTGGCTCTTCGGGCCCTGAAAAGCCCCACAGAGTCACTGATTTTTGTTTAATTTGTTCTTTTATTTTAATTTCAACTGTTCGTGTGTGTTTTTTATGTTATTATTTATCGATTTTTAAGTTTGATCGTTTTTTTTGTTTCACTGTGTCTTTTCGTGTTTTATATGTTTCTATTAGTGTCTCTTATTATGGTGGTTCCTTTTTGTGGACAGTGTTTTGTTTAGGTGTTGATTTTTGTTAATTTGTCTGTGGTTTTAATTAATTTGTTCGGTGAACTTTTTGTATGGGAGCTTTGTCGACAAGGCTTTTCAAGCTCTTATGAGACGGTAGTCTCGGGCTTCCTTGCGCTCACCGGCTGCGCCATTTGTAATGATGTCTTTTTCACACCTTTCAACAACCACACACACACTTTATACACTTTCGTATAATCACCACACACCCTTTAAGTAAAACACTTTTTATTCTTTATATAATCTAGTCTTTATTAATAAACGATTTTACTTGGTTTTGTATGTTGGGTATTTACAACTTAGTTTAATTCACCACTGTTTGTACAAACTATTAGTTTATATATAGAAATAATACACACACACCGGAACGCTCCTAAAGTTAGTTAAACCCGAAGCAATACTATTAGTTAGCACACTCAATACATAACCACTCGAAAACCAAAACTCTGAACGGACCGTTCTCGTCCAGATTCCAAAACCAACTCCCCGAAATCAAACTTACGTCCGTTCTGGACAACTCTCAAAACACAACCCTCATGTCCTTTTTTCGACTTGATCCCAAAACCAGTCTCGTCTTCAACAATGGCCCGAACAACAACTCTCATCCCACTATCGTTGTTCGTTTTCCATTGTACTTTTTCCTAGGTGTGAAACCTGGTTTTTTCACGAGATCAAAGGATCTTTCCTTTTTGCCTGGTCCCCTTTTTTTTGTGTTAAACTCAAAGAAAAATCAATAGCGCGTTTATTTCGCCTATTGTTTTTCTTTTGCCTAATGAAATTTTCCCGTGGGAAACTCATGAAGGAGGATCAATGGTGCCGAGGCGCATGTTTATTTTGCTTTATTGCCTTTTCGTTTGTTCTAACTTAATTTGGTTAGAACGAAAACTGGATGACGGCATCTGGTCCGCACATTTGCCTTTTAGGGGTTTTTGTTGGGTGAATCCTTGGTTCAATGATTATCTTATCTAAGTTTTCAATGTGAGCAAATTGAACGTTTAGTTCAATTTGTTTGAAAATGCATTGATTAGAGCAAATTGAACGTTTAGTTCAATTTGTTTGGTATTGCATTAATGTGGGACCATTTGATGCATGAAGTAATGCTTTGGTTTGGGGAGTGTCTCATCAATTAGTGATGGAGATTGGCTTCAAAGGAATAAGTACTATGGGATGGGTGGTTGTGGCCGTAACAATCCTCCCCCCTTTATAAAATGAGTATTATTCTTTGAAGAGGAAATAATACTCCTTGGGCGCCTATAGGAACGTGAGTGGTGTAGTGTGGCGGTTACAAAATTTTATTTATCTTTTTGTCTCTTCAATCTTTTATCTGTGCATTTCTTGTATTTCATTTTGTTAAATTGAGTTTGGACTATTTTTCCTTGTGGTTTACAAGTTATTTTGCATATTTTAATTTAATCAATTTAAGTTCATTCATAGGTATACTCTTGTACGGGTATGTATTTCTTATACTAATATAGTAATATATGTTTTAGATTAGTTGTAATCTTGAAAAAAATGATTTTAAATTCTAAATATAACATTAATCAGAAAATGAACTTATTGTTTCACAAATCCATTAAAAAAGTTTATATTTTCTGTTTCCGTTTAGTTAACTGTATTTTGTAATTCCTAAACATATGTGTTTCGTATGTTAGTTTATATTTTTCGAGTCTTTGGTTTCTTGTCTTCTATTTTATTGTAGTATTCATGATGGTTGAGTTTCATTATAATTTGCCGTATAATAGAGAATGTTTACATTGATGAATATATAAATATTGCCATTAGTATCCAGTACATGTGTATCTAGATTTCCCAATCTTTTCATCTTCTCATTTAAAAAGTTAAAATCTCTTATAATATTTTCTGTATTTTGAACATATAAATTACATGTTTTATTATTTTTTCTTTAATTTATTCGTTTACACATTCTAAGTTTGATGAGTTGATCACGTGGATCTTGTTATTAATATTAATTTTCTTGTTTCGTATACACCTATTATAATTTTTTCGTCTTAATCCTAAAATAAAAAAATTTTGATTATAACTTTATAGCTTCTCTTTGTCTTCTCTTTTATTCTATTTAGTTTACATTTGTTTTTATGTGCCCCTTTTTGTATTTTGAATTTTACTTATAATTCTCTTTCTTGTGGAAAACTTAGCATAAAATTAATAATTTTTGACATTTACTTCTGTCATCTATTTTTGTCCATATCGTTCTTTCATTTTAATATTGGCTATGTAAACAAAGAAATCTTCAATTTACAAAAAACCCTGGGAATAACAATTATTCCGGGTTGGTAGTGGGAAGAAGATTGGGGCTAGGTTGAGGGTGGGGTCTTTAAAAATACGGTTTTAGCTTATTGTTGTGAACCACAACGGATCTTCGTCCCATTTTGATGGCCGTATTGCCTGCGCCCTTTATAGCTATGACTGGGAAGGGTCCCTTCCAAATAGATGCCAACTTGCCCTTACGATTTTCGTTTTTCATCAACACCTTGTTTCCCACATGAAACGATTGTGGTTTCGTTTCACTTCCGGAGCAGGTGCTCGCCTTTAATGAACGACATTCCTCACACTGCTTTTTATGTCTCCTAATATCGGATAGCATAGCTGGCCACCAGTACCTTTGTCGTATTTTATTATACGATTTGGTGATGCTCTGATGTCCACCGGAAGGGGAATTGTGATAAACCCTGAGTAAAGTTGCAATCTCATTGGGGTTCGTAATTTTTTCGGGTGTTTCGGGCTTCTGCAATAACTTTTTGGTTTGTTTATTTTGCGAGCGAGGAAGCGAGTTTGATGGATTTGCTGGTAGAGTGTCTGTGATTCGATCAACATATGTATTATGACCAGTTGACTCTTTGGGGTTCCTCTTTCTGTAGTTACAATTTAACCTTAAAGATTTCCACTTATCTTGGGCTTGCTCTTGCTTTCCTTTATAGTATTTATTTTCAGGTACCCTTTTCTCAACCGTTGAGAATTTGATTGGCACACTAAATACTGTTGGATTCATTTCCGTTCGAGGAAATGTGATGCACTGTTTGGGGCCTTCCACATTGCAATTCTTCGACAGAAAGTCGTTTCCAAGTAGTCCGTCTTCCGGTAGATCGGGCATACTGCTCACTACTTGAAACTTGCATGGGAGTTTAGACCTACCATTCAGTTGGAAGTTCACCTTGCAGCTTCCCAAGGTTCGGAAACTTCCAAACGGCATCTGTAAGGTGCAAGCTTCTCGCCGATTAATCTTAACGTCTGATTCGTTGAGGCTACTTTTGGTGATCAGACTTATCTCAGCGCCAGTGTCCACTACTAGAGTTGTGTTTTTCTTAACACCTACATCTATTGGTAGCTGGACAGTTGGGACGTTGGTTATTTGCGAGCATGGAGTTCTAATGTGGTAACTCTTTTTTGCCACGGAGTGTTTAGGTCTACTTCTTTCTTGTTCTGAAGGGGGAGAATTTTTAGAAAATTGGCATTGAATTCGCGATTCCCATTTCAGCTTTTGCTGACAGGAACCTATGTTGTGGCCCTGCTGGCCACAGAAGTCGCAAATCTGCCTTATATGAAGAATCCTTTTTCCCTCCTTTAATCGCCAGCAATCACGGATATCGTGATTTATTCGCTGACATTGTGTACAAAAGGGTGTGTTTTTCCGTTTTACACACTCTTCATAGGTATGCCCCCGTTTCTGGCAGTACCTACAAGTTATTTTAATGATAGGGGCATCCTGTGTAATGGGTTTTGTGTAGGGAACTACTTTGGGTTCAGGGGAATTAGGTTTATGCTCTATAACTGGAGGATCCACTGTGGTGTAAATGTTCCACTTACAGTTTGGTTATCAATGGTGCTGAAGATCGACTTGTGGAATGCAACTGCCGAGGATGCTGTTCTAAACTCCGTTAAATAAAAAAAACTGCAGCTCGACTGTTCTTTATTATTTATTAATCTTCCAAACACAAAAGAGAATAAAAACTTTACATAAATCTCTAAAACATAACTCCGTCCTTTAATTGTACTAAGCACTGTTTAAGCTACTTTGATACTTGAAGATACTTTGCAGTGAAATTTACTGGACATTAACACTATATTGAAAGAGATACGGTATAATGTTGATACTTTATTTGTACCGAGCACTGTCAGTTAAATTACTTTAATATTTGAATATTCTTCGCCACGAAATTTACTTGATACTATATTGAAAGAGATACAGCATAATGTTGATACTTTATTTGTACCGAGCACTGTCAGTTAAATTACTTTAATATTTGAATATTCTTCGCCACGAAATTTACTTGATACTGTATTGAAAGAAATACGTAATAGAATGGTTTTAACAAATGACCGAACTCTCACAGTTTGAGTGACTCGTGACTGACCTTGTGGCACTTGTACCCGCTCCGAAAGAAGAAATCTGACTGACTAATCCCATTGGAAGTCATTAAAGGGAAAGAACCCCGAAAGAAACTGGAAAGGAGGCGGAGTTACACGATTAACTTGAAGTAGTTAATCGTGATTGGACCGGACGGGGTAGTCATACATTATGCATGTGTGGGTATGCCATGCATACGATCGTTCGGCGACCGTGTGGATGGCGGCACATCGCTAGTGCATTTTCTAAGAATGTAAATACTAGCATCTGGGGTGTGAAAGACCCAAACCGATGATTTGGTCATCCTAATGGAAGGCCATAAATCATCATTTCGGTTGCCGATGATTAAACATTGCAACGAACATAGGGTGCAGCCATTGCCAGATGTTGAAAGTAAACATTTTCTGGCTGCATCTTGATCGTTGCTTGATTATGGTCTCTGAACGTGGGGACCGATAATTGGAAGCCAGCGATTGCTGGTAAACAGGGACATGTTTGGTTTGCGTCAGCAGAAACCTTGTCGGCGGTAGCAAATCAATAGGGACAAATAGCCGCACGCATGTTATGCCGAGGGTAAACAAAATACAACGAGTCACAAGGAACTCTTGTTGATTGTTGTTTCCATAGCTTAAGGCTATGGAAACGAGATGCCCTGGCAGAATGTATGCCTAAAGATAGGATTTCAGATGCCGTGGCAATGTGATGATTTTGCCGTGGACTTATGCTTTTTTTAGGAAATGATGTACGCCTCGGGGGTGAATTTTCGATGCCACGGTAAGGTGATAAGCTTTGCCGTGGGCTTAATGTTTCTTAGGGAATGATGTACGTCTCGGGGGTGAATTTTCGATGCC
The DNA here is from genome assembly GCA_963931805.1 of Microdon myrmicae. Classification (NCBI taxonomy): domain Eukaryota; kingdom Metazoa; phylum Arthropoda; class Insecta; order Diptera; family Syrphidae; genus Microdon; species Microdon myrmicae. The sequence continues at coordinate 41,607,258 of OZ007502.1, forward strand.
ACGGCAAGGTGATAAGGTTTGCCGTGGATTTAATGTTTTCAGTAGTGATGCTGGAGAAAAAGGGGTTTGGAAGGAAAACCCCTACAGAATAGGTAAGCTGCCTAACAGAAATTCAAAACAGTTATCCGATTGGGTAACCGTATTAATTCCGGCGATTTGGCTGGGGGTAAATGCCGTAGCAAGGTTACGCAACCTTGCTGAAGTTCGACCGAGAGGTAAGTCGTTCGACTGGAATAGTGGGGATCGAGCGATGCATGGCTCTTCGGGCCCAGAAAAGCCCCACATCACTCCCTCCCCAGTGACGTAGTCACGAAACAGGTAAGGCAGGTTAGGGGGTGGTTAGTTGGTTACGGGCGCGCGTATGAGCGCGAGTACGGGGGGGTTGTGCTGGTGGAGTAGGAGTGGTGTCAGTAGATGGAGGTGGTTCTGGAGCGGAAGCTTCCAGAAAACAGGGCTTAAGCCTTTCGACGCTGACCGTGGATCGCTTGCCTCTAATGTCGATCTCGAAGACGCGGTCACTGATGCGGCGGAAGACTTTGAATGGGCCATCATAAGGTGGGTCGAGGGGTTTTTTGACCTTATCCACCCTGACAAAGACGTGCGTGCAGCTGTGCAGTTCAGGGTGGACGAAAAGTTTCTTGGAGCCGTGCCTGGTTACAGGGGTTGCCCTAACCTTGCGTAGCAGGTCACGGAGATGTCCCAATTCGCGAAGTTGGTCACGCGGTGTTTCGCCATTCAGGAAAAGTTCTCCTGGAAGAAGGAGGTTGGTACCATAGGTAAGCTCTGCTGCCGAAGCACCTAGGTCCTCCTTAATACTTGTCCTCAGGCCGAGGAGGACGGTTGGAAGGGCGTCAAACCATTGTGTGTCATTATGACACATGAGTGAGGCTTTAAGAGATCTATGCCAGCGCTCTATCATCCCATTTGATTGCGGGTGGTAGGCGGTGGTACGACTTCTTTGGCAGCCGAGAAGATTTGTTAGCTGCCTAAAAATTGTCGCCTCAAATTGTGGACCTCGGTCCGAAGTTATGGTGGTTGGTACACCGAAGCGTGTGACCCAAGTTGAGTAAAAGGCCTTGGCGACTGATTCGGCAGTAACTGCCCGGAGGGGTGTCGCCTCTGGCCATCGCGTGCAGCGATCCATCATAGTGAGGATATAAGAAAATCCTCTTGATGGAGTAAGCGGTCCCACTATGTCTATGTGGACATGGGCGAAGCGTGCCGTGGGAAGCTTGAATTGCGCTGGCTCCAGTACATTATGTCGCGCTACCTTGCAGCGCTGGCACTGGAGACAAGCACGGGCCCAACCGGTGAGGTCTTTGTTCATCCGGGGCCAAATAAATTTGCGACGGACAGCAGCGGCTGTTGCTCGGCCGCTGGGGTGGGCAGGGTTGTGGTAAACCTGGAACACGCCCTTACGAAGTTTCTCGGGAATGTAAGGTCTAGCGGTTCCAGTGGAGACATCACACCAGATTTCGCCCAAAGGGTCGCGAAGGGTAATTTTCTTGAGCTCTAGTGCCGTATCGGCAGTTAGGAGGGACTTGAGCTGTTCGTCCTCCTCTTGAGCTAGGGCAAGATCAGCGTTATTCAAGGCGGTACGCAAATGAATCGTATCGATTCGAGAAAGGGCGTCCGCCGTGACATTCTGTTTACCGGAGATATGCCTTATCTCCGTGGAATATTGCCCAATGAGGTCTAATTGACGCTCTTGTCGGGGGGAGGTGTGGTGTTAATTAGTCAGTGCGTCGACACGGACGCGGGTTTAACTAATTTCCACTACTTAACTCACGGCGCGAAAAGGAAACAAAGTTCTCGGGATAAAACACTTCCCAAACGGAGCGAACAGAATGAAATAAAACGCACTGGTTGTTGCTTCGTGGTGTTCTTTATTTGGAAGGAAGCACTGGTGATACCATGGCTGCAACAATATTCCATTAGTCTGCGACTATATCAGCTTATTTGTCTATTGAATTCACATTAATGCAGTTAAAGCTTGAGATGAGATTAGACTGTGTTCTCTTAGGAAATTTGATTAAGAAAGATTTCGAAACGTAATTTTAAACTACACTATTGATATCAAGGGGCACTTAAACCGAAATAAAAACGATAACACAACGCACCAAACAACGTGTATCGCAAAACTCACTGACTTCGACTTGTACTCGTGGTACCGATGCTCTCCCCAAGGAAAAAAAACTGACTTTTGCGCAACGACAGCGACGCGGGTGACTCCTTCTGGACTCGTGACTAAAATCTGGACACCGAAACGCACTCCATGGAAAATGAGATCTGACTGATTAATCCCATTGGAAATCATTAAAGGGAAAGAATCCCGAAAGAAACTGGAAAGGAGGCGGAGTTACACGATTAACTTGATGTAGTTAATCGTGATTGGACCGGACGGGGTAGTCATACATTATGCATGTGTGGGTGTGCCATGCATACGATCGTTCAGCGACCGTGGATGGCGGGCAACATCGCTAGTGCATTTTCTAGGAATGTAAATAATAGCATCTGGGGTGTGAAAGACCCAAACCGATGATTTGGTCATCCTAATGGAAGGCCATAAATCTTCATTTCGGTTGCCGATGATTACATTGCAACGAACATAGGGTGCAGCCGTTGCCAGATGTTGAAAGTAAACATTTTCTGGCTGCATCCTGGTCGTCGCGCGATTACGGTCTCTGAACATGGGGACCGCTAATTGGAAGCCAGCGATTGCTGGTAAACAGGGACATGTTTGATTTGCGTCAACAGAAACCTTGTCGGCGATAGTAAATCAATAGGGGCAATAGCCGTATGCATGTTATGCCGGGGGTAAACAAATACAACGAGTCACAAGGAACTCTTGTTGATTGTTGTTTCCATAGCTTAAGGCTATGGAAACGAGATGCCCTGGCAGAATGTATGCCTAAAGATAAGATTTCAGATGCCATGGCAATGTGATGATTTTGCCATGGACTTATGTTCTTTTCAGGAAATGATGTACGCCTCGGGGGTGACTTTTCGATGCCACGGTAAGGTGATAAGCTTTGCCGTGGGCTTAATGTTTTTTAGGGAATATGGTCTGGCCGAGGGTGAGTCTTCGATGCCACGGCAAGGTGATAAGCTTTGCCGTGGGTTTAATGTTCTTTTAGGAAATAATGTCTGACCGAGGGTGAGTTTTCGATGCCACGGCAAGGTGATAAGCTTTGCCGTGGATTTAATGTTTTCAGTGGTGATGCTGGAGAAAAAGGGGTCTGGAAGGAAATCCCCTACAATGGTAAGCTGCCTAACAGAATTCAAAACGGTTATCCGATTGGGTAACCGTATTAATTCCGGCGATTTGGCTGGGGGTAAATGCCGTAGCAAGGTTACGCAACCTTGCTGAAGTTCGACCGAGAGGTAAGTCGTTCGCCTGGAATAGTGGGGATCGAGCGATGCGTGGCTCTTCGGGCCCTGAAAAGCCCCACATCACTCCCTCCCCAGTGACGTAGTCACGAAACAGATAAGGCAGTTTAGGGGGTGGTAAGTTGGTTATGGGCGCGCGTATGAGCGCGAGTACGGGGAGGTTGTGCCGGTGGAGTAGGAGTGGTATTTGAAGACGGAGGTGATTCTGGAGCGGAAGCTTCCAGAAAACAGGGCTTAAGCCTTTCGACGCTGACCGTGGATCGCTTGCCTCTAATGTCGATCTCGAAGACGCGGTCACTGATGCGGCGGAAGACTTTGAATGGGCCATCATAAGGTGGGTCGAGGGGTTTTTTGACCTTATCCACCCTGACAAAGACGTGCGTGCAGCTGTGCAGTTCAGGGTGGACGAAAAGTTTTTTGGAGCCGTGCCTGGTTACAGGGGTTGCCCTAACCTTACGTAGCAGGTCACGGAGATGTCCCAATTCGCGAAGTTGGTCACGCGGTGTTTCGCCATCCAGGAAAAGTTCTCCTGGAAGAAGGAGGTTGGTACCGTAGGTAAGCTCTGCTGCCGAAGCACCTAGGTCCTCCTTAATACTTGTCCTCAGGCCGAGGAGGACGGTTGGAAGGGCGTCAAACCATTGTGTGTCGTTATGACACATGAGTGAGGCTTTAAGAGATCTATGCCAGCGCTCTATCATCCCATTTGATTGCGGGTGGTAGGCGGTGGTACGACTTCTTTGGCAGCCGAGAAGATTTGTTAGCTGCCTAAAAATTGTCGCCTCGAATTGTGGACCTCGGTCCGAAGTTATGGTGGTTGGTACACCGAAACGTGTGACCCAAGTTGAGTAAAAGGCCTTGGCGACTGATTCGGCAGTAACTGCCCGGAGAGGTGTCGCCTCTGGCCATCGCGTGCAGCGATCCATCATAGTGAGGATATAAGAAAATCCTCTTGATGGAGTAAGCGGTCCCACTATGTCTATGTGGACATGGGCGAAGCGTGCCGTGGGAAGCTTGAATTGCGCTGGCTCCAGTACATTATGTCGCGCTACCTTGCAGCGCTGGCACTGGAGACAAGCACGGGCCCAACCGGTGAGGTCTTTGTTCATCCGGGGCCAAATAAATTTGCGACGGACAGCAGCGGCTGTTGCTCGGCCGCTGGGGTGGGCAGGGTTGTGGTAAACCTGGAACACGCCCTTACGAAGTTTCTCGGGAATGTAAGGTCTAGCGGTTCCAGTGGAGACATCACACCAGATTTCGCCCAAAGGGTCGCGAAGGGTAATTTTCATAAGCTCTAGTGCCGTATCGGCAGTTAGGAGGGACTTGAGCTGTTCGTCCTCCTCTTGAGCTAGGGCAAGATCAGCGTTATTCAAGGCGGTACGCAAATGAATCGTATCGATTCGAGAAAGGGCGTCCGCCGTGACGTTCTGTTTACCGGAGATATGCTTGATCTCCGTAGAATATTGCCCAATGAGGTCTAATTGACGCTCTTGTCGGGGGGAGGCATTTCCCGACTTCTTCCGGAACGCATAGACCAATGGCTTGTGGTCTGTTAAAATTGAGAGCGAACGTCCTTCTATCATATGACGGAAGTACTTAACAGCGCTGTAGATCGCGAGCAATTCACGGTCGTAGGCGCTGTAACGTCGCTCAGTGGGACTCAGTTTCCTTGAAAAGAAACCAAGTGGTTCCGGACGGCCTTCAATGTCCTGTTCAAGGACGGCTCCGATTGCGGTATCCGATGCGTCGCATTGGATAGAAAGTGCCGCTCCCTCGTGAGGGTATCGGAGTAAGGTGGCATTTGCCAATTGTTCCTTGGACAGTTGGAATGCTCGATCTGAGACTTCTGTCCAATTAATGGGGCGCTTATCATTGCGCTTAGCTCCTTTCAAAAATTCATTTAAGGGAGCTTGAACCTGAGCGGCATTCTTCAGGGTTGGGCGGTAAAAGTTAAGCATGCCCAAAAATCGACGCAGCTCACTCACGTTAGTAGGCCGGGGGTACTTCATGAGGGCCTCCACACGGTCTGGAAGTGGGCGAATGCCCTGGTTGTCAACGACATAACCCAGATAGGTGATTTGCTCTTTGGCGTATTGACACTTTTCTGGGTTGATGACAAGACCGAATTCGCGGAGGCGCTCTAGGACCTCACGTAAGTGGTGTTTATGTTCGGCGAGGTCTTTGGAGGCGATGAGAATGTCATCAAGGTATGCATGGCAGCAATTAAGACCTCGTAAAGCCGTGTCGATATACCGCTGGAATGTCTGTGCGGCATTCCTGAGGCCGAAAGTCATCACTCTGAACTCGAAGAGTCCGAAAGGTGTAATGACTGCGGTCTTGGGGATGTCTTCAGGTGCCACCGGAATTTGGTGGTATGCCCTGGTGAGATCCAGGGTTGTGAAGACATTGCACCCTCGTAACTTGTACGAAAAATCGTAGAGGTGTGCAATTGGGTATCTGTCCGGGACAGTTGCTGCGTTCAACAGCCTGTAATCGCCACATGGGCGCCACTCACCAGAACGTTTCTTCACTAGGTGGAGTGGGCTTGCCCAGGGACTGTCCGAAGGTTGGCAGATACCTAGTTCGATCATATGCTCGAACTCCGCGCGCGCCGCACGTAATTTTTCCGGAGCCAGTCGACGTGGACGCTGGCTCACAGGGGGACCACGTGTTTCTATATGATGAAACACCGTGGCTTTATGTCGGCGTTGGTTAGGTAGAGGAATTGTTGTACTCACAAATTCCTGTACCATAACCTGGAATGGGTCTATGCACTCTGCGGCCCCTGAAGTTGCCGCTGGTGATGCCGTCATGGGCAAGGGGGGTGCGGTTGGAGCCACAAGTCTGTTATGGGTCGAATCGACCAACAGATTATGTGCACCTAATAGGTCGGAACCTATCAGGGGTTCATTCACGTCCGCAATGACGAAACGCCAAGTGATCGGACGACAAAGACCCAAGTGAAGTGTCAACTTTTTACGTCCGTACGTAAGTATCGGCGTATTATTTGCTGCTGACAATTTGAGTGCGGCTGGCACGCGGTTACGCGGAGCAAACGATCGCGGGAGGACTGAAATATCGGCGCCGGTGTCGACAGTAAAAGCGATATTCAGTTTCGAATCCCGGATGGTTAAGCGGCTTATCGTAGGGGTGCCGGCCGATTGCGCGAGGGTGTCGGTCGGCAAAATTAGTTTAAAGAGCGCCTCTGGTTGGTGGAAGATTGCGTCCAACCACAAGGCGCTTTGCAATTGAATGCGCGATCACCATATCGCTGGTGATTGGCGCACCAAGGTAGAGTAACGGCATTATCTGGTATATTCTGCCTATTGGCATTGCCGTTACGGGGAGGTCGAGCCGGAGCTCGCTGGGAGTTGGCCCGGTGAGGGCCATTTTGAGAGGAATTGGCCCTCTGTGGGGCGTTTTGAGGCATATAGGTCCTCTGAGGGGCAGTTTGGTAGGAATTCTGCCGATTGAGAGGACGGCTCGGCATGGCTCGGTTCTGGGCGCTTCGAGGATTGTTCCTCACCTCCGCGCGCAATTGCGTTATCTCGCGGAGGAGTGAGGTTTGAAGCGCCCGAAGGTCAGCAGTGGTTAATTGAGGTGGCGAATTTCTTTGGTTAGGGTTGGGGCCTGCCACTGGATTCCCCTGAGGAAAATTGGTTGAGGCGGGCCCTCTAAAAGGTAATTGGGTTTGAGGAGAATTGGGAGTTGAGACCAATTGATGGGCTGAGAAAGGCAGACGAGGGTGCCGTGCAGGCTGGGCGGCGTGTTGAGAAACCGCCGCTACCTGGTACGCTGGAGGCTCAGAATACTGATCTGAGCTTTCCATTATTGCGTCCGCAATTTTGGATAAATAGCCCAAACTCTGATTGGGTTGGGCTATAAGTGCCGAACGGGCATGCTGGGGAAGACACCTCAAAAAGTGAGGCTTTATTAGGTCGTCCCCAATCCTGGTCCCCGCTATAGAGCGTAAATGGGTCAGGAAAAGAGATGGTCTCATCCCAGAAAGGTTGGATACAGCGGCTAAACGTTGTTGCCGCACACTTCCTGGCTCGTCCAATGCGTCGAGCAGAGCTTCACGCATGTTGCTATATGGGTTGCGGCCGGCCGACCTTATTAAGTGTGCAACATGCGGTCGTTGAGTGCGGTCAAGCACTTTCAACAGCTCAACTGCACGAAGTTGTTCGTCGTGCAAGGCTGAGGCCTGGAAGATGCGGTCTGCCACTGCAAACCACAGGTCTGGGTCCTCCTCATCGAAGGGGGGAAGTCCTATATTAGGGTGACGAGTCCCATTCCCGAGGCTGGAAGCATCGTGGAATTCTTGGGACTCTGTAGGTCTTTGGGGTTGTTGTGAGGTGCTGGCACCAGTTGTGGGCATTAAAATGCCGGAATTTGCCAAAGGGCAGATACCAGGGGCGTTGGAAGAGGTTGGGAGAGCGTTTGGGGGAGTAGGTTGGGGTCGGTTCACGACGCTGGGGGCAACGGGTGGTGCCAGAGGAGTAGATTGTCCGGGCAAGTCTAGGTCAGCATCGACTTGCTCGGTGGGGAAATCGACGCTGGAGGCGTCGTGGAATTCGAGGGGCTCGGATTGGTCCTGAGCCTTTTTGGCCATTGTGTTTCGCGTGTTGACCATTGTGGGTTGTATGACGCGAAACTAAAGTTAAAAGCGTAAGAGGACGCGAAGAAAGGTGGAGGGAGGCCGATGAGTCAAAAGAAGGCGATTGAGAGGTTCGGAGCCAAAAAAAAAAAAGAACCGTACAAAGTCGAGTGGCGGATTGGAGGTCGGAGATGTTGTCGCAGAGGAAGGCGGAGGGCTTGGACTGAGTCAAGTGGCACCTAAAGGAGTCGCGGATCGTCGAGTGTAGTCGTGGATATTGTCGCGGTTTTTGTGTTAATAATTTCTATGTTTAATAAACGTTATCGGTGTGGTTACATGAATTTAGTACTATTCTGAAAGAGTTTACTCTTGTTCGTATCCTTATAGTATATTATTATATGTAGGTATATATTTTTGTCCGTCTTTCATTTGTGGCGGACAGCAGTGAACAATGAGAAACAATTGTCCTTTTAATTAATTTTGGAATAGGTGCTTCTTTTTTTTTTGGTTATTTTTATCTTTTAAGTTAATTATTCTAAGACGGTTCTCTTAGCTATGGTTGGTACCCAGAAGGGGCTTACAATGTTGCTTGATTAGTTGATTTCAATAATCTACAATTTATTGTGCTCATTTACTGTTAACGAAGAGGGAACCGCAAAGGGAAATCAATGAAAGGGTTTTTGATTGTATTTTATTTAATTTTCGCACCACTTTGGCAAAGATTGCAATAGTTTAAAATTAGTTCAATTCCCTTTTAATTTAGTTATTTGAAAATTGTAACTGTAAACTCTTGTTAATTTCAGAATGCTGTTCCTGTCACTTTTACCTGTTAGGTAGTTTGAAAGCCAATCATGCGTATAAATATTTCGGTATTTGTAAGGAAGCCTGAGGGGCGTTAAAATGATACCATGCGGTGGCAACTCAGGTTGACACCTATTACAAATTTACCCTAGTCTGGGCTAGTCCTTCTTATTTATGTAAAAGGTACTATATTACTGTATTCGAACAAACTTAGTTGTATTGTTTCGAATTGGGTAATTAATGTGTATTAATTAAACGAAATATTGAATTACTAAAATAAAAAAGAAAAGTACTCTAAGAACTGCCAGCCTGAGACCGAATGGTGTAATTTTTCTACTTGGTTAATTATCGCAAATGGTTGTTGATCGTTTCGACTTTATTTTGAGAAGGAAGGCCATAATATTGTATTGTAAGTGTATATAGAGTCTAAGGTAATGTGTAATTTTTAAATGAAAAACAAAACTTTTTCGACAAATGGTTATATAAATATAATTATGAGGAACGCGCCTGCCTGCGATCAAAATATTTTCTTTCTAGTATGGCCTTTAAGATTATAAACGCTTATTTTGTCATTAAACAATACACTTAATTAGCAGGCTGGTTGGGAATACTAGTTAGTTTTCTATCGCACTTGAACTTTTATGCATTTTCGAATATATTATTTGGTTGTAAAGCTATTTCGAATTGAACCGGAATTGTTTGTTTAATTAGGGTGACTCGGAAGGAGTTCACCACGAGGAGAAATGACAAAAAACATTTTAAGTAAAAAATTATAAAAAGGAGAAAGAAAACCTGATGTAGTTATGATGTGACTGCTAGTGTTGCTGAATCCGTAGGTGTTGTTCCGGTCTCGGTAGTCCTCGACTGCTTCCGGTGATGGTAGCACTTGTCACTGGCACTGGTTACTGTTCTATTGTTACTGGATCTCCTTTCATAAATTTATGTCGATCAGCGCCAGACTTAGAAAGTGATGGTTCTATAGGTTCAGGTACTTCGACTTTAATTGGTGACGATGATTGTATTGTCCACTTGATTTATTTACGATGTCATTGGGTTGATGTGCATTGAAACAATTATGTGCACGTGCTGTTTGTTGGCGGCAGTCGGAGTGTCCTGATGGTTAAGGGGGCTTTGCTGGGAATCCCGAATGGTGTTGATTCTCATGTGACGTTGATAAACACAGCTGCGTTGGGGTTACTGCACTCTTTACTGGTTTCTTAGCGCAGGTCACTTTCACTGTTTGCTGGCACTCGAACTGTCTTTTGGTTTAATGGATTAGGTTTTGTTAATGTGACAAAAAAAAGGGGGTTAACACGGTAGCGCAAAAGTTCGAGAATTGCGTGTTCACGTTTTTATATAAAAGATATATAAAAAAAAAAACGTCGCGTGTCACCAATGCAAACGATTAAAGTTTGAAACACGAAGGTTGCGCGATTTTAATTTTCACTTTAAAGTCACTAAGTAGCACTAATGTTCGTTCGACGATATGGAGGCGCGTGTTCGAGAGTCGCGGTCACCAATGTGGGTATTTCCATTAGGGCGTCGACACGGACGCGGGTTTAACTAATTTCCACTACTTAACTCACGGCGCGAAAAGGAAACAAAGTTCTCGGGATAAAACACTTCCCAAACGGAGCGAACAGAATGAAATAAAACGCACTGGTTGTTGCTTCGTGGTGTTCTTTATTTGGAAGGAAGCACTGGTGATACCATGGCTGCAACAATATTCCATTAGTCTGCGACTATATCAGCTTATTTGTCTATTGAATTCACATTAATGCAGTTAAAGCTTGAGATGAGATTAGACTGTGTTCTCTTAGGAAATTTGATTAAGAAAGATTTCGAAACGTAATTTTAAACTACACTATTGATATCAAGGGGCACTTAAACCGAAATAAAAACGATAACACAACGCACCAAACAACGTGTATCGCAAAACTCACTGACTTCGACTTGTACTCGTGGTACCGATGCTCTCCCCAAGGAAAAAAAACTGACTTTTGCGCAACGACAGCGACGCGGGTGACTCCTTCTGGACTCGTGACTAAAATCTGGACACCGAAACGCACTCCATGGAAAATGAGATCTGACTGATTAATCCCATTGGAAATCATTAAAGGGAAAGAATCCCGAAAGAAACTGGAAAGGAGGCGGAGTTACACGATTAACTTGATGTAGTTAATCGTGATTGGACCGGACGGGGTAGTCATACATTATGCATGTGTGGGTGTGCCATGCATACGATCGTTCAGCGACCGTGGATGGCGGGCAACATCGCTAGTGCATTTTCTAGGAATGTAAATAATAGCATCTGGGGTGTGAAAGACCCAAACCGATGATTTGGTCACCCTAATGGAAGGCCATAAATCTTCATTTCGGTTGCCGATGATTACATTGCAACGAACATAGGGTGCAGCCGTTGCCAGATGTTGAAAGTAAACATTTTCTGGCTGCATCCTGGTCGTCGCGCGATTACGGTCTCTGAACATGGGGACCGCTAATTGGAAGCCAGCGATTGCTGGTAAACAGGGACATGTTTGATTTGCGTCAACAGAAACCTTGTCGGCGATAGTAAATCAATAGGGGCAATAGCCGTATGCATGTTATGCCGGGGGTAAACAAATACAACGAGTCACAAGGAACTCTTGTTGATTGTTGTTTCCATAGCTTAAGGCTATGGAAACGAGATGCCCTGGCAGAATGTATGCCTAAAGATAAGATTTCAGATGCCATGGCAATGTGATGATTTTGCCATGGACTTATGTTCTTTTCAGGAAATGATGTACGCCTCGGGGGTGACTTTTCGATGCCACGGTAAGGTGATAAGCTTTGCCGTGGGCTTAATGTTTTTTAGGGAATATGGTCTGGCCGAGGGTGAGTCTTCGATGCCACGGCAAGGTGATAAGCTTTGCCGTGGGTTTAATGTTCTTTTAGGAAATAATGTCTGACCGAGGGTGAGTTTTCGATGCCACGGCAAGGTGATAAGCTTTGCCGTGGATTTAATGTTTTCAGTGGTGATGCTGGAGAAAAAGGGGTCTGGAAGGAAATCCCCTACAATGGTAAGCTGCCTAACAGAATTCAAAACGGTTATCCGATTGGGTAACCGTATTAATTCCGGCGATTTGGCTGGGGGTAAATGCCGTAGCAAGGTTACGCAACCTTGCTGAAGTTCGACCGAGAGGTAAGTCGTTCGCCTGGAATAGTGGGGATCGAGCGATGCGTGGCTCTTCGGGCCCTGAAAAGCCCCACAGAGGCATTTCCCGACTTCTTCCGGAACGCATAGACCAATGGCTTGTGGTCTGTTAAAATTGAGAGCGAACGTCCTTCTATCATATGACGGAAGTACTTAACAGCGCTGTAGATCGCGAGCAATTCACGGTCGTAGGCGCTGTAACGTCGCTCAGTGGGACTCAGTTTCCTTGAAAAGAAACCAAGTGGTTCCGGGCGGCCCTCAATGTCCTGTTCAAGGACGGCTCCGATTGCGGTATCCGATGCGTCGCATTGGATGGAAAGTGCCGCTCCCTCGAGAGGGTATCGGAGTAAGGTGGCATTTGCCAATTGTTCTTTGGACAGTTGGAATGCTCTGTCAGAGACTTCTGTCCAATTAATGGGGCGCTTATCATTGCGCCTAGCTCCTTTCAAAAATTCATTTAAGGGAGCTTGAATCTGGGCAGCATTCTTCAGGGTAGGACGGTAGAAGTTAAGCATGCCCAAAAATCGACGCAGCTCACTCACGTTAGTAGGCCGGGGGTACTTCATGAGGGCCTCCACACGGTCTGGAAGTGGGCGAATGCCCTGGTTGTCAACGACATAACCCAGATAGGTGATTTGCTCCTTGGCGTATTGACACTTATCTGGGTTGATGACAAGACCGAATTCGCGGAGGCGCTCTAGGACCTGACGTAAGTGGCGTTTATGTTCGGCGAGGTCTTTGGAGGCGATGAGAATGTCATCAAGGTATGCATGGCAGCAATTAAGACCTCGTAAAGCCGTGTCGATATACCGCTGGAATGTCTGTGCGGCATTCCTGAGACCGAAAGTCATCACTTTGAACTCGAAGAGTCCGAAAGGTGTAATGACTGCGGTCTTGGGGATGTCTTCTGGTGCCACCGGAATTTGGTGGTATGCCCTGGTGAGATCCAGGGTAGTGAAGACATTGCACCCTCGTAACTTGTACGAAAAATCGTAGAGGTGTGCAATTGGGTATCTGTCCGGGACAGTTGCTGCGTTCAACAGCCTGTAATCGCCACATGGGCGCCACTCACCAGAACGTTTCTTCACTAAGTGGAGTGGGCTTGCCCAGGGACTGTCCGACGGTTGGCAGATACCTAGTTCGATCATATGCTCGAACTCCGCGCGCGCCGCACGTAATTTTTCCGGAGCCAGTCGACGTGGACGCTGGCTCACAGGGGGACCACGTGTTTCTATATGATGAAACACCGTGGCTTTATGTCGGCGCTGGTTAGGCAGAGGAATTGTCGTACTCACAAATTCCTGTACCATAACCTGGAATGGGTCTATGCACTCTGTGGCCCCTGAAGTTGCCGCTGGTGATGCCGTCATGGGCAAGGGGGGTGCGGTTGGAGCCACAAGTCTGTTATGGGTCGAATCGACCAACAGATTATGTGCACCTAATAGGTCGGAACCTATCAGGGGTTCATTTACGTCCGCAATGACGAAACGCCAAGTGATCGGACGACAAAGACCCAATTGAAGTGTCAGCTTTTTACGTCCGTACGTAAATATCGGCGTATTATTTGCAGCTGACAATTTAAGTGCGGCTGGCACGCGGTTACGCGGAGCAAACGATCGCGGGAGGACTGAAATATCGGCGCCGGTGTCGACAGTAAAGGCGATATTCAGTTTCGAATCCCGGATGGTTAAGCGACTTATCGTAGGGGTGCCGGCCGATTGCGCGAGGGTGTCGGTCGGCAAAATTAGTTTAAAGAGCGCCTCTGATTGGTGGAAGGTTGCGTCCAACCACAAGGCGCTTTGCAATTGAATGCGCGATCACCATATCGCTGGTGATTGGCGCACCAAGGCAGAGTAACGGCATTATTAGGTATGTTCTGCCTATTAGTATTGCCGTTACGGGGAGGTCGAGCCGGAGCTCGCTGGGAATTGGCCCGGTGAGGGCCGTTTTGGGTGGGATTGGCCCTCTGTGGGGCATTTTGGGAGAAATTCTGCCGATTGCGAGGACGGCTCGGCATGGCTCGATTCTGGGCGCTTCGAGGATTGTTCCTCACCTCTTAACTTAATTTGGGGTTAAAATGAAAAGAGCAAGGAAAAAGGCACTCTACCGATTCATAAATGAAATTAGCAAAGTTCCTGAAAGAGAAAGTAGGAGACAAGGACAACCACAACTCCAAAGGTGTTCGCAATATTTATTAATATATAGTGAATGTACCTAATTAAATTTCTGGGGGCAGTTATAATATGTTTCTTGCGTTTTATGTTTCTTGTATATGTCTGAGTGGAAATACTTCCCAATTGTTAAAAATTTCACTAAAACGACCGCGAAGTGTGGAGAAATATGGATACAGATTTTAAAACCAATTGTAGATTGTTATTTTTTTTTGATATCTTATTATCTTGAAAAAGTACGATCACCCAATGTGGACAAAATAGATACGACAGATATATGAACTATAACACAGTGATAATCGTTTTTGTGGTAATATTCTTTGTGGATGAATTAGGTTATTGTTAAACTCCAATTTCCTCCTACTAACTTTGTCTATTTTCCCTAATCGTTCGTTTCCGCTTCGGAGTCGCCTTGGCGAGTTAGGTGAGACGTATTCCGAATCTTGGCTTTCTTCGCCTTCCATAAACAGTAGGGGTGGTTGGCTGACTTTATTTAATACACCAGAAATATATGGACAAATATAGACACAGACTTTAAAAGCACTTGTAGGTTTTTATTCCTTTTTATATATCTTATTTCTTGAAGTGAAAGTACTTCCCAAAGAATACGATCACACAATATGAACAGTTATAGAAGTGACGGATTTTAGAATGATATGGAATTCTCTTGTGTAAAGGTTATAATTAATTTAGCTTAGAGTAATCTTGGCTGTTAAATTTTGGTAAATTATAAGTAGCTTAATGATAAGATAAAGGTATGTTGTATTCAAGTGATTAATTATAAGAGAAAAAAAAGTAAACTATAGTTTTGACTCTATGGTCTTTTCCCTTTTTGGGTTTATTATTTAATATAAAGAGGCACGGTTTTAATTCCGTCTAATTTTGTTTTTACACTTCTTGAGGTAAGGAAAAAATTTTGAAAATTGAAAATTTAAATTACTTATCTTTTTGTTTCTGCTTTGGTTGATGGTGTTGAAACTGCTACTGTTGTCCGCTGCTTCTCCCCGTTGGTATGAGGTGTTGCAATCCTTCTCCGCTGTTGATTTTTATGGCGATTTATTTGTGGAGTTGTGGGTAGTTAAGTACTTGCGTCAACAAGGACGCGGATTCAGTACTAACACCACGTACAACGCGCCGCGAAAAGGAAACAAAGTTTAACAGAGAAACACATTTGGTTTGTTTTAACGAAACTGTTTTTATTAATATCTGCTATCACGATTAGTTTTACAATATGAATTATGTATTTACTATTGTTCTCACTACTTTAATATACAGAAACAACACAAAACAACAACTAAACCGCATTCCCAAGTTCTTCTGACTGTTTCTGTTTTTTTCTTTTATGTAGTATGTTTTTATTGAAGTCGATCCTGACTGCACTTCGACCCGGTGTGTGCACTACCGTTTTGCAGGCTGTACGTATCGTACTCTTTAACCAAAGGTTGGTGCTCGACTCCAATTTCCGCGACGACTCCTCTGATGAGACCACTCTGGTGTGTAATATCTGACTGATCCCATTGGAAGTCATCAAAAGGAAAGGAACCCCGAAAGAAACTGGAAGGGAGGCGGAGTTACACGATTAACTTGAAGTAGTTAATCGTGATTGGACCGGACGGCGTAGTCATACATTATGCATGTGTAGGTATGCCATGCATACGATCGTTCGGCGACCGTGGTGGATGGAGGTACATCGCTAGTGCATTTTCTAAGAAAGTAAACACTAGCATGTGGGGTGTGAAAAACCGAAACCGATGATTTGGTCATCCTAATGGAAGGCCATAAATCATCATTTCGGTTGCCGATGATTAAACATTGCAACGAACATAGGGTGCAGCCATTACCAGATGTTGAAAGTAAACATTTTCTGGCTGCATCTTGATCGTTGCTTGATTACTGTCTCTGGACGTGGGGATCGATAATTGGAAGCCAGCGATTGCTGGTAGTCAGGGACATGTTTGGTTTGCGTCAGCAGAAACCTTGTCGGCGGTAGCAAATCAATAGGGGCAAATAGCCGCATGCATGTTATGCCGAGGGTAAACAAATACAACGAGTCACAAGGAACTCTTGTTGATTGTTGTTTCCATAGCTTAAGGCTATGGAAACGAGATGCCCTGGCAGAATGTATGCCTAAAGATAGGATTTCAGATGCCATGGCAATGTGATGATTTTGCCGTGGACTTATGCTTTTTATTTAGGAGATAATATGCGCCTCGGGGGTGAATTTTCGATGCCACGGTAAGGTGATAAGCTTTGCCGTGGGCTTAATGTTTCTTAGGGAATATGGACTGGCCGAGGGTAAGTTTTCGATGCCACGGCAAGGTGATAAGCTTTGCCGTGGATTTAATGTTTTCAGTGGTGGTGATGGAGAAAAAGGGGTTTGGAAGGAAATCCCCTACAGAATAGGTAAGCTGCCTAACAGAACTTCAAAACAGTTATCCGATTGGGTAACCGTAATAATTCCGGCGATTTGGCTGGGGGTAAATGCCGTAGCAAGGTTACGCAACCTTGCTGAATTTCGACCGAGAGGTAAGTCGTTCGCCTGGAAAAGTGGGGATCGAGCGATGCCTGGCTCTTCGGGCCCTGAAAAGCCCCACATCACTCCCTCCCCAGTGACGTAGTCACGAAACAGGTAAGGCAGGTTAGGGGGTGGTTAGTTGGTTATGGGCGCGCGTATGAGCGCGAGTACGGGGAGGTTGTGCTGGTGGAGTAGGAGTGGTGTCAGTAGGTGGAGGTGATTCTGGAGCGGAAGCTTCCAGAAAACAGGGCTTAAGCCTTTCGACGCTGACCGTGGATCGCTTGCCTCTAATGTCGATCTCGAAGACGCGGTCACTGATGCGGCGGAAGACTTTGAATGGGCCATCATAAGGTGGGTCGAGGGGTTTTTTGACCTTATCCACCCTGACAAAGACGTGCGTGCAGCTGTGCAGTTCAGGGTGGACGAAAAGTTTTTTGGAGCCGTGCCTGGTTACGGGGGTTGCCCTAACCTTACGTAGCAGGTCACGGAGATGTCCCAATTCACGAAGTTGGTCACGCGGTGTTTCGCCGTTCAGGAAAAGTTCTCCTGGAAGAAGGAGGTTGGTACCATAGGTAAGCTCTGCTGCCGAAGCACCCAGGTCCTCCTTAATGCTTGTCCTCAGGCCGAGGAGGACAGTTGGAAGGGCGTCAAACCATTGTGTGTCATTATGACACATGAGTGAGGCTTTAAGAGATCTGTGCCAGCGCTCTATCATCCCGGTATGTGCACTACCGTTTTGCAGGCTGTACGTATCGTACTCTTTAACCAAAGGTTGGTGCTCGACTCCAATTTCCGCGACGACTCCTCTGATGAGACCACTCTGGTGTGTAATATCTGACTGATCCTATTGGAAGTCATCAAAAGGAAAGGAACCCCGAAAGAAACTGGAAGGGGGGCGGAGTTACACGATTAACTTGAAGTAGTTAATCGTGATTGGACCGGACGGGGTAGTCATACATTATGCATGTGTAGGTATGCCATGCATACGATCGTTCGGCGACCGTGGTGGATGGAGGTACATCGCTAGTGCATTTTCTAAGAAAGTAAGCACTAGCATGTGGGGTGTGAAAAACCGAAACCGATGATTTGGTCATCCTAATGGAAGGCCATAAATCATCATTTCGGTTGCCGATGATTAAACATTGCAACGAACATAGGGTGCAGCCATTACCAGATGTTGAAAGTAAACATTTTCTGGCTGCATCTTGATCGTTGCTTGATTACTGTCTCTGGACGTGGGGATCGATAATTGGAAGCCAGCGATTGCTGGTAGTCAGGGACATGTTTGGTTTGCGTCAGCAGAAACCTTGTCGGCGGTAGCAAATCAATAGGGGCAAATAGCCGCATGCATGTTATGCCGAGGGTAAACAAATACAACGAGTCACAAGGAACTCTTGTTGATTGTTGTTTCCATAGCTTAAGGCTATGGAAACGAGATGCCCTGGCAGAATGTATGCCTAAAGATAGGATTTCAGATGCCATGGCAATGTGATGATTTTGCCGTGGACTTATGCTTTTTATTTAGGAGATAATATGCGCCTCGGGGGTGAATTTTCGATGCCACGGTAAGGTGATAAGCTTTGCCGTGGGCTTAATGTTTCTTAGGGAATATGGACTGGCCGAGGGTAAGTTTTCGATGCCACGGCAAGGTGATAAGCTTTGCCGTGGATTTAATGTTTTCAGTGGTGGTGATGGAGAAAAAGGGGTTTGGAAGGAAATCCCCTACAGAATAGGTAAGCTGCCTAACAGAACTTCAAAACAGTTATCCGATTGGGTAACCGTAATAATTCCGGCGATTTGGCTGGGGGTAAATGCCGTAGCAAGGTTACGCAACCTTGCTGAATTTCGACCGAGAGGTAAGTCGTTCGCCTGGAAAAGTGGGGATCGAGCGATGCCTGGCTCTTCGGGCCCTGAAAAGCCCCACAGAGTCACTGATTTTTGTTTAATTTGTTCTTTTATTTTAATTTCAACTGTTCGTGTGTGTTTTTTATGTTATTATTTATTGATTTTTAAGTTTGATCGTTTTTTTTGTTTCACTGTGTCTTTTCGTGTTTTATATGTTTCTATTAGTGTCTCTTATTATGGTGGTTCCTTTTTGTGGACAGTGTTTTGTTTAGGTGTTGATTTTTGTTAATTTGTCTGTGGTTTTAATTAATTTGTTCGGTGAACTTTTTGTATGGGAGCTTTGTCGACAAGGCTTTTCAAGCTCTTATGAGACGGTAGTCTCGGGCTTCCTTGCGCTCACCGGCTGCGCCATTTGTAATGATGTCTTTTTCACACCTTTCAACAACCACACACACACTTTATACACTTTCGTATAATCACCACACACCCTTTAAGTAAAACACTTTTTATTCTTTATATAATCTAGTCTTTATTAATAAACGATTTTACTTGGTTTTGTATGTTGGGTATTTACAACTTAGTTTAATTCACCACTGTTTGTACAAACTATTAGTTTATATATAGAAATAATACACACACACCGGAACGCTCCTAAAGTTAGTTAAACCCGAAGCAATACTCTTAGTTAGCGCACTCAATACATAACCACTCGAAAACCAAAACTCTGAACGGACCGTTCTCGTCCAGATTCCAAAACCAACTCCCCGAAATCAAACTTACGTCCGTTCTGGACAACTCTCAAAACACAACCCTCATGTCCTTTTTTCGACTTGATCCCAAAACCAGTCTCGTCTTCAACAATGGCCCGAACAACAACTCTCATCCCACTATCGTTGTTCGTTTTCCATTGTACTTTTTCCTAGGTGTGAAACCTGGTTTTTTCACGAGATCAAAGGATCTTTCCTTTTTGCCTGGTCCCCTTTTTTTTGTGTTAAACTCAAAGAAAAATCAATAGCGCGTTTATTTCGCCTATTGTTTTTCTTTTGCCTAATGAAATTTTCCCGTGGGAAACTCATGAAGGAGGATCAATGGTGCCGAGGCGCATGTTTATTTTGCTTTATTGCCTTTTCGTTTGTTCTAACTTAATTTGGTTAGAACGAAAACTGGATGACGGCATCTGGTCCGCACATTTGCCTTTTAGGGGTTTTTGTTGGGTGAATCCTTGGTTCAATGATTATCTTATCTAAGTTTTCAATGTGAACAAATTGAACGTTTAGTTCAATTTGTTTGAAAATGCATTGATTAGAGCAAATTGAACGTTTAGTTCAATTTGTTTGGTATTGCATTAATGTGGGACCATTTGATGCATGAAGTAATGCTTTGGTTTGGGGAGTGTCTCATCAATTAGTGATGGAGATTGGCTTCAAAGGAATAAGTACTATGGGATGGGTGGTTGTGGCCGTAACACACCGAACTGTTCCGCCGAACATTGTTCACGAATAGAGAAACAACCTGGAACACAGGGGCATTGTCACAAATAAAACGCTGAGAGATCTTTTCACTTTCTATTTTATTGTAAATGTTTTAGCATCTTTCGTCACACATAAACTTCAACGTATAAATCCGAATTACACGACAACCGACACACATTTCCTTTTTACGATACGGAAGGTTTACTATTACCTTTAATAGTTTCGCGGTGAAATAATTTAGCGCAAGAGCGAGACGACGGATACCTCCTCGTCGAGCTCTCTCTCGTTCTCGACCTCCTCGGATGCTCGAAAGTTCAATCTCGACCGTTCGATACAGACCTCTCGTCCCGGTGGCTATCAAAATCAGACTGTCTGTCTGCCCACACAGATATCCAGATTCCAAACTGGTATCTGTATCTACACGGAAAAATTTTCCTACTTGCTCTGCTAACAGAACTTCCGAATTTCTGTTAGCAGCATGTTATCACGTCCCAGGGGTGATTTTTCATTCCTGAAAGAAGAAACTCGCTCATCATCGAACATCATTATCACCATCCGTGGTGGTGGTCGAAATTCAGTTCGACGGTTGTCGATTGTATGCCGCCTTATTTACATAACACATCTGGTGCGAAAGCCGAAAGATATCCCGCAATTTGCATGGATGCATGGTTCATGGGTTTTGTTTGACTTTTGTTAATACACCCGAAATCCATTAGATCTTTCTAATGGGTGTGAAATACAAACAGACACCGTGGGATCGGAGTAGTTTCCTTGTAGGTTTTCAACCTCATACAATTTGAATTATCTCGTTGAGATAATTACGGTTGCCGTTTCTTTATGTTTGCCGATAGACTTGGTGGTCTTTATGGCAGCTACCCGCACGTGCATCGTTGGTCGTCTAATTTGCATTGCATAGACGTTTGAAATTGCCGATTCAATGGAATGTTCCTGGGCGCGGGCAGATTGAATGTTTCTTTTTTGTTTCAGGTATGATGACTTACGAATGTTGAGCTTGGCATTAAAAGCTTTGGGGACGTTCAGTTCCTCGCTTTTTGGTGTCGGTCTCAACGTTGGCTGCGAGTTGCAGGCCCTATGGTGGGACTTTGGGGGCACGCGTCTGTGGGCGCGTGCAACGCTCTCAGGTAAGTAAGTTCTTTGAAGGTAGGAACCTTACCTGCGCGGAATTGTGCGTTCGTAGAACGCTACAGGCTTGTGGGGGCAATGCAATTTGAATACTGTTGATTGTAGCAGATGAGGAGGAGCTGGTTGGAAGGGATTCCTTGGGTGAAGTTTTTTGTTTGTTTTGTTCCGTTGAGGGTCCTGTAATTGGCTCGATTTTAGTGTATCTGCAAAGCTTCCTGAAAGTTGATCAGGTTTGTGGATATTTTTTTTTTTCCTTAAAAATTTGTTTGGCTTCGCCCATTGAACATTTGTTTGTGGTTTTTATTGTTAAAAATTCTTTCGCTTGGATATACAAGGGACAGGTTTTATCCGCGGCCGTGTGAGGGAGCGAGCAGTTTGCGCACATAGTGCGACTGCAATTTACGGGGCTATGAGGTGGCAGATTACACTTTTCGCACATTGTGGTATTGGTGCAGCGTTTTGTGGTATGGCCGAGTCGTTGGCAGTAGCGGCATCTCATGGGGTTGGGGATATATTTGTAGTGCTCCAAGAAGCCCTACCATTTTCCTTCACATTACATTTCCTCCCACATCACATTTTCCTCCCACCTATAAGAAAATCCATTTGATATTCCAAACATAACATTGTAACCAAATCGAACTAAACGTTCAAATTCTCATTTATTGAATTCACATTTATTTATTCATTTTAATGCCTTTGTTCGATTCAATTTCCTAAAATCAAACAGCATAATGCATTATTTTCTCAGGTATGCTAAAAGCAATTAGCACCTAAAAAACCTACAAGATCCAAAACCTAAAAGTGCATGTGTCCAAGCAATGGCATATCTTTTCGATACGCCGACACACAATTCTTGCAATAATAAACGTCCAAACGTATACCAGATGTTTTATGACTAGCTAATAGACACGGATTCCCAGATCCTAAACTAACAACCAATTTCCACGGATCTTGTGCTACCTATTTGAAATGCACGAAAATTCTTGTTTGCATTAGCCAGATGGCTAATACAAATAAAAACCCCAATAAAGGATCAAACGATAAGTGGCGATGCATCTTGACCTTCAAAGAAGATAAAGATATTTGAGGATTTGAATTTTGGAGAGTTGAAGAAGTCGCTTGACGGAGTCAGTCAGTAGCGCGCTTGAGGAGAAGACCTTGTGGGTATTTACCAGTAAGGTGTGTCGACAAGGACACGGATCCGCTGATACACCACAGTGTTTCGCCGCACACTGTTCCCGAGAGGAAAAATAAAACTCACTGATGGACTCCAATCTGATATTTTTATTTCACTCTTTTGATACAACATTCACATTTATTGTTATTATTACCATGTAAACTAAATATTATTGGTGGTAATTTCGATACAAAACGTCACTCAAAATTGATGTCTAACTTAAACGCCAAATTGACTTTGATCCAAAGGAAACATTGTTTTCTTAGCTAGAACGAACGTAACATTAATTTCTTAACTTGAACACCGATTGTCTTAGGTTTGAACGTAACATTATTCTCTTAACTCGAACACAAATTGTCTTAGGTTTGAACGTAACATTATTTTCTTAATTTGAACACCAACTGTCTTAGGTTTGAACGTAACATTATTTTCTTAATTTGAACACCGATTGTCTTAGGTTTGAGCGTAACATTATTCTCTTAACTCGAACACAAATTGTCTTAGGTTTGAACTCAACATTGTTTTCTTAACTTGAACACCAGTTGTCTTAGGTTTGAACGTAACATTATTTTCTTAACTTGAACACCAATTGTCTTAGGTTTGAACGTAACATTATTTTCTTAACTTGAACACCGATTGTCTTAGGTTTTTGTTCGAACTAGTTTCAACGGTTACACGCGACTTGGTGAAGGGACACACTCACATACGACTCCTTAAAAATGTACCTTTGCACGCCACTCGGATGCGATGGCGACCGATCTCTAAAAATGCTCACTTCTGACTCCTGGTTTACTGCCGACGAGAGAAAAGGGACACCCAAAGAAAACTGCAAAAGCGGAGGAGCTACACGATTAACGCGAGGTAGTTAATCGTGATTGGACCGGGGAATAGGCATACATTATGCATATGTGTGTATGCCTCGCATACGATCGTCCGGCGACCGTGGATGGATGGCAACATCGCTACTGCATCTTCCACGAATGCAAACAATGAACATCTGGGGTGAAAAAGACACGAACCGAAGATCTGGTCATCCTATGGGAGGCCATAAATCAACATTTCGGTTGACGATGTGAATTTCCTTTGGTCCGACGACGGGTGGCGGCCGTTATTAGGGAATTGTGTATGCATAGCACTCTGTGGTGCCAATGCGATGTTTAGATATTGCAACGAATATAGGGTGCAGCGATTGCCACATGTTGAAAGTAAACACTTGCTGGCTGCATCCAATTCGTTGCTTGTTTGCGGTCCCTGATCGGTGGGGACCGATAATAGGAAACCAGCTATTGCTGGTAATTAGGGAAATGTTTGGTTTGCCTCAGCCGAAACCTTGTCGGTGGTGGCAAACCAATGGGACCTAATAGCCGCATGCAAGGAGTGCCATGGGCAAACAAGAAAACGAGTCAACAAGGAACTCTTTGTTGATGTTGTTTCCATAGCATAAGGCTATGGAAACGAGATGCCCTGGGTAGAATGTATGCCTAAGGATGGGATTTCAAATGCCACGGCAATGTGATAATCTTTGCCGTGGACTTAATGTTTTTTTTAGGAATCGATGCCTGCCCGAGGATAAATTTTCGATGCCACGGCTAAGTGATAAGCTTTGCCGTGGACTTAATGTTTTTTTAGAAATCAATGCCTGCCCGAGGGTGAATTTTCGATGCCACGGCTAAGTGATAAGCTTTGCCGTGGACTTAATGTTTTTCAGGGATCAATGCCTGCTCGGGGATAAATTTTCGGTGCCACGGCTAAGTGATAAGCTTTGCCGTGAACTTAATGTTTTTCGGGGATGGTGTTGGAGAAAAGGGGGTTTGGAAGGAAAACCCCCCACCGAATGGGTAAGCTGCCTAACGGACATTCATAACAGTTATCCGATTGGGTAACCGTATTAATTCCAGCGATTTGGCTGGGGTAAATGCCGTAACAAGGTTACGCAACCTTGCTGAGGTTCGACTTAGAGGTGAGTCGTTCGCCTGGAATAGTGGGGATCGAATGATGTATGGCTCTTCGGGCCCTGAAAAGCCCCACATCACTCCCTCCCCAGTGAGGTAGTCACGAAACAGGTAAGGCAGGCTAGGGGGTGGTTAGTTGGTTATGGGCGCGCGTTCGAGCGCGAGTACGGGGAGGTTGTGCTGGTGGAGTAGGAGTGGTGTCAGTAGATGGAAGTGATTCTGGAGCGGAAGCTACCAGAAAACAGGGCTTAAGCCTTTCGACGCTGACCGTGGATCGCTTGCCTCTAATGTCGATCTCGAAGACGCGGTCACTGATGCGGCGGAAGACTTTGAATGGGCCATCATACGGTGGGTCGAGAGGTTTTTTGACCTTATCCACCCTGGCGAGGACGTGCGTGCAGCTGTGCAGTTCAGGGTGGACGAAAAGTTTTTTGGAGCCGTGCCTGGTTACTGGGGTTGCCCTAACCTTACGCAGCAGGTCACGGAGATGTCCCAATTCACGAAGTTGGTCACGCGGTGTTTCTCCATTCAGGAAAAGTTCTCCTGGAAGAAGGAGGTTGGTACCGTAGGTAAGCTCTGCTGCCGAAGCACCCAGGTCCTCCTTAATACTTGTCCTCAGGCCGAGGAGGACGGTTGGTAGGGCACCAAACCATTGTGTGTCATTATGACACATGAGTGAGGCTTTAAGAGATCTGTGCCAGCGCTCTATCATCCCATTTGATTGCGGGTGGTAGGCGGTGGTACGACTTCTTTGGCAGCCGAGAAGATTTGTTAGCTGCCTAAAAATTGTCGCCTCAAATTGTGGACCTCGGTCCGAAGTTATGGTGGTTGGAACACCGAAGCGTGTGACCCAAGTTGAATAAAAGGCCTTGGCGACTGATTCGGCAGTAACTGCCCGGAGAGGTGTCGCCTCTGGCCATCGCGTGCAGCGATCCATCATAGTGAGGATATAAGAAAATCCTCTTGATGGAGTAAGCGGTCCCACTATGTCTATGTGGACATGGGCGAAGCGTGCCGTGGGAAGCTTGAATTGCGTTGGCTCCAGTACATTATGTCGCGCTACCTTGCAACGCTGGCACTGGAGACAAGCACGGGCCCAACCGGTGAGATCTTTGTTCATCCGGGGCCAAATGAATTTGCGACGGACAGCAGCGGCTGTTGCTCGGCCGCTGGGGTGGGCTGGGTTGTGGTAAACCTGGAACACGCCCTTACGAAGTTTCTCGGGAATGTAAGGTCTAGCGGTTCCAGTGGAGACATCACACCAGATTTCGCCCAAAGGGTCGCGAAGGGTAATTTTCTTAAGCTCTAGTGCCGTATCGGCAGTTAGGAGGGACTGTGGGTTGTTTTGGTGATGGCATCAGCAAGGATGCGGGGTCCATCAAATCACCACTGATTGTTCACAGTCAATTATCACCTGCAGAAATAAGTGGATAAAGGACACACAGAATACCAACGAGAATTGATCTGACGACACTGAACTCCACACTCGAGTTCCAGGACACTGTACACTGCGGGATGATGACAAATTAAAACGCGGGTGTTGTCGTTCTGAAGAGTGTTCATTTATTTTTGGTAATCCATTTATATTTCGCTATTTAACGTCAATTCACATTTGTGGTAATCTACACTGGGTTACATACGAAGCGAACGTTAAACGCGCTTATTTATTAAACATAAATATCATGATCACGGAATACAACAAAGTGTTTGAACATTGGGTTTTAACTCCTTCCTTACCGAATCGGAAAATTAACATTCGTTGAACTCGCGTAAGGCACAACCGAATTATTTGCACATTTGCGCTAACTCTATCTAAATGGCATTACGAACTTTACGAACTTAACAGTCGTTGAACTCGCGTAAGGCGACTCAGTCTTTGACACACTCCAATTAAAACACTCATGTGTTCGCTCCTCGGCGGATAAAATCTGACTCCTAGAAACCATCCATATCTGCCAGATTCACGGTGTGGATTACATTGGTGTGGGAGGATTCTATATGTGTCCGTATGGGACATGTACGTTGCCCTTCAGCCTGTATATCGACAACGACGAAAATGCACCTAAATAAACATGGGCTGGTGCAATGAATTGGTATTATAGAGATATGCGATGGCGAAAAATCGCCGAAGGGAGAAATAGGTTTCTGTGTCTTAAATAAACAGAAACGCTATTTCGAGGGCCATAAATCTTTGATGACCTGCGCCTGAGAACGAAATAGGTTTTTGCTTCAAGATACCCAAAAACGCTATTTCAAGGGTCACGATGATATGCACATCGTGTTTACTTAGGCGTTCATGCTAATGCCATTGTAGGCTATAGAGTTTTCGTGGCGATAAGTAAACCGATGGTTTGCTCGCCTATGACCTAGGCTATGGTAGCTTTTGTTTGTTTTACAGGCCGGAGCATCGTTAGCATGATTTGGGTTATGATTGTCTAACGTCAATCATATTAGTGCCCAAATCCCATGATCGGTAGATAACCGACAAAGGAAATTGGTCGCAAGTGTTGCGAACCTTGGGACTGGGGCAATAAATGGATATGAACCATAGCAAGAAACCATCGGCTTCGGCTATGTCAACAATTACGCTGGCCAGCTAGTATTTATCTATTATAATTGCTGACAAGCCGAACCGATGGAGATATGGTGCGGTTCATAAACGGAAAAATTCAATGTGATGCATGCCTTAATGAGATTTAACTTTCAGGTGAAAGAGAATAAAGGGTAGCTTACGCTACCCAAAATTGCAGGTAGGTATGGTGGGTTTGGAAGGTGGTTCATTTAAGAGGATGGGCGGTTCTTTGGGAATGTATTAAAGAGCCGCTACATCACTCCCCCCCCAGTGACGTAGTCACGAAACAGGTAAGGAAGATTGAGAGGGGGGTAGTTGTCTGTGGGCGCGCGCTTGGGCGCGGGTGCGGGGAGGTTGTGCAGGTCGGTCGGCAGTTGTGTCTTGGATAGGAGGCTGTTCTGGAGCTGAAGCTTCCAGAAAGCAGGGCTTAAGTCTTTCGACACTGACCGTGGATCGCTTGCCTCTGATATCGATCTCGAAGACGCGGTCGTTGATGCGGCGGAAGACTTGGAATGGGCCATCATAAGGGGGGTCGAGGGGTTTTTTGACCTTATCCACCCTGACAAAGACGTGCGTGCAGGTGTGCAGTTCAGGGTGGACGAAAAGTTTTTTGGAGCCGTGCCTGGCTACTGGTGTTGCTCTAACTTTACGTAGCAGGTCACGGAGATGCCCCAATTCGCGAAGTTGGTCACGCGGTGTTTCGCCATCCAGGAAGAGTTCTCCTGGAAGAAGGAGGTTAGTACCGTAGGTGAGCTCTGCTGCCGAAGCTCCCAGGTCCTCCTTAATACTTGTCCTCAGGCCGAGGAGGACAGTGGGCAGGGCGTCGAACCATTGGGTGTCATTATGACACATGAGTGAGGCCTTGAGGGATCTATGCCAGCGCTCTATCATCCCATTGGATTGCGGGTGGTAGGCGGTGGTACGACTTCTTTGGCAGCCAAGGAGATTTGTTAGCTGCTTAAATATTGTCGCCTCGAATTGTGGACCTCGGTCCGAAGTTAAGGTGCTTGGTACACCGAAGCGTGTGACCCAAGTTGAGTAAAAAGCCTTGGCGACTGATTCGGCAGTAACTGCCCGGAGAGGTGTCGCCTCTGGCCATCGCGTGCAGCGATCCATCATAGTGAGGATATAAGAAAATCCTCTTGACGGAGTAAGCGGTCCCACTATGTCTATGTGGACATGGGCGAAGCGTGCCGTGGGAAGCTTGAATTGCGCTGGCTCCAGTACATTATGTCGCGCTACTTTGCAGCGCTGGCACTGGAGACAAGCACGGGCCCAACCGGTGAGATCTTTGCTCATCCGGGGCCAAACAAATTTGCGACGGACAGCAGCGGCTGTCGCTCGGCCGCTGGGGTGGGCTGGGTTGTGGTAAACCTGGAACACGCCCTTACGCAGTTTTTCGGGAATGTAAGGTCTAGCGGTTCCAGTTGAAACATCACACCAGATTTCGCCCAAGGGGTCGCGAAGAGTGATTTTCTTAAACTCAAGTGCCGTATCGGCAGTTAGGAGGGACTGTCGGGGGTTGGTACTTGCGTCGTCAAGGACGCGGGTTCTATGCCAACACCACGTACTACACGTCGCGAAATCGAAACAAGGTTCTCCAAATAAAACACTTAGTTAATTTCTTTTTTGTGGCACATCAGCTTTATTACAATTTCCTTTTAGGTGTAAGCTAAACTTAACGTATTTAACATTCACAGCGTGGTTACGTTTACTGTTTGATATTTAGAGTATATTTAGGTTATAGTTAAACTCAACGGGTGTTCACGGTTCAAAAATATATATACAAGTTCGCTTACTTAAGATGTCGTTCACAATTAAAACATATATATACAAGTTCGCTTACTTAAGATGTAGTTTCTCGATTTAAACATATATACACAAGTCCGCTTACTTAAGAGTCAATGCACATTTTAATTACATGAAACGTTCGGTATTAAACGACACTTTACAAGACTGTGTTCGCCCAATGTTGATGGGAACTGGTATTAAACGACACTTTACAAAACTGTATTCGCCCGATGTTGATGAGAACTGAAACTTTGACAACCCGATCTCGACCTTTGCGTCCGCGCACCACGAATAATGGAATCTGACTAATTGGAAATCATCCAAAAACAGGGAACCTCAAAGAGACTGAAAAAGAGGCGGAGTTACACGATTAACTCGATGTAGTTAATCGTGATTGGATCAGACGGAATAGGCACACATTGCGCATGTGTGCGTATGCCATGCATACGATCGTTCAGCGACCGTGGATGGCGAGCAACATCGCTAGTGCATTTTCTAGGAATGTAAATAATAGCATCTGGGGTGTGAAAGACCCAAACCGATGATTTGGTCATCCTAATGGAAGGCCATAAATCATCATTTCTGTTGCCGATGATCAAACATTGCAACGAACATAGGGTGCAGCCATTGCCAGATGTTGTAAGTAAACATTTTCTGGCTGCTGGTGATCGTTGTTTGAATGTTATCTATGAACATGGGGAACGCTAATTGTGGTGCCAGCGATTGCTGGAAAACAGGGACGTGTTTGATTTGCGTCAATATAAACCTTGTCGGCGGTAGAAAATCGATAGGGGCAATAGCCGTATGCATGTTATGCAGGGGATAAACAAATACAACGAGTCACAAAGAACTCTTGTTGATTGTTGTTTCCATAGCTTAAGGCTATGGAAACGAGATGCCCTGGCAGAATGTATGCCTAACGATAAGATTTCAGATGCCATGGCAATGTGTTGATTTTGCCATGGACTTATGTTCTTTTCAGGAAATGATGTACGCCTCGGGGATAAATTTTCGATGCCACGGCAAGGTGATAAGCTTTGCCGTGGGCTTAATGTTTTTTAGGGAATATGGTCTGGCCGAGGGTGAGTTTTCGATGCCACGGCAAGGTGATAAGCTTTGCCGTGGGCTTAATGTTTTTTAGGGAATATGGTCTGGCCGAGGGTGAGTTTTCGATGCCACGGCAAGGTGATAAGCTTTGCCGTGGATTTAATGTTTTCAGTGGTGATGCTGGAGAAAAAGGGGTTTGTAAGGAAATCCCCTACAGAATAGGTAAGCTGCCTAACATAAATTCAAAACGGTTATCCGATTGGGTAACCGTATTAATTCCGGCGATTTGGCTGAGGGTAAATGCCGTAGCAAGGTTACGCAACCTTGCTGAAGTTCGACCGAGAGGTAAGTCGTTCGCCTGGAAAGGTGGGGATCGAGCGATGTATGGCTCTTCGGGCCCTGAAAAGCCCCACATCACTCCCTCCCCAGTGACGTAGTCACGAAACAGGTAAGGCAGGTTAGGGGGTGGTTAGTTGGTTATGGGCGCGCGTTTGAGCGCGAGTACGGGGAGGTTGTGTTGGTGGAGTAGGAGCGGTGTCGGTAGATGGAGGTGATTCTGGAGCGGAAGCTTCCAGAAAACAGGGCTTAAGCCTTTCGACGCTGACCGTGGATCGCTTGCCTCTAATGTCGATCTCGAAGACGCGGTCACTGATGCGGCGGAAG
This sequence comes from Microdon myrmicae, assembly GCA_963931805.1. Taxonomy (NCBI): domain Eukaryota; kingdom Metazoa; phylum Arthropoda; class Insecta; order Diptera; family Syrphidae; genus Microdon; species Microdon myrmicae. Next base: position 41,637,584 of record OZ007502.1, read on the forward strand.
ACTTTGAATGGGCCATCATAAGGTGGGTCGAGGGGTTTTTTGACCTTATCCACCCTGACAAAGACGTGCGTGCAGCTGTGCAGTTCAGGGTGGACGAAAAGTTTTTTGGAGCCGTGCCTGGTTACAGGGGTTGCCCTAACCTTACGTAGCAGGTCACGGAGATGTCCCAATTCACGAAGTTGGTCACACGGTGTTTCGCCATTCAGGAAAAGTTCTCCTGGAAGAAGGAGGTTGGTACCGTAGGTAAGCTCTGCTGCCGAAGCACCCAGGTCCTCCTTAATACTTGTCCTCAGGCCGAGGAGGACGGTTGGAAGGGCGTCAAACCATTGTGTGTCATTATGACACATGAGTGAGGCTTTAAGAGATCTATGCCAGCGCTCTATCATCCCATTTGATTGCGGGTGGTAGGCGGTGGTACGACTTCTTTGGCAGCCGAGAAGATCTGTTAGCTGCCTAAAGATTGTCGCCTCAAATTGTGGACCTCGGTCCGACGTAATGGTGGTTGGTACACCGAAGCGTGTGACCCAAGTTGAATAAAAGGCCTTGGCGACTGATTCGGCAGTAACTGCCCGGAGAGGTGTCGCCTCTGGCCATCGCGTGCAGCGATCCATCATAGTGAGGATATAAGAAAATCCTCTTGATGGAGTAAGCGGTCCCACTATGTCTATGTGGACATGAGCGAAGCGTGCCGTGGGAAGCTTGAATTGCGCTGGCTCCAGTACATTATGTCGCGCTACCTTGCAGCGCTGGCACTGGAGACAAGCACGGGCCCAACCGGTGAGGTCTTTGTTCATCCGGGGCCAAATAAATTTGCGACGGACAGCAGCGGCTGTTGCTCGGCCGCTGGGGTGGGCAGGGTTGTGGTAAACCTGGAACACGCCCTTACGAAGTTTCTCGGGAATGTAAGGTCTAGCGGTTCCAGTGGAGACATCACACCAGATTTCGCCCAAGGGGTCGCGAAGGGTAATTTTCTTCAGCTCTAGTGCCGTATCGGCAGTTAGGAGGGACTTGAGCTGTTCATCCTCCTCTTGAGCTAGGGCAAGATCAGCGTTATTCAAGGCGGTACGCAAATGAATCGTATCGATTCGAGAAAGGGCGTCCGCCGTGACATTCTGTTTACCGGAGATATGCCTTATCTCCGTGGAATATTGCCCAATGAGGTCTAATTGACGCTCTTGTCGGGGGGAGGCGTTTCCCGACTTCTTCCGGAACGCATAGACCAATGGTTTGTGGTCTGTTAAAATAGAGAGCGAACGTCCTTCTATCATATGACGAAAGTACTTAACAGCGCTGTAGATCGCGAGCAATTCACGGTCGTAGGCGCTGTAACGTCGCTCAGTGGGACTCAGTTTCCTTGAAAAGAAACCAAGTGGTTCCGGACGGCCTTCAATGTCCTGTTCGAGGACGGCTCCGATTGCGGTATCCGATGCGTCGCATTGGATAGAAAGTGCCGCTCCCTCGAGAGGGTATCGGAGTAAGGTGGCATTTGCCAATTGTTCTTTGGACAGTTGGAATGCTCGATCTGAGACTTCTGTCCAATTAATGGGGCGCTTATCGTTGCGCTTAGCTCCTTTTAAGAATTCATTGAGCGGAGCTTGAATCTGGGCAGCGTTCTTCAGGGTCGGACGGTAGAAGTTCAGCATGCCCAAAAATCGACGAAGCTCACTCACGTTAGTAGGCCGGGGATACTTCATGAGGGCCTCCACACGGTCTGGTAGTGGGCGAATGCCCTGGTTGTCAACGACATAACCCAGATAGGTGATTTGCTCTTTGGCGTATTGACACTTATCTGGGTTGATGACAAGACCGAATTCACGGAGGCGCTCTAGGACCTGACGTAAGTGGCGTTTATGTTCGGCGAGGTCTTTGGAGGCGATGAGAATGTCATCAAGATAAGCATGGCAGCAATTAAGACCACGTAAAGCCGTGTCGATATACCGCTGGAATGTCTGTGCGGCATTCCTGAGGCCGAAGGTCATCACTTTGAACTCGAAGAGTCCGAAAGGTGTAATGACTGCGGTCTTGGGGATGTCTTCAGGTGCCACCGGAATTTGGTGGTATGCCCTGGTGAGATCCAGGGTTGTGAAGACATTGCACCCTCGTAACTTGTACGAAAAATCGTAGAGGTGTGCAATTGGGTATCTGTCCGGGACAGTTGCTGCGTTCAACAGCCTATAATCGCCACATGGGCGCCACTCACCAGAACGTTTCTTCACCAAGTGGAGTGGACTTGCCCAGGGACTGTCCGACGGTTGGCAGATACCTAGTTCGATCATATGCTCGAACTCCGCGCGCGCCGCACGTAATTTTTCCGGAGCCAGTCGACGTGGACGCTGGCTCACAGGAGGACCACGTGTTTCTATATGATGAAACACCGTGGCTTTATGTCGGCGTTGGTTAGGTAGAGGAATTGTTGTACTCACAAATTCCTGTACCATAACCTGGAATGGGTCTATGCACTCTGTGGCCCCTGAAGTTTCCGCAGGTGATGCCGTCATGGGCAAGGGGGGTGCGGTTGGGGCCACTAGTCTGTTATGGGTCGAATCGACCAACAGATTATGTGCACCTAATAGGTCGGAACCTATCAGGGGTTCATTCACGTCCGCAATGACGAAACGCCAAGTGATCGGACGACAAAGACCCAATTGCAGTGTCAGCTTTTTACGTCCGTACGTAAGTATCGGCGTATTATTTGCAGCTGACAATTTAAGAGCGGCTGGCACGCGGTTACGCGGAGCAAACGATCGCGGGAGGACTGAAATATCGGCGCCGGTGTCGACAGTAAAAGCGATATTCAGTTTCGAATCCCGGATGGTTAAGCGACTTATCGTAGGGGTGCCGGCCGATTGCGCGAGGGTGTCGGTCGGCAAAATTAGTTTAAAGAGCGCCTTTGGTTGGTGGAAGGTTGTGTCCAACCACAAGGCGCTTTGCAATTGAATGCGCGATCACCATATCGCTGGTGATTGGCGCACCAAGGCAGAGTAACGGCATTATCTGGTATGTTCTGCCTATTAGTATTGCCGTTACGGGGAGGTCGAGCCGGAGCTCGCTGGGGATTGGGCCGGTGAGGGCCATTTTGAGAGGAATTGGCCCTCTGTGGGGCATTTTGGGGGATAAAGGCCCTCTGAGGGGCATTTTGGTAGAAATTCTGCCGATTGAGAGGACGGCTCGGCATGGCTCGATTCTGGGCGCTTCGAGGATTGTTCCTCACCTCCGCACGCAATTGAGTTATCTCGCGGAGGAGTGAGGTTTGGAGCGCCCGGAGGTCAGCAGGAGTTAGTTGTGTGGGCGCATTTCTTTGGTTAGGGTTGGGGCCTGCCACTGGATTCCCCTGAGGGAAATTGGTTGAGGCGGGCCCTCTAAAAGGTAATTGGGTTTGAGGAGGATTGGGAGTTGAGACCAATCGATGGGCTGTAAAAGGGAGACGAGGGTGCCGTGCAGGCTGTGCAGCGTGTTGAGAAACCGCCGCTACTTGGTACGCAGGAGGCTCAGAATACTGATCTGAACTTTCCATAATTGCGTCCGCAATTTTGGATAAATAGCCCAAACTCTGATTGGGTTGGGCTATAAGTGCCGAACGGGCATGCTGGGGAAGACACCTCAAAAAGTGAGGCCTTATTAGGTCGTCCCCAATCCTGGTCCCCGCTATAGAGCGTAAATGGGTCAGGAAAAGAGATGGTCTCATCCCGGATAAGTTGGTTACAGCGGCCAAACGTTGTTGCCGCACACTTCCAGGTTCGTCCAAAGCTTCAAGCAGGGCATCACGCATGTTGCTATATGGGTTGCGGCCGGCCGACTTTATTATGTGTGCAACATGCGGTCGCTGAGTGCGGTCAAGCACTTTCAACAGCTCAACTGCACGAAGTTGTTCGTCGTGCAAGGCTGAGGCCTGGAAGATGCGGTCTGCCACTGCAAACCAAAGGTCCGGGTCCTCCTCATCGAAGGGGGGAAGTCCTATATTAGGGTGACGAGTCCCATTCCCGAGGCTGGAAGCATCGTGGAATTCTTGGGACTCTGAAGGTCTTTGGGGTTGTAGTGAGGTACCGGCACCAGTTGTGGGCATTAAAATGCCGGAATTTGTCAAAGGGCCGATACCAGGGGCGTTGGAAGAGGTTGGGAGAGTGTTAGAAGATTTGGGTCGGTTCACGACGCTGGGGGCAACGGGTGGTGCCAGAGGGGTGGATTGTCCGGGCAAGTCTAAGTCAGTATCGACTTGCTCGGTTGGGAAATCGACGCTGGATGCGTCGTGGAATTCTAGGGGCTCGGGTTGTTCTTGGGCTTTTTGGGCAGCGCTATTTCGTGTGACAACCATAGTGTTTTGTACGAAACAGGACTGAAATCAACAGAGTAGGAGGGAATCAAAATAATCACCACGGAGGACGCAAAAATGGGCGTAAGAGGACGCGAAGGAGGTGAAGGGGGGGCCAATTGGGGTAAAAGAAGTCGCAGGACGTTGAGAGAATCCCGAATATCCCGGAACCAGGTTTTTATTAATTAAAATGAGTTGAGCGAAAGTCGGAACTGGAGTCAAGTGGAGCCAAAAGAGAATCGTGCCGTGTCAAGTGGAGTTGATGGGATCTTGAATATCCCCGAATACAGTTTTATTAATTAAAATAAGTCGAGCGATAGTCGGAGGAGTCGTATGTGAAATTACCGGAAGCTGCGTGTTAATCGATACCCTGAAGGGGTTTACAAATGTATGGAAACGACTAAGTTATTTTTAGGTTCGAAATATTGGTGGCTTTCTTTTTTCAATTTTACGCTGATTCCGTATTCAGGCGAATTAAATGCGGTTTTAAAATTGAACAATCATTAATAGCATGCGTGGCAATTTGGATTTGCGACAAGATTTTAATTTTCCATACAAAATTGTGTAAATTATACAGGGAAATTTTTATTTAAACGATCCAACAATAATCCGGTTGTACCAGCATAAAAAAAAAATGAGTAAGAAAAAATTTTATAATTACGGTCGAATTTTATCTTTTTTTTTGCCTTTGTGCTATGTTTTTAAAACTGCAAGTTTTTATCTGTGGTTAATGAGAATAACATAGAGACGTTAGCTTATTGTTTACTTAATGCCTATTATTAGGTAAATAGAATAAATGTTTAAAAGGAAAGAAAAGAAAAAAAAAAACGAAAACAAAAAAAAATTTTTGCGCATATAGTATACTATTAAGGAAAAATTTATCGTATGTTTTGGGTAGGCGTGTGCTTTATTGAAAATTTTCATTTACTTATTAATTCATATTCTGTCTTAAGTTCACTTTTTCGTTCTTTTTTTTAATATAAAAGTTACGTGCGCATTAGGGTTTTAGGCAACTGCGTCAAAGTTTAGTACTTAATGCTTGCTCAGAAGGAGAAGCCAATAACTTTACACTTTTAAGCTCAGAAGGAGCTCACACAAGAGAGAAAAGAAAATGGGTATGTATATCTCTTACTATTAGTGGTGTATATGCTTAATTTCTGCTTAATATAAGGTAAAATACACAATCTGATATATAAAAAAACTATAGTAATGAAAAGAAAATAAAGAAAAGAAAACAAATGTTTTTTTACTAAAACTTGCGCTTAGTCCTGGTTCATTGGCTGTTGTCCGGGTATTCTGTGATGTCTATCTTGCTAACGGCGAGTTGGGGCGGTTCTTGCCTTTTCCGTGTTCTCCTCAAAACGCAGCACTGGTCACTTTCGCTGGATGCAGCACCAATGATTTCCTTAGATTGTCACTGTCACCAAAGTCATCGTTTAAAGTTCGAAACTTGAAGGTTGCGCGATTTTAATTAGCATTGTAAAGTTTCTGTTTTTGGATCGGAAGGCGCGATAGTTCTAAGTCGCGGGTCGCCAATGTCGGGGGTTGGTACTTGCGTCGTCAAGGACGCGGGTTCTATGCCAACACCACGTACTACACGTCGCGAAATCGAAACAAGGTTCTCCAAATAAAACACTTAGTTAATTTCTTTTTTGTGGCACATCAGCTTTATTACAATTTCCTTTTAGGTGTAAGCTAAACTTAACGTATTTAACATTCACAGCGTGGTTACGTTTACTGTTTGATATTTAGAGTATATTTAGGTTATAGTTAAACTCAACGGGTGTTCACGGTTCAAAAATATATATACAAGTTCGCTTACTTAAGATGTCGTTCACAATTAAAACATATATATACAAGTTCGCTTACTTAAGATGTAGTTTCTCGATTTAAACATATATACACAAGTCCGCTTACTTAAGAGTCAATGCACATTTTAATTACATGAAACGTTCGGTATTAAACGACACTTTACAAGACTGTGTTCGCCCAATGTTGATGGGAACTGGTATTAAACGACACTTTACAAAACTGTATTCGCCCGATGTTGATGAGAACTGAAACTTTGACAACCCGATCTCGACCTTTGCGTCCGCGCACCACGAATAATGGAATCTGACTAATTGGAAATCATCCAAAAACAGGGAACCTCAAAGAGACTGAAAAAGAGGCGGAGTTACACGATTAACTCGATGTAGTTAATCGTGATTGGATCAGACGGAATAGGCACACATTGCGCATGTGTGCGTATGCCATGCATACGATCGTTCAGCGACCGTGGATGGCGAGCAACATCGCTAGTGCATTTTCTAGGAATGTAAATAATAGCATCTGGGGTGTGAAAGACCCAAACCGATGATTTGGTCATCCTAATGGAAGGCCATAAATCATCATTTCTGTTGCCGATGATCAAACATTGCAACGAACATAGGGTGCAGCCATTGCCAGATGTTGTAAGTAAACATTTTCTGGCTGCTGGTGATCGTTGTTTGAATGTTATCTATGAACATGGGGAACGCTAATTGTGGTGCCAGCGATTGCTGGAAAACAGGGACGTGTTTGATTTGCGTCAATATAAACCTTGTCGGCGGTAGAAAATCGATAGGGGCAATAGCCGTATGCATGTTATGCAGGGGATAAACAAATACAACGAGTCACAAAGAACTCTTGTTGATTGTTGTTTCCATAGCTTAAGGCTATGGAAACGAGATGCCCTGGCAGAATGTATGCCTAACGATAAGATTTCAGATGCCATGGCAATGTGTTGATTTTGCCATGGACTTATGTTCTTTTCAGGAAATGATGTACGCCTCGGGGATAAATTTTCGATGCCACGGCAAGGTGATAAGCTTTGCCGTGGGCTTAATGTTTTTTAGGGAATATGGTCTGGCCGAGGGTGAGTTTTCGATGCCACGGCAAGGTGATAAGCTTTGCCGTGGGCTTAATGTTTTTTAGGGAATATGGTCTGGCCGAGGGTGAGTTTTCGATGCCACGGCAAGGTGATAAGCTTTGCCGTGGATTTAATGTTTTCAGTGGTGATGCTGGAGAAAAAGGGGTTTGTAAGGAAATCCCCTACAGAATAGGTAAGCTGCCTAACATAAATTCAAAACGGTTATCCGATTGGGTAACCGTATTAATTCCGGCGATTTGGCTGAGGGTAAATGCCGTAGCAAGGTTACGCAACCTTGCTGAAGTTCGACCGAGAGGTAAGTCGTTCGCCTGGAAAGGTGGGGATCGAGCGATGTATGGCTCTTCGGGCCCTGAAAAGCCCCACAGGACTTGAGCTGTTCGTCCTCCTCTTGAGCTAAGGCAAGGTCAGTGTTATTCAAGGCGGTACGCAAATGAATCGTATCGATTCGAGAAAGGGCGTCCGCCGTGACATTCTGTTTACCGGAGATATGCCTTATCTCCGTGGAATATTGCCCAATGAGGTCTAATTGACGCTCTTGTCGGGGGGAGGCATTTCCCGACTTCTTCCGGAACGCATAGACCAATGGCTTGTGGTCTGTTAAGATGGAGAGTGAGCGACCTTCTATCATATGACGGAAGTATTTAACAGCGCTGTAGATCGCGAGTAATTCACGGTCGTAGGCGCTGTAACGTCGCTCAGTGGGACTCAGCTTCCTTGAAAAGAAACCAAGTGGTTCCGGTCGGCCTTCAATGTCCTGTTCAAGGACGGCTCCGATTGCGGTATCCGATGCGTCGCATTGGATGGAAAGTGCCGCTCCCTCGAGGGGGTATCGGAGTAAGGTGGCATTTGCCAATTGTTCTTTGGACAGTTGGAATGCTCGATCTGAGACTTCTGTCCAATTAATGGGGCGCTTATCATTGCGCTTAGCTCCTTTTAAGAACTCATTTAAGGGAGCTTGAATTTGGGCAGCGTTCTTCAGTGTTGGGCGGTAAAAGTTAAGCATGCCCAAAAATCGACGAAGCTCACTCACGTTAGTAGGCCGGGGATACTTCATGAGGGCCTCCACACGGTCTGGAAGTGGGCGAATGCCCTGGTTGTCAACGACATAACCCAGATAGGTGATTTGCTCCTTGGCGTATTGACACTTATCTGGGTTGATGACAAGACCGAATTCACGGAGGCGCTCTAGGACCTGACGTAAGTGGCGTTTATGTTCGGCGTGGTCTTTGGAGGCGATGAGAATGTCATCAAGATATGCATGGCAGCAATTTAGACCACGTAAAGCCGTGTCGATATAACGTTGGAATGTCTGTGCGGCATTCCTGAGGCCGAAAGTCATCACTTTGAACTCGAAGAGTCCGAAAGGTGTAATGACTGCGGTCTTGGGGATGTCTTCTGGTGCCACCGGAATTTGACGGTATGCCCTGGTGAGATCCAGGGTAGTGAAGACATTGCACCCTCGTAACTTGTACGAAAAATCGTAGAGGTGTGCAATAGGGTATCTGTCCGGGACAGTTGCTGCGTTCAACAGCCTGTAATCGCCACATGGGCGCCACTCACCAGAACGTTTCTTCACTAAGTGGAGTGGGCTTGCCCAGGGACTGTCCGACGGTTGGCAGATACCTAATTCGATCATATGCTCGAACTCCGCGCGCGCCGCACGTAATTTTTCCGGAGCCAGTCGACGTGGACGCTGGCTCACCGGGGGACCACGTGTTTCTATATGATGAAACACCGTGGCTTTGTGTCGGCGTTGGTTAGGTAGAGGAATTGTTGTACTAACAAATTCGTGTACCATGACCTGAAACGGGTCTGTGCACTCTGTGGCCCCTGAAGTTGCCGCTGGAGATGCCGTCATGGGCACGGGGGGTGCGGTTGGAGCCACTAGTCTGTTATGGGTCGAATCGACCAACAGATTATGTGCACCTAATAGGTCGGAACCTATCAGGGGTTCATTCACGTCCGCAATGACGAAACGCCAAGTGATCGGACGTCGAAGACCCAGTTGTAGTGTCAGCTTTTTACGTCCGTACGTAAGTATCGGCGTATTATTCGCAGCTGACAATTTAAGCGCGGCGGGCACGCGGTTACGCGGAGCAAACGATCGCGGGAGGACTGAAATATCGGCGCCGGTATCGACAGTAAAAGCGATATTCAGTTTAGAATCCCGGATGGTTAGGCGATTTATAGCATGGGTGCCGGCCGATTGCGCGAGGGTATCGGTCGGCAAAATTATTTCTAAAGGTCGTCCCTGATTGGTGGCTGGTTGCGTCCAACCACAGGGCGACTTGCAATTAAATGTGCGATCACCGTATCGTTGGTGATTGGTGCACAAAGGGAGAGAGGCGGCGTTGTTGGGCGTATTTTGCCTCTGAATGTTGCCGTTTTGTGAAGGCCGAGGTAGTGCTCGGCGAAAGTTGGCCCACTGAGGGGCATTTTGGGAAGGTTGTTGCCGATCCAAGGGACGATTAGATACGGCACGATTCTGAGCGCCTCGTTGGTTGCTTCTCGCCTCCGCGCGAATTTGATTTAGTTCGCGGAGGACTGAGGTCTGTATGGCACGAAGGTCAGAAATGGTGACCTGAGCAGGAAAACTTCTCGGGCGGAATTCGTTGGGCCTGTCCTCTTGGGTCCGCTGTGTGACATTGGTTGAGGCAGGCCTTCTGAGATGTGATAACGGAGAAGGTTGACGCTCCGGAGCCGTCGGTGGGGCTGTTAATGGCGGAAAAGGAAGCCGTGTAGGTTGAGCGACGTGTTGAGAAACCGCCGCTACTTGGTACACTGGAGGCTCAGATTGCTGGTATGAGCTTTCCATAATTGCGTCCGCAATTTTAGCTAAATAGCCTAAGCTCTGATTGGGTTGGGCTACGAGTGCCGAATGGGCATGGTGGGGGAGACATCTCAAAAAGTGAGGCCGTATTAGGTCGTCCGAGATCCTGGTCCCCGCTATAGAGCGTAAATGGGTCAGGAAAAGGGACGGTCTCATTCCCGAAAGGTTGGTTTCGGCCGCCAAGCGTTGTTGCAGCAAACTTCCGGGCTCGTCCAGAGCGTCGGGTAGAGTCTCAGCAAACCAAAGTTCAGGGTCCTCCTCGTCAACAGGGGGCAGATTAATATTGGCAGGGTTGGGTCGGTTGACGACACTGGGGGCATCGTGAAATGCCAGGGGAGCGGGCTGTGCTGTCGCTTCGTGGTCGGTAGCGACTTGTGTATCAGGGAAGTCGGCGCTGGAGGCGTCGTAAAACTCGAGGGACTCGAGTTGTTCTTGATCCTCTTGGGGTGGGGCGTTCCGAGTACGGGCCATCGTGTAATGGGTAATGCCTAAAGGGTAGAGTCAAGTCAAACTTCCTACGGAGGAAGTGGTAATAGATCGCCAGAGGACGCGAGGAGTAGGGGAACGACCAATGAGTTAAAAGGAGTCGCAGATGGTCGAGCAACGTCAATAAGTCCAAAGAAGTCGCTGAGAATTGAGAGTGGTCGAGTGAAGTCGTGATATGAGCCGTTTAGTCGTTATCCCGATTATTTTTATATTTAAATGTACCGTATTAATGCGTTTACGTAATTTTAGTACGATCCTGAAAACTATTGGGCTAATTCGGTGTAGGATTCTGACAATTATTTAAACGATTCAACTTAATTATCTTAATTTATTTGGCTGTTTATTACTAATTAAAATGTGTCGAGTGAGAGTCGGAGGAGTCGTATGTGCGGTTACGGAGAGTTGCACGTTAACTAATACCCTGAAGGGGCTTACAATATTATCATATTTGTTGTAATAATTAAGTGATTAATGGAAACATACCATGACATATTTACGGCAATAAAAAAAAAATTACATTAAACTTAAAGAATTCCAATAGGTAAATTGTGCTGTCTTTTTAATAACTCACTAATCTATCATTTATATCGTACGTTTTAAGTATCACAATTATCAGGTTATTTACGTATGACAAAATATGATATGTGTTATATATATCGTTTTTTTTTTTAGTGCAATACTTCTTAAAATTTTTATTAATAGTTTCAAATATTGTGGGAGGTTTTGTTATTTGAATTCCTACTATAACAGTATATATATATTTACGTTTATTAATTTCTGATGATAATGACGGTTGTCTTTCTGAAACATCTTCGTATATTTCAAGATATATTTGGGAATAATTTTAGTTCTTATGATTTGAGAAGAAATAGATAGTCGTTAATATACTACAAAAAAAGAAAAAGAAACGCACTCATACAAATGTACATATTTCCGGACATATGTGCATCCATATAAATATCATTTCTTTCATAAATACGTTACGAATTTTGATTATTGACGAAAATGTTTCGGAATTTGTATTGGAATTAACAACTTTTAACTAGTTAAGCCAGTTATACTCTTTTCTTACACTAGTAGAATAATTGCCTCGAACAAGTTGTCTACGTTTACAATAGAAGATAGTGTTAACAATGAGAACTGTGTGTGAATATTTGCACTTAAACCCGTTCATTAATTTCTGCTTAAAACACAACCTAAATAATTAATTCTATGATTCCATACGTATATTATTTATATCAGTGTATTATTATTTCATTATGTTTCCTTCTTTTTTTAACAATATGAATGTTTCGTGCCACAGAAAAATATTTACAGTATTTTTATCTTGGAAGAAACCAAAAATATGGAACAATTCAAGGTAATAGTGTATACGTAAAAGGCACTTTGTTAATATTAGATGTTCTTGTCTCTTTTAACATGGTTAAGTGGTCTAACAATTAATTGTATGTATACATATTTAAGTATTTGAAGGAAACTGAAGAGACTTTTAAGCGATCCAATGCGATATTGATGGCGTTTAACTTACGGATTTTAAATTTAAATTTCGCTCAGAGGGAGCTTACGCCAGAGAACAAAGAATTAAAAAAAAATAAATAAATAAAACATTTTTGAAAAATACCTGGTTATGTTGTTTGGTACTGTTGATCGGGTCTTCCTGCTTCGGTTGAGTACAGGTGTTCTTTGTCCTGGTGATGTCGGAAGTACTTGCACTGCACTGTTTGGTGTCACTTTTTGAAGGCACTGGAACTGTCTTTGTGGGGATTGGTAAAGCACTGCCAATGTTTTTAGGAGCACTATGTATCGCCAATGTTTAAAGGTTTGGAGGCTGAGTGTTCGCTTTTTTATAACATAAAAAAGGTCGTCGCGTCACCAATGTGGGTGGTTCTGGCGTTGGCATCGGCAAGGATGCGAGTTCGCTAAAAACACCACTGACTGTTCCCGGAAACTGTTCGCCAACGATGAACGGAATAAATAAAACGATAGAGTTGTGGCTTGGAACTTTTAAAAGCACTGATATTTATTATTAGTGGAACACTTATATTACGGTCTGTACATCACACAGTCTATATTTGTGTTATCGATATTTAATTTCACGGATACAAAACTATAACTTAGACGGAGTCTTTAAATTTTACCGATAGCTTCTTGTTAGGTATGGTTTCTTCTATTTTTGTCCACACTTTGCCCACACTAATTTACGTTCAAATAAACCGTAAAGCCGATTAAGTTAATATAAAGGATCTACCGACTAAATTTTCACACAGGACACATATCTAGTTGCTTTGTTGCATCGCTTTCCTCGAGGTGTGTTTCGACTATTTTTAATTACTAATAAAAAAAAACGCGACTTTTACGGCTTCCTTCACGTGGCGTCCCTCTGGCTCGGTAGCTAAAATCTGACTCCTAGAAACCATCCATATCTGCCAGATTCACGGTGTGGATTACATTGGTGTGGGAGGATTCTATATGTGTCCGTATGGGACATGTACGTTGCCCTTCAGCCTGTATATCGACAACGACGAAAATGCACCTAAATAAACATGGGCTGGTGCAATGAATTGGTATTATAGAGATATGCGATGGCGAAAAATCGCCGAAGGGAGAAATAGGTTTCTGTGTCTTAAATAAACAGAAACGCTATTTCGAGGGCCATAAATCTTTGATGACCTGCGCCTGAGAACGAAATAGGTTTTTGCTTCAAGATACCCAAAAACGCTATTTCAAGGGTCACGATGATATGCACATCGTGTTTACTTAGGCGTTCATGCTAATGCCATTGTAGGCTATAGAGTTTTCGTGGCGATAAGTAAACCGATGGTTTGCTCGCCTATGACCTAGGCTATGGTAGCTTTTGTTTGTTTTACAGGCCGGAGCATCGTTAGCATGATTTGGGTTATGATTGTCTAACGTCAATCATATTAGTGCCCAAATCCCATGATCGGTAGATAACCGACAAAGGAAATTGGTCGCAAGTGTTGCGAACCTTGGGACTGGGGCAATAAATGGATATGAACCATAGCAAGAAACCATCGGCTTCGGCTATGTCAACAATTACGCTGGCCAGCTAGTATTTATCTATTATAATTGCTGACAAGCCGAACCGATGGAGATATGGTGCGGTTCATAAACGGAAAAATTCAATGTGATGCATGCCTTAATGAGATTTAACTTTCAGGTGAAAGAGAATAAAGGGTAGCTTACGCTACCCAAAATTGCAGGTAGGTATGGTGGGTTTGGAAGGTGGTTCATTTAAGAGGATGGGCGGTTCTTTGGGAATGTATTAAAGAGCCGCTACAGGACTTGAGCTGTTCGTCCTCCTCTTGAGCTAGGGCAAGGTCAGTGTTATTCAAGGCGGTACGCAAATGAATCGTATCGATTCGAGAAAGTGCGTCCGCCGTGACATTCTGTTTACCGGAGATATGCCTTATCTCCGTAGAATATTGCCCAATGAGGTCTAATTGACGCTCTTGTCGGGGGGAGGTGTGGTAGTATGTTAGTTGTTGCGCCAACACGGGTACGGGTCCACTAAACATTCCACTGAATTTCGCCTGAAGGGTGTCTCGAAAATCACTTCCCAGTTAGCAAAACACGTCATTTATTTTTCTCAGTTTTATTATATATAACATGGCTTATAAAGTAGACACAGTGTTCATTCGATTAAATTCAGGTAAGCACCGTGTTTCAAGTTTGCTTATATCCAGTTCAATTAAACGTTAAAATAGTTTACACAGACAACACGGTATTGATTTGATTAAATTAAAGTAACCACTGTGTTTCAAATTTGCTTGTGTACAGTTCCAATAAACATTAAGATAGTTTACACAGACAACACGATATTGATTTGATTAAATTAAAGTAACCACTGTGTTTCAAATTTGCTTGTGTACAGTTCCAATAAACATTAAGATAGTTTACACAGACAACACGATATTGATTTGATTAAATTAAAGTAACCACTGCGTTTCAAATTTGCTTATGTACAGTTCCAATAAACATTAAGATAGTTTACACAGACAACACGATATTGATTTGATTAAATTAAAGTAACCACTGCGTTTCAAATTTGCTTATGTACAGTTCCAATAAACATTTAGATAGTTTACACAGACAACACGATATTGATTTGATTAAATTAAAGTAACCACTGCGTTTCAAATTTGCTTATGTACAGTTCCAATAAACATTAACATAGTTTACACGGACAACACGGTATTGAATTGATTAAATTAATTCTTATTAAATGCTCGACATTCCAACGTATCCTCCAGACAACACGGCATTGAATTGATTAAGGTATGAGCGCACACCACGGGTAATAAAATCTGACTAACTCCATAGGAAGTCATCAAAAGGCAAGGAACCCCGAAAGAAACTGGAAAGGAGGCGGAGTTACACGATTAACTTGAAGTAGTTAATCGTGATTGGACCGGACGGAATAGGCATACATTACGCATGTGTGCGTATGCCATGCATACGATCGTTCGGCGACCGTGGATGGAGGGCAACATCGCTAGTGCATTTTCCAAGAATGTAAATACTAGCATCTGGGGTGTGAAAGACCCAAACCGATGATTTGGTCATCCTAATGGGAGGCCATAAATCATCATTTCGGTTGCCGATGATTAAACATTGCAACGAACATAGGGTGCAGCCATTGCCAGATGTTGAAAGTAAACATTTTCTGGCTGCATCTTGATCGCTGCTTGATTGCGGTCTCTGAACGTGGGGACCGATAATTGGAAGCCAGCGATTGCTGGTAATCGGGGACATGTTTGGTTTGCGTCAGCAGAAACCTTGTCGGCGATAGCAAATCAATGGGACCAAAAGGCCGCATGCGAGAAGTGCCATGGGCAAACAAATAAACGAGTCAACAAGGAACTCTTTGTTGATGTTTTTTCCATAGCATAAGGCTATGGAAACAAGCTGCCCTGGCAGAACGTATGCCTAAAGATAGGATTTCAGATGCCATGGCAATGTGACGATTTAGCCGTGGACTTATGCTTTTTTTTTAGGAAATGATGTACGCCTCGGGGGTGAATTTTCGATGCCACGGTAAGGTGATAAGCTTTGCCGTGGGCTTAATGTTTCTTAGGGAATGATGTACGTCTCGGGGGTGAATTTTCGATGCCACGGTAAGGTGATAAGCTTTGCCGTGGGCTTAATGTTTTTAGGAAATTATGTGTGGCCGAGGGTGAGTTTTTCGATGCCACGGCAAGGTGATAAGCTTTGCCGTGGATTTAATGTTTTCAGGGGTGGTGCTGGAGAAAAAGGGGTTTGGAAGGAAAACCCCTACAGAATAGGTAAGCTGCCTAACAGAAATTCAAAACAGTTATCCGATTGGTAACCGTATTAATTCCAGCGATTTGGCTGGGGGTAAATGCCGTAGCAAGGTTACGCAACCTTGCTGAAGTTCGACCGAGAGGTAAGTCGTTCGCCTGGAATAGTGGGGATCGAGCGATGCATGGGTCTTCGGGCCCTGAAAAGCCCCACATCACTCCCTCCCCAGTGACGTAGTCACGAAATAGGTAAGGCGGTTAGGGGGTGGTTAGTTGGTTATAAGCGCGCGCCTGGGCGCGAGTACGGGGAGGTTGTGCTGGTGGCGTAGGTGTCAGTAGAAGGAAGTAATTCTGGAGCGGAAGCTTCCAGAAAACAGGGCTTAAGCCTTTCGACGCTGACCGTGGATCGCTTGCCTCTAATGTCGATCTCGAAGACGCGGTCACTGATGCGGCGGAAGACTTTGAATGGGCCATCATAAGGGGGGTCGAGGGGTTTTTTGACCTTATCCACCCTGACAAAGACGTGCGTGCAGCTGTGCAGTTCAGGGTGGACGAAAAGTTTTTTGGAGCCGTGCCTGGTTACAGGGGTTGCCCTAACCTTACGTAGCAGGTCACGGAGATGTCCCAATTCACGAAGTTGGTCACGCGGTGTTTCGCCATTCAGGAAAAGTTCTCCTGGAAGAAGGAGGTTGGTACCATAGGTAAGCTCTGCTGCCGAAGCACCTAGGTCCTCCTTAATACTTGTCCTCAGGCCGAGGAGGACGGTTGGAAGGGCGTCAAACCATTGTGTGTCGTTATGACACATGAGTGAGGCTTTAAGAGATCTATGCCAGCGCTCTATCATCCCATTTGATTGCGGGTGGTAGGCGGTGGTACGACTTCTTTGGCAGCCGAGAAGATTTGTTAGCTGCCTAAAAATTGTCGCCTCGAATTGTGGACCTCGGTCCGAAGTTATGGTGGTTGGTACACCGAAACGTGTGACCCAAGTTGAGTAAAAGGCCTTGGCGACTGATTCGGCAGTAACTGCCCGGAGAGGTGTCGCCTCTGGCCATCGCGTGCAGCGATCCATCATAGTGAGGATATAAGAAAATCCTCTTGATGGAGTAAGCGGTCCCACTATGTCTATGTGGACATGGGCGAAGCGTGCCGTGGGAAGCTTGAATTGCGCTGGCTCCAGTACATTATGTCGCGCTACCTTGCAGCGCTGGCACTGGAGACAAGCACGGGCCCAACCGGTGAGGTCTTTGTTCATCCGGGGCCAAATAAATTTGCGACGGACAGCAGCGGCTGTTGCTCGGCCGCTGGGGTGGGCAGGGTTGTGGTAAACCTGGAACACGCCCTTACGAAGTTTCTCGGGAATGTAAGGTCTAGCGGTTCCAGTGGAGACATCACACCAGATTTCGCCCAAAGGGTCGCGAAGGGTAATTTTCATAAGCTCTAGTGCCGTATCGGCAGTTAGGAGGGACTTGAGCTGTTCGTCCTCCTCTTGAGCTAGGGCAAGGTCAGTGTTATTCAAGGCGGTACGCAAATGAATCGTATCGATTCGAGAAAGGGCGTCCGCCGTGACATTCTGTTTACCGGAGATATGCCTTATCTCCGTAGAATATTGCCCAATGAGGTCTAATTGACGCTCTTGTCGGGGGGAGGCATTTCCCGACTTCTTCCGGAACGCATAGACCAATGGCTTGTGGTCTGTTAAAATAGAGAGCGAACGTCCTTCTATCATATGACGGAAGTACTTAAAAGCGCTGTAGATCGCGAGCAATTCACGGTCGTAGGCGCTGTAACGTCGCTCAGTGGGACTCAGCTTCCTTGAAAAGAAAGCAAGTGGTTCCGGGCGGCCTTCAATGTCCTGTTCAAGGACGGCTCCGATTGCGGTATCCGATGCGTCGCATTGGATAGAAAGTGCCGCTCCCTCGAGAGGGTATCGGAGTAAGGTGGCATTTGCCAATTGTTCTTTGGACAGTTGGAATGCTCGATCTGAGACTTCTGTCCAATTAATGGGGCGCTTATCATTGCGCTTAGCTCCTTTCAAAAATTCATTTAAGGGAGCTTGAATCTGGGCAGCATTCTTCAGGGTAGGACGGTAGAAGTTCAGCATGCCCAAAAATCGACGAAGCTCACTCACGTTAGTAGGCCGAGGATACTTCATGAGGGCCTCCACACGGTCTGGTAGTGGGCGAATGCCCTGGTTGTCAACGACATAACCCAGATAGGTGATTTGCTCCTTGGCGTATTGACACTTATCTGGGTTGATGACAAGACCGAATTCACGGAGGCGCTCTAGGACCTGACGTAAGTGGCGCTTATGTTCGGCATGGTCTTTGGAGGCGATGAGAATATCATCAAGGTATGCATGGCAGCAATTAAGACCACGTAAAGCCGTGTCGATATAACGTTGGAATGTCTGTGCGGCATTCCTGAGGCCGAAAGTCATCACTTTGAACTCGAAGAGTCCGAAAGGTGTAATGACTGCGGTCTTGGGGATATCTTCAGGTGCCACCGGAATTTGGTGGTATGCCCTGGTGAGATCCAGGGTAGTAAAGACATTGCACCCTCGTAACTTGTACGAAAAATCGTAGAGGTGTGCGATAGGGTATCTGTCCGGGACAGTTGCTGCGTTCAACAGCCTGTAATCGCCACATGGGCGCCACTTACCAGAACGTTTCTTCACTAAGTGGAGTGGGCTTGCCCAGGGACTGTCCGACGGTTGGCAGATACCTAGTTCGATCATATGCTCGAACTCCGCGCGCGCCGCACGTAATTTTTCCGGAGCCAGTCGACGTGGACGCTGGCTCACCGGGGGACCACGTGTTTCTATATGATGAAACACCGTGGCTTTATGTCGGCGTTGGTTAGGTAGAGGAATTGTCGTACTAACAAATTCTTGTACCATAACCTGAAATGGGTCTATGCACTCTGTGGCCCCTGAAGTTGCCGCTGGTGATGCCATCACGGGCAAGGGGGGTGCGGTTGGAGCCACAAGTCTGTTATGGGTCGAATCGACCAACAGATTATGTGCACCTAATAGGTCGGAACCTATCAGGGGTTCATTTACGTCCGCAATGACGAAACGCCAAGTGATCGGACGACAAAGACCCAATTGGAGTGTCAGCTTTTTACGTCCGTACGTAAGTATCGGCGTATTATTTGCAGCTGACAATTTAAGTGCGGCTGGCACGCGGTTGCGCGGAGCAAACGATCGCGGGAGGACTGAAATATCGGCGCCGGTATCGACAGTAAAAGCGATATTCAGTTTTGAATCCCGGATGGTTAGGCGACTTTATCGTATGTGTGCCGGCCGATTGCGCGAGGGTGTCGGTCGGCAAAATTAGTTTAAAGAGCGCCTCTGGTTGGTGGAAGGTTGCGTCCAACCACAAGGCGCTTTGCAATTGAATGCGCGATCACCATATCGTTGGTGATTGGCGCACCAAGGCAGAGTAACGGCATTATCAGGGATATTCTGCGTATTGCTATTGCCATTACGGGGAGGTCGAGCCGGAGCTCGCTGGGAGTTGGCCCGGTGAGGGCCATTTTGAGAGGAATTGGCCCTCTGTGGGGCGTTTTGAGGCATATAGGCCCTCTGAGGGGCAGTTTGGTAGGAATTCTGCCGATTGAGAGGACGGCTCGGCATGGCACGGTTTTGGGCGCTTCGAGGATTGTTCCTCACCTCCGCACGCAATTGAGTTATCTCGCGGAGGAGTGAGGTTTGGAGCGCCCTAAGGTCAGCAGGAGTTAACTGAGGGGGCGAACTTCCCTGACTTACGTTGGGCCTTGCCTCTGGATTCCTCTGTGGGAAATTGGTTGAGGCTGGCCTTCTATTTGGTAATTGAGCTTGAGGAGAATAGGGAGTCGGAACCAATTGAGGGGCTGAGAAAGGCAGACGAGGGTGCCGTGCAGGCTGGGCGGCGTGTTGAGAAACCGCCGCTACCTGGTACGCTGGAGGCTCAGAATACTGATCTGAGCTTTCCATAATTGCGTCCGCAATTTTGGATAAATAGCCCAAATTCTGATTGGGTTGGGCTATAAGTGCCGAACGGGCGTGTTGGGGAAGACACCTCAAAAAGTGAGGCTTTATTAGGTCGTCCCCAATCCTGGTCCCCGCTATAGAGCGTAAATGGGTCAGGAAAAGAGATGGTCTCATCCCAGAAAGGTTGGTTACGGCGGCTAAACGTTGTTGCCGCGCGCTTCCAGGCTCATCCAATGCGTCGAGCAGAGCTTCACGCATGTTGCTATATGGGTTGCGGCCGGCCGACCTTATTATGTGTGCAACATGCGGTCGTTGAGTGCGGTCAAGCACTTTCAACAGCTCAACTGCACGAAGTTGTTCGTCGTGCAAGGCTGAGGCCTGGAAGATGCGGTCTGCCACTGCAAACCAAAGGTCTGGGTCCTCCTCATCGAAGGGGGGAAGTCCTATATGTGGGTGACGAGTCCCATTCCCGAGGCTGGAAGCATCGTGGAATTCTTGGGACTCTGAAGGTCTTTGGGGTTGTTGTGAGGTGCTGGCACCAGTTGTGGGCATTAAAATGCCGGCATTTGCCAAAGGGCCGATACCAGGGGCGTTGGAAGAGGTTGGGAGAGCGTTAGAAGATTGGGGTCGGTTCACGACGCTGGGGGCAACCGGGGGTGCCAGGGGAGTAGATTGTACGGGCAAGTCTAGGTCATCACCGACTTGCTCAGTGGGGAAATCGACGCTGGAGGCGTCGTGGAATTCAAGGGGCTCGGATTGTTCCTGAGCCTTTCTGGCCATGGTGTTTCGGGTGCTGACCATTGTAGGTTATATGACGCGAAACTGGAGCTAACGGCGTAAGAGGACGCGAAGAAAGGTGAAAGGAGGCCAAGTAAAAGAGTCAAAAGAATTGAATAAAGTGGGGTTACGGGGCCAAATTGGGATGAAAAGAAGCGATCGAAGGTGCGGAGTTAAAGGAGAATTGTGCCAAGTCGAGTGGAGTTCTTTGAAGTCGCGAATGTAAGTGTGCTTTCGTGTTATTGTGTACTCCGTTTTACTTTAAAATAAAAACCAAAAAAAAGGAAAAAGGTTTCAAAAACCACAGCGGAAAAAAAAAATATAGATATTGCTACTACGGGTGTATGTGTAATTATAAAAAGAGAGTTAAAAATTGTCGTTAGTACCCTGAAGGGGTTTACAAATGTATTAAGATGTTAAATTACTAGGTAGTGTATTTGTGTGTGTAAGTCTCGCTGATTCGAAAGTTGAATAATTTATACTTATATATATATGTATATATATATGGATATTTAATTAACCTAGAGTGGAATTTTGAAATGCCTAATTCTATGTAAATTTTTAGCTTGATTGGTTCCGCTTCACATATAGAGTTACAAAAAGAGAACAGGTCGTTTTCGTGTTGTTATGGTTATTTAAAGTGATTCGACAATCAGGGTGGTTATTATTTCTTAATTTGATTTACTTGAAATAAATAAAATTCCACGTCAACTAACTTTCGAACCAGGTTCGATTATTGCGCAATTACACGCCTTGTAAATATGCTCTTAAGTTCATTTTTTCGTTCTTTTTTTAATATAAAAGTTACGTGCGCGTAAGGGTTTAAGGCAACTGCGTCAAAGTTTAGCACTTAATGCTTGCTCAGAAGGAGAAGCCAATAACTTTACACTTTTAAGCTCAGAAGGAGCTCACACTAGAGAGAAAAGAAAATGGGTATGTATATCTCTTACTATCAGTGGGGTATATGCGTAATTTCAGCTTAATATAAAGTAAAATACAAAATCTGATATATAAAAAACTATAGTAATGAAAGGAAAAAAAAATAAAGAAAGGAAAACAAATGTTTTTTTACTACAACTTGCGTTTAATCCTGGGTATTGGCGGCTGACTGAGTGTCCTGATGGTTAAGGGGGCTTTGCTGGGAATCCTGAATGCTGTTGATCTTCACGTGCCGTTGAGAAACACAGCAGCGTTGGGGTTACTGCACTCGCACTGTACTAACAGAGATGGTTCTACTGGATCAGGTACTTCAACTTTAATTGGTGTGACGATAATTGTATTGTCCACTTGATTTATTAAATTGAGTTGGGTAGTGATGTTATGCCAGGTGCTGTTGTTGGGCTGGCGTTGGGGCGTACCCTTTAGTTGGTTTGGTTTTTGCACTGGCACACGGTTCCGGTAGACTGTCTTTAGTTTAATGCACTTGCACAATTTGCTGCGCAGTAGTTCTGTGTGTTCACTTTTAAAAAAACAAAACTCGATAGAGCAAGGTTGTCGCGTCACCGAGATTTTACTAATTCCCGGGTTGGTTTGAAAGGTGGCGTGTTCTTCACCCTTAGGTCACCAATGTGGTAGTATGTTAGTTGTTGCGCCAACACGGGTACGGGTCCACTAAACATTCCACTGAATTTCGCCTGAAGGGTGTCTCGAAAATCACTTCCCAGTTAGCAAAACACGTCATTTATTTTTCTCAGTTTTATTATATATAACATGGCTTATAAAGTAGACACAGTGTTCATTCGATTAAATTCAGGTAAGCACCGTGTTTCAAGTTTGCTTATATCCAGTTCAATTAAAGGTTAAAATAGTTTACACAGACAACACGGTATTGATTTGATTAAATTAAAGTAACCACTGTGTTTCAAATTTGCTTGTGTACAGTTCCAATAAACATTAAGATAGTTTACACAGACAACACGATATTGATTTGATTAAATTAAAGTAACCACTGCGTTTCAAATTTGCTTATGTACAGTTCCAATAAACATTAAGATAGTTTACACAGACAACACGATATTGATTTGATTAAATTAAAGTAACCACTGCGTTTCAAATTTGCTTATGTACAGTTCCAATAAACATTAAGATAGTTTACACAGACAACACGATATTGATTTGATTAAATTAAAGTAACCACTGCGTTTCAAATTTGCTTATGTACAGTTCCAATAAACATTAACATAGTTTACACGGACAACACGGTATTGAATTGATTAAATTAATTCTTATTAAATGCTCGACATTCCAACGTATCCTCCAGACAACACGGCATTGAATTGATTAAGGTATGAGCGCACACCACGGGTAATAAAATCTGACTAACTCCATAGGAAGTCATCAAAAGGCAAGGAACCCCGAAAGAAACTGGAAAGGAGGCGGAGTTACACGATTAACTTGAAGTATATAATCGTGATTGGACCGGACGGAATAGGCATACACTACGCATGTGTGCGTATGCCATGCATACGATCGTTCGGCGACCGTGGATGGAGGGCAACATCGCTAGTGCATTTTCCAAGAATGTAAATACTAGCATCTGGGGTGTGAAAGACCCAAACCGATGATTTGGTCATCCTAATGGGAGGCCATAAATCATCATTTCGGTTGCCGATGATTAAACATTGCAACGAACATAGGGTGCAGCCATTGCCAGATGTTGAAAGTAAACATTTTCTGGCTGCATCTTGATCGCTGCTTGATTGCGGTCTCTGAACGTGGGGACCGATAATTGGAAGCCAGCGATTGCTGGTAATCGGGGACATGTTTGGTTTGCGTCAGCAGAAACCTTGTCGGCGATAGCAAATCAATGGGACCAAAAGGCCACATGCGAGAAGTGCCATGGGCAAACAAATAAACGAGTCAACAAGGAACTCTTTGTTGATGTTGTTTCCATAGCATAAGGCTATGGAAACAAGCTGCCCTGGCAGAACGTATGCCTAAAGATAGGATTTCAGATGCCATGGCAATGTGACGATTTAGCCGTGGACTTATGCTTTTTTTTTAGGAAATGATGTACGCCTCGGGGGTGAATTTTCGATGCCACGGTAAGGTGATAAGCTTTGCCGTGGGCTTAATGTTTCTTAGGGAATGATGTACGTCTCGGGGGTGAATTTTCGATGCCACGGTAAGGTGATAAGCTTTGCCGTGGGCTTAATGTTTTTAGGAAATTATGTCTGGCCGAGGGTGAGTTTTTCGATGCCACGGCAAGGTGATAAGCTTTGCCGTGGATTTAATGTTTTCAGGGGTGGTGCTGGAGAAAAAGGGGTTTGGAAGGAAAACCCCTACAGAATAGGTAAGCTGCCTAACAGAAATTCAAAACAGTTATCCGATTGGTAACCGTATTAATTCCAGCGATTTGGCTGGGGGTAAATGCCGTAGCAAGGTTACGCAACCTTGCTGAAGTTCGACCGAGAGGTAAGTCGTTCGCCTGGAATAGTGGGGATCGAGCGATGCATGGGTCTTCGGGCCCTGAAAAGCCCCACAGAGGCATTTCCCGACTTCTTCCGGAACGCATAGACCAATGGCTTGTGGTCTGTTAAGATGGTGAGTGAGCGACCTTCTATCATATGACGGAAGTACTTAACAGCGCTGTAGATCGCGAGCAATTCCCGGCCGTAGGCGCTGTTACGTCGCTCAGTGGGACTCAGCTTCCTTGAAAAGAAACCAAGTGGTTCCGGGCGGCCTTCAATGTCCTGTTCAAGGACGGCTCCGATTGCGGTATCCGATGCGTCGCATTGGATAGAAAGTGCCGCTCCCTCGAGAGGGTATCGGAGTAAGGTGGCATTTGCCAATTGTTCTTTGGACAGTTGGAATGCTCGATCTGAGACTTCTGTCCAATTAATGGGGCGCTTATCATTGCGCTTAGCTCCTTTTAAGAATTCATTGAGCGGAGCTTGAATCTGGGCAGCATTCTTCAGGGTCGGACGGTAGAAGTTCAGCATGCCCAGAAATCGACGAAGCTCACTCACGTTAGTAGGCCGGGGATACTTCATGAGGGCCTCCACACGGTCTGGTAGTGGGCGAATGTCCTGGTTGTCAACGACATAACCCAGATAGGTGATTTGCTCCTTGGCGTATTGACACTTATCTGGGTTGATGACAAGACCGAATTCACGGAGGCGCTCTAGGACCTGACGTAAGTGGCGTTTATGTTCGGCGTGGTCTTTGGAGGCGATGAGAATGTCATCTAGATATGCATGGCAGCAATTAAGACCACGTAAAGCCGTGTCGATGTAACGCTGGAATGTCTGTGCGGCATTCCTGAGGCCGAAAGTCATCACTTTGAACTCGAAGAGTCCGAAAGGTGTAATGACTGCGGTCTTGGGGATGTCTTCTGGTGCCACCGGAATTTGATGGTAAGCCCTGGTGAGATCCAGGGTAGTAAAGACATTGCACCTTCGTAACTTGTACGAAAAATCGTAGAGGTGTGCCATAGGGTATCTGCCCGGGACAGTTGCTGCGTTCAACAGCCTGTAATCGCCACATGGGCGCCACTCACCAGAACGTTTCTTCACTAAGTGGAGTGAGCTTGCCCAGGGACTGTCCGACGGTTGGCAGATACCTAGTTCGATCATGTGCTCAAACTCCGCGCGCGCCGCACGTAATTTTTCAGGAGCCAGTCGACGTGGACGCTGGCTCACCGGGGGACCACGTGTTTCTATATGATGAAACACCGTGGCTTTGTGTCGGCGCTGGTTAGGTAGAGGAATTGTTGTACTAACAAATTCTTGTACCATAACCTGAAATGGGTCTGTGGGGTACGTGGGGGATGGTGCCAAAACACGGGCACTAATTCCCTTTTACACCCGACGATTGTGCGCGGAATAAAAACACGATTCAGGATTGGGGTTTTAACGTTTAAGTTTAATTCGTAATTAACATTCAATATCGGCTCCGATTGTTCGGGACACCGATGTGCAAGTCGTTGCGATGCAGGCGTCCAGGACTTACAGAATTGTTAAGATTGTCCGGGACACCGATACACAAGCTGCCGTAGTGCAAAAATCGAGGATTTACAAAATTGTTAAAATTGTTCTGCGCACTGGTATACGAGTTATTGTAATTGAAACATGAAGTACATACAGAATTGTTAAAATTGTCCGGGACACTGGTACACAAGCTGCTGTAGTGCAAAAACCGAGGATTTACAAAATTGTTAAAATTGTTCTGCGCACTGGTATACGAGTTATTGTAATTGAAACATGAAGTACATACAGAATTGTTACTATTGTTCTGGACACTGATATACAAGTTGCCTTGATCGTTGACACCGGACTCCTTGACTCCGCTGTGGCAATGGGTTAAAGATACTCGCGGCACATGTACACGTTTGCGCGATTAGTATTCGAGACTTTAATGGGGGGCTTGATCGACCGCTGTGGTGGTTGTGACTTATTGTCGTGTGCCGTTTGGCGGATGGTTAGCGACCATATATGTTTGCTCCCGGCGGCGGTTGGATAACGACTGACTCATGAATGAAAATAATTCATTCATTGCGTCGTGGCGGTGCGTCATAGCAGAGTTAGGCTCGCTGTCAATTACGGGGAATTGTGGACGAGTTGCTATGCTCGCATAGGAATTCAGTTCCAACGAATTCTGGCCGTACAGGCTGGGTTGACTTCGTTGGTTGGGTGTACCGGGAATTGGTTTGGCGACGCGAGCGAGTATGGGCATGCATTTTCGGGGGAAATTGGAATGGCTTGGGTGCAAGCAAGGGATATCGTTTAGATAGAAATGTTAACCGAAATAATTTCGGGGAAATGTGCGCGGTTTATTTGGTTGGTAGTGTTCCGTTGAGGATTGGGTATACGCTTTGTTAAGGCATATGGACTTCGGAGAAATGTGTGCGGCTGGGTATGCTTGCTGATGTTCCGTTGAGGATTGAATATGCGTTTGCTATGGCATACGAATTTCGGGGAAATGTGGATTGTTTGGTTGCGTTGAGGAAATATGGATAATTGAGTAACGCAATTTTGGGAAAATGCATGTGGTGGTGATTAGAATATATTCGGTTGAATTATATTCTCTTGGAGGTTTGGGAAATATTTTATTGCGGATTTGATTTTTGCATGTTTGCAGGTTAGGGTTGTGGGTTGGTTCTGTGTGATGTAGAGAACCCCCACAGTACTCCCCGCCCAGTGACGTAGTCACGAAATAAGGGTAGGGCGAAAGGAGTAGTTTGGTGTGTGGCGGGAGGGGTGTTAGGTAGCTAGGGGTCCGGTGGGTTTGGTTTGTCCAGGGGGGCGCGCTTGGCTACGGGTACGTGGTGGTTGGGGCGGCTGGTGGTTGCTGGTGGGGTCGGGTATTGGTGCGGGTTGAGGGTCTGGGGCTGAAGCCTCCAGGAAACAAGGTTTGAGTCGACACTGACCGTGGTTCGTTTGCCTCGGATGTCGATCTCGAAGACACGGTCGCTCATGCGGTTGGAGACTCTGAAGGGGCCGTCGTATGGGGGGTCCAAGGGTTTTTTGACCTTATCCACCCTGACAAAGACGTGCGTACAGCTGTGCAGTTCGGGGTGGACGAAGAGTTTTTTTGAGCCGTGTCTTGTCACGGGTGTTGCTCTGACCTTGCGAAGGAGGTCGCGGAGGTGGCCCACATCCGGCAGCTGGGTGCGTGGGGTTTCGCCGTCCATGAAGAGTTCGCCTGGCAGTAGGAGGTTGGTGCCGTAGGTGAGTTCCGCCGCGGAAGAGCCTAGGTACTCCTTGAGGCTTGTCCTCAGGCCGAGGAGGACGGTAGGAAGGGCGTCGAACCATTTGGTGTCGTTATGACACATGAGGGAGGCCTTGAGAGACCTGTGCCAGCGTTCGATCATGCCGTTGGATTGGGGATGGTAGGCCGTCGTACGGCTTCGTTGGCAGCCGAGGAGGTCTGTGGAGTTTACATTTTGGTTTTAACCCCTGCCTTGTCTCGATAGGGTGTCCGTCCGACACAGGTTCACCGAGACGTCCCCAACTGCTTGCTCGATTTTGTCGTACTGCGATGCTCAATACAAACCACGGGTGTTTTCTTAATCCTATCTTTATTTGGAGCAACTTAATCTAGGTTACACAGGACTTGCGAATAATTTGGTTTTATCTTGTTTGTAGCATACAGTATACACGAACTTATTTGAGATAGTATATAGTATTTTAAGCATTAAACATTATTTTACCATGAATGTATAATAAACAGTATACACGACTTACTTAACATAGTATATAGTATTGTGACATTAATTTTATTATTTGTATTCTACACATAGAGTAATAATTTGTATTTCTAATATTAATCTTATTTGTATTTCACACATAGAATAATAATTTGTATTTCTAATATTAATTTTATTCGTATTTCACACATAGAATAATAATTTGTATTTCACACATAGAATAATTGTTTGTATTTCTAATATTAATTTTATTTGTATTTCACACATTGAATAATAATTTGTATTTCTAATATTAATCTTATTGGTCCAATGAAACATAGAATAATAATTTGTATTTCACACATAGAATAATAATTTGTATTTCACACATAGAATAATAATTTGTATTTCTAATATTAATTTTATTTGTATTTCACACATAGAATAATAATTTGTATTTCTAATATTAATCTTATTGGTCCAATGAAACATAGAATAATAATTTGTATTTCACACATAGAATAATAATTTGTATTTCACACATAGAATAATTGTTTGTATTTCACACATAGAATAATAATTTGTATTTCACACATAGAATAATTGTTTGTATTTCTAATATTAATTTTATTTGTCCAATGAAACATAGAATAATAATTTGTATTTCACACATAGAATAATAATTTGTATTTCACACATAGAATAATAATTTGTATTTCTAATATTAATTTTATTTGTATTTCACACATAGAATAATAATTTGTATTTCTAATATTAATCTTATTGGTCCAATGAAACATAGAATAATAATTTGTATTTCACACATAGAATAATAATTTGTATTTCACACATAGAATAATTGTTTGTATTTCACACATAGAATAATAATTTGTATTTCACACATAGAATAATTGTTTGTATTTCTAATATTAATTTTATTTGTCCAATGAAACACGTTGTTCGCAAGTGCTGTCACTTTTGTCAAGCAAATGACCGACGCGAAAATCGTTATTTTGTCGTTCGTAGCACTGTAATTGCGTGTGGTTTTATTTTTCTAATGTGACACGTTGTTCAGCCGCAAGTGCTGTCACTTTTGTCAAGCAAATGACCGACGCGAAAATCGTTATTTTGTCGTTCGTAGCACTGTATTTAGTATTTTTCCGATTTACACCGGGGGCACGTATCAAGTATTCCACGCAAAAATTACCAACAGACTGAATTAGTTTACCGAAGCGACAGAATACCTCGTACTCCATCATCGCTTCGATGCCCATATTTGGTCATTTTAACTTTTCGAGCTCCTCGGGATTGGTCTCGCTACCAAAACATATTACATCCCTTGGTGTGGGTAACCGCATTGTACCCCTGCCTGTGTGTATTTTTTATTATTATTCGCACGGGGGTGAGCGCCATTGCGTGTGTTTACTCTTTGTACCATATTGGTGTAGGGACGTTCATATTGTTTATACGTGCAATGTGATGCTGCTACATGGGCATGCGTTATATCTCACGTATTTGTATTTGTTGAGATGTGTCCTTTTAAGGGCATGCGTTGTAGGTTTTGTCGGGTTGCGCGCCTTCTGGTAATTCCAGGAATTAGTCGCAGGCTTGCGCAACCGCATCATGTTTTTCTTTGGTTGTTCTGCTACATCCGATCGTTGGTTGATGGTTTTACCAGATCGATGTGCAGGTGTCCCATGCTCTCCTCTGCTATTTAGTTTCTTACCATTGGTGCTACGTTGTGCCTGGTCATCATGACATGATTTCCTTGATTTATGCATTTCTACTTTTAGGAAGATGCCTGTATTGGCCAAACGCTTGTATCAGCGGGCTTGTGGTTATTTACATGCTAATGCAGGTAAGTATTCGCTTTTCTGGCGCCGACTGCCTGCGAAAAGAGGTTACCTGGTGGTAAGTAGGCCGGTGGGTAGTGGCGTTCGCGCTAACCGCCACAGTACTCCCCCCCCCAGTGACATAGTCACGATAAAACGAAAACATAACAAAAACGAAGAGGTGTTGAGACTGAGGCGTGCTCTTGGTTGGCCACGCGACTTGTCCCCATTGGTTCTGTCATTACCATGGTGGTGGTAACACTTGTCGAGTGCGCAGTCTTTTACGACTTCGCGTAATGGGCCCCTTATATTGTTCTGGCACGCCCGCCGTGGTCGGCGGCGTCTTTTTCTGAACCTCAGCATTGTGAGGAGTGCACCCCTGGTTACTTTCTTCCAAAAAGCAAGGTTTTAGCCGTTCCACGCTGATTGTGGCTGCTTTCCCACGCATGTCCACCTCGTAGACCCGTTCGCTGATTCTTTTAATCACTTTGAACGGGCCCTCAAACGGAGGGTCGAGTGGTTTCTTTACTTTATCCACTCTAACGAAAACGTGTGTACAGGTGCGCAACTCTGGATGCACGAAAACTCTCTTTGACCCGTGTCGGGCAACCGGTCTTGGTCGTACCTTTCGCATCAAATCACGCAGGTAACCCACGCTCTTCGTCAACTCCGCAGGTGCCTCGCCGTCAACGAAAAGCTCCCCGGGCAAAACGAGGCTGGTACCGTAAGTGAGCTCGGCTGCTGAGGCGCCCAGGTCTTCCTTCATGCTGGTCCTCAAACCAAGGAGGACTGAGGGCAGTGCGTCGAACCACTGTGTGTCATTATGGCACATTAAAGAGGCCTTCAATGATCTATGCCAACGCTCTATCATTCCATTGGCAGCAGGATGATATGCTGTCGTACGCTCTCTTTGACAACCCAGTAACTCCGTAAGCTGTCTGAAGATCGTAGCCTCGAACTGAGGTCCCCTATCCGAGGTAAGTGTTGTGGGAACGCCGAAACGCGTTACCCACGTTGAGTAGAAAGCCCGAGCCACGCTCTCTGCGGTTATCACACGTAATGGGGTAGCCTCGGGCCATCGCGTAAAGCGATCTATCATCGTGAGCAGGTACGCGAATCCTCTGGAGGGAGTTAAAGGGCCGACTATGTCGATGTGTACGTGGGCGAAACGCGCCTCGGGCAACTTGAATTGTGCCGGCTCCAGTACGTTGTGTCTGCTTATTTTACAACGTTGACACTTAAGACACGCCCTCGCCCACCTTGTGAGGTCCTTATTCATATGTGGCCAAACGAACTTACGTCGAATCGCCGCAGCCGTCGCGCGCCCGCTGGGATGGGCTGGGCTATGAAAGGTCTCATAAATGCCCCTACGCAACACCGCAGGAATGTATGGCCTGACTGTACCCGTTGAGACGTCGCACCAAACGGTTTTTCCGTTGGTGTCGACAGCGAACCTACGCAGTTCCAGTGCTGTGTCTGCTGTTACGAGAGCTTTAAGTTGGCTGTCGTTTTTCTGGGCTTGCTCCAAGTCAGCGTCAGCTAAGGCTGCGCGCAATTGAATCACATCTATGCGAGATAGTGCGTCTGCTATTACGTTCTGATTACCAGGAACGTACTTTATCTCGGTGACGTATTGGCCTATGAGGTCCAGATGCCGCTCCTGTCGCGGCGATGCATTTCCGGATTTTTTTCGGAAGGCGTGGCTCAATGGTTTATGGTCCGTTCTGACGATCGCTTGACGACCCTCGACCATGTGTCGGAAGTATTTGATGGCACTGTATATGGCCAATAACTCTCGGTCATAGGTGCTGTACTTTCGTTCTGCCATACTGAGCTTTCTAGAGAAAAAACCCAGCGGCTCCCAGCTACCGTCGCTCTCCTGCTCCAATACCGCCCCAATAGCGGTGTCCGACGCGTCGCATTGTATTGCTAACTGTGCGCCCTCTGCTGGGTAACACAGCAGGGTGGCGTTTGCGAGTTGCGCTTTTGACTGCCGGAATGCATTACTTGCTGCTTCCGTCCAGACGATTGGACGTTTGTCATTCCTTTTTGCCCCCTTTAAATATTCATTTAAAGGGGCCTGGACATGCGCGGCATTTTGTAATGTAGGCCGGTAAAAATTAAGCATGCCCAGGAAACGTCGTAATTCGCGGACGTTGGTAGGACGTGGGAATTCGTTGAGAGCTTTAACTCTGTCCGAGAGAGGCCGAATACCACGATTGTTGATATGATAACCCAAATAGCTCACCTGCTCTTTGGCAATTTGGCATTTGTCCGGGTTAATCATGAGTCCGTAACGGCGGAGGCGTTCTAACACCTGTTTAAGATGTTGCTGGTGCTCTGCTCGGTTTTGGGACGCAATCAGGATATCATCGATGTAGGCGTAACAAAAATCCAGTCCACGCAGAGCTGAATCGATGTACCTTTGAAATGTTTGTGCGGCGTTTCTAAGGCCAAAAGTCATTACCTTGAACTCATATAGTCCAAAAGGGGTAATGACCGCGGTTTTTGGGATGTCTTCGTGTGCCACTGGTATTTGGTGGTATGCCCTGGCGAGGTCCAGGGTCGTGAAGACCGTGCATCCGCGCAATTTGTATGAGTAATCATACAAGTGTGCGATGGGGTATCGGTCCGGGATTGTGACCGCGTTTAACTGTCGGTAGTCGCCACACGGGCGCCATTCGCCGCTTCGTTTCTTAACTAGGTGAAGCGGACTGGCCCATGGGCTTACTGAAGGTTGGCAGATTCCTTGCTCCAGCATGTAGTCGAATTCTTCGCGTGCTGCGCGCAATTTGTCTGGTGCTAGTCGACGCGGACGTTGGCTTACGGGTGGACCCCGTGTCTCGATGTGATGGTATACCCCGGACTCTATGTGCTCCTGGTTGGGAAGTGGTACTGTCGAGTGTCTATACTCTTCCAGTAGAGCCGGAATCTCATCGCATGTGATATCGGCCTCGTGTGGCGTCCGTGGGGCCTCCCCCGGCGGATGCCCGAGTAGCCGTTGTTCCACTACTCTATTGTTCGCTGTATCGACTAGCAATTTGTGGCACGATAGTAAGTCCGACCCTATTAATGGTTCGGAGACGTCCGCCACTATAAAGTGCCAACCTATGGGGTGCCGCAAACCTAGATCCAGTCGTAGGTACTTACGTCCGTAAGTAGCTATGGATGTGTTGTTCGCTGCTAGTAATTGGAGTCTGCTAGGCGTTTTATTTTGCGAAGCGTATGACTTAGGCAAGACTGATATGTCGGCGCCAGTGTCGACCGTAAAACTTATATCCAATTTCGCGTCTTTGATTGTTAAGCGGCTTACTTGGAGTGTGCCGACCGTTTGCGCTGTGGTTGCGGTCGGCCGTCCTAGTTTAAATTCGCGTTTGTTGTTGGTTTTACCGGCTTCCACCCGCAGGGTTGTGTGCATTTGCGAGCCTTTGCCCCAAACCGCCGATGATATGAACACCACGCGGGTGTTAATGCCCTTTGAGGGTTCTGTGTTGGCTGTGGCGCGGGTCTCCCGCGCGTGCCAGTGGCACCTCTCAGGTTATCGCGTAGCCCAGCTGTGGGCTGGGTCTGGGGCCTCTGATATGTTGGGCGATTTTGGGCCGTGCGCGCGAAGTCTCGTAATTCGGCCCGTAATTGTGCGATTTCGCGTTGTAAACTTAATTCATAGCGCGAGGGTCCCGGGAGCCGGGAGTGGGGTTGTTCCGCGTCCCGCGTATGCGCCAATGCCCGTGCCGAGTCTGTGGCGAGTGGTTGTGACGCGTTGGTGCCTCTCTTATCGCGCGGAATATTCTGGGGCGAGGCGTAGTATCGCGCGGATGCTTCCTCCGGACGATTAATGGTCGCCACATGAAAGGCGGGGGGCTCCTCTCGTTGGTCAGCGCCCTCTACGATCGCATCCGCGATCTTAGCCAGCCAACTCAGGCTTTGATTGGTTTGAGCGATCACAGTAGGACGCGCTTGTTGCGGAAGACCCCTAATGAAGTGGGGTCTGATGACATCATCTGAAATCCCCTTCCCCGCTATAGACCGCAAATGAGTGAGAAAATGCGATGGCTTCATCCCTGTAAAATTAGTTTCGTTGTATAATCGTTGGTGCCTCTTGGCTATGGACTCCTCGAGCGCGTTGAGGAGCGTTTCCCTCATATTTGTATACGGGCTGTTACCAGGAGCTCTTATGATGTGTGCCACATGTGTACGCTGGTTTCGGTTTAAAACCCTCATAACCTCAAGCGCACGTGGTCTCTCCTCGCTCACGCCCGCTGCCTCGAATATGAGGTCCGCCATGGTGAACCAGAGCTCCGATTCCTCCTCATCAAAAGGAGGCAAGCGCAGGTCGCGAGAGGTAACATGTAGTGCCTGCACTGTTGGAGTCGCACCAGCGGATAACGGAAACTCCGTTCTGTGAGGGCGTGAGTCGCGGGCTATTTCGTGCAGCGAGTCCGTGGGCTGTTCTACGCTGAGGGCGTCCACGAAGGCCGGGGACTCGGGACGCGGTACTCCTAGCTCCCGTTGTAGCTCCGCCCGTGGGACCGTCTGTGGTTCGGTATGCACCTCCCGCAGTGATTCCGGTTGGGACTCCTGTTGAGCCTTCTTTGACCTCGTAAACTGGGCCATTTTCTACAAAAGGTGATGGGGCCGCTCCCCGAAACGCGAGAACCACGAAAAATGTAGGAAAAGGTTGGTGGGGAGAGGAATTATAGCTCTGCGCAGTGGGCGAAAAGCTAATCGCTTGCAGTTGTTGTGATGGCGACGATTGGACAGCGTGTATGTAATGGATTAACTACTCTGATGCGACCGTTCGCCAGTGTCAAATCCGCGTTGGGTTTGATTTTTCGATGCCCAGAAGGGGCTTGCTACGCGGCTTTCTTTGCTGTGTACGTTTGTACGATTTACTTACACAAATTTTAAATTTTCTTACTACTTAATGCTACGGTCTATATAAAACAGAAGACAAAAAAT
Organism: Microdon myrmicae; assembly: GCA_963931805.1. Lineage (NCBI taxonomy): Eukaryota > Metazoa > Arthropoda > Insecta > Diptera > Syrphidae > Microdon > Microdon myrmicae. The sequence goes on from OZ007502.1 coordinate 41,672,063, forward strand.
ACAGTGTTTTTACGGGCTCTGAAGGAGCTCGGCGTATAAATAGATAAAGGAAAAACAATTTTACGTCACCTGGAGTCCAACGTTGGGGATCTGGTTTCTTCAGGTGTCGTTACTTGCACTATGTCGGGGATAGTGCTGCAATCTGACTCCAGATCAGAAGGTTGCGTGTTCAAATCACGTCGGGGTCACCAATTGTGGAGTTTACATTTTGGTTTTAACCCCTGCCTTGTCTCGATAGGGTGTCCGTCCGACACAGGTTCACCGAGACGTCCCCAACTGCTTGCTCGATTTTGTCGTACTGCGATGCTCAATACAAACCACGGGTGTTTTCTTAATCCTATCTTTATTTGGAGCAACTTAATCTAGGTTACACAGGACTTGCGAATAATTTGGTTTTATCTTGTTTGTAGCATACAGTATACACGAACTTATTTGAGATAGTATATAGTATTTTAAGCATTAAACATTATTTTACCATGAATGTATAATAAACAGTATACACGACTTACTTAACATAGTATATAGTATTGTGACATTAATTTTATTATTTGTATTCTACACATAGAGTAATAATTTGTATTTCTAATATTAATCTTATTTGTATTTCACACATAGAATAATAATTTGTATTTCTAATATTAATTTTATTCGTATTTCACACATAGAATAATAATTTGTATTTCACACATAGAATAATTGTTTGTATTTCTAATATTAATTTTATTTGTATTTCACACATTGAATAATAATTTGTATTTCTAATATTAATCTTATTGGTCCAATGAAACATAGAATAATAATTTGTATTTCACACATAGAATAATAATTTGTATTTCACACATAGAATAATAATTTGTATTTCTAATATTAATTTTATTTGTATTTCACACATAGAATAATAATTTGTATTTCTAATATTAATCTTATTGGTCCAATGAAACATAGAATAATAATTTGTATTTCACACATAGAATAATAATTTGTATTTCACACATAGAATAATTGTTTGTATTTCACACATAGAATAATAATTTGTATTTCACACATAGAATAATTGTTTGTATTTCTAATATTAATTTTATTTGTCCAATGAAACATAGAATAATAATTTGTATTTCACACATAGAATAATAATTTGTATTTCACACATAGAATAATAATTTGTATTTCTAATATTAATTTTATTTGTATTTCACACATAGAATAATAATTTGTATTTCTAATATTAATCTTATTGGTCCAATGAAACATAGAATAATAATTTGTATTTCACACATAGAATAATAATTTGTATTTCACACATAGAATAATTGTTTGTATTTCACACATAGAATAATAATTTGTATTTCACACATAGAATAATTGTTTGTATTTCTAATATTAATTTTATTTGTCCAATGAAACACGTTGTTCGCAAGTGCTGTCACTTTTGTCAAGCAAATGACCGACGCGAAAATCGTTATTTTGTCGTTCGTAGCACTGTAATTGCGTGTGGTTTTATTTTTCTAATGTGACACGTTGTTCAGCCGCAAGTGCTGTCACTTTTGTCAAGCAAATGACCGACGCGAAAATCGTTATTTTGTCGTTCGTAGCACTGTAATTGCGTGTGGTTTTATTTTTCTAATGTGACACGTTGTTCAGCCGCAAGTGCTGTCACTTTTGTCAAGCAAATGACCGACGCGAAAATCGTTATTTTGTCGTTCGTAGCACTGTATTTAGTATTTTTCCGATTTACACCGGGGGCACGTATCAAGTATTCCACGCAAAAATTACCAACAGACTGAATTAGTTTACCGAAGCGACAGAATACCTCGTACTCCATCATCGCTTCGATGCCCATATTTGGTCATTTTAACTTTTCGAGCTCCTCGGGATTGGTCTCGCTACCAAAACATATTACATCCCTTGGTGTGGGTAACCGCATTGTACCCCTGCCTGTGTGTATTTTTTATTATTATTCGCACGGGGGTGAGCGCCATTGCGTGTGTTTACTCTTTGTACCATATTGGTGTAGGGACGTTCATATTGTTTATACGTGCAATGTGATGCTGCTACATGGGCATGCGTTATATCTCACGTATTTGTATTTGTTGAGATGTGTCCTTTTAAGGGCATGCGTTGTAGGTTTTGTCGGGTTGCGCGCCTTCTGGTAATTCCAGGAATTAGTCGCAGGCTTGCGCAACCGCATCATGTTTTTCTTTGGTTGTTCTGCTACATCCGATCGTTGGTTGATGGTTTTACCAGATCGATGTGCAGGTGTCCCATGCTCTCCTCTGCTATTTAGTTTCTTACCATTGGTGCTACGTTGTGCCTGGTCATCATGACATGATTTCCTTGATTTATGCATTTCTACTTTTAGGAAGATGCCTGTATTGGCCAAACGCTTGTATCAGCGGGCTTGTGGTTATTTACATGCTAATGCAGGTAAGTATTCGCTTTTCTGGCGCCGACTGCCTGCGAAAAGAGGTTACCTGGTGGTAAGTAGGCCGGTGGGTAGTGGCGTTCGCGCTAACCGCCACAGGTCTGTCAGCTGTCTGAAGATTGTTGCTTCGAATTGCGGTCCTCGGTCGGAGGTAATGGTAGCGGGCACGCCAAAACGTGTGACCCAGGTTGAGTAGAAGGCTTTGGCGACAGATTCGGCAGTAACTGCTCTGAGGGGGTTCGCCTCTGGCCATCGCGTGAAGCGGTCCATCATGGTGAGGATGTAGGAAAATCCCCTTGATGGAGTAAGCGGCCCCACTATGTCGATGTGGACATGGGCGAAGCGTGCCGTGGGGAGCTTAAATTGGGCTGGTTCTAATACGTTATGCCGCGCTATTTTGCAGCGTTGGCATTGGAGGCAAGAGCGGGCCCAGCTGGTGAGATCTTTGCTCATTCGGGGCCAAATGAATTTTTTACGTATGGCGGCGGCGGTCGCGCGGGCGCTGGGGTGGGCTGGGTCGTGGTAGACCTGGAACACGCCCCTACGGAGCTTCTCGGGGATGTAGGGTCTGGGGATTCCAGTGGAAACATCGCACCAGATTTCGCCCAGGGGGTCGCGGAGGGTGATTTTCCGCAGCTCGGGTGCTGTGTCGGCGGTCAAAAGGGATTGGAGCTGGCTGTCCTCCTGTTGGGCCAGGGCCAGGTCGGCGTTGTTCAGGGCGGCGTGCAAGTGGATCGTATCGATTCGCGAGAGGGCGTCCGCCGTGACGTTTTGTTTGCCGGAGATGTGTTTAATCTCGGTGGTATATTGGCCGATGAGGTCGAGTTGGCGCTCTTGTCGGGGGGAAGCGTTTCCCGACTTTTTTCGGAACGCGAAGACCAACGGTTTGTGGTCTGTAGAAATGGAGAGCGGGCGGCCTTCCACCATATGTCGAAAGTATTTGACGGCGCTGTAGATCGCCAGGAGTTCCCGGTCGTAGGCGCTGTATCGTTGCTCTGTGGGACTCAGTTTCCTTGAAAAGAAACCGAGTGGTTCCGGTTGGCCCTCGAAGTCCTGTTGCAGGACTGCTCCGATTGCGGTGTCCGATGCGTCGCATTGGATGGACAATGCCGCTCCCTCTAGGGGGTACCGAAGCAGTGTGGCGTTAGCCAGTTGTTCCTTGGATAGTTGGAACGCGCGGTCCGAGGCTTCTGTCCAGGGGATTGGGCGCTTATCGTTGCGCTTGGCTCCTCGGAGGAATTCGGTCAGGGGGGCCTGTGTTTGGGCAGCGTTTTTGAGTGTTGGGCGGTATTAATTGAGCATCCCGAGGAAACGACGGAGCTCGTTTACGTTGGTTGGGCGCGGGTATTGCATGAGTGCCTCTACGCGGTCTGGGAGGGGGCGTATGCCCTGATTGTCAACAATGTAACCGAGATAAGTGATTTGCTCTTTGGCGTATTGGCACTTATCGGGGTTGATGATGAGACCGAATTCGCGGAGGCGCTCGAGGACTTGTCGTAAATGGCGCTTGTGTTCGATGTGGTCTCGTGAGGCGATGAGGATGTCGTCGAGGTAGGCGTGGCAAAAATCGAGACCACGTAGTGCCGAGTCGATATATCTCTGGAATGTCTGGGCGGCATTCCTGAGGCCGAAGGTCATTACTTTGAACTCGAAGAGTCCAAAGGGTGTAATGACTGCCGTTTTCGGGATATCTTCCGGTGCCACTGGGATCTGGTGGTAGGCCCTGGTGAGGTCCAGAGTGGTGAAAACCTTGCACCCTCGTAGTTTGTATGAGAAATCGTAGAGGTGTGCGATTGGGTATCTGTCGGGGACTGTTGCTGCGTTCAGCAGCCTGTAATCCCCGCATGGGCGCCACTCCCCGGAACGTTTTTTTACTAAGTGAAGCGGGCTTGCCCAAGGGCTGTCTGATGGTTGACAGATACCTTGCGTGATCATTTGGTCGAACTCGGCGCGTGCAGCGCGTAGTTTTTCGGGCGCCAGGCGGCGTGGGCGCTGGCTTACTGGGGCGCCTCGTGTTTCGATGTGGTGAAAGACGTTTGCCCTGTGTCGACGCTGGTTGGGGAGGGGGATTGTCGTACTGACGAATTCCTGTATCATGGCCTGGATTGAGTCTGTCGGTGGTGTGGACCTGGGTGTTGCCGCTGGGGATGCCGGCGGGGGCGTAGGAGGTACTGTAGGGTAATATTACGTATGCCGACGTACGACACCGGTTCCTAATAAACCCCAACGAGTGTTGCGCTGATATACGAGCACCAAAAATCCAATCACCAAGGAAAATGAAAGAACGAAACGCACTGGGTTGTTTTGGTGCAATTGCTTTTTTTATTGTAATCTTTCCGTTCAGTTAGACTAATATAATAGATTGTTGTAGACTTAATTGCGTAACATACAGTTGTTTTAAACTTTTATTATTAAAGTACTCGAATGTGATAATACTCCATAAAATGGGATTAACGTTCTTTATTTTTCACGATATATCACATGCGTACACGGAAAATCCAAGTTCTGTGGATGGAACTAATTCACTAAGTCTTTTAATAATTATTAATTGCTTTAACTTTTGACTTATTGTACGTTTAACATTTAATCCAAAGGAACTTAACTAATCGCGATCAGTTCTTTCTACAATCTAATTCGTACACCCGCACAACAATGGTATAGAGATTCGTTGATCAATCAACAACCGCACACTCTCTGGAGGATAATCTGACTGCCTGGGGCTCACCAAAGAAAAGGGGAAAGCCTCGAAGAAACTGAAAAAGAGGAGGAGTTACATGATTAACTCGGTGGTAGTTAATCGTGATTGGACCGAGTGAAATAGGCATACATTATGCATGTGTGCGTATGCCTCGCATACGATCGTTCGGCGACCGTGGATGGAGGCCAACATCGCTAATGCATTTTTCATGAATGTAAACACTAGCATCTGGGGTGCGAAAGACCCAAACCGAAGATTTGGTCATCCTAATGGAAGGCCATAAATCATCATTTCGGTTGCCGATGATTAAACATTGCAACGAACATAGGGTGCAGCCATTGCCAGATGTTGAAAGTAGACATTTTCTGGCTGCATCTTGTTCGTTGCTTGATTGCGGTCCCTGGACGTGGGGACCGATAATTGGAAACCAGCGATTGCTGGTAATTGGGGAAATGTTTGGTTTGCGTAAGCCGAAACCTTGTCGGCGGTAGCAAACCAATGGGAGCAAATAGCCGCATGCAATAAGTGCCAAGGGCAAACAAGTAAAACGAGTCAACAAGGAACTCCTTGTTGATGTTGTTTCCATAGCATAAGGCTATGGAAACAAGCTGCCCTGGCAGAATGTATGCCCAAAGATAGGATTTCAAATGCCACGGCAATGTGATGATTTTGCCGTGGACTTATGCTTTTTTTAGAAAATAATGTATGCCCGGGGGTGGATTTACGATGCCACGGCAAGGTGATAAGCTTTGCCGTGGATTTAATGTCTTTTAGGAATTAATGCCTGCCCGAGGGTGGGTTTTTGATGCCACGGCAAGGTGATAAGCTTTGCCGTGGACTTAATGTCTTTCAGGGGTGGTGTTGGAGAAAAAGGGGTTTGGAAGGAAAACCCGCACAGAATAGGTAAGCTGCCTAACGGATATTCAAAACAGGTATCCGATTGGGTAACCGTAATAATTCCGGCGATTTGGCTGGGGGTAAATGCCGTAGCAAGGTTACGCAACCTTGCTGAAGTTCGACCGAGAGGTAAGTCGTTCGCCTGGAAAAGTGGGGATCGAGCAATGCATGGCTCTTCGGGCCCTGAAAAGCCCCACATCACTCCCTCCCCAGTGACGTAGTCACGAAACAGGTAAGGCAGGTTAGGGGGTGGTTAGTTGGTTATGGGCGCGCGCCTGAGCGCGAGTACGGGGAGGTTGTGCCGGTGGTGTAGGAGTGGTATTTGAAGATGGAGATGATTCTGGAGCGGAAGCTTCCAGAAAACAGGGCTTAAGTCTTTCGACACTGACCGTGGATCGCTTGCCTCTAATGTCGATCTCGAAGACGCGGTCACTGATGCGGCGGAAGACTTTGAATGGTCCATCATAAGGTGGGTCGAGGGGTTTTTTGACCTTATCCACCCTGACAAAGACGTGCGTGCAGCTGTGCAGTTCAGGGTGGACGAAAAGTTTTTTGGAGCCGTGCCTGGTTACAGGGGTTGCCCTAACCTTACGTAGCAGGTCACGGAGATGTCCCAATTCACGCAGTTGGTCACGCGGTGCTTCGCCATTCAGGAAAAGTTCTCCTGGAAGAAGGGGGTTGGTACCGTAGGTAAGCTCTGCTGCCGAAGCACCCAGGTCCTCCTTAATGCTTGTCCTCAGGCCGAGGAGGACAGTTGGTAGGGCGTCAAACCATTGTGTGTCATTATGACACATGAGTGAGGCTTTTAGAGATCTGTGCCAGCGCTCTATCATCCCATTTGATTGCGGGTGGTAGGCGGTGGTACGACTTCTTTGGCAGCCGAGAAGATTTGTTAGCTGCCTAAAAATTGTCGCCTCAAATTGTGGACCTCGGTCCGAAGTTATGGTGGTTGGTACACCGAAGCGTGTGACCCAAGTTGAATAAAAGGCCTTGGCGACTGATTCGGCAGTAACTGCCCGGAGAGGTGTCGCCTCTGGCCATCGCGTGCAGCGATCCATCATAGTGAGGATATAAGAAAATCCTCTTGATGGAGTAAGCGGTCCCACTATGTCTATGTGGACATGGGCGAAGCGTGCCGTGGGAAGCTTGAATTGCGCTGGCTCCAGTACATTATGTCGCGCTACCTTGCAGCGCTGACACTGGAGACAAGCACGGGCCCAACCGGTGAGATCTTTGTTCATCCGGGGCCAAATGAATTTGCGACGGACAGCAGCGACTGTTGCTCGGCCGCTGGGGTGGGCAGGGTTGTGGTAAACCTGGAACACGCCCTTACGAAGTTTCTCGGGAATGTAAGGTCTAGCGGTTCCAGTGGAGACATCACACCAGATTTCGCCCAAGGGGTCGCGAAGGGTAATTTTCTTGAGCTCGAGTGCCGTATCGGCAGTTAGGAGGGACTTGAGCTGTTCGTCCTCCTCTTGAGCTAGGGCAAGGTCAGTGTTATTCAGGGCGGTACGCAAATGAATCGTATCGATTCGAGACAGGGCGTCCGCCGTGACATTCTGTTTACCGGAGATATGCCTGATCTCCGTAGAATATTGCCCAATGAGGTCTAATTGACGCTCTTGTCGGGGGGAGGCATTTCCCGACTTCTTCCGGAACGCATAGACCAATGGCTTGTGGTCTGTTAAGATGGAGAGTGAGCGACCTTCTATCATGTGACGGAAGTACTTAACAGCGCTGTAGATCGCGAGCAATTCACGGTCGTAGGCGCTGTAACGTCGCTCAGTGGGACTCAGCTTCCTTGAAAAGAAACCAAGTGGTTCCGGGCGGCCTTCAATGTCCTGTTCAAGGACGGCTCCGATTGCGGTGTCCGATGCATCGGATTGGATAGAAAGTGCCGCTCCCTCGAGAGGGTATCGGAGTAAGGTGGCATTTGCCAATTGTTCTTTGGACAGTTGGAATGCTCGATCTGAGACTTCTGTCCAATTAATGGGGCGCTTATCATTGCGCTTAGCTCCTTTCAAAAATTCATTTAAGGGAGCTTGAATCTGGGCGGCATTCTTCAGGGTCGGACGGTAGAAGTTCAGCATGCCCAAAAATCGACGAAGCTCGCTCACGTTAGTAGGCCGAGGATACTTCATGAGGGCCTCCACACGGTCTGGTAGTGGACGAATGCCCTGGTTGTCAACGACATAACCCAGATAGGTGATTTGCTCCTTGGCGTATTGACACTTATCTGGGTTGATGACAAGACCGAATTCACGGAGGCGCTCTAGGACCTGACGTAAGTGGCGCTTATGTTCGGCGTGGTCTTTGGAGGCGATGAGAATATCATCAAGATAAGCATGGCAGCAATTAAGACCACGTAAAGCCGTGTCGATATATCGCTGGAATGTCTGTGCGGCATTCCTGAGGCCGAAAGTCATCACTTTGAACTCGAAGAGTCCGAAAGGTGTAATGACTGCGGTCTTGGGGATGTCTTCTGGTGCCACCGGAATTTGATGGTATGCCCTGGTGAGATCCAGGGTAGTGAAGACATTGCACCCTCGTAACTTGTACGAAAAATCGTAGAGGTGTGCAATTGGGTATCTGTCCGGGACAGTTGCTGCGTTCAACAGCCTGTAATCGCCACATGGGCGCCACTCACCAGAACGTTTCTTCACTAAGTGGAGTGGGCTTGCCCAGGGACTGTCCGACGGTTGGCAGATACCTAGTTCGATCATATGCTCGAACTCCGCGCGCGCCGCACGTAATTTTTCCGGAGCCAGTCGACGTGGACGCTGGCTCACCGGGGGACCACGTGTTTCTATATGATGAAACACCGTGGCTTTATGTCGGCGTTGGTTAGGTAGAGGAATTGTTGTACTCACAAATTCCTGTACCATAACCTGGAATGGGTCTATGCACTCTGTGGCCCCTGAAGTTGCCGCTGGTGATGCCGTCATGGGCAAGGGGGGTGCGGTTGGAGCCACAAGTCTGTTATGGGTCGAATCGACCAACAGATTATGTGCACCTAATAGGTCGGAACCTATCAGGGGTTCATTTACGTCCGCAATGACGAAACGCCAAGTGATCGGACGACAGAGACCCAATTGAAGTGTCAGCTTTTTACGTCCGTACGTAAGTATCGGCGTATTATTTGCGGCTGACAATTTAAGTGCGGCTGGCACGCGGTTGCGCGGAGCAAACGATCGCGGGAGGACTGAAATATCGGCGCCGGTATCGACAGTAAAAGCGATATTCAGTTTTGAATCCCGGATGGTTAGGCGACTTATCGTATGGGTGCCGGCCGATTGCGCGAGGGTGTCGGTCGGAAAAATTAGTTTAAAGAGCGCCTTTGGTTGGTGGAAGGTTGCGTCCAACCACAAGGCGCTTTGCAATTGAATGCGCGATCACCATATCGCTGGTGATTGGCGCACCAAGGCAGAGTAACGGCATTATCGGGTATATTCTGCCTATTGGCATTGCCGTTACGGGGAGGTCGAGCCGGAGCTCGCTGGGAATTGGCCCGGTGAGGGCCGTTTTGGGTGGGATTGGCCCTCTGTGGGGCATTTTGAGGAATATAGGCCCTCTGAGGGGCATTTTGGGAGAAATTCTGCCGATTGAGAGGACGGCTCGGCATGGCTCGATTCTGGGCGCCTCGAGGATTGTTCCTCACCTCCGCGCGTAGTTGAGTTATCTCGCGGAGGAGTGAGGTTTGGAGCGCCCTAAGGTCAGCAGGAGTTAGTTGTGTGGGTGAACTTCTTTGGTTAAATGCATTGGGGCCTGCCTCTGGATTCCCCTGAGGGAAATTGGTTGAGGCAGGCCTTCTAAGAGGTAATTGGGTTAGAGGTGAATGGGGAGTTGGGACCAGTTGAGGGGCTGAGAAAGGCAGGCGAGGGTGCCGTGCAGGCTGGGCGACGTGTTGAGAAACCGCCGCTACCTGGTACGCAGGAGGCTCAGAATACTGTTCTGAGCTTTCCATAATTGCGTCCGCAATTTTGGATAAATAGCCCAAACTCTGATTGGGTTGGGCTATAAGTGCCGAACGGGCATGCAGGGGAAGACACCTCAAAAGGTGAGGCCTTATTAGGTCGTCCCCAATCCTGGTCCCCGCTATAGAGCGTAAATGGGTCAGGAAAAGAGATGGTCTCATCCCAGAAAGGTTGGTTACAGCGGCTAGACGTTGTTGCCGCACACTTCCAGGCTCGTCCAAAGCGTCGAGCAGAGCTTCACGCATGTTGCTATACGGATTGCGGCCGGCCGACCTTATAATGTGGGCAACATGCGGTCGCTGAGTGCGGTCAAGCACTTTCAACAGCTCGACTGCACGAAGTTGTTCGCCGTGCAAGGCTGAGGCCTGGAAGATGCGGTCTGCCACTGCAAACCAAAGGTCTGGGTCCTCCTCATCGAAGGGGGGAAGCCCTATATTAGCAGGACGAGTCCCATTCCCGAGGCTGGAAGCATCGTGGAATTCTTGGGACTCTGAAGGTCTTTGGATTTGTTGTGAGGTGCCGGCGCGAGATGTGGGCATGATAATGCCAGAATCCACCAATTGGCCGGCACTAGGGGTGTTAGAAGAGGTTGGGGGAGCGTTGGAAGGTTGGGGTCGGTTAACGACACTGGGGGCAACCGGTGGTGCCAGAGGGGTAGATTGCGCCGGCAAGTCTTGGTCAGCATTGACTTGCTCAGCGGGGAAATCGACGCTGGAGGCGTCGTGAAATTCAAGGGGCTCGGGTTGTTCCTGGGCCTTTCTGGCCGTGGTGTTCCTCGTGTTGACCATTATGGGTCGTGACGCGAAACTGAATTAAAAGGCGTAAGAGGACGCGCAGAAAGGTGAAGGAAAGACAATGAGTCAAAAGAAGTTACAGAGAGTTGAGCGAATCACAAGAGGTTATCGCAAGTTCTGTGAAGTTAGTCGGAAGTTGGGAAGAAGTTGCCCAAGGGTAGGGTGAGCTCAACAAGTCAAGAAATGTCGTGGAGGCCACTGCCTAGGATTAATCTCAACAGGAAATATTGTAAAATAGCTCCGTTTAGCTCCCGAATATAAATCAAAACCGAAGGTCAACAGAAAAAGGAAAAAATGCCTAACTACGAGGTGTCGGTCGGTGTGGTTGAATGGAATCTGAAGAGCGTTGTGCAGGGTCGGATAGAGTCGCAGATATTGTCGCGGGTTTTCTCTTGAATGGTTTATATTCTAATAATCAAGAAGTTCGAGCTTGTGCGTTAATGATGTGGTAAAACAAGGGAAAAAAATGAACTGAGTCTCTGGTTGCAAGTTTACTCTTATTCGTTTTTCGGAGCTCTGAAGGAGCTTACTAAATGTTCGCTAGTTGCTGTTGGATTTCTGTTATATTATTTAATACCCTGAAGGGGTTTACAATTGTTTATTATTTTTAATTACTTATTATAGGTGAGTGTTGTATTTTATTCTTAGTTTAGAATGATTTTCCATATTTCTCTTTAACGTATTGAACCCTATAAACCACTAGAATATAAACTGAAACATGTAATGCAAATATTTGATCTACAAATACGTTTGGTTTTTTTATAAATATTTTAATATTGTTTTGTATTTTTCTTTCATTCTATGCAGCTAACTGGAATTATTAATTTATGTTGTAATATTGCTTATGAAGATATTGTTAGGTCAAGTGCGATAGGAATATTTTTCGAGTTCTAAAATTTAAATTTATCTCTTAATACCCATGCAATAATAATTTAATGCTACTTAGCACTGAATAAATGATAGATAACGTAAGTTTCAAGATTGTGTCGAATTAATACTAGATGTGGAGATAATGAAATGGAGTTTAAATAAATTCTATAAATTTCGTTTTGTATTCACGACGTGTGTTTCCTTTTCTAACAAATTCTACTGCAGAAAATAGTTTTGCTAAAAGTTGAAAGCAATTACACATACATTTTTGATAGTGTTCCCAACCATAAATTTCTTAATATTTGTTATGAGTGATTATAATTGTTACTTTATAACTTATATTCTCTAGCAGCAGCTTTATGTAGTGTAATTAAACCCCACAAACGCAGTTCACTATGTATAAATATGAATATAATTTATTCTTTCTTATTTTATTATTGCGAGTTACAAGATATTTTTATATATTTCTTCGATAATTCTTTTCCTTTCGAATTCAATAAGATTTGCTGCGTTTGAAAACTTATTTTTTTACTTCAATGTATATTTCAGAAATCTTTATCACAGAATCTCAAAATTGAGATTGCAGTTGTACGAAAAGTTTAACTGTGAAAGTTTAAAAGTGCACATATTTAATTTACTAACTTTTTCAATAGATGTTTTTTAATTATAAATTTAATGAGTGTAAAGTAGGTGGTATGAACCTTTTTTTGCATTATATATATATATATATTTTTGTATTTTAATAACACCTTTTGGCTCAGCAAATATACATACGTTCGGATAATATTCAATACGTTGTGTTGGGGCTACTGCTCCTAGCCCATTGATGTCAACTTCAGGAGCGTTGGGATACGGGGTACCCTTTTTGCAGCTTACCGATGGGGTGGGGCTCTACTTGCCCTTTAAAAGTCTTATTTTGGTGTACACCAAGTCACAATGTAGCACTAATGTTCGTTCGACGATATGGAGGCGCGTGTTCGAGAGTCGCGGTCACCAATGTAGGGTGTGTATTATTACGTATGCCGACGTACGACACCGGTTCCTAATAAACCCCAACGAGTGTTGCGCTGATATACGAGCACCAAAAATCCAATCACCAAGGAAAATGAAAGAACGAAACGCACTGGGTTGTTTTGGTGCAATTGCTTTTTTTATTGTAATCTTTCCGTTCAGTTAGACTAATATAATAGATTGTTGTAGACTTAATTGCGTAACATACAGTTGTTTTAAACTTTTATTATTAAAGTACTCGAATGTCATAATACTCCATAAAATGGGATTAACGTTCTTTATTTTTCACGATATATCACATGCGTACACGGAAAATCCAAGTTCTGTGGATGGAACTAATTCACTAAGTCTTTTAATAATTATTAATTGCTTTAACTTTTGACTTATTGTACGTTTAACATTTAATCCAAAGGAACTTAACTAATCGCGATCAGTTCTTTCTACAATCTAATTCGTACACCCGCACAACAATGGTATAGAGATTCGTTGATCAATCAACAACCGCACACTCTCTGGAGGATAATCTGACTGCCTGGGGCTCACCAAAGAAAAGGGGAAAGCCTCGAAGAAACTGAAAAAGAGGAGGAGTTACATGATTAACTCGGTGGTAGTTAATCGTGATTGGACCGAGTGAAATAGGCATACATTATGCATGTGTGCGTATGCCTCGCATACGATCGTTCGGCGACCGTGGATGGAGGCCAACATCGCTAATGCATTTTTCATGAATGTAAACACTAGCATCTGGGGTGCGAAAGACCCAAACCGAAGATTTGGTCATCCTAATGGAAGGCCATAAATCATCATTTCGGTTGCCGATGATTAAACATTGCAACGAACATAGGGTGCAGCCATTGCCAGATGTTGAAAGTAAACATTTTCTGGCTGCATCTTGTTCGTTGCTTGATTGCGGTCCCTGGACGTGGGGACCGATAATTGGAAACCAGCGATTGCTGGTAATTAGGGAAATGTTTGGTTTGCGTAAGCCGAAACCTTGTCGGCGGTAGCAAACCAATGGGAGCAAATAGCCGCATGCAATAAGTGCCAAGGGCAAACAAGTAAAACGAGTCAACAAGGAACTCCTTGTTGATGTTGTTTCCATAGCATAAGGCTATGGAAACAAGCTGCCCTGGCAGAATGTATGCCTAAAGATAGGATTTCAAATGCCACGGCAATGTGATGATTTTGCCGTGGACTTATGCTTTTTTTAGAAAATAATGTATGCCCGGGGGTGGATTTACGATGCCACGGCAAGGTGATAAGCTTTGCCGTGGATTTAATGTCTTTTAGGAATTAATGCCTGCCCGAGGGTGGGTTTTTGATGCCACGGCAAGGTGATAAGCTTTGCCGTGGACTTAATGTCTTTCAGGGGTGGTGTTGGAGAAAAAGGGGGTTTGGAAAGAAAACCCCCCACAGAAAAGGTAAGCTGCCTAACGGATATTCAAAACAGGCATCCGATTGGGTAACCGTAATAATTCCGGCGATTTGGCTGGGGGTAAATGCCGTAGCAAGGTTACGCAACCTTGCTGAAGTTCGACCGAGAGGTAAGTCGTTCGCCTGGAAAAGTGGGGATCGAGCAATGCATGGCTCTTCGGGCCCTGAAAAGCCCCACATCACTCCCTCCCCAGTGACGTAGTCACGAAACAGGTAAGGCAGGTTAGGGGGTGGTTAGTTGGTTATGGGCGCGCGCCTGAGCGCGAGTACGGGGAGGTTGTGCCGGTGGTGTAGGAGTGGTATTTGAAGATGGAGATGATTCTGGAGCGGAAGCTTCCAGAAAACAGGGCTTAAGTCTTTCGACACTGACCGTGGATCGCTTGCCTCTAATGTCGATCTCGAAGACGCGGTCACTGATGCGGCGGAAGACTTTGAATGGTCCATCATAAGGTGGGTCGAGGGGTTTTTTGACCTTATCCACCCTGACAAAGACGTGCGTGCAGCTGTGCAGTTCAGGGTGGACGAAAAGTTTTTTGGAGCCGTGCCTGGTTACAGGGGTTGCCCTAACCTTACGTAGCAGGTCACGGAGATGTCCCAATTCACGCAGTTGGTCACGCGGTGCTTCGCCATTCAGGAAAAGTTCTCCTGGAAGAAGGGGGTTGGTACCGTAGGTAAGCTCTGCTGCCGAAGCACCCAGGTCCTCCTTAATGCTTGTCCTCAGGCCGAGGAGGACAGTTGGTAGGGCGTCAAACCATTGTGTGTCATTATGACACATGAGTGAGGCTTTTAGAGATCTGTGCCAGCGCTCTATCATCCCATTTGATTGCGGGTGGTAGGCGGTGGTACGACTTCTTTGGCAGCCGAGAAGATTTGTTAGCTGCCTAAAAATTGTCGCCTCAAATTGTGGACCTCGGTCCGAAGTTATGGTGGTTGGTACACCGAAGCGTGTGACCCAAGTTGAATAAAAGGCCTTGGCGACTGATTCGGCAGTAACTGCCCGGAGAGGTGTCGCCTCTGGCCATCGCGTGCAGCGATCCATCATAGTGAGGATATAAGAAAATCCTCTTGATGGAGTAAGCGGTCCCACTATGTCTATGTGGACATGGGCGAAGCGTGCCGTGGGAAGCTTGAATTGCGCTGGCTCCAGTACATTATGTCGCGCTACCTTGCAGCGCTGACACTGGAGACAAGCACGGGCCCAACCGGTGAGATCTTTGTTCATCCGGGGCCAAATGAATTTGCGACGGACAGCAGCGACTGTTGCTCGGCCGCTGGGGTGGGCTGGGTTGTGGTAAACCTGGAACACGCCCTTACGAAGTTTCTCGGGAATGTAAGGTCTAGCGGTTCCAGTGGAGACATCACACCAGATTTCGCCCAATGGGTCGCGAAGGGTAATTTTCTTAAGCTCTAGTGCAGTATCGGAAGTTAGGAGGGACTTGAGCTGGTCGTCCTGTGGGGGTAAAAGTATGATGCCAACGTATGGCACAGGATTCACTTAAAATCCCCCGACACTTGTTACTCCGAGAAGAATGTAAAATAAATGAAAACGCACGGGGGGTTCTTTTATAGATAATGTTTTGTTTTATTTCTTTATTTAATATTCTTTATCAATTCGCGTTTCAGTGTTTGGAAATTTATTGTAATGGGTAATCAATTATCAAAGGGAAAAAAAAAAAAACTATTCACTATGATCTTCGACGCGACGCGACCTTTTGCTATCGGTGATTGAATAGCGACTCAGGAGACATGTGCTCCGTTTGGGTGATGGTTAGCGACTTGTGCGGCAGCGTGACTGCACGCAGTGGTAATTGAGATGTGACTAGTATGAATTAGGGTTGAAATTCATATTTCTTTCTGTACACAGGCAACCAAAAGAGACCACGCCTCTGCTCTCTCAACCTCACGCCCGTCAAAGTATGAGTAACTTTTGTTAATAGGATAATTGACGGACACGAAGAATGAGAGAACAGAAAACATGATATGCTGTGATCTCGGGGTAGCTTTGGTTGTGTGTGTTGGTATCAGATGCAGCTACTGACACGACCTACTGACCCAGTGGTACGGCTATGGTGTAGTTAAAGCGCATTGAACCGTGGAAAGAAATACGAATGAGAGAGAACCCTAGCGGATGTTACTCCCCTGCAAAGAGAGATCGTTGATCCCAAGCGAATGGGTGATCTGAGGGAAAGTCGATAGGACGCCGCTGATGTTTGGGAAATAATTCGCGTGAGAACCAGACTCAATGACGCTGAAATTACCCCAGCTATTTTGCTATGTTGCAACAGCGTCGTTCTTTTAGACTTGTTGTTGCTAACCTATATTATGAGATTTCCGATGGGAAACTCATGGTTAGCAAGAATGGAGTTGCCGTATGACATTTATGTAGCTAAACTCAATTATGCATTATCTGCAAAGGATGATGAGTTTAGCTATACATCCGTTTGAAATGTTTTACAGGGGAATACATATAATGGAAATTCGTAAGTATAACGCACTGAAAGCGGTCGAAATTAGGTGGAATTGTGGGTTGTTTCTCATGTAGAATAGAGAAACCCCCCACAGTACTCCCCCGCCAGTGACGTAGTCACGAAATAATGGTAGGGCGGAAGGAGTAGAACGATTGAAGGAGCGCTAGGTGAAGTATCGGAAGGAGAGTCGTGTGTTTGGAGTATAGCTGGTTTGGATTAACCCAGTAGTTGCGGTGGTAGGGCTTGGCTCTGTCGTGTAGACGTGTTCCTGGGTCGTGGCTGGGCTTGGGTCTGTAATGGAAGTGGACCTGGTTGGTACCGCGTGTGTTGCCGACGGGGACAAAGGGATTGCGGTGCGGTCCACTGGCCTGTTGTTGTTTGCATAGACCAACAGGTATGACATCCAAGTAGGTCGTGACCCATCGGTAGCTCGCTCGCATCCGAAGTGACGAGGTTGCGTGTGCGGAATGGAGGAGCTTCACGTCCAGTATTAATTTTTCTCCGCAGCGACGGGGTGCCGTGTGCGGGATGGAGAAGAACAGAGTCTAGGGTCGGCATTTTTCGTCCATACGTCGGTATGGGGAGTTGTTTGCCGCCCTTGGTAGAAGTGCAGTTTTGTGGAGGCTGGCGTTGACGTACAGTCTTAGCCTTGCGCGTTTGTGTTGGAGTTGTAGACTTGTATGTCGTTACTCTTGTTGGTGGCCCTTTGCTATCGAATCCGTGCCATCCCCTTTTTACCCTGTCTTTGCATATGTTCTGTGTGTGACCTGTACGGCCACACAACTCGCAGCAACTGCGAATGCTATAGACTCGGGGGTTTGATGTTGCTGGGGTGTTGGAGGCAGATGGTTGGTGTGGTCCCGGGTGTGTTCTATTCTGGGAGTCCCTCTGCTGGCACGGAGATTTGTTCTGTGGTAGTGTGGTACATCGCGTACGACATTCTACAATGTCGTGGCCATACTGCCAGCAATCCCGGCAGAAAGGTGTGTTTCGCCTTTTCCGGCACTCGTCGTATAGGTGGCCTAATTTATGGCAAAAACTGCACGTGAGGCGTGCAGTCACCTGATATAAGTGACGAGCGCCGTGGTCCCTCGTGGTTTGATCCACAGGTGTGGTATTTTGAGGGGGCGAATGTCGAACTACCCGTTGGGTATGTGCGTTTCGATGGTCGCTTCGTACCTTCGCGAGGATTTGATTTAACTCCCGGCGGAGTGTGGCCTGCAACGCTTGAAGGTCGGATCTAGTGGCGGGCGCAGGGGAGCTATCTGACGAAGACTCGTTGGGCCCGCGGTTGTGGGTTCGCTGGTGGAGACAGGTTGTGCAGAAAGGAGCGTGCCTTCTGGAGGATGAGGAGGGTGGCTGAGAAGATGACGCTGCTGGAGCAGTCCTGGGTGCTGCAAAAGAAGGTGATGTGTGCCGTGGATGCCGTGTAGGCAGTGTGACGTGTTGACTATCCGCCGCGTCGTGATATGGAGGGAACTCAGACTGTAGGTCTACGGTTTCCATAATTGCGTCAGCCACCTTAGCTAGGTAGCCCAAACTCTGGTTAGGTTGGGCCGTTAATGCCGAGCGGGCATGTTGAGGTAAACTCCTCAGAAAATGTGGCCTAATTAGATCATCCGAGATCCTGGTCCCCGCTATAGAGCGTAAATGAGTCAGGAAAAGGGATGGTCTAATACCTGAAAAATTTGTCGCGTTCGCTAATCGCTGTAGTTTGATGCTGGTGGGTTGGTCCAAAGCGTTAAGGAGACTCTCCCGCATGTTGCTGTAGGGATCAGGGCCCGGTGACCTGATCGCCTGCGCAACATGCATTCGCTGTGTCCCATCCAGCACCCGCAACAATTCTACAGCACGATGTTCTTCATCGTAGATATTGGCGAACCGGAAAAAACGTTCGGCTGTGGCGAACCAAAACTGTGGGTACTCCTCGTCGAACGGAGGCAGCTTTACGTTTTGTGAAAAGGATGGAAAATCGACGCCGGAAGCGTCCTGAAAAGCCGGGGAATCAGCGCGAGCATGCGCCTGCTGAGCAGTACCGGCTCGTGTGGTGGGCATTGTGGTGCCGAAGTGAAAAGAGAAGCCGCGATTGCGAAGGTTGATTGTCGAGTAGTATCGACGAACGTAGAGAGAAGTCGCGTTGTGTCTGCGTGTGTAGGCAAGAAAGTCGCAAAGTAAGTGAAAGAGGTCGCAAGTGGACGCGTGGATTGAGAAAAGACTAGTGAGAGTCGCGTAAAGCTAATTGGAGTCGTTCAAAGTCCGGTGAAAACGTGAATATTGCCGTGTTGTACACTTATTATACCCGGAAGGGGCTTACAATTGTTAAGTTTTGGTACAACGGAACATGTAATGACCAACAATGCTTGAACTTTTGAGCTTAATTAACTATGACACTGTTTCTAAATTAGGATCTTAAAGCTAACATTTAATCAAATAATTTATACGATTTAAATTTAAATTTTATGTTTGGTGGCTCAGACGGAGCTCACCCAAAGAAGAAATAACTCTTGAAAAATAAATTAAAACGGAGAGAAAAAACCTGAGATCCAGCGCTGAGTTTTAAAGGTGGGCGGTATTTGGTTGGCGTCGCCGTTGTGCTTGCTGAAAAGATGGTGTCAGTCCGGGACTTCTGATGATGTTGCGGTAATGCTAAAGCTGCGTTGGGGCTCTACTTGCCCTTTCAGCGTCTTTTAATTTATTTTCCGTTTTAGTTTTTTGAAAATTTTAAAATTGTCTTTGATTTATGTTGAATTTTTTGTTTAATTTATCAGGTTTACTTTATTTTTGAAATTTTTGGATCACTGTCCTTTTGTTTTAGTTGAATGTTTTTGATTGATTTTTTGTTTGAATTTTGTTTAATTGTTTCTCTTTTTTGGACTTTTCTTTAGATTTTTCGTTTGTCCGAAGATTTTTTTAAAATTTTCTTTTAAAACTGTTCACTTTTATTTCGTGTTGAAGTTAAATTGTCTACTGAATTTATGTTTTGGCACTAGTTTTTTAAAATTTTAAATTTAAAAGTTTTGTCGCTGCACTCCGCTCGAAATTTTTGGCACTTTGATTTTTTTGTTGAAAAAATTTTATTGTCTTTTTTTACAATTATTTTCCACTTTATTTTTTGATTACTTTTGATTAATTTTGTTGAATTCATCAGAAGGTTTTTGTTAAATTCATTAAAATTTTATTGTTTTTTGATTTTTTGTTGAAAAATTTTTGTTTAAATTTGTTCACTATTTTTTTTAATTAACTTTTTAATGTTTTTGATTTTTTGTTGAAAGTTTTTGTTGAAGGTTGCGTGTTGTTTTTTTGTCGCGTCACCAATGTGGGGTTATGAAAATGTTCTGTTGCCAGCGTATGGCACAGGATTCACTTAAAATCCCCCGACACTTGTTACTCCGAGAAGAATGTAAAATAAATGAAAACGCACAGGGGGTTCTTTTATAGATAATGTTTTGTTTTATTTCTTTATTTAATATTCTTTATCAATTCGCGTTTCAGTGTTTGGAAATTTATTGTAATGGATAATCAATTATCAAAGGGAAAAAAAAAAAAACTATTCACTATGATCTTCGACGCGACGCGACCTTTTGCTATCGGTGATTGAATAGCGACTCAGGAGACATGTGCTCCGTTTGGGTGATGGTTAGCGACTTGTGCGGCAGCGTGACTGCACGCAGTGGTAATTGAGATGTGACTAGTATGAATTAGGGTTGAAATTCATATTTCTTTCTGTACACAGGCAACCAAAAGAGACCACGCCTCTGCTCTCTCAACCTCACGCCCGTCAAAGTATGAGTAACTTTTGTTAATAGGATAATTGACGGACACGAAGAATGAGAGAACAGAAAACATGATATGCTGTGATCTCGGGGTAGCTTTGGTTGTGTGTGTTGGTATCAGATGCAGCTACTGACACGACCTACTGACCCAGTGGTACGGCTATGGTGTAGTTAAAGCGCATTGAACCGTGGAAAGAAATACGAATGAGAGAGAACCCTAGCGGATGTTACTCCCCTGCAAAGAGAGATCGTTGATCCCAAGCGAATGGGTGATCTGAGGGAAAGTCGATAGGACGCCGCTGATGTTTGGGAAATAATTCGCGTGAGAACCAGACTCAATGACGCTGAAATTACCCCAGCTATTTTGCTATGTTGCAACAGCGTCGTTCTTTTAGACTTGTTGTTGCTAACCTATATTATGAGATTTCCGATGGGAAACTCATGGTTAGCAAGAATGGAGTTGCCGTATGACATTTATGTAGCTAAACTCAATTATGCATTATCTGCAAAGGATGATGAGTTTAGCTATACATCCGTTTGAAATGTTTTACAGGGGAATACATATAATGGAAATTCGTAAGTATGACGCACTGAAAGCGGTCGAAATTAGGTGGAATTGTGGGTTGTTTCTCATGTAGAATAGAGAAACCCCCCACAGTCCTCCTCTTGAGCTAGGGCAAGGTCAGTGTTATTCAAGGCGGTACGCAAATGAATCGTATCGATTCGAGAAAGGGCGTCCGCCGTGACATTCTGTTCACCAGAGATATGCCTTATCTCCGTACAATATTGCCCAATGAGGTCTAATTGACGCTCTTGTCGGGGGGAGGCATTTCCCGACTTCTTCCGGAACGCATAGACCAATGGCTTGTGGTCTGTTAAAATTGAGAGCGAACGTCCTTCTATCATATGACGGAAGTACTTAACAGCGCTGTAGATCGCGAGCAATTCACGGTCGTAGGCGCTGTAACGTCGCTCAGTGGGACTCAGCTTCCTTGAAAAGAAACCAAGTGGTTCCGGGCGGCCTTCAATGTCCTGTTCAAGGACAGCTCCGATTGCGGTATCCGATGCGTCGCATTGGATAGAAAGTGCCGCTCCCTCGAGAGGGTATCGGAGTAAGGTGGCATTTGCCAATTGTTCTTTGGACAGTTGGAATGCTCGATCTGAGACTTCTGTCCAATTAATGGGGCGCTTATCATTGCGCTTAGCTCCTTTTAAGAATTCATTGAGCGGAGCTTGAATCTGGGCAGCATTCTTCAGGGTCGGACGGTAGAAGTTCAGCATGCCCAAAAATCGACGAAGCTCACTCACGTTAGTAGGCCGGGGATACTTCATGAGGGCCTCCACACGGTCTGGTAGTGGGCGAATGCCCTGGTTGTCAACGACATAACCCAGATAGGTGATTTGCTCCTTGGCGTATTGACACTTATCTGGGTTGATGACAAGACCGAATTCACGGAGGCGCTCTAGGACCTGACGTAAGTGGCGTTTATGTTCGGCGTGGTCTTTCGAGGCGATGAGAATGTCATCAAGATAAGCATGGCAGCAATTAAGACCACGTAAAGCCGTGTCGATATAACGTTGGAATGTCTGTGCGGCATTCCTGAGGCCGAAAGTCATCACTTTGAACTCGAAGAGTCCGAAAGGTGTAATGACTGCGGTCTTGGGGATGTCTTCTGGTGCCACCGGAATTTGATGGTATGCCCTGGTGAGATCCAGGGTAGTGAAGACATTGCACCCTCGTAACTTGTACGAAAAATCGTAGAGGTGTGCAATTGGGTATCTGTCCGGGACAGTTGCTGCGTTCAACAGCCTGTAATCGCCACATGGGCGCCACTCACCAGAACGTTTCTTCACTAAGTGGAGTGGGCTTGCCCAGGGACTGTCCGACGGTTGGCAGATACCTAATTCGATCATATGCTCGAACTCCGCGCGCGCCGCACGTAATTTTTCCGGAGCCAGTCGACGTGGACGCTGGCTCACCGGGGGACCACGTGTTTCTATATGATGAAACACCGTGGCTTTATGTCGGCGTTGGTTAGGTAGAGGAATCGTCGTACTAACAAATTCTTGTACCATAACCTGGAATGGGTCTATGCACTCTGTGGCCCCTGAAGTTGCCGCTGGAGATGCCGTCATGGGCAAGGGGGGTGCGGTTGGAGCCACAAGTCTGTTATGGGTCGAATCGACCAACAGATTATGTGCACCTAATAGGTCGGAACCTATCAGGGGTTCATTTACGTCCGCAATGACGAAACGCCAAGTGATCGGACGACAAAGACCCAATTGGAGTGTCAGCTTTTTACGTCCGTACGTAAGTATCGGCGTATTATTTGCAGCTGACAATTTAAGTGCGGCTGGCACGCGGTTGCGCGGAGCAAACGATCGCGGGAGGACTGAAATATCGGCGCCGGTATCGACAGTAAAAGCGATATTCAGTTTCGAATCCCGGATGATTAGGCGACTTATCGTATGGGTGCCGGCCGATTGCGCGAGGGTGTCGGTCGGCAAAATTAGTTTAAAGAGCGCCTTTGGTTGGTGGAAGGTTGCGTCCAACCACAAGGCGCCTTGCAGTTAAATGCGCGATCACCATATCGTTGGTGATTGGCGCACCACGGCAGAGTAACGGCATTATCGGGTATATTCTGCCTATTGGCATTGCCGTTACGGGGAGGTCGAGCCGGAGCTCGCTGGGAATTGGCCCGGTGAGGGCCATTTTGGGTGGGATTGGCCCTCTGTGGGGCATTTTGAGGGATATAGGCCCTCTGAGGGGCATTTTGGGAGAAATTTTGCCGATTAATAGGACGGCTCGGCATGGCTCGATTCTGGGCGCTTCGAGGATTGTTCCTCACCTCCGCGCGCAATTGAGTTATCTCGCGGAGGAGTGAGGTTTGGAACGCCCGAAGGTCAGCAGGGGTTAATTGTGTGGGCGAATTTCTTTGATTAACGTTGGGGCCTGCCTCTGGATTCCCCTGAGGGAAATTGGTTGAGACGGGCCTTCTATGAGGCAATTGAGCTTGAGGAGAATGGGGAGTTGGGACCAATTGATGGGCTGAGAAAGGCAGACGAGGGTGCCGTGCAGGCCGGGCGGCGTGTTGAGAAACCGCCGCTACTTGGTACGCAGGAGGCTCAGAATACTGATCTGAGCTTTCCATAATTGCGTCCGCAATTTTGGATAAATAGCCCAAACTCTGATTGGGTTGGGCTATAAGTGCCGAACGGGCATGTTGGGGAAGACACCTCAAAAAGTGAGGCCTTATTAGGTCGTCCCCAATCCTGGTCCCCGCTATAGAGCGTAAATGGGTCAGGAAAAGAGATGGTCTCATCCCAGAAAGGTTGGTTACAGCGGCTAAACGTTGTTGCCGCACACTTCCAGGCTCGTCCAAAGCGTCGAGCAGAGCCTCACGCATGTTGCTATACGGGTTGCGGCCGGCCGACCTTATTATGTGTGCAACATGCGGTCGCTGAGTGCGGTCAAGCACTTTCAACAGCTCGACTGCACGAAGTTGTTCGTCGTGCAAGGCTGAGGCCTGGAAGATGCGGTCTGCCACTGCAAACCAAAGGTCTGGGTCCTCCTCATCGAAGGGGGGAAGCCCTATATTAGCAGGACGAGTCCCATTCCCGAGGCTGGAAGCATCGTGAAATTCTTGGGACTCTGGTTGCCTATGGGCTTGTTTGGAAGTACCGGCACTAGTTGTGGGCATTAAAATGCCGGAATTTACCAAAGGGCCGGTACCAGGGGCGTTAGGAGCTGTCGGGGGTGTGTCTGTGTAAGTAGCCTGGGGTCGGTTCACGACGCTGGGGGCAACCGGTGGTGCCAGAGGAGTAGATTGTGCCGGCAAGTCTTGGTCAGCATTGACTTGCTCAGCAGGGAAATCGACGCTGGAGGCGTCGTGAAATTCAAGGGACTCGGGTTGATCCTGGGCCTTTCTGGCCGTGGTGTTTCTCGTGATGAGCATTATAGGTTGTAACGTGAAACGGGAGTTAATGGAGTAAGAGGACGCGAAGAAAGGTGAAGGGAGGCTGTGGAGAGGAGAAGTATTGTGCCAGACACGGGCACACGGTTCACTTCACTCCCCATCCTCACCGAGACAAAGTCCACCAGTTAACAAATCGTAAAATTGTCACTAAGTAAACTGTTCGCACCGGATATGATTAAAACACAGTCGCGGGAGTGAAAATAAAACACTATGTTTATCCAAGGTAGTGAATAATCTCTTATTTGATGTAATTTATTTAATAAAAACAGTTATTTAATAATTTTACGTCGTCTATGGACCTACACTGTTTCGGTATTTAACTTTTTCTGACAAATCGGCATAACACTTATATAATGAAACGTGACTACAAACACGACTCCGGGGTACATACGAGGGTGAATATTTACGCGTCCCCGCTGGTGGCGGAGAGCGGGAGTGAACCAACCGTCGTGAACGGTGGTTGAAATAGGACTCAAACGATATCCTCTCCAATAAGGATATCGTTTTTTTACCTACCACCAGGGAAACGTAAAGTCTCTCATGGTGGTATAGGTGGGATCGTTGAGATCAATGCTGTTCACACGTGCAGAGGAACAGCGAAACAGGCAAGGACAAAAGAAAAGGCGACCAAATGGTTCGCTCTTTAATGAGGGTCATGTTTATACGATGCCTCGTCGCTATTTTCGACGTTAGGAGAAAAAGGTGCTAAAAGCAAATTGGATGTTTATGGCATCTCTGGCTGCAATAGAAACCGGGTTCATATTTGCATTAGGAAATGCTGGAGAATTTGGTTTCAGCGTCTATTGCGCTAATTATATGCAGCTGCTTGGGTTGTTTGTTGGTAAGACAAACAAAAAAGGTTGCCAGGCAATGTATATGAAAAGGTATATGGCGCGGCTAGGAAAATAGACGGCGCGATATTTATGGTATTTGTCTGGTACCGAATTGGTTCAGAATACCAAATAAGCAAACAAAGAAATCTTATGAAAAATTGTATGCGAAGGGATGCATGAAGGTAAGTTTTCTTTATAGGGAATTTAGGGTTATAATAATTGGGTCTGTTTGATGCGTGAAGCATCTAAGATGCTAATGCGAATTGCATTAGCGAAAGCTGGTGCAGACCCGGGTTATGGTTATGGGGGTTTTTTCAGGAAGGCGAGCCGTGGGATCTGGCGGAATCGCCACAAGGCCAATGGGTCAAAAGAGGACGCGAGGAGTTGGGGAAAAGTCGCCAAAGGATGCTGCGAATTAAGAGAGTCGAGTGTCACCTAAGGGAGTCGCTGAGAGTTCAAATTGGGCGAGTGAAATCGCCAATAAAAGAGATAGAACTGTATTGTTATACAGCTTAATTCGAAAATAATTAATCTTCAGTCTAAATTATTGAAGGCGGAAAAAGAAACTTATTACGCGGACGTGTGTGTGTGTAAAAGTGTTGAGGAGCGTTGACGTGAAGTTGTGTGTACTGCCGAAACGGAATTGTATGTTATTCAGTACCCTGAGGGGTTTACACGTTTATTAAAGTGTTAAATTACTAGGTAGCCAGTACACTAATCAGCTTTAATTTGCCTCAAGCTTCTTTGTTTTTTTTTTTTGTTCTGGAACTATAAGTGTATACAGGTGTAATTTATTTCGGTTTACATTACTATTTAATCCGTTTGATTTGAAATTTGTCGCTAATCGGTAATTACTTTAACTCGTGAATGCGGAATTTCAAAAGTTCTATAGAATGTCGTTTGCCTTTATAGTAGGTTGTGTATTTGTGTGTGTAAGTCTCGCTGATTCAAAAGTCGAACTATTTATACTTATATATATATTTAAATACAATTTGGCACATTCACTTGAAAGATCCAGCGTTTACTTTATTACTACTTTTCACTTATATAATTTAACGTAAAAGAAGAGAAAAAAAAAAAAAAAAAAAAAAAGAAAAGAAATGCGCTTAAATTACAGCGCAACTCGACAGAATTTATGTGACTTGTGCTATATTTTGTAAAAATTATGTTTTAATATGGTTATTAAAAAGGAAATAAAAATATTTTATTATTGATTACTTTTTCACCTTAACATTGAATTATGCTGATTGAACTTTACTTTTATCGGGTCAAACTGTTGAACTAAATTTTGATTCGTTTGAAGCTATAATTTTAATTTCGATTTCGCTCGGAAGGAGCGTACAAAATTACTCTTAATATTGTAAGAAAACAGGGAAACAGTAAAACAATTACGAATTTATCCTGGTAATCGGCTGGCTTAATTGTGTATTCAAATTCTTTATTTTCTATTGTTTTATAACAGCTAAGAGAACTTATTGGGTAAGGCTTTTGCTAATAATTACAACATGTGCCCTTGATAATTTCTGTTACAGGGTTTCTGTCACTTTTAACTTGTTCAGTGGTTTGGGAATTAATTATGTGAACATATATTTGAGCATTTAAAAGGGAAAATACGGACACTTTAAAACAATGTAATTGTAAATGCGAATTTAATTTGGTTAGATTTAGATTACCAGGCACTGAAGGTTACTATATATATGGTTGTATGAATGATACATAAACTTAATTTAGTTTTTGCAAAACAGTGTAACAAATCACTGTCAATTTTAATTTAATTAGGTACGCACTTAATTTGAACACAGTTACACACTTAAGTAAATGATCGGTTGAAAGGACTTACTCGATGGAAGGGTTCCTGTTGGTGAGGTCTGCAGGTCCTGTTCTGTGCTGAGTTGTCCAAGGGTCCTGGTGACAAATGAGGCTGAGGCTGGTGTATGTTCTCGGGTGTTAAAGATGGGGTGGGGCTCTACTTGCCCTTTAAAAGTCTTTTTATTTTCGAGCACTTCGATGTTTTTGTTGTCACGCGTACTGTCTTATGGATTTTATTTTGGGAATGCACCGGGAGAGTCACAATATTTTATTATCGCGGCAAACCAAAAGTTGTGAGTTGGGAGCGTATTCAACAAGATTGCGTGTTCGCACTAGGTGTCACCAATGTGGTGTAGTTGTGCTAGGCACCAAGCACGGGTGCGGATTCAGCCAACACCAACTTATAGTTCTCCAAAAAATTGAAAAAAAACCGCACAAAGTTCTTCATAAGAGGAAAATAAAAACACACGTGTTGTAGTTTCGTTGAATGTTCTCTTATTATATGGTGATGGTAATTAATTTTTACAATGTTTCTTTTGTTATTATAAAAGCAAAATATAATAGGCGCACTAAAAGACGAAAGGCCACTGAATGGTTTTAATTGAATGATCACATTAAAAGTAAATTAAGCGACGAAGCAAGATTAGAAATCACAGAAAAACTAATGATTAAACTGCCGACGGAATAACATATCACGACTCACCACACACCGTGGTCGACTCCCAGGAAAAGGCTGACTGATTGGTGCTCACCAAAGAAAAGAGGAAAACCTCAAAGAACTGCAAAAGGAGGAGGGGCTACACGATTAACTCGGGGGAGTTAATCGTGATTGGACCGGGTGAAATAGGCATACATTATGCATGTGTGCGTATGCCTTGCATACGATCGTCCGGCGACCGTGGATGGAGGCCAACATCGCTAATGCATTTTCCATGAATGTAAACACTAACATCTGGGGTGCGAAAGACCCAAACCGAAGATTTGGTCATCCTAATGGGAGGCCATAAATCAACATTTCGGTTGACGATGTTTAAATATTGCAACGAATATAGGGTGCAGCCATTGCCAGATGTTGAAAGTAAACATTTTCTGGCTGCATCCTGTTCGTTGCTTGATTGCGGTCCCTGAACGTGGGGACCGATAATAGGAAACCAGCGATTGCTGGTAATTAGGGAAATGTTTGGTTTGCGTCAGCCGAAACCTTGTCGGCGGTAGCAAACCAATGGGACCAAATAGCCGCATGCAAGAAGTGCCAAGGGCAAACAAATAAAACGAGTCAACAAGGAACTCCTTGTTGATGTTGTTTCCATAGCATAAGGCTATGGAAACAAGCTGCCCTGGGCAGAATGTATGCCTAAAGATAGGATTTCAAATGCCACGGCAATGTGATGATTTTGCCGTGGGCTTATGCTTTTTTTAGGAAATAATGTACGCCTCGGGGGTGAATTTTCGATGCCACGGCAAGGTGATAAGCTTTGCCGTGGACTTAATGTTTTTTAGGGGTGGTGTTGGAGAAAAAGGGGTTTGGAAGGAAAACCCCCACAGAATAGGTAAGCTGCCTAACGGATATTCAAAACAGGTATCCGATTGGGTAACCGTAATAATTCCGGCGATTTGGCTGGGGGTAAATGCCGTAGCAAGGTTACGCAACCTTGCTGAATTTCGACCGAGAGGTAAGTCGTTCGCCTGGAATAGTGGGGATCGAGCGATGCATGGCTCTTCGGGCCCTGAAAAGCCCCACACTCCTGCTTGGGCAGTGGTACTGTCGAGTGTCTATACTCTTCCAGTAGAGCCGGAATTTCATCGCATGTGGTGTCGGCCTCGTGTGGCGTCCGTGGGGCTTCCCCAGACGGATGGCTTAGTGACCGTTGCTCCACCAATCTATTGTTCGCGGTGTCGACTAGCAAGTTGTGGCGCGATAGTAAGTCCGACCCTATTAATGGTTCGGAGACATCGGCCACAATGAAGTGCCAACCTATGGGGTGCCGCCAACCTAGATCCAGTCGTAGGTACTTACGTCCGTAAGTAGCTATGGATGTCTTGTTCGCTGCTAGTAATTGGAGTCTGCTAGGCGTTTTATTTTGCGAAGCGTATGACTTAGGTAAGACTGATATGTCGGCGCCAGTGTCGACCGTAAAACTTATATCCAATCTCGGGTCTTTGATTGTTAAGCGGCTTACTTGGAGTGTGCCGACCGTCTGCGCTGGAATAGCGGTCGGCCGTCCTAGTTTAAATCCGCTTTTGTTGCTGGTTTTACGGGCTTCCACCCGCAGGGTTGTGTGCATTTGCGGGCCTTTGCCCCAAACCGCCGATGGTATGAACACCAGGCGGGTGTTAGTGCCCTTTGAGGGTTCGCCGTCAGCTGTGGTGTGGGTCTACCGCGCATGCTATTGGCACCTCTCGGGGGTTCGCGTTGACCTGCTGTGGTCGGGGTTTGGGTCTGGGTCTGGGGCCTCTGATATGTCGGGCGGTTTTGGGCCGCGCGCGCAAAGTCTCGCAATTCGGCTCGTAATTGGGCAATCTCGCGTTGTAAACCTAACTCGTAACGCGAGGATCCCGGTTGCCGGAAATGGGATTGCCTTGAGTCTCGAGTATGCGCCAGAGCTTGCGCCGAGTCTGTGGCGATTGGTTGTGACGTGTTGGTGCCCTCACTTGAGCGTGGGGTGTTATGGTGCGAAGAGTAGTATCGCGAAGACGATTCATCCTGTCGATTAATGGTCGCTACCTGAAAGGCGGGGAACTCCTCTCGTTGGTCAGCGCTTTCTACGATTGTATTTGCAATCTTTGCCAGCCAACTCAGGCTTTGATTAGGCTGAGCGATTACGGTAGGACGCGCTTGTTGCGGAAGACCCCTAATGAAGTGGGGTCTGATGGCATCATCAGAGATCCCCTTCCCCGCTATAGACCGCAAATGTGTGAGAAAATGTGATGGCTTCATCCCGGTGAAATTGGTCTCGTTGAACAAGCGTTGGTGCCTCTTGGCAATAGATTCCTCGAGCGCGTTGAGGAGCGTTTCCCTCATATCCGTATAAGGGCTGTTACCAGGAGTTCTTATAATGTGTGCCACATGTGTACGCTGGTTTCGGTTTAACACTCTCATAACCTCCAGCGCCCGTGGTCTCTCTTCGATCACGCCTGCTGCCTCAAATATTAGGTCCGCCATGGTGAACCAGAGTTCCGATTCCTCCTCATCGAACGGAGGCAAGCGCAAGTCGCGCGAGGCCACATGTGGTGACTGCTCTGTTGGAGTCGCACTAGCGGATACCGGGGTTTCCGATCTGTGAGGGCGTGTGTCGCGGGCTTTCTCATGTCGCGAGTCCGTGGGCTGTTCTACGCTGAGCGCGTCCACGAAGGCCGGAGAATCCGGGCGCGGCACTTCTAGTTCCCGCTGTAGCTCCGCCCGTGGCACCATCTGTGGTTCGGTATGCGACTCCCGCAGTGATTCGGTTTGGGGCTCCTGTTGCGCCTTCTTTGACCTCGTAAACTGGGCCATTTTCTACAAAAGGTGATGGGGCCGTTCCTTGAAACGCCAGAACCACGAGAAATGTAGGAAAAGTTGGTGGGGAATGGAACTATAACTCTGCCCCGTGGCGACAAGCTAGTCGCTTGCAGTTGTTTCGATGGGCACGAGTGAACAATGTGTACGTGAGGATTGGTTACTTTACTGTGTATGGTTTTCCGGTGTAACATCCGTATCGGTTCCGATTTTTCGATGCCCGGAAGGGGCCTACTACGCGAATTTGTTGCTGTGCTCGTTTGTACCATTCAATTATAAAAGGAAATTTTAAACTACTCTTTAAAAATAAAATGACAGAGAAAGAAAAATATTGTGTTTTAGCTGGCTCTGAAGGGGCTCAGCGTATATATAGTTAAAAAGAAGAAAAAAAAAAAAAATTGCGTCACCTGGAGTCCAACGTTGAGGTTTTGGTTTCGTCAGGTGTCGTTACTCGCGCTGTGTTGAGGATAGCGCCGCGATCTGACTCCACTTGTGTGCTCCCTGGGCAGGATTGTCCTTCCGCACGTTGTCTCGGTCACTAAATTAGGATATATTGAGGACTGTGCGGCAGGGTTGCGTGTTCTTCTTCACTTGGTAGGTCACCAATTGTGGTATCGCTACCTTGGCTCTTCTATTATGAGGGGTTTTGCCCCCGTCTCGATAGAGTGTCCGTCCGACACTGGTTCACCGAGACGTCCTTACTGCATGCCCGCTCGACGAGCTTCGATGGTGAAAGCAAACCACTGGTGATTCCTTAAGTCTATTTTTATTCTTTTAACTAAAACTTATTTAATCGGTACAAATGATAGTTATTGAACTTAAAGTAACAGTATATATTCTTATGAATGTAATGTACACAGTATATTTAATGAATTTACTTATACAGTATTTAAAGTGTTATATGTAATAACATTTCACGAATTAAACTTACACTGGTATTTAAGGTATTATATATAATAGTATATATGATTTAAATGTACAGTATTTCATGAATTAACTTACACTGGTATTTAAAGTATTAAATATAATAGCACTTAATGAATTAAACTTACACTGGTATTTAAGGTATTATATATAATAGTATATAGGATTTAAATGTACAGTATTTCATGAATTAACTTACACTGGTATTTAAAGTATTAAATATAATAGTATATATGATTTAAATGCACTGTATTTCATGAATTAACTTACACTGGTATTTAAAGTATTAAATATAAAAGTATATATGATTTAAATGTACTGTATTTCATGAATTAACTTACACTGGTATTTAAAGTATTAAATATAATAGTATATATGATTTAAATGTACAGTATTTCATGAATTAACTTACACTGGTATTTAAAGTATTAAATATAATAGTATATATGATTTAAATGTACAGTATTTCATGAATTAACTTACACTGGTATTTAAAGTATTATATGTAATAACATTCCAAGGATTAAATTTACACAGTAAACTTACACAGCATTCCAATTATTATATGTAATAATATTTAGTGTCTTAATCTGGTATTTAATACATTATATGTGCACTGTTTTAAAGGTATTCAATGTCACCATATTCACTGCATTTACTGCTTGTGGTGTAAACTGTATTAAAGGTATTTACGTTACCGACACAGTGCATTTACCGATGGTGGAGCAAACATATTCACTGCATTTACTGATTGTGGCGTAAACTGCATTAAACGTATTTAATGTCACCGAACGCAGTGCATTTACTGATGGCGGAGCAAACTGTATTAAACGTATTTAATGTCACCGAACTCAGTGCATTTACTGATGGCGGAGCAAACTGTATTAAACGTATTTAATGTTACCGAACTCAGTGCATTTACTGATGGCGGAGCAAACTGTATTAAACGTATTTAATGTTACCGAACTCAGTGCATTTACTGATGGCGGAGCAAACTGTATTAAACGTATTTAATGTTACCGAACTCAGTGCATTTACTGATGGCGGAGCAAACTGTATTAAACGTATTTAATGTCACCGAACTCAGTGCATTTACTGATGGCGGAGCAAACTGTATTAAACGTATTTAATGTTACCGAACTCAGTGCATTTACTGATGGCGGAGCAAACTGTATTAAACGTATTTAATGTTACCGAACTCAGTGCATTTACTGATGGCGGAGCAAACTGTATTAAACGTATTTAATGTCACCGAACTCAGTGCATTTACTGATGGCGGAGCAAACTGTATTAAACGTATTTAATGTTACCGAACTCAGTGCATTTACTGATGGCGGAGCAAACTGTATTAAACGTATTTAATGTTACCGAACTCAGTGCATTTACTGATGGCGGAGCAAACTGTATTAAACGTATTTAATGTTACCGAACTCAGTGCATTTACTGATGGCGGAGCAAACTGTATTAAACGTATTTAATGTTACCGAACTCAGTGCATTTACTGATGGCGGAGCGAACTGTATTAAACGTATTTAATGTTACCGAACTCAGTGCATTTACTGATGGCGGAGCAAACTGTATTAAACGTATTTAATGTTACCGAACGCAGTGCATTTACTCGTTCACTCTCTGTGTCCGAAACGATACTCTTCTGCACTCGAGGCGACAGGATACCAAAAACCTATCTATCGCCTCGATGAACATATTTGGTCATTTTTTCTACTTACTTGGTTCCCTATCCTCTAAGGGTTGAACACACAGCATGATCCCTCGTTAGTGATCATCGCTTGTGTCGCCCAGCATGCGGACCATATACATTGAGTAAACATAATAACAACACATTCGCAGCTGGGGCGAGTTGTTCTGGAAAGGTTATTGTATTTGCATGATCAGCGCCTACATTGTAGCATGATTGCCGATCGTGCGCATGGTGGCCGTTGGCATTGACAAAGTCGCGCCGGCGTGCGTGTATTTACGCTGGTAAGTTCTATATTGCCTGTGTGTGACATTTCGGGTACGTATCAAGAGAAAATATAAACATTTCTCGTTGCATAGTCGCCGTTTCTTTTGACCAATTTCTTGATAGGGGATAATGCAATGTTGGTTGCTAGATGTGCGACCAATTTGTACTTCCTATGGCGTGCTTGGGTTTGGCAATATTTGAACAGCGCAGTTAAATATTGCAGCTGGTGGTTGGTCGTATGGGCAGGTAGGTCGTACCTTTCAGGTTTTATTATGCCCATGTTGTACTCTTATATATGTTTTTTAAGCGTTTCTATTTAGGGGGGATGCCTGTTATTGCTGATACACTTTATGTATCAGCAGACATCGCGGTTATTCAATATGCTAGTGCAGGTAAGTACACGATTTCTTGGCGCCGAAGGCTTATAAACGAGGTTTTACCTGGTGGTAGGCTAGCAGGTGAGTAGTGGGGTTCGCAAGGGCCGCCACAGGTGTACTGGTGTTCTTGCGTGGATGATGTGTCGGTTATACACGCCTTTTGCTTGTTGAGAGATAAAGATAGATTCATTATCCGTCATGATATGTTGTTGACCGTGGTAGATAAATATTTGGGATAGTTATTCGTCTAGTACAATATGAGTATTGATTTTATTTGGAATATATCGTAAGTGGAGGTATTTGGAATACCGGTCTATCGTACTGATATAAATATCGTTATCCATATGGAAAATGTCCATTTGGAGATATTGAGAGCACTTGCTCGATATAGGTGTTTTTCCCAGTGGTTGGTGGTTGGGTTTCCGATCGTATTTTGTAGCATGGCAAATTTTGCATGTTACGGCGTATCTTTTGCAATCTTTTGTTATATCTGGCCAATAACTTGTTTCCTTTATTTCTTGTGAGTTATTCTTGTAATTCATATGTGCTCTGGTGTGTATGTGTTCTACCATTCTTAGTTGAATTTCTCTATCAGTGATGTCTTCGAGGAGTTTGTCGACTGTGTTAATCTTGTAATTGATGGATTTTTCTTTGATCTTATTTTTATGTGTTGGTAATAGTTCTCTGTTTGTTTTGATGGCGTTAATTTTGTCAGGATTAAGTGTTTTCTTGAGGGATTCTATCAAACCTTCTTCTTTCGTGAAGCGTATATGATGTCGAAAGTTTTTAAATGAGTTCGTAGATTCTGTACTGTCTGTGTCCGATTCTTCGAGTATTATCTGGTTTTTGTAGAAGCGTAAAGCCTTTCCTGTCCTTTTAAAAAAGTCGTTAGTAAGTGAGTTATGGGGTATTTTGTATATTTGGTCTTGACAGTGTGTCGGTCCGACACGGGTTCCTCAAGACGTCCCCACTCTGCACCGCGACCGCCCGTAGATCGTGCACCGATGTCTTAGATGGATGAGAAACAATTTGACTCCTCTTGGTGGTGAAAATGAACTTTAAGACTAAAGTACAAAGGAAAATATTTATTTTGGTGAAACTTAACCTAGGTTAACAAATGTCCTTAATTCTTATGTAAAAACTTATTTCAATTGTACAGTATTTTATTATTACACAAAACTTATTTGTACGGTATTTATTGATTACCGAGCAAACTTATTCTTTTACAAAAACTTATTTTAAGCTGTGCAGAATTTATTATTTCACAAAAAACTTATTTTAAGTTGTACAGTATTTATTATTACACAAAGCAAATTTATTATTTCACAAAGACTTATTTTAAGTTGTACACAAAAACTTATTTTAAGCTGTACGGTATCTATTGATTACAAAGCAAATTTATTATTTCACAAAAACTTATTTTAAGTTGTACAGTATTTATTATTACACAAAACTTAGTTTAAGTCGTACAGAATTTATTATTTCACAAAAACTTATTTTAAGTTGTGCAGAATTTATTATTTCACAAAAACTTATTTTAAGTTGTACACAAAAACTTATTCTAAGTTGTACTGTATCTATTGATTACAAAGCAAATTTATTATTTCACAAAAACTTATTTTAAGCTGTGCAGAATTTATTATTTCACAAAAAACTTATTTTAAGTTGTACAGTATTTTGTTATTACACTACGCAAAAGTCGGTATAACCGTGGACACTGTTGTAACTTCGTTTCGTATTATTTATACACCGCGCAAAAAGTCGGAATAACCGTGGTATTTAGTCAATTTTATTACTCCGTTTGGAAGTAGAAATTTCCACGGACACGGTCGTAACTTTGTTTCTTATTATTTATTTATACACCGCGCAAAAAGTCGGGTTGCCACCACAGGATCTGAACTACAAGTGACTTAGTTCATCGAAGCGACAGAATACCACGTACTCAATCATCGCTTCGATGCCCATATTTGGTCATTTTCTTTTCGAGTTTGCTGCACCGAAGAAGGGTTGTAACACACATCATGATCCCTTATGATGTTCATGTTGTGTCGCCCAGCATGCGAACCATGGTCATCGTGTATACGTGAAAATAACACATTCGCAGCTGGGGACGAGTTGTTTTGAACCTGGTGATTGTATTTGCACGATCAGTGCCTACATTGTAGCATGCTTGCCGATCGTGCGCATGTTGGCTGTCAGATGCGAGTTTCCTTGTGTGTGGCCCGAGTTAGCGGCCGATGTAGGCATTTCGTGTATGAATCAAGAGAAATATAAACATCTCTTGTTGCATTGTCGCCGCATCTTATGACCAATTTCTTGGTAGGAAATAATGCAATGTTGGTTGCTAGATGTGCGACCAATTTGCACTTCCTATGGCTATGCTTGGGTTTGGTAATGTTTTAAACAGCGCAGTTAAATATTGCAGCTGGTGGTTGGTCGTATGGGCAGGTAGGTCATACTTTTCAGGTTTTAAAATGCCCATGTTATACTCTTATTATATTTTAAGCGTTTCTATTTTGTGGAATGCCTGTTATTGCTGATACACTTTTCGTATCAGCAGACATTGCGGTTATTCGAAATGCTAATGCAGGTAAGTACACGATTTATTGGCGCCGAAGGCTTATAAAAGAGGGTTTACCTGGTGATAGGTAGGCAGGTGAGTAGTGGCGTTCGCACGAGCCGCCACAGAGTCCTCGTCTGAGTTGCCAGATTCTGTGGTTGCGTTGATTTGTTGACAGGATAGGGCTTCGGCTACAATATTTTGGTTACCGGGCTTGTATACAAGTTTCGCCCCGTACTCTTCGATTATGTTTTTCCATCTTTTTAGCTTTGTGTTGGGGTTTTTTTCGGATATGGCAAATGTTAAAGATTGGTGATCTGTATGGATCGTCAGATCGGAGATTCCATAGAGTAGATTTCGTAATTTTTGCAGTGCCCAGACGATTGCGATTAGCTCTGTGGGGGGGAAGTATTGTACCTGCATGGGTACTCCGTTCTACTTCCTCCTCCATCATGTATTGTTCCACCGACGAGCACTAAACAATTCCGCCGAAGCAAAGGAACGAAACGCCGCCACGTTTGGAAACAACCAACTAAACGAACACCAAAAGATTAAAAAAAACGTACTGTTTTTGCTGGTAACTCATTTTTATTGTTTTGATAGAATGGTTTTTGTATAATTCAGAGTATGATTTCTTGAATATTGTTCCAAAGGCGAGTTATCGAGGTTAACAAATGTTAATATTACACATGAATATGAATTTTTGTATATTGTTCCAACGGCAAGTTATTGAGGTTTTAACAAATGATTATATGAACAACACTCGTTACACATGAATATGAATTTTTGTATATAGTTCGAACGGCAAGTTATTGAGGTTTTAACAAATGATTATATGAACAACACTCGTTACACATGAATATGAATTTTTGTATATATTTCGACGGCAAGTTATTGATGTTTTAACAAATGATTATATGAACTAACGATTCGAACTCGACTTTCTATAACTCTCAGGGGTTTAAATTCACGACTCCGGGGATGTGCTCACCCCCGAGCACACGCTACGTAGGGGTGGAAGAACACTCAACGATGTGCACTCGCTGGTGGTTGAATTACGACTCAAACGATATCCTCTTCAATAAGGATATCGTTTTTTACCTACCACCAGGGAAACGTAAAGTCTCTCTTGGTGGTATAGGAAACCAGATCTTGTAATACCGGTCATGGTGGTATGTGTGGGATCGTTGAGATCAATGCTATTCACACGTGCAGTGGAACAACGAAACAGGCAGGCGGCAAGGACAAAAGAAAAGGCGACCAAATGGTTCGCTCTTTAATAAGGGTCATGTTTATACGATGCCTCGTCGCTATTTTCGACGTTGGGAGAAAAAGGTGCTAAAAGCAAATTGGATGTTTATGGCATCTCTGGCTGCAGTAGAAACCGGGTTCATATTTGCATTAGGAAATGCTGGAGAATTTGGTTTCGGCGTCTATTGCGCTAATTATATGCAGCTGCTTGGGTTGTTTGTTGGTAAGACAAACAAAAAAGGTTGCCAGGCAATGTGTATGAAAAGGTATATGACGCGGCTGGGAAAATAGACGGCGCGATATTTATGGTCCCTGTCATGACGGTTACATTGATTGCAATCCGAATTATTTTGTTTACAGGAATTTGTCTGGTGCCGAATTGGTTCAGTATACCAAATAAGAAAACAAAGAAATCTTATGAAAAATTGTATGCGAAGGGATGCATGAAGGTAAGTTTTCTTTATAGGGATTTTAGGGTTATAATAATTGGGTCTGTTTGATGCGTGAAGCATCTAAGATGCTAATGCGAATTGCATTAGCGAAAGCTGGTGCAGACCCGGGTTATGGTTATGGGGGTTTGTGGTTGTTTCTATTAGTGCGTCAGCACGGACGCGGATTCAACAAAAACCCACTGAATACAGAGAAATTGTCACATGAGCAAAATCAAACAAATAAAACGCACGGTGTTTATTTAAAACTTCTTTTATTGATTTTTCGCCGCACTGGTGATACACTGGCTGAACAATATTTATTTATGGTGAACGAAATAAAAAAAATCAACTTGCACAGTTTCTTTTGTTTTAAGGTGAGTGTTTAATTCAAAATAATCTTCCGCTTCCAATAGGCACTGTGGCGAACGTACAAATTCCCCACAGGAAAAGTCCAGACCAACTTGAGGTAACGCACTTACCTGGACAACATCACGTCCACAGACGCGGTCCCAAGCCCAGCGGGGGCCGCCAGTAACCCAACGTTGAGTCGACACCAGAAGGCAAGGAACTTAACGTCCCCAAAGCCTCTAATACCGAGCTAAACGCTCCATACCTAAAACCTACGACCTGAAACAAGGAGAAACATCCATGCATCCTTCGACGTGTGCAATCGCAAGCTAAGTGAATGCCAGCACCACAAGTCGGCAACCCTGAACATCTGCACGAGATGCAGGGAATTACAACCAAAACAATTAACCGACCAACGGACGTGGTGCGGTTGATCTAAACATTAGATCACCCAAATATTCACCGCAAACAAAGGAGCGCATTCCTTAGCCTCGTAAACACCCAGATGGCGCGAAAAACCAAGCACCACGTAACTCCAAACAATACTTTGTTTGGAGTTTTACGTAGGCCAGCTGCATTAAATAAATACGGCACAGCATTGCGCCGTTGCCACTGTCCGCCAAGCAGAAATGCATCAGCGGAATGTTTGTTTTTCACACCATGTGAAAAACTCTCTTGGATTTCAAATCCAATAGATACCAGCGGACTAGACGTCCAGGCGATCGTCAACACCAGATGGTCGACTTAACCAAGCAGCGTGGGAATAGAATCCACCGTCAACAACGACGGTGAAGCTTCCATATGTATGCGTGAGAATTTTCTCCTTACAGGAAATTGTGTCTGCACAACTGCAGATACAAAACACACAGATACTGGAAAAACAGTATCCGATAGGTTGCAAGAGAGTGAGTTTTGACATCGAACATAGGAGACGAGAGGTCTACTTCGAGCAACAGTCAGAGAACTCCGACGAGGAGCTATCCGCGTAACGAATTTAAATAACTCAATAAAAGAAACCGCCGGCCCGAAGTCTCGTGATGTTTAACTACGCGAATTAAGGTTAGTCGAAATCGAGAACCAGACGAAGAAGATTGGTGGTGTCAAGACCGAGTCCCGAAAAATATCGATAGTGTATCGTTTTACTGTGGTGTCGTTCCTAAGAGTAGCGTCGAGTATCGAACAACTTGTTTTCGGTCGAAGGGATCTGAAAGACGTAACTGTGTTTCCTTTTGTTTCACAAGTAATCGACAGAGTAAAATTTTGTAGACTAACGACGGATGTTTTAAGGTATTCAATTCCCAGTTGTGTAACTAAATGTGACAATAAAATTGAATTAAAATAAATCGAAATATCTCTGCGTTTAGACTAACGACGGATGTTTTAGGGTATTCAATCCCCAGTTGTGTAACTAAATGTGACAATAAAATTAAATTAATACAAATCGAAATATCTCTGCGTTTCATTGGAACTAAATCCGCCAAAGCACCATCGACAACACCAAAATCCCGACAGTCTTGTTAATTGGTTAACATAAAAGTCAAGTATAATAAACGCACTAAACGGCTCAAATTGATGATCACATTAAAAGTAATTTAAACGATAAAGCAGGATCAGGAGTAATCGAAAACTATTAATTAAACTGTCGACGTGAATAAAATATCACGACTCATATCACGACTCGCCACACACCAGCTGCCTCCAAGGAAAAAAAGGCTGACTGATTGGTGCTCACCAAAGAAAAGAGGAAAATCTCAAAGAACTGCAAAAGGAGGAGGGGCTACACGATTAACTCGAGGGAGTTAATCGTGATTGGACCGAGTGAAATAGGCATACATTATGCATGTGTGCGTATGCCTTGCATACGATCGTCCGGCGACCGTGGATGGAGGCCAACATCGCTAATGCATTTTCCATGAATGTAAACACTAACATCTGGGGTGCGAAAGACCCAAACCGAAGATTTGGTCATCCTAATGGGAGGCCATAAATCAACATTTCGGTTGACGATGTTTAAATATTGCAACGAATATAGGGTGCAGCCATTGCCAGATGTTGAAAGTAAACATTTTCTGGCTGCATCCTGTTCGTTGCTTGATTGCGGTCCCTGAACGTGGGGACCGATAATTGGAAACCAGCGATTGCTGGTAATTAGGGAAATGTTTGGTTTGCGTCAGCCGAAACCTTGTCGGCGGTAGCAAACCAATGGGACCAAATAGCCGCATGCAAGAAGTGCCAAGGGCAAACAAATAAAACGAGTCAACAAGGAACTCCTTGTTGATGTTGTTTCCATAGCATAAGGCTATGGAAACAAGCTGCCCTGGGCAGAATGTATGCCTAAAGATAGGATTTCAAATGCCACGGCAATGCGATGATTTTGCCATGGACTTATGCTTTTTTTTAGGAAATAATGTACGCCTCGGGGGTGAATTTTCGATGCCACGGCAAGGGGATAAGCTTTGCCGTGGACTTAATGTTTTTTAGGAATTAATGCCTGCCCGAGGGTGAGTTTTCGATGCCACGGCAAGGTGATAAGCTTTGCCGTGGATTTAATGTTTTTCAGGGGTGGTGTTGGAGAAAAAGGGGTTTGGAAGGAAAACCCCCACAGAATAGGTAAGCTGCCTAACGGATATTCAAAACAGGTATCCGATTGGGTAACCGTAATAATTCCGGCGATTTGGCTGGGGGTAAATGCCGTAGCAAGGTTACGCAACCTTGCTGAATTTCGACCGAGAGGTAAGTCGTTCGCCTGGAATAGTGGGGATCGAGCGATGCATGGCTCTTCGGGCCCTGAAAAGCCCCACAGGTTTTTTCAGGAAGGCGAGCCGTGGGATCTGGCGGAACCGCCACAGTACTCCCCTCCCAGTGACGTAGTCACGAAAAAAGAGGTAGGGGCGAGGGAATGCTCGATGGTGGGTGCTGTGATGATAGGGAGCTTATGGGTATTTACCAGTAAGGTGTGTCGACAAGGACACGGATCCGCTGATACACCACAGTGTTTCGCCGCACACTGTTCCCGAGAGGAAAAATAAAACTCACTGATGGACTCCAATCTGATATTTTTATTTCACGCTTTTGATACAACATTCACACTTATTGTTATTATTACCATGTAAACTAAATATTATTGGTGGTAATTTCGATACAAAACGTCACTCAAAATCGATGTCAAACTTAAACGCCAAATTGACTTTGATCCAAAGGAAACATTGTTTTCTTAGCTAGAACGAACGTAACATTAATTTCTTAACTTGAACACCGATTGTCTTAGGTTTGAACGTAACATTATTCTCTTAACTCGAACACAAATTGTCTTAGGTTTGAACTCAACATTATTTCCTTAACTTGAACACAAATTGTCTTAGGTTTGAACTCAACATTATTTTCTTAACTTGAACACCGATTGTCTTAGGTTTGAACGTAACATTATTCTCTTAACTCGAACACAAATTGTCTTAGGTTTGAACTCAACATTATTTTCTTAACTTGAACACCAACTGTCTTAGGTTTGAACGTAACATTATTTTCTTAATTTGAACACCGATTGTCTTAGGTTTGAGCGTAACATTATTCTCTTAACTCGAACACAAATTGTCTTAGGTTTGAACTCAACATTATTTCCTTAACTTGAACACCGATTGTCTTAGGTTTTGACGAACTACTTTCAACGGTTACACGCGACTTGGTGAAGGGACACACTCACATACGACTCCTTAAAAATGTACCTTTGCACGCCACTCGGATGCGATGGCGACCGATCTCTAAAAATGCTCACTTCTGACTCCTGGTTTACTGCCGGCGAGAGAAAAGGGACACCCAAAGAAAACTGCAAAAGGGGAGGAGCTACACGATTAACTCGAGGTAGTTAATCGTGATTGGACCGGGGAATAGGCATACATTATGCATATGTGTGTATGCCTCGCATACGATCGTCCGGCGACCGTGCATGGATGGCAACATCGCTACTGCATCTTCCACGAATGCAAACAATGAACATCTGGGGTGAAAAAGACACGAACCGAAGATCTGGTCATCCTATGGGAGGCCATAAATCAACATTTCGGTTGACGATGTGAATTTCCTTTGGTCCGCCGACGGGTGGCGGCCGTTATTAGGGAATTGTGTATGCATAGCACTCTGTGGTGCCAATGCGATGTTTAGATATTGCAACGAATATAGGGCGCAGCCATTGCCAGATGTTGAAAGTAAACACTTGCTGGCTGCATCCAATTCGTTGCTTGTTTGCGGTCCCTGGTCGGTGGGGACCGATAATAGGAAACCAGCTATTGCTGGTAATTAGGGAAATGTTTGGTTTGCCTCAGCCGAAACCTTGTCGGCGGTGGCAAACCAATGGGACCTAATAGCCGCATGCAAGGAGTGCCATGGGCAAACAAGAAAACGAGTCAACAAGGAACTCTTTGTTGATGTTGTTTCCATAGCATAAGGCTATGGAAACGAGATGCCCTGGGTAGAATGTATGCCTAAGGATGGGATTTCAAATGCCACGGCAATGTGATAATCTTTGCCGTGGACTTAATGTTTTTTTAGGAATCGATGCCTGCCCGAGGATAAATTTTCGATGCCACGGCTAAGTGATAAGCTTTGCCGTGGACTTAATGTTTTTTAGAAATCAATGCCTGCCCGAGGGTGAATTTTCGATGCCATGGCTAAGTGATAAGCTTTGCCGTGGACTTAATGTTTTTCAGGGATCAATGCCTGCTCGGGGATAAATTTTCGGTGCCACGGCTAAGTGATAAGCTTTGCCGTGGACTTAATGTTTTTCGGGGATGGTGTTGGAGAAAAAGGGGTTTGGAAGGAAAACCCCCCACAGAATGGGTAAGCTGCCTAACGGAAATTCATAACAGTTATCCGATTGGGTAACCGTATTAATTCCAGCGATTTGGCTGGGGTAAATGCCGTAGCAAGGTTACGCAACCTTGCTGAAGTTCGACTTAGAGGTGAGTCGTTCGCCTGGAATAGTGGGGATCGAATGATGTATGGCTCTTCGGGCCCTGAAAAGCCCCACAAGCTTGCTTCGGAATGCGCTGTGGTAATGTTACGGGACTGTCGTGGTGACCAGTTCCTGGTTATTGTTTGGGCCTTTATCGATAAGATGGACACAGTTGCTACCGCTTGGTGCCATCAAGGGCAAATGTGTGCGGCGTGGTCCATCGGCCTGTTATGGGTCTCGTGGACCAACAGGCTTATCGCCCGAATCGGTCGGAACCTATCGGAAATCCGCTCACATCCGCAGTGACGAAATAGTGTGTGCGAGATGGAGGGGGGTTTATCCCAGGGTAATTCCCATCCGCAGTGACGGGTTGCCGTGTGCGGAATGGAAAGGGACCAAGTCCAGAGCGGGTGTCTTTTGTCCATACGTTTGTATGGCGATTTGTTTGCCGCTGGGACTGGTAAAGGAGGGCGGGCCCTCAATTGCACGTTTTACCTATCGAGGGAGGACCGGTACATTGGTGCCAATGTAGCGGTAGCTGCGACCTCGACCGAATGGAAACTTGCTGTGAGGTGCCGGCCGTCGCTCCTATTTAAAAAAAAAGAAAAATAGGGGATTTTGGTTAGGGGGCTCCTGGTGGGTGGTTGATTGTGTCCAACCCCAGGGCGCCCTAGGGTTATTAGATGTGCGCTCCGAAGTATTATGCACCTAGGTATTTGAGGCGGCGTAGAGGGGCGTGTATAGCCTTTAGTTGCCGCTAAAGGGGAGCCATGGTGGCTAAAGATTGGGGAACCAGGTATGTTGTCTCAGTCCGGTGGTATCGGTTTGATTTGTGGACCGGTTTGCTGAGACATTTGGGAGACGTTAAAAGATCTCAGGACGAAAGTCCTGAAGTTTAAATAAAGAGGCAAAACCAGGTGTCCTGCCGGGTGTTGCTACGCGTAGTAGCTGTGGTAACGCGGGGAGCTGGCTTGCTGAAATCGGGTAGAAGGTCGAGCATTGATGAACGGTGTCGCGTGATAACTGTCTTTGGCGTGCATGGACGCCAATATTTGGACAGAGACAGAAAAAGTTATTAGAGGCCACGCTGAGTCGAGAAGGGTTGCTTGGGGTTGCGTGAAGGCTATG
The DNA here is from genome assembly GCA_963931805.1 of Microdon myrmicae. NCBI lineage: Eukaryota > Metazoa > Arthropoda > Insecta > Diptera > Syrphidae > Microdon > Microdon myrmicae. The sequence goes on from OZ007502.1 coordinate 41,716,449, forward strand.
GTTGGTGAGCGTGAGCGCCAACCTTCAGGAAAGAGACAGAAAAGGGTGAGTGTGTTTCACGCGAGACAAAAAAGGGCGTCCTATAGATTATATGCTACGCGAAGTAGCTGTTTTTACTTAAGGAGCCGAGTGAAGTCAGAAGGGTTGAAAATGATGCAAATGGGGTCTTAAAAGGGTGGATAGAGGCGAGTTTTGCCAGTATTTAAAGAAGGCCAAGGGTCATCACTTTGAACTCGAAGAGTCCGAAGGGTGTGATGAGGAGCCGGTGGTGGAGGGATTAATGGAGTCGAGAGAGTTGAATGTTGGCGACGTGAAGTAGAAAAAGAAATTAAATGTAGTCGAAAGAGGATCAAGAGAAGTAGTAAGCGGAGCCGTGTGGAGTCGAGTAGTGTTTGAAAGGGTTAAATAGGGGTGAGCGAAGTCGTGTGTATGCTGGAAAGGGTTGTACTTAATCAAAACCCTGAAGGGGCTTACAATCGTGTTTATATTGATAATCTTACAGGTTCTTAAAATAATTATTATTCGGTCATGCGTATATTTGATGTTTTGCGATTGTATAATTATCATTATGTAATATTTCTCTGCGGCTTATGTTTTACTAGCTTTTGTTTTTTATAATTTAAACAATATTATCTATATTTGTTTTGATATTGTCTCTTTGGAAAGGATTTCTGTTTTTGAACTTAAACAATGTTGTACATATTTTGTTTTGCTATAATCGAACTAAACGGATTGGTTAATTGCGTAAATTCCATACTTGAAAAGATGATATTTTTTATTGTCAGTAAATACAAAATGGTATAATGGAATAGAGATTAGAAATTATGTAATTTATATGTTAGATTGTTATTTACTTTCCCTCTAAAATATTTATGTGTTTTTTGCTATTTGTATTCGCCTTGAAATAATTGAAGGTTCATTAATTTTCAACAAGCACCCATTAATATGTTTTCTGAGGGAAGTCAATATCTTGCGAATACCACCGAAAAGAGGTACGTGTGAATCTGTACCCAGAAGGGGTTTACAAATGTTATTCATGTATTTGCTATTATTTTGGAAGGTCGTCAATTTATGTGTATGTCATAATAAAATATATTTTTTTAAAAGTGTTCGAAGTAAGCGAGTAACAATAGTAGTTTATTTTTTATATGTAAAAAGAGACTCATGTTAGGAATAACTAATAGATGTGAAGAGAGGCAGTAATATCTTAAAGATGTAATAAAAATGAATCGGGAATAACAGTGTTACATGTATTTTAATTTTGCAATTTTTAATCAATTTCTGCTTTTAAGAGGATTACCCTCTGTTGCTATTTTTTAATTGTTTGGTTCAATCCGAAATTTATATCCTCTGTTATTTACAATCGATTACTATATGTGCCCTCGTTAATTTCTATTGTACATGCTTGTTGGGCTATAATTCTTCGTTAAAAGTGTAAACTTTTATTGTAATTTAACATTAATAGAGAACATGTACATAATCGGAAATATTTAATAATGTGTCTTTTTAGTTTATAAATTTCAAAAGAAATAAAAGAAACGCACTCACACAAATGAACATATTTCCGGACATATATCCATCCCTATGAATGTCGATATCCTTTATTACTTTTAATAGTCAAACCAATTATACAATTTTCCTAGCCTGGCAGGACAACTGTTTCGAACCAGTTGTCTACCCTTACCATGAAAATCGTTTAATTAGGACCGTGTGTGGTAATTTGCACTTTAAATCACTAATTAATTCCTGTTAAAAATACAAGCTGAATAGTTGATCCTATTAATTCCAAGTATCTGTATATGTTTATGTATTAATAGGAAAAACTAAGAGATTTTAAGGCGTGCAATGTAATGACAATTAAAGTCAACACTTAACTTTGTAGGAATATATCGTATAACTTTCTGTTTTTGACGTTAGGCAGAGAAAAAAAAAGGAAAACACCGGTTGCTAATTGAGCTTTTTTATCGTTACACCAGTTATACTCTTTCCTTAAACTGGAAATCGTTTTACAAATGAGAACCGTGTATGTAAAACACAAGCTTAATACTTAGTTCTATGATTGCATGATTGGCTATGACCTACTAATTAATTGAAAATTTTGAGTTCGGAAGTATTTTGTTTTTAGGTGGTTGTAAGTCAATATAACTCAGAAGGAGCTTACAATAAAAATGAAACATTTAAAAAAAAAAAAAAAAAAAAAAAAAGGTGAAACAAAAGAGCAAACCTGCGATGTTGTTGATGTTGTTGGATGAAGTGTTGAGTCAGTTGGTGTCGCTGGGACGTTGGAGCGATGCTTTCCGGTTCATTGTCGTCTACATTTGTTGCTCCATTTTTCAGTTCCAGTTGCTAGTAATGCGCCTTTTGATTTGTTTCTAGCCATCCGTTAATATCAAGCTTGTAGCCCTCTTCGAGGAAGCTGTTGGCATGAAATTCCATACAGGTGGTACGTCCGATGTCTCCACGGACCATTTAGTGATTTTTTAAATTGCCTGGTGATGTTGTGGGGTATTAGTCTTGTGCCAAAACACGGGCACTCGTTTCACTAACTTCCCAACACTGCAAAGTCAAATCACCAACACACCACGAATAAAGTTGTTTATCCTTCTCCACAATTATGATACAAATTAAAGACGCTGGAGGGTTTATGTTTATTAGTTATTTATTTAAAATTACCAAGGGTAATGTTCATCACAACTCTCTATGACTTCTCCTTATTGATAATTACCGAAGGTAATGTACATATCAACACTCAACACACGGTACACAGTTCTCAAATGCCACTGGTGACGTAAGTCTTCTTATTAATAATTACCGAAGGTAATGTACATATCAACGCTCAACACACGGTACACAGTTCTCAAAGGTCACTCGTGACGTAAGTCTTCTTATTAATAATTACCGAAGGTAATGTACATATCAACACTCAACACACGGTACACAGTTCTCAAAGGCCACTCATGACGTAAGTCTTCTTATTAATAATTACCAAAGGTAATGTACATGTCAACACTCTACGATGCAACCCGAACACAGTTTCCAAAAGTGACTCGTAACGTAGTTTTTATTATTACAACACTTCAATTAGATACTTTAATTCCAAACGTACATGAACTCTGAAATACTTCAAGGGCGCGACCGCACTCCGACATGTGTATCCGCCTGGTGATGGGATCTGACTTTACATTCACTGCCGACGAAAGAAAAGGGAACCCGCCAAGAAAACCGCAAAAGGGGAGGAGCTGCACGATTAACTCGAGATAGTTAATCGTGATTGGACCGGGGAATAGGCATATATTTCACATGTGTGTGTATGCCTCGCATACGATCGTCCGGTGACCGAGGATGGATGCCAGCATCGCAACTGCATCTTCCACGAATGCAAACAATGCATGGCCTGCGGCTGTGCACACAATTGATTGTCCTATACTTGCCGGCAGCAAGGAACATCTGGGGCAAAAACAACACGAGCCGAAGATCTGGTCATCCTAGGAGATGCCTGTAAATCAACATTTGAGTTGATGGGGTGTGAATTTCCTTAGGTCCGCCGACGGTTGGCGGCCGTTAATGGGAAATTGTATATACCATAACAATCTGTGGTGCAAATGCAATGTTTAGATATTGCAACGAATATAGGGTGCAGCCATTGCCAGATGTTAAAAGTAAACACTTGCTGGCTGCATCCAATTCGTTGCTTGTTTGCGGTCCCTGATCGGTGGAGACCGATAATAGGAAACCAGCTATTGCTGGTAATTAGGGAAATGTTTGGTTTGCATCCGCCGAAACCTTGTCGGCGGTGGCAAACCGATGGGACCTAATAGCCGCATGCTAGGGGTGCCATGGACAAACAAGACAACGAGTAATCAATGAACTCTTTGTTGATTTTGTTTCCATAGCATAAGGCTATGGAAACGAGATGCCCTGGGTAGTATGCATGCCTAAGGATGAGATTTCCAATGCCACGGCTAAGTGATAAGCTTTGCCGTGGACTTAATGTTTTCAGATATTAATGCCTGCCCGAGGATGAATTTTCGATGTCACGGCTAAGTGATCTAAGTGATAAGCTTTGCCGTGGACTTAATGTTTTCAGGGATGGTGATGGAGAAAAAGGGGTTTGGAAGGAAAACCCCCACAGAAAAGGTAAGCTGCCTACAGATATTCATGACAGTTATCCGATTGGGTAACTGTATTCATTCCAGCGATTTGGCTGGCGGTAAATGCCGTAGCAAGGTTACGCAACCTTGCTGAAGTTCGACTTAGAGGTAAGTCGCTTCGCCTGGAATAGTGGGGATCGAATGATGTATGGCTCTTCGGGCCCTGAAAAGCCCCACATCACTCCCTCCCCAGTGACGTAGTCACGAAACAGGTAAGGCAGGTTAAGAGGAGGTTAGTTGGCTATGGGCGCGCGCTTGAGCGCGAGTGCGGGGAGGTTGTGCCGGTGGAGTAGGAGTGGTGTCCGTAGATGGAGGTGATTCTGGAGCGGAAGCTTCCAGAAAACAGGGCTTGAGCCTTTCGACGCTGACCGTGGATCGCTTGCCTCTAATGTCGATCTCGAAGACGGGGTCACTGATGCGGCGGAAGACTTTGAATGGGCCATCATAAGGTGGGTCTAGGGGTTTTTTGACCTTATCCACCCTGACAAAGACGTGCGTGCAGCTGTGCAGTCCAGGGTGGACGAAAAGTTTTTTGGAGCCGTGCCTGGTTACAGGGGTTGCCCTAACCTTGCGTAGCAGGTCACGGAGATGTCCCAATTCACGAAGTTGGTCACGCGGTGTTTCGCCATTCAGGAAAAGTTCTCCTGGAAGAAGGAGGTTGGTACCGTAGGTAAGCTCTGCTGCCGAAGCACCTAGGTCCTCCTTAATACTTGTCCTCAGGCCGAGGAGGACGGTTGGAAGGGCGTCAAACCATTGTGTGTCATTATGACACATGAGTGAGGCTTTTAGAGATCTATGCCAGCGCTCTATCATCCCATTTGATTGCGGGTGGTAGGCGGTGGTACGACTTCTTTGGCAGCCAAGAAGATTTGTTAGCTGCCTAAAAATTGTCGCCTCAAATTGTGGACCTCGGTCCGAAGTTATGGTGGTTGGTACACCGAAACGTGTGACCCAAGTTGAATAAAAAGCCTTGGCGACTGATTCGGCAGTAACTGCCCGGAGAGGTGTCGCCTCTGGCCATCGCGTGCAGCGATCCATCATAGTGAGGATATAAGAAAATCCTCTTGATGGAGTAAGCGGGCCCAACCGGTGAGATCTTTGTTCATCCGGGGCCAAATGAATTTGCGATGGACAGCAGCGGCTGTTGCTCGGCCGCTGGGGTGGGCTGGGTTGTGGTAAACCTGGAACACGCCCTTACGAAGTTTCTCGGGAATGTAAGGTCTAGCGGTTCCAGTGGAGACATCACACCAGATTTCGCCCAAAGGGTCGCGAAGGGTAATTTTCTTAAGCTCTAGTGCCGTATCGGCAGTTAGGAGGGACTTGAGATGTTCGTCCTCCTCTTGAGCTAGGGCAAGGTCAGTGTTATTCAAGGCGGTACGCAAATGAATCGTATCGATTCGGGAAAGGGCGTCCGCCGTGACATTCTGTTTACCGGAGATATGCCTGATCTCCGTAGAATATTGCCCAATGAGATCTAACTGACGCTCTTGTCGGGGGGAGGCATTTCCCGACTTCTTCCGGAACGCATAGACCAATGGCTTGTGGTCTGTTAAGATGGAGAGTGAGCGACCTTCTATCATGTGACGGAAGTATTTAACAGCGCTGTAGATCGCGAGTAATTCGCGGTCGTAGGCACTGTAACGTCGCTCGGTGGGACTCAGCTTCCTTGAAAAGAAACCATGTGGTTCCGGTCGGCCTTCAATGTCCTGTTCAAGGACGGCTCCGATTGCGGTATCCGATGCGTCGCATTGGATGGAAAGTGCCGCTCCCTCGAGATGGTATCGGAGTAAGGTGGCATTTGCCAATTGTTCTTTGGACAGTTGGAATGCTCGATCAGAGACTTCTGTCCAATTAATGGGGCGCTTATCATTGCGCTTAGCTCCTTTTAAGAACTCATTTAGGGGAGCTTGAACTTGGGCAGCGTTCTTCAGTGTTGGACGATAGAAGTTAAGCATGCCCAGAAATCGACGAAGCTCACTCACGTTAGTAGGCCGGGGATACTTCATGAGGGCCTCCACACGGTCTGGTAGTGGGCGAATGCCCTGGTTGTCAACGACATAACCCAGATAGGTGATTTGCTCCTTGGCGTATTGACACTTATCTGGGTTGATGACAAGACCGAATTCACGGAGGCGCTCTAGGACCTGACGTAAGTGGCGTTTATGTTCAGCGTGGTCTTTGGAGGCGATGAGAATGTCATCAAGATATGCATGGCAGCAATTAAGACCACGTAAAGCCGTGTCGATATAACGTTGGAATGTCTGTGCGGCATTCCTGAGGCCGAAAGTCATCACTTTGAACTCGAAGAGTCCGAAAGGTGTAATGACTGCGGTCTTGGGGATGTCTTCTGGTGCTACCGGAATTTGGTGGTATGCCCTGGTGAGATCCAGGGTAGTGAAGACATTGTACCCTCGTAACTTGTACGAAAAATCGTAGAGGTGCGCAATAGGGTATCTGTCCGGGACAGTTGCTGCGTTCAACAGCCTGTAATCGCCACATGGGCGCCACTCACCAGAACGTTTCTTCACTAAGTGGAGTGGGCTTGCCCAGGGACTGTCCGACGGTTGGCAGATACCTAGATCGATCATGTGCTCGAACTCCGCGCGCGCCGCACGTAATTTTTCGGGAGCCAGTCGACGTGGACGCTGGCTCACCGGGGGACCACGTGTTTCTATATGATGAAACACCGTGGCTTTGTGTCGGCGTTGGTTAGGTAGAGGAATTGTTGTACTAACAAATTCCTGTACCATGACTTGAAACGGGTCTGTGCACTCTGTGGCCCCTGGAAATGCCGCTGGAGATGCCGTCATTGGCAAGGGGGGTGCGGTTGGAGCCACTAATCTGTTATGGGTCGAATCGACCAACAGATTATGTGCACCTAATAGGTCGGAACCTATCAGGGGTTCGTTCACGTCCGCAATGACGAAACGCCAAGTGATCGGACGACAAAGACCCAATTGAAGTGTCAGCTTTTTACGTCCGTACGTAAGTATCGGCGTATTATTCGCAGCTGACAATTTAAGTGCGGCTGGCACGCGGTTACGCGGAGCAAACGATCGCGGGAGGACTGAAATATCGGCGCCGGTATCGACAGTAAAAGCGATATTCAGTTTAGAATCCCGGATGGTTGGGCGACTTATCGTATGGGTGCCGGCCGATTGCGCGAGGGGGTCGGTCGGCAAAATTAGTTTAAAGAGCGCCTTTGGTTGGTGGAAGGTTGTGTCCAACCACAAGGCGCCTTGCAATTGAATGCGCGATCACCATATCGTTGGTGATTGGCGCACCAAGGCAGAGTAACGGCATTATCAGATATATTCTGGGTATTGGTATTGCCGTTACGGGGAGGTCGAGCCGGAGCTCGCTGAGAATTGGCCCGGTGAGGGCCATTTTGAGAAGAATTGGCCGTCTGTGGGGCATTCTGAGGGATGTAGGCCCTCTGAGGGGCATTCTGGGAGTAATTTTGCCGATTAAGAGGGCGGCTCGGCATGGCTCGATTCTGGGCGCTTCGTGGATTGTTCCTCACCTCCGCGCGAAATTGACTTATCTCGCGGAGGAGTGAGGTTTGAAGCGCCCGAAGGTCAGCAGGGGTTAAATGAGGTGGCGAACTTCTTTGATTAAATACGTTGGGACCTGCCTCTGGATTCCCCTGTGGGAAATTGGTTGAGGCGGGCCTTCTATGTGGTAATTGGTTTTGAGGAGGATGGAGAACTGGGGCCAATTGAGGGGTTGTGAAAGGCAGACGAGGGTGCCGTGTAGGCTGGGCGGCGTGTGGAGAAACCGCCGCTACCTGGTACGCTGGAGGCTCAGAATACTGATCTGAGCTTTCCATAATTGCGTCCGCAATTTTGGATAAATAGCCCAAATTCTGATTGGGTTGGGCTATAAGTGCCGAACGGGCATGTTGGGGAAGACACCTCAAAAAGTGAGGCCTTATCAGGTCGTCCCCAATCCTGGTCCCCGCTATAGAGCGTAAATGGGTCAGGAAAAGAGATGGTCGCATCCCAGAAAGGTTGGTTACAGCGGCTAAACGTTGTTGCCCCACTTTTCCAGGCTCGTCCAAAGCGTCGAGCAGAGCTTCACGCATGTTGCTATACGGATTGCGGCCGGCCGACCTTATAATGTGGGCAACATGCGGTCGCTGAGTGCGGTCAAGCACTTTCAACAGCTCGACTGCACGAAGTTGTTCGTCGTGCAAGGCTGAGGCCTGGAAGATGCGGTCTGCCACTGCAAACCAAAGGTCTGGGTCCTCCTCATCGAAGGGGGAAGCCCTATATTAGAAGGACGAGTCCCATTCCCGAGGCTGGAAGCATCGTGGAACTCTTGGGGCTCTGATTGCCTATGCTCTTGTTGTGAAGTGCCGGCACGATATGTGGGCATTATAATGCCAGAATCCGCCAATTGGCCGGCACTAGGGGCGTTAGAGCAAGTCGGGAGTGCGTCAGAGGAAACAGGTTGGGGTCGATTAACGACACTGGAGGCAACCGGTGGTGCCAGGGGAGTAGATTGGGCAGGCAAGTCTTGGTCAACGTCGACTTGCTCAGCAGGGATCTCGACGCTGGAGGCGTCGTGAAATTCAAGGGGCTCGGATTGTTCCTGAGCCTTTTTGGCCATGGTGTTTCTCGTGCTGACCATTATGGGTTGTATGACGCGAAACTGGGATCAAAAGCGTAAGAGGACGCGAAGAAAGGTGAAGGGAGGCCGATGAGTCAAAAGAAGTCGCAGCAAGTTGATAGTGGTTGATTGGTCGTGAATAAACGGATAGGACTGTATTGATATACCGCTTAATTCTGCGATAATTAACCTTAATTTATATCTTTGAAGCCTAAAGAGCAGAGTTGAGTCGTGGTTCCTGGAAATATATCGCAAGAGGACGCGAGGAGTGGGAAAAGAGGCTAAAAGAGTCAAACGGCGTCGTGGATGGTCGAGTGGAGTCGAGAGTGGTCGTGTGGAGTCGGGTGGTGTAGCTTAGAGTCGCGAATGTTAGTGAAAAAGACTGTATTTAATTTGTACCCTGAAGGGGTTTACGAATGTATGGAAACGATTAGGTTATTTTTAGGTTTAAAATCTTGGTGGCTTTCTTTTTTCAATTTTACGCTGATTCCGAATTCAGGCAAATTAAATGCGGTTTTTAAATTGAACAATCATTAATAGCATGCGTGGCGATTTCGATTTGCTACTAGATTTTAATTTTCCATACAAAATTGTGTAAATTATACAGGGAAATTTTTACTTAAACCATCCACCAATAATCCGGTTGTACCAGCATGAAAAAGTGAGTAAAAAAAAAAAAAAAATTTACAATTACGGTCGAATTTTTTATCTTTTTTTTCTTTTGTGCTATGGTTTATTACTCACTTAGGTTAATGCCAATATTTATATTTATTTGTATAATAATCTCATGTAAAAAGTAAATAAAGTAAAATGTGCTTCGGAAGTTATAATAATAAAAATAATAAAAGATTGCTGTTAAAAGGAAGCAATTCAAAAATCCAGACTTAGTTGGTTTCGATGAACACGCGGAACTTTTGTGTTTCTCTGTTTTTATATGTTTTTGTAAATGTAAAATATAAAATAATATATGTTAAAAGTAATAATGAGTTAAATGGTGTGAGTTATCTTAACAATTTGTGTTTATGCACGGTTTTCTTTAAGTAATTTTTATTCCGATAATTCTAAAATTTGGTTAATCCTAATTCAAAAGGAACATAGGGATGTCTAAAATAAATGAAAATTCGCTGCTTTAAGTTGTACCTGGTTTGTAAATATTTTAAAGGGTGTTTGTTTCGGTTTTGGTTTTTAACTTTTATTAATATTTGTGTGATAGGTAACTCAGTAAATTCAAAATTACTTGTACTCCAGAGTAAGTCGTGAGTACTTTTAGTGATTACGCTTAATAAGTAAGTGTTTAAAGGCATTTTAGTTTCATAAATTTATTGGGTTTTCTTATTTCGTATTTAAAAACTTCAAACATTTTTAGTATAAAGTTGTTTGTGTAATTTATGTGAGTTTAAAAATAGGAATTCCTTTTTGCGGTAAGTTCTACGTGTGACTGGGATTAAGAGCACAACCAAAAAAAAAGAAAAAAAGAAAAAAAAATGTATTTGAGAACATAAGTTACAATTGGTAGCTAGTTGTCGTACCGCATAAATTAGGGGTGCTTTAATTAGTTATAATTATAATAGTATAGAGTGTGTGAATTACACGCTACTCCTTTTAGTGTGGACAAAAATTAATAGAAAATCCCGTATTTATCACATTCCTTTCTAAACATATTTCGCAATAATATAATAATTTGTTTTGCCATTGAATCTCGCCAAAATCCTTTACCTTAAATACTAACAACTTCTTTCTTCTTTTTTAATATCAAAGTCACGTGCAAAGGAAAATATTTAGAATTAGAATTTTTATCTTATGAGAAAACACGAAACAGGAATCAAATCGATCGTTTAAAACGTAAAATATGGGATAATTTAATACAATGAATGTGTATGTAAAAAGCACCTTGTTAGATTTGAAAAAAGAAAAAAAAAGGATTACACTAATGCAAAAACACCACAAAAACAATTGTTACCAGGAAGGAAATAAAAACAAAATTTGTTATAAAAAGTATAGAATAAAATAAAATAAAACAAAACTGAATCTAACACAAGAAAGGGAAAACATAAAAATTTGATTCAAGGTAAAAAAAACCTGGTGTCCTGTGCTGTCTCCATGGCTGGTGTTCGATGCTACAGGTGACGTTGATAAACACTGCAGCGTTGGGGTTGCTGCACTCCTTGCTGGTTCCGTCGCACAGGTCACTTTCACCGTTTGCTGTCACTGGTACTGTGGGGTAGTTTTGGCTTGTGCACCGTCATGGGCGCTGGTTACCACACTCCCGCTGTTTCGCACTTCAAACAATTCTCCGACGAAGGATGAGAAAAATAAAAGAACTGGTTAAGTTGTATGAATTGTTTTTTTATATTTGTGGTTCATTTTATTGAAATATGTACATTCACTGAGATTGTTTATTGTAAGAATTCGCGAGGTTACAGAACAATTGTTAATTGGTTAAAACTGGTACACACTAGGATTGTTTATTGCAAAAACCCGCGAAGTTATTTACAGCGTAAATCGCATTTTCAGATACGAACTTCTCGCAAGAGATGTATTTATACGCGGGAATCGAACGCTTGCATATTCTCACGACTCAATCAAACTCCACGACTTCGATCCGTGTGTCTCGTTAGACAATTGGTGACTCCGCACTCAAAAAAACATATATGTCTGTGCCCGACTGGAGATGAAATCTGACTGGGTATTTAATGCCCACAAAAGAAAAGGGACACCCAAAGAAAACCGCAAAAGGGGAGGAGCTGCACGATTAACTCGAGGTAGTTAATCGTGATTGGACCGCGGAATAGGCATACATTATGCTTGTGTGTGTATGCCTCGCATACGATCGTCCGGTGACCGAGGATGGATGCCAGCATCGCAACTGCATCTTCCACGAATGCAAACAATGAATGACCTGCGGCTGTGTACACAATTGATTGTGCTATACATGCCGGCAACAAGGAACGTCTGGGGTGAAAACAACACGAACCGAAGATCTGGTCATCCTATGGGAGGCCATAAATCAACATTTAGGTTGATGGTGTGAATTTCCTTTGGTTCGCCGACGGGTGGCGGCCGTTAATAGGGAATTGTATATTCATAACACTCTGTGGTGCAAATGCGATGTTTAGATATTGCAACGAATATAGGGTGCAGCCATTGCCAGATGTTAAAAGTAAACACTTGCTGGCTGCATCCAATTCGTTGCTTGTTTGCGGTCCCTGATCGGTGGGGACCGATAATAGGAAACCAGCTATTGCTGGTAATTAGGGAAATGTTTGGTTTGCATCAGCCGAAACCTTGTCGGCGGTGGCAAACCAATGGGACCTAATAGCCGCATGCTAGGGGTGCCATGGGCAAACAAGACAACGAGTAATCAATGAACTCTTTGTTGATGTTGTTTCCATAGCATAAGGCTATGGAAACGAGATGCCCTGGGTGCAATGCCTGCCTGAGGATGAGATTTCAAATGCCACGGCTATGTGATAATCTTTGCCGTGGACTTAATGTTTTTCAGATATCAATGCCTGCCCGAGGATGAATTTTCGATGCCACGGCTAAGTGATAAGCTTTGCCGTGGACTTAATGTTTTCAGGGATGATGATGGAGAAAAAGGGGTTGGGAAGGAAAACCCCCACAGAATAGGTAAGCTGCCTAACGGATATTCATAACAGTTATCCGATTGGGTAACTGTATTAATTCCAGCGATTTGGCTGGGGGTAAATGCCGTAGCAAGGTTACGCAACCTTGCTGAAGTTCGACCGAGAGGTAAGTCGTTCGCCAGGAATAGTGGGGATCGAATGATGTATGGCTCTTCGGGCCCTGAAAAGCCCCACAATATTTCTTACGAATGCGGTTATATGTCTTTTTAACACCCTGGTGTCCTCCAAAAGGGGAGTCGTGGAAGTCCTTTAGAATGGTTAGGATTTCTTCAGGTTTGGTGATAATTTCGGGGTTGCCTTCGGTCTTAACCCGAGGCTTATCTTCGTCTGAATCACCACTGGTGTCGCTTTGCCTCGCACTTTCTGTGTCTTCCGAGGCTTCTTCCGTTTTGTTTTGTTCCCTTTCCACCCGTTTTTGGGCCCGGGTTACCACGTTACATTTGATAGGTGGAGGGCGGTCAGGGTTTGGGGCGGGGCTTTCATTTGGTTGCTTGAGATTTGTTGGTGGCTCAAGGTTTTCATAAGGTATACGACTGAGCGCGTCTGCATTTGTATTGTACTTACCAGGTTTATATTCGATTTTATAATCGTACCCGGCTAGTTTACGGTGGAAACGTGTTAGTCGGCTGGTGGGGTTGTGGGTATTTATCAGTAGGGTGTGTCAGCAAGGACAGGAATTCACTGATATACCACAGTGTTTCGCCGAAAACCGTTCACAAAAGGAAAAATAAAACACACTGATTTAGATTGAGATGAGTTCTTTATTGAGGTCAATCATTTTTTTGTAACACTAAATATTGTTCCAAAGGGGAGGTTTTTAATTAGCTGATGTGTTTTTGGATAGAGTACCAACATTTCACATAAAAACTATCGAACATTATTACTTTCGCACTTTTCAATCGATACAATAAATGCCAGCGAATGAAGGTTTCCATATATAAAACACTCTATTTTTACTTATTGTGGTGACAAACAGTTATACACTTAACGTTCTATTTTTGATTAATATTTTTATTTAATTTGCATATTTCATTTTCGCGACTACAAAATCACAATTAATACCAGCGTCGAACTCCGACTTTGGCTGACACTCTACACTCCGTGCGCACTTCTCCGATGTTAAAACTCGACTGGCTATTCGCTGCCGATGGAAAAAAAACATCGCAAAGAAAACCGCAAAAAGAGGAGGAGCTGCACGATCGACTCGAGGCGGTCAATCGTGATTGGACCGGGGAATACGGCATACATTTCGTATGTATGTGTATGTATCGCATACAATCGTCTGGTGATCGAGGGTGGTTGCGAGCGTCGCAACTGCATCTCCTGCGAATACAAACAATGCATGGCCTGCGGCTGTGTACACAATTGATTGTGCAATACTTGCCGGCAACAGGAACATCTGGGGTAAAAACAACACGAGCCGAAGATCTGGTCATCCTAGGAGAGGCCATAAATCAACATTTGGGTTGATGGATGTGAATTTTCCTCGGTCCGCCGACGGTTGGCGGCCGTTAATAGGGAATTGGATATACCATAAACAATCTGTGATGCAAATGCAATGTTTGGGTATTGCAACGAATATAGGGTGCAGCCATTGCCAGATGTTAAAAGTAAACATTTGATGGCTGCATCCAATTCGTTGCTTGTTTGCGGTCCCTGATCGGTGGAGACCGATAATAGGAAACCAGCTATTGCTGGTAATTAGTGAAATGTTTGCTTTGCATCATGTGGCAAGATGTAGCCACAGGAAATTTAATATATATTTAAAATCAAAAACGGATTACCTGATTTTCCTCTGGACTGCTTCTGTGGCTCCGGATAGAGAGAAGTGGCAGTGTTTCCGGGGTTCCAAACTTTACCCCTGATTTTCCTCTGGACTGCTTCTGTGGCTCCGGATAGAGAGAAGTGGCAGTGTTTCTGGGGTTCCAAACTTTACCCCTATGAAAACGTGAGATTTAATATGAAACTGTGTTCGCCTTCAGGGAACAGCCAAATGTTCAGCGTCAAGCCCTTCCTCGATAAGACAGCAGATTATTTCTTCCTTGGTCGTTCTTCCCCAGGAAAGCACCTTTAAAATATATGTTCGCAATACATGACAATACAGCACTCGTAAGAATACATCCAATAACAAGACAATAATTTTAAGTCGCAGATCGTCACGATATCTCTTTACTTTATTTCACGATAAACAGTGTAACAACTTTTTCAGCGGTGTCAAAAAAAACAAGGTACTCAAAAGCACTTGAATAATCTTCTTCTCGAACAACGTTAAGAAGTATCCCGCTTCCTCCCTTTCAACTCAGCACAAAAGAAGCAACGCTTTTCTTCTTTTTCCGTTGTCAAAACAAAAAAAAAACGTCAACAACGGAATTCCGAACCGTATATTAGAAAAAGGTCAACCCTCCGTCTCTCTCGCTCTCCATTCACGTCCACTTCGAAAAATAAATTCGAACTCGAAGAACTGCAGGATCCACACCCGAATCAGGGCGTGTTCAAAAACTCACTTCTGGATCGTGCAATTCCTCCACCACCTTACCATCGTACTATTTTAAAACAAAATTATATTAAATACAAAGTATCAAATGATGGTGGTGGCCGACGTACGTGACACACGACATTCTACCAGCGGTCGATGGGCTCGTTCCAAGGCACCATTCGATTGTGGGTGGTACGCTGAGGTTTGCAGTTTTTTGATGCGGAGCAGCCTGCACACGCTTTTAAACAGGCTGCTCAGGAAATTGCTGCCCTGATCGGTGACCAGTTGTGTAGGTACACCATACCTTGCAACTATTTGCTCGAAAAAGACCGAAGCCACCGTCTCAGCCTCTGCATTGGGCAGGGCATAGCAATCTATATACTTCGATAAATTGTCTTGGAACGTAAGTATATATAGATTGCCTTCAGGAGTACGGTCCAGGGGGCCCACGATATCTAAATAAACCTTTTCGAAAGGCCTCTTGGCAATGTCGGTGATTACCATCGGCATTCGTAAATTTGGGGAAGACTTCATGCGCTGACAAATCTTGCATACTTTAATATATTGCTTGATATCGCGCATCATATTCTTCCACCAGTAGTGCCTGCGTATCTTCTTATACGTCTTGATCACCCCTTGGTGCCCACCTAAAGGGTGATCATGGTAATCCCGTAATAAGTGTTGGATCTCCTCGGGATTGGTTATTTCCATTCCTTTTTCCGTGCAGGAAGGAATGGAGTCCTCTTCTGGAGGTGACTCGTCGTCACTGGGACGTCCCGGGGATCCCTCGCTGTCCCGTTGGAACTCGGCCTGGGCGCGAGTCACCACATTGCATCGCGGTGGTGAAGGGGTTTCGTCTACAGAATGGGGAATACGGCTTAGCGCATCCGCATTGGTGTTGTATTTACCGGGTTTGTACTCGATTGAGTAGTCAAACTCCGATAGCTTATGACGAAATCTGGTAAGGCGTGAGGTGGGTTCTTTCACGCCGAACACTCCCTTCAACGGTTTGTGGTCCGTGTACACGGTGAAGCGTCTACCCAACAAATAGCACCGAAAATTCGTCGCCGCCCATACAATGGCCAACAACTCCTTCTCGATGGTGCTATATCTACGTTCGGCCCCATTCAGGGTGCGGCTGGCATAAGCAATAGGCTGGTCTTTGCCTATCTCACCTTGGGATAACACCGCTCCAAGTGCCTCATTACTCGCGTCCGTGGTGAGATTAAAGGGTTTTGTGAAGTCGGGGTAAACCAATAGTGGTGGCGAAATTAACTTCCCCTTTATCTCTTCAAATGCCTGTTGACATTTGGACGACCACGTGAACTTCACGTCCTTCCTTAATAAGTTCGTTAAGGGGCGCACTATCCGGGAAAAACTTGGCACAAATTTCCGGTAATAGTTCGCCAACCCTATGAATGACTGGACGTGACGTACCGTCTTCGGAATGGGGAAATCTCTGACACTAGCTGTCGTGTCAGGATTTGGCGAAGCCCCTTTTTCTGAACAAACATGTCCCAGGTAGACTACTTCCCTTTGCAGGAATCTACACTCTTCCGGTTGAAGTTTGAGGTTGTGGTATCTCAACCGGTCGAACACCCTCCGGAGCTTGTCATTATGGTCAGCCAGGTTCTTACCATATATGACGATGTCATCCAGATACACAAAGCATTCGACCCCTTGCAGACCAGTAAGGACATGGTTCATTAGTCTCTGAAACGTAGCCGGGGCTCCTTTTAACCCGAACGGCATACGTCGAAACTCATAATGCCCATAGTTGGTGCTAAAGGCGGTTTTATTCCGATCGTTTAGATCTACCAAAACTTGGTGATAGCCACTGGCCAAATCGAGCGTGGAGAAGTAACGCGAGCGACTGAGCTGGTCTAAAATGTCCTCTATACGGGGAAGAGGATACGCGTCCCCGATGGTTTTTTCGTTTAGCTTACGAAAGTCCACCACAACTCTCCATCGGGCTTCTCCGTCGGGGCCCGCTTTCTTGGGAACCACTAGAAGGGGGGAGTTCCACGGGCTTTTGCTTGGTTGGATAATGTCGTTATCCAACATTTCCCGAATTTGCTCGTTTATAACCTGCCTTTTGCTTTCGGGCAATCGGTACATTCTTTGGTTAATGGATGCCTGATCCCTTACCAAAGGTATTTCGTGCGAGATTGCACTGGTGTACGTCAGGTAGTCGCCCTGTAAATGAAAAATGTCGTCGAACTCTCGACATAACTCCGTTATCGATTGGCACTCGGGTGTGTTCAGGTTATCCCCTAAACGAAGTTCCCCGTGCAATTGTGCCAACCTGGAGCTCAAATCGGGTTCATCAGGCGACTGACCATCCGAGAACAGGTGTCGAATGAAGTGGGGGGATCGTCCCTCCGAAGATTGGTTCTCGGGCACGGGCCTGCTTGACTCGTCGTCAGAGTCAGTTCCCGGCGACGTATCTTTACGCTTGACCAAGGGGATGGTGTTATAGTTCTTGGTAGGGTATACCTTCACCGTAAGCTGTTCGATCCTTTGAGGACCATTCTGGGTATTGAGTGCCAATAACCTGGCACTCCTTGCCCTACTAGAAACGCAGTGCGAGAATAAAATGTTTCCTCGCGCGTCCTGCGGCACCAGAATGGCCTTTTCCCGGATGTCAATGGGGATAGCCACCTCCATTTGGGAGCGTGCCGGCACTTCCACCGGCCTACTCAGGGTTACTTCGATCCTCGGCGGCTCACGTTCATCCATCCACGATGTTTCCTCTCGCTGGGGTGACCTGGCTGAGCATTTTTTCGTATCCCTTCCCCGTGTGGGTGGGGTCCCCGGAGAAGTGTGGACCTCGGTATCGACCCTGGCAGGTCCCCGTGTCCTAACTCCCCGTTTGGTTACCTTATGCTTCAGCCCCCTCGTCCCACCATTAACAAAATCAACGGAGAAGAATTCGGGGTTTATGGCTGTTCGGGGAAATTCCAAACATCCACCCGGTCCGTTGATGTTGCAATGCCTGGACAGGAAGTCATTACCCAACAAGCCGTCTGCTTCTAACCCTGGCATGGTGTCTACCAGGTGGAAACTGCAGGGAATCTCATGGTGCAACTTGAGAGTCCCATGGCAGGACCCACTCGACTTGCCGTTGCCAAATATGGTTTGCAATGGTGTGGATTGCCGAACGTCCACCGCCTGGCCCCAGTGAAGGGCCCTCCGCTTCCAAAGACTGACCTCAGCGCCAGTGTCCACCATGAGACGCGTAGTATTTCTACGGCCAATGTCCAAAGGAAGCTGGACCATGGGGACCTCTACCGGCAAAAGCTGAGGACAGTATTGGCCAATCAACGTGTTCAGTGCGGTCGGGTTACGGTCTCCCGACCCGACCTCCGGGAGTTTTCCGACCTCTGATTAGATGTCGCCGCATAAGTGCGTCGGCTGCAAGATTCGCACCGTGCCTTGTCCCTCCGTTCAGGACTATCCCGCCTGGAAGTCTCAATAGACTCCGAACCAGCGGGACTGGACTGGCCTTGGCCCAACCTGGGCTCACGGTGCTGAGGTCGCTCCCTCCTATTTCTTTTATCCCTTGGTGAGTCGCCACGGCTCGCACCCGCTTCTGAGGACTGCGAGTCCACGGGGTCGGCTCGTCTCTCGTCACCGCCCGACACGGGCGATCGTCGCCCATCATCACCATCCACCCTCCGGGAAACCACACTCTCCGCGCGACTATTACCGGCCTTCCGATTTCGCCGACGCTGTCTGCGTCTATTTTTCGCGCTTGCCCTACTCTCCATACGGGTGTCCTGCTCTCGACTCGCAACAGGTGCTGTTGCGGCGTGTCGCTTGTGGGGAGAACCCTGGAAACCCTGTTGTTGTTCCCACCTTTGCCTGTATTCGCACCCGTGCAAGCTATGACCTTGTCGGCCACAAAACTCGCAACAGCACCGGACGCTGAATACTCTTGGGCCTGATGTCGCCGGCCCACCGCCCGTAGACGGGGGCTGCGGTTCTGGTAGGGCTCTCCGCTGAGCCTGCGGCCGCTGATGGTGCGGCCCATGCCGCGCGGTTCCGCTCTGCTGTCCACCACCCCTGTATGGAGCCTGGGCTTGGCGCGTCTGTCTCGGACGATCCGGGCAGTCCACTATGTCGTGGCCATACCGCCAGCACTCGCGACAGAAGGGAGTGTTCCTTCTCCTCAGGCACTCGTCGTACACGTGACCCCTCACCTTGCAGAAGCTGTGTGGGTTTAAGTGACTTGCTCTACTATTATGAGGGGCTTTGCTCTCGTCTCGATAGGGTGTCCGTCCGACACAGGTTCACCGAGACGTCCCGACTGCTTGCTCGATCGTCGTACTGCGATGTTCAATATAAACCACTGGTGTTTCCTTAAGTCTATTTTTATTTATTCTTTCTGTGAAACTTAATCTAGGTGAACATAGATCTTTATAAGATTACTAATTACAATCCTTATGCGATACCAACTGCAGTAATATTTGTGTGACTTATTTTAGATAATAAAAAAAAACAATATTGGTATTCACAAATAAACTTATGTTTCGTATGTTACATTTATTTAAATCTTTACTAACGATTTATCTTATGTTGCACACAGCGCAGTTAATTCTTACGTTAAGCTTCTATTATGTTGCAAACAATATTTTAATAATTTCAATAAAATTCATTTCACATGTTACACTGTATTTAAATCTTTACTAACGATTTATCTTATGTTGCACACAGTGCAGTTAATTCTTACGTTAAGCTTATATTATGTTGCAAACAATATTTCAATAATTTCAATAAAATTCATTTCACATGTTACACTGTATTTAAATCTTTACTTACGATTTATCTTATGTTGCACACAGTGCAGTTAATTCCTACGTTAAGCTTATATTATGTTGCAAACAATATTTCAATAATTTCAATAAAATCCTTTATGTGTTACACAGTACTTTTGTTATCACTAAACTTCCATTTAGGTTGTGGTGACATTTTGGTGGCACCTTGGTGTACCGTTGTAACGTTATCTCCAACAATTTACCCGAAAAAAGGTTCAAAAATGTAGCCGTGGTAATTTCCAGATCTTTTACTCGGGGCAGACGTAGATACTATTTGCGGACACGGTGGTAATTTCACCTTGAACAATTTAAACAGCGCAGAAGGATTGTTTCACCGCGGTATTTACTATATCTGTGACTTCGGTTAGAAATAGTATTTATTTTACTGACGCGGTCGTAATTTCGTCTTGAACAATTTCAACAGCGCAAAAGGATTGTTGCCACACGGAATCTCTAATAAGACTAAATTAGTTTATCGAAGCGACAGAATACCTCGTACCCAATCGTCGCTTCGATGCCCATATTTGGTCATTTTAACTTTCCGAGCTCCTTGGTATTGACTCTCGCCACCAAAACGTATCACATCCCCTGGTGTGGGTAACCGCATTATACCCCTGCCTGTGTGTATTTTTTATTATTATTCGCACGGGGGTGAGCGCCATTGCTTGTGTTTACTCGTTGTACCATATTATGTGTAGGGACGTTCATATTGCTTATACGTGCAATGTGATGCTGCTACATGGGCATGCGTTATATCTCACGTATTTGTATTTGTTGAGATGTGTCCTTTAAAGGGCATGCGTTGTAGGTTTCGTCGGTTTGCGCGCCTTCTGGTAATTCCAGGAATTAGTCGCAGGCTTGCGCAACCGCATTATGTTTTTCTTGGTTGTTCTGCCACATCCGATCGTTGGTTGATGTTTTTACCAGATCGATGTGCAGGTGTCCCATGCTCTCCTCTGCTATTTAGTTTCTTACCATTGGTGCTACGTTGTGCTTGGTCAACATGACCTGATTTTCGTGATTTATGCATTTCTACTTTTAGGAAGATGCCTGTATTGCACATACGCTTGTATCAGCGGGCTTGTGGTTATTTACATGCTAATGCAGGTAAGTATTCGATTTTCTGGTGCCGACAGCCTGCGAAAAGAGGTTACCTGGTGGTAAGTAGGCAGGTGGGTAGTGGCGTTCGCGCTAACCGCCACAGCTGCATGTTGTCTGGGATTCCAGGGGGCGAGCCGATCGATCAACCGAATCCCGGACCGGATTGTCCCGACTCGATCGATCTCCAGGCACATACGCCCCTCGAGCCAAACCCTGCGACCCCTCACTCCGACTCGAGGAAGACACGGTATTTGACCACGCTCCCTCGCCAGAGGAGGCCGGAGCATAGGCACCAGCATCCCGTCTATAATTGAGAGGCCCGCACGACTGCCCCCGAACGAAACCATCCCCTCCCCGTCGATGACTATCAGGCTCTTCGGCCGGCAACACGAATGACACCGCCCGGGGATTTAAATTCGACAACACCGGCGCCGCGGTGCAATCCCTAAAAGTGGAGGATGTGTTTTCTAAAAGGGTCGAGCAACTTCCCGGTCCTAACTCCAATGTCTCCGACGCTCGCTCGGCGATTCCGGGCCGCGCATCCACAAACAGGTCGTCCTGCCTCAACATTTCCTTTCGAGCTCGCTCAAACCCGGTCAGGTGGTCCACCAGGCTACGAAAAGGGACATTACCCAACGTGAGAAGGAAGTGCTTTAGTCCTTCCTCCCTCAGACCCCTTGCCAACACCGGTTTGGCCATGCCCTCAAGCTGGCTGGCGAAGACGGACCTACCCTGGCGACCATAAAAGCGCTCAGCTGCCTCCTCGCACCGTACCACGGCCCGCTTCACTCGGGAAACGAAACCTGTGGCATCCTCGGAAGGAAGTTGTCGCATTTTGGAAAGTTGCGCACACAACTCCTCATACGACACCCGGGGTTCGTAGGCCTCTCTAAGACGCTGTTCCGCTTCAAGGAATGTCGTGGGCGGTCTCTCCTCGAACACCCGATAGGCCTCGCCGCTCAGCCTAGAGGGCAGCCACCGGAGGAAGGTATGTTCCTCCTCCACCGCCAGCCCATCCAGGGTCCTTCTACAGCCCTTGAGAAACGAAGAGAGTCTGTGGTATTTATCAGTATGGGGTGTCGGCAAGGACCAGAATTCACTGATAATCCACCGATATTGCTGCAAATTGTTCCCAGGGAATAGTCCGTCGACCAGCATAGAATACGAAAATAAAAACACACTGATGTTGGTTTGTTCTTGTACACTGTTTCTTTATTTCGGCACTTATCGAACTTAAACATTGAACACTTATTAAGATCCTTATTAGTTATAAAACGCTTATTAGAACAGTCTGGACATCACTCAGGATATTTACGTTCTTGATTATTAATTTCACTAATTCGAAACCGATAATTAACTTCAACAATTCAAAATCGATAATTAACTTCTCCAATGCAAAACCGAAAATCGATAATTAACTTCTCCACTGCAAAACCGATAATTAACTTCTCCAATGCAAAATCGTCCCTCTGACTCGGTAGCTAAAATCTGACTAACTATTTGACGCTCATAAAAGAAAAGGGACGCCTAAAGGAAACCGCAAAAGGGGAGGAGCCACACGATTAACTCGAGGTAGTTAATCGTGATTGGACCGGGGAATAGGCATACATTATGCATGTGTGTGTATGCCTCGCATACGATCGTCCGGCGACCGAGGATGGATGCCAGCATCGCAACTGCATCTTCCACGAATGCAAACAATGAATATCTGGTCATCCTATGGGAGGCCGTAAATCAACATTTAGGTTGATGGTGTGAATTTTCTTTTGTCCGCCGACGGGTGGCGGCCGTTAATAGGGAATTGTGTATTCATAACACTCTGTGGTGCCAATGCCATGTTTAGATATTGCAACGAATATAGGGTGCAGTCATTGCCAGATGTTAAAAGTAAACTCTTGCTGGCTGCATCCAATTCGTTGCTTGTTTGCGGTCCCTGATCGGTGGGGACCGATAATAGGAAACCAGCTATTGCTGGTAATTAGGGAAATGTTTGGTTTGCCTCAGCCGAAACCTTGTCGGTGGTGGCAAACCAATGGGACCTAATAGCCGCATGCTAGGAGTGCCATGGGCAAACAAGAAAACGAGTAAACAAAGAACTCTTTGTTGGTGATGTTTCCATAGCATAAGGCTATGGAAACGAGATGCCCGGTGTAGAATGCATGCCTGAGGATGAGATTTCAAATGCCACGGCAATGGTGATGGAGAAAAAGGGGTTTGGAAGGAAAACCCCCCACAGAATAGGTAAGCTGCCTAACGGATATTCATAACAGTTATCCGATTGGGTAACTGTATTAATTCCAGCGATTTGGCTGGGGTAAATGCCGTAGCAAGGTTACGCAACCTTGCTGAAGTTCGACTTAGAGATGAGTCGTTCGCCTGGAATAGTGGGGATCGAATGATGTATGGCTCTTCGGGCCCTGAAAAGCCCCACATCACTCCCTCCCCAGTGACGTCGTCACGAAACAGGTAAGGCAGGTTAGGAGGTGGTTAGTTGGTTATGGGCGCGCGCTTGAGCGCGAGTACGGGGAAGTTGTGTTGGTGGAGTAGGAGTGGTGTCAGCAGATGGGGGTGGTTCTGGAGCGGAAGCTTCCAGAAAACAGGGCTTAAGCCTTTCGACGCTGACCGTGGATCGCTTGCCTCTGATGTCGATCTCGAAGACGCGGTCACTGATGCGGGGGAAGACTTTGAATGGGCCATCATATGGTGGGTCGAGAGGTTTTTTGACCTTATCCACCCTGACAAAGACGTGCGTGCAGCTGTGCAGTTCAGGGTGGACGAAAAGTTTTTTGGAGCCGTGCCTGGTTACAGGGGTTGCCCTAACCTTACGTAGCAGGTCACGGAGATGTCCCAATTCACGAAGTTGGTCACGCGGTGTTTCGCCATTCAGGAAAAGTTCTCCTGGAAGAAGGAGGTTGGTACCGTAGGTAAGCTCTGCTGCCGAAGCACCCAGGTCCTCCTTAATGCTTGTCCTCAGGCCGAGGAGGACGGTTGGTAGGGCGTCAAACCATTGTGTGTCATTATGACACATGAATGAGGCTTTTAGAGATCTATGCCAGCGCTCTATCATCCCATTTGATTGCGGGTGATAGGCGGTGGTACGACTTCTTTGGCAGCCGAGAAGATTTGTTAGCTGCCTAAAAATTGTCGCCTCAAATTGTGGACCTTGGTCCGAAGTTATGGTGGTTGGTACACCGAAGCGTGTGACCCAAGTTGAATAAAAGGCCTTGGCGACTGATTCGGCAGTAACTGCCCTGAGAGGTGTCGCCTCTGGCCATCGCGTGCAGCGATCCATCATAGTGAGGATATAAGAAAATCCTCTTGATGGAGTAAGCGGTCCCACTATGTCTATGTGGACATGGGCGAAGCGTGCCGTGGGAAGCTTGAATTGCGCTGGCTCCAGTACATTATGTCGCGCTACCTTGCAGCGCTGGCACTGGAGACAAGCACGGGACCAACCGGTGAGATCTTTGTTCATCCGGGGCCAAATGAATTTGCGACGGACAGCAGCGGCTGTTGCTCGGCCGCTGGGGTGGGCTGGGTTGTGGTAAACCTGGAACACGCCCTTACGAAGTTTCTCGGGAATGTAAGGTCTAGCGGTTCCAGTGGAGACATCACACCAGATTTCACCCAAAGGGTCGCGAAGGGTAATTTTCTTGAGCTCTAGTGCCGTATCGGCAGTTAGGAGGGACTTGAGCTGTCCGTCCTCCTCCTGAGCTAGGGCAAGGTCAGTGTTATTCAAGGCGGTACGCAAATGAATTGTATCGATTCGAGAAAGGGCGTCCGCCGTGACATTCTGTTTACCGGAGATATGCCTTATCTCCGTAGAATATTGCCCAATGAGGTCTAATTGACGCTCTTGTCAGGGGGAGGCATTTCCCGACTTCTTCCGGAACGCATAGACCAATGGCTTGTGGTCTGTTAAGATGGAGAGTGAGCGACCTTCTATCATATGACGGAAGTATTTAACAGCGCTGTAGATCGCGAGTAATTCGCGGTCGTAGGCGCTGTAACGTCGCTCAGTGGGACTCAGCTTCCTTGAAAAGAAACCAAGTGGTTCCGGGCGGCCTTCAATGTCCTGTTCAAGGACGGCTCCGATTGCGGTATCCGATGCGTCGCATTGGATAGAAAGTGCCGCTCCCTTGAGAGGGTATCGGAGTAAGGTGGCATTTGCCAATTGTTCTTTGGACAGTTGGAATGCTCGATCAGAGACTTCTGTCCAATTAATGGGGCGCTTATCATTGCGCTTAGCTCCTTTTAAGAACTCATTTAGGGGAGCTTGAACTTGGGCAGCGTTCTTCAGTGTTGGGCGGTAAAAGTTAAGCATGCCCAAAAATCGACGAAGCTCACTCACGTTAGTAGGCCGGGGATACTTCATGAGGGCCTCCACACGGTCTGGTAGTGGGCGAATGCCCTGGTTGTCAACGACATAACCCAGATAGGTGATTTGCTCCTTGGCGTATTGACACTTATCTGGGTTTGTGGTAGTTTATCACAGTGCGTCAGCACGGACGCGGGTTATGCGTAATACACCACTGATGGTCCTCCCAGGAAACTCTTCACCAAACGAGGAAAGTCACTGCTTCGCGGGGAAAGTAATTAAAACGCGTGGAACACTTGATGTTAAAGCTAACTTTATTTAATTCACTGCAACGATGACCTGGGACAACTGTTTTTTTCTGGTTGATGATTCTTATTGCAAAACAAAATGAACTTCCTTTAATGGAAAATCTTGATTCACAATTTGATTTTAAAAGAACTTGAATCTTGTACACTGTTCACCAAAAGAGGAAAGTCACTGCTTCGCAGGGAAAGTAATGAAAACTCATGGAACACTTGATGTTAAAGTAACTTTATTTAATTCACTGCAACAACGATCTGGAACAACTGTTTTTTGGTTGATGATTTTTATTACAAAAGTAAAATGAACTTCCTTTAACGGAAAATCTCGATTCACAATTTAATTTTAAAAAAACTTGAGTTTGTACAACTGTAGTTCGAATGGATTGTTCAACTCGACTTTTTCTCACGGTGACTCGGACACGTCTCGCGACATCAATAGTTAACTTAAACTCTGTCCGTTATAAGTACTCTGTTCCGACAGGCTAGAATGTGAGTGTACTCCTGGGACTATGAGATCTGACTAATTGGAAATCATCCAAGAAAAGGGAACCTCAAAGAGACTGAAAAAGAGGCGGAGTTACACGATTAACTCGAGGTAGTTAATCGTGATTGGACCGGGTGTGATAGGCATACATTACGCATGTGTGCGTATGCCATGCATACGATCGTTCAGCGACCGTGGATGGCGGGCAACATCGCTAGTGCATTTTCTAGGAATGTAAATAATAGCATCTGGGGTGTGAAAGACCCAAACCGATGATTTGGTCATCCTAATGGAAGGCCATAAATCATCATTTCTGTTGCCGATGATTAAACATTGCAACGAACATAGGGTGCAGCCATTGCCAGATGTTGTAAGTAAACATTTTCTGGCTGCTGGTGATCGTTGTTTGAATGTTATCTATGAACATGGGGAACGCTAATTGTGGTGCCAGCGATTGCTGGTAAACAGGGACATGTTTGATTTGCGTCAACAGAAACCTTGTCGGCGGTAGTAAATCGATAGGGGCAATAGCCGTATGCATGTTATGCAGGGGGTAAACAAATACAACGAGTCACAAGGAACTCTTGTTGATTGTTGTTTCCATAGCTTAAGGCTATGGAAACGAGATGCCCTGGCAGAATGTATGCCTAAAGATAAGATTTCAGATGCCATGGCAATGTGTTGATTTTGCCATGGACTTATGTTCTTTTCAGGAAATGATGTACGCCTCGGGGGTAAATTTTTGGTGCCACGGCAAGGTGATAAGCTTTGCCGTGGGCTCAATGTTTTTTAGGGAATATGGTTTGGCCGAGGGTGAGTTTTCGATGCCACGGCAAGGTGATAAGCTTTGCCGTGGGCTTAATGTTTTTTAGGGAATATGGTCTGGCCGAGGGTGAGTTTTCGATGCCACGGCAAGGTGATAAGCTTTGCCGTGGATTTAATGTTTTCAGAGGTGATGCTGGAGAAAAAGGGGTTTGGAAGGAAATCCCCTACAGAATAGGTAAGCTGCCTAACATAAATTCAAAACGGTTATCCGATTGGTTAACCGTATTAATTCCGGCGATTTGGCTGAGGGTAAATGCCGTAGCAAGGTTACGCAACCTTGCTGAAGTTCGACCGAGAGGTAAGTCGTTCGCCTGGAAAGGTGGGGATCGAGCGATGTATGGCTCTTCGGGCCCTGAAAAGCCCCACAGGTTGATGACAAGACCGAATTCACGGAGGCGCTCTAGGACCTGACGTAAGTGGCGTTTATGTTCGGCGTGGTCTTTGGAGGCGATGAGAATGTCATCAAGGTATGCATGGCAGCAATTAAGACCTCGTAAAGCCGTGTCGATGTACCGCTGGAATGTCTGTGCGGCATTCCTGAGGCCGAAAGTCATCACTTTGAACTCGAAGAGTCCGAAAGGTGTAATGACTGCGGTCTTGGGGATGTCTTCTGGTGCCACCGGAATTTGATGGTATGCCCTGGTGAGATCCAGGGTAGTGAAGACATTGCACCCTCGTAACTTGTACGAAAAATCGTAGAGGTGTGCAATAGGGTATCTGTCCGGGACAGTTGCTGCGTTCAACAGCCTGTAATCGCCACATGGGCGCCACTCACCAGAACGTTTCTTCACTAAGTGGAGTGGGCTTGTGGGGAGGGTCCGCTGTGGATCGGCAAGGACCCGGGTTCGCCGGCACTCCCACCTACTTGTTCCGCCTAGAGCGAATGGCACGAAGTTCACCGACAGGCCTTAGAAAGCAGCAAAAGTCGAGCACTGGGATGCTGTTTGAATTAATGTCCGTTTATTTTTTTACCTTAAGATTTAAGTACAGACTTGGGTTATTGGAACTTATGTTGACTACAAGGTTAACGGAAGGGACTTATTGTTTAACATAGATTTACAGAACTTATTGTTATTGGAAATGTACATCGAGATTAATGTCAGGACTTGCGTTAAAACTTAAAACACATCACTATTGGCAACTCGTTGTTATTGAAACTTATCCTTGACCCCAAGGTTAACGGAAGGGCCTTGCTGTTTAACATAGATTTACAGAACTTATTGTTATTGGAAATTCACATCGAGATTAATGTCAGGACTTGCGTTAAAACTTAAAACACATCACTATTGGCAACTCGTTGTTATTGAAACTTATCCTTGACCCCAAGGTTAACGGAAGGGCCTTGCTGTTTAACATAGATTTACTGAACTTATTGTTATTGGAAATTCACATCGAGATTAATGTCAGGACTTGCGTTAAAACTTAAAACACATCACTATTGGCAACTCGTTGTTATTGAAACTTATTCTCGACTCCAAGGTTAACGGAAGGGACTCGTCGCTTGACACAGATTTACGGAACTCATTGTTATTGGAAATTTACATCGAGATTAATGTCGGGACTTGCGTTAAAACTTAAAACACATCACTATTGGCAACTCGTTGTTATTGAAACTTATTCTCGACTCCAAGGTTAACGGAAGGGACTCGTTGCTTGACACAGATTTACGGAACTCATTGTTATTGGAAATTTACACCGGAATTAATGTCAGAACTGTGTTAAAACTTAGCACTGCGTATAGCTCGACCGACTTTTAACTATAAGTACGAGATTATTCGTGACTGGTGCGTTTAGTGCGCGTTGGCAGTGATACGACCGATTCCGACAACAGATATACTCAGGCGGTAGGAAGGCACGTCTGTCCTTTGGGATGGTTATTACGTGACTGGTTCATGGATGAATATATTTCATTCATTGCGCCGTGGCGGTGCGTCATGGCAGAGTTAGGCTCGCTGCCGATTACGGGGAATTGTGGACGAGTTGCTATGCTCGCATAGGAATTCAGTTCCAACGAATTCTGGCCGTACAGGCTGGGTTGACTTCGTTGGTTGGGTGTACCGGGAATTGGTTTGGCGACGCGAGCGAGCATGGGGATGTGTTTTCGGGGGAAATTGGAATGGCTTGGGTGCAAGCAAGGGATATCGTTTAGATAGAAATGTTAACTGAAATAATTTCGGGGAAATGTGCGCGGTTTATTTGGTTGGTAGAGTTCCGTTGAGGATTGGGTGTATGCTTTGTTAAGGCATATGAACTTCGGAGAAATGTGTGCGGCTGGGCATGCTTGCTGATGTTCCGTTGAGGATTGAATATGCGTTTGCTATGGCATACGAGTTTCGGGGAAATGTGGATTGTTTGGTTGCGTTGAGGAAATATGGATAATTGAGTAACGCAATTTGGGGAAAATGCATGTGGTGGTGATTAGAATATATTCGGTTGAATTATATTCTCTTGGAGGTTTGGGGGAATATTTTATTGCGTATTTGGGAATATATGCTATTGCAGATTTGGTTTTTGCATGTTTGCAGGTTAGGGTTGTGGGTTGGTTCTGTGTGATGTAGAGGGCCCCCACAGCACTCCCCGCCCAGTGACGTAGTCGCGAAATAAGGGTAGGGCGAAGGGAGTAGGTTGGTGTGTGGCGGGAGGGGTGTTAGGTAGCTAGGGGTCCGGTGGGTTTGGTTTGTCCAGGGGGGCGCGCTTGGCTACGGGTACGTGGTGGTTGGGGCGGCTGGTGGTTGCTGGTGGGATCGGGTATTGGTGCGGGTTGAGGGTCTGGGGCTGAAGCCTCCAGGAAACAAGGTTTGGGTCTCTCGACACTGACCGTGGATCGTTTGCCTCGGATGTCGATCTCGAAGACACGGTCGCTCATGCGGTTGGAGACTCTGAAGGGGCCGTCGTATGGGGGGTCCAAGGGTTTTTTGACCTTATCCACCCTGACAAAGACGTGCGTGCAGCTGTGCAGTTCAGGGTGAACGAACAGTTTTTTAGAACCATGCCTGGTCACGGGCGATGCTCTAACCTTACGAAGAAGGTCGCGGAGGTGGCCCACACCCTGCGACTGGTTGTGTGGCGTATCACCATCCACGAACAGTTCGCCTGGTAGTAGGAGGTTGGTGCCGTAGGTGAGTTCCGCAGCGGACGCGCCTAGGTCCTCCTTAAAACTAGTCCTCAGACCGAGGAGTACGGTAGGTAGAGCGTCAAACCATTTGGTGTCGTTATGACACATGAGGGAGGCCTTCAGAGACCTGTGCCAGCGTTCGATCATGCCGTTGGATTGGGGATGGTAGGCCGTCGTACGGCTTCGTTGGCAGCCGAGGAGGTCTGTCAGCTGTCTGAAGATTGTTGCTTCGAATTGCGGTCCTCGGTCGGAGGTAATGGTAGCGGGCACGCCAAAACGTGTGACCCAGGTTGAGTAGAAGGCTTTGGCGACAGATTCGGCAGTAACTGCTCTGAGGGGGGTCGCCTC
This sequence comes from Microdon myrmicae, assembly GCA_963931805.1. Lineage (NCBI taxonomy): Eukaryota > Metazoa > Arthropoda > Insecta > Diptera > Syrphidae > Microdon > Microdon myrmicae. Next base: position 41,746,644 of record OZ007502.1, read on the forward strand.
TGGCCATCGCGTGAAGCGGTCCATCATGGTGAGGATGTAGGAAAATCCTCTTGATGGAGTAAGCGGTCCCACTATGTCGATATGGACATGGGCGAAGCGTGCCGTGGGTAGCTTAAATTGTGCAGGTTCTAATACATTATGCCGCGCTACTTTGCAGCGCTGGCATTGGAGGCAAGCGCGGGCCCAGGTGGTGAGGTCTTTGCTCATTCGGGGCCAAATGAATTTCTTACGGACGGCGGCAGCGGTTGCGCGGCCGCTGGGGTGGGCTGGATCATGGTAGACCTGGAACACGCCCCTACGAAGCTTCTCAGGGATATAGGGCCTGGCGGTTCCAGTTGAAACGTCGCACCAGATTTCGCCCAAAGGATCGCGGAGGGTGATTTTGCGTAGCTCGAGTGCTGTATCGGCAGTTAGGAGAGATTCGAGCTGGCTGTCCTCCTGTTGGGCCAGGGCTAGGTCGACGTTGTTCAGAGTGGCGCGCGAATGAATCGTATCGATTCGAGAAAAGGCGTCCGCCGAGATGTTCTGTGGACCGGGGATGTGTTTAATTTCGGTCGTGTATTGACCGATGAGGTCGAGTTGACGTTCTTGTCGGGGGGAAGCGTTTCCCGACTTTTTCCGGAACGCGAAGACCAGAGGTTTGTGGTCTGTATACACGGAGAGCGGGCGACCCTCTACCATGTGACGGAAATATTTAATGGCGCTATAGATCGCCAGTAATTCCCGGTCATAGGCGCTGTATCGCCGCTCTGTGGGACTCAGTTTCCTGGAAAAGAAACCGAGCGGTTCCGGTTGGCCTTCAAAGTCTTGTTGGAGGACTGCTCCGATTGCGGAGTCCGATGCATCGCATTGGATAGACAAAACCGCTCCCTCTAAGGGATATCGGAGTAGTGTGGCGTTGGCCAGTTGCTGCTTGGACAGTTGGAACGCACGGTCCGAAGCTTCTGTCCATGGAATTGGGCGCTTGTCGTTGCGCTTCGCTCCTTTTAGAAATTCAGTCAGAGGAGCCTGGGTTTGGGCGGCGTCTTTAAGGGTGGGTCTGTAAAAATTGAGCATGCCGAGGAAACGTCGGAGCTCGCTTATGTTGGTTGGACGTGGATATTGGATGAGGGCCTCTACGCGGTCTGGAAGTGGGCGAATGCCCCGGTCGTCAACAATGTAGCCCAGATATGTGATTTGCTCTTTGGCATATTGGCACTTATCTGGGTTGATGACGAGACCGAATTCGCGGAGGCGCTCGAGGACCTGTCGTAAATGGCGCTTGTGTTCCATGTGGTCTCGTGAGGCGATGAGAATGTCATCGAGGTAAGCATGACAGCAGTTGAGGCCACGTAAAGCCGAGTCGATGTATCTCTGAAATGTCTGCGCGGCATTTCTGAGACCGAAAGTCATTACTTTGAACTCGAAGAGTCCGAAGGGAGTAATGACTGCCGTTTTTGGGATGTCTTCGGGTGCCACCGGGATTTGATGGTAAGCCCTGGTGAGGTCCAGGGTGGTGAAGACTTTGCACCCTCGTAATTTATATGAATAATCATATAGGTGTGCAATGGGGTATCTGTCGGGGACTGTTGCTGCGTTCAGCAGTCTGTAATCCCCGCATGGGCGCCACTCCCCGGAACGTTTCTTAACTAAATGGAGTGGGCTTGCCCAAGGACTGTCTGATGGTTGGCAGATACCTTGTGCTATCATTTCGTCAAACTCGGCGCGTGCCGCGCGTAGTTTTTCTGGGGCCAGGCGACGTGCGCGTTGGCTTACTGGAGGGCCCCGTGTCTCGATGTGATGAAACACATTTGCCTTATGTCGTCGCTGGTTAGGTAGAGGAATTGTCGTATTGGCAAATTCCTGTACCATAGCTTGGATGGGGTCTGTACACGGTGTGGCCCTGGGTATTACCGCTGGAGGTGCCGGCAAGGGCGAGGGAGGTGCGGTGTGGGCTACTAGCTTGTTGTGTGTCGAATCGACCAACAGATTGTGTTTTCCTAATAGGTCGGAACCTATTAGGGGTTCGTTAACATCAGCTATCACAAACTGGTGTGTGATTGGATGTCGGAGACCCAGGTGGAGTGTCAGCTTTTTCCTTCCGTACGTGCGTATCGGAGAATTGTTTGCTGCTGACAATTGTAAGGCGGTGGGCACGCGGTTGGGTGGGGCGAACGAGCGCGGAAGGACCGAGATATCAGCGCCGGTGTCGATGGTAAAATTGATATTTAGTTTCGGGTCCCTGATTGTGAGGCGTCTTATGGATGCGGTGCCGGCCGGTTGCGCGGGGGTGTCGGTCGGCAGAATTAGTTTAAAGGCTGGGGCGGGTTGTTGGGTGGTCGAGTCCACCCGCAGGGTGCCCTACAATTGATTGTACGATCCCCGTATCGTTGGTGGTTGGCGCACCAGGCGCGTGTGACGGTATTGTTGGGCGGGTTTTGCGTGTTGGCGGGTTCGTCACGAGGGGGCCGTGGGGGTGGGCGGCGAAAAGGAGTCCGCTGGGATGTATTTTGTGGGGGTTGCCGCCGGTTCGTTGGGCGGTTCTGGACGCTTCGTTGTGTGTTTTGGAACCTCGCACAAACTTGATCCAGTTCGCGGCGGAATGAGGCCTGGAGCGCGAGTAGGTCGGCCGTAGTGACCTGAGTAGGGGGGTTGTCTGGCTGGGGGTCGCCGGTAATATGGTCGAGGGTTTGTTGGGTTGAATTCGTGTTAAGGCCAGTGTGCCTTCTAGAGGATGAGGGGGGTAGCTGAGTCGACGCTACCAGGGCGGTTCGAGGTGCAGTTTGAGACGGCTGAGGGTGCCGTGTAGGCAGTGCGGCGTGTTGACTAACCGCCGCGACTTGATATGGTGGTAGCTCGGACTGTGGGTCCAAGGTTTCCATAATTGAATCAGCCACCTTTGATAAATAGGCCAAACTTTGGTTAGGTTGGGCCAATAGTGCCGAGCGGGCGTGTTGAGGTAAATTCCTCAGAAAATGTGGCCTAATTAGGTCATCCGAGATCCTGGTCCCCGCTATTGAGCGTAAATGGGTCAGGAAAAGGGATGGTCTAATACCCGAGAAATTGGTCTCATTCGCCAGGCGTTGCTGTTTGATGCTGATGGGTTGGTCCAAGGCGTTGAGGAGCGTCTCCCGCATGTTGCTGTATGGGTTGGGGCCTGGTGACCTGATTGCGTGCGCGATATGCGTCCGCTGTGTCCCATCCAGCACCCGCAGCAATTCTATAGCACGATGTTCTTCATCGTGGATGTTGGCGAACCGGAAAAAACGTTCGGCTGTAGCGAACCAAAGCTCTGGATCCTCCTCGTCGAACGGGGGGAGCTTTATATTTTGGGTAAGGGGTGAGAATTCGACGCCGGAAGCGTCCTGGAACGCGGGGGAGTTGGATCGCGGTTGTTCCTGCTGGGTAGTACCGGCTCGTGTGGTGGGCATAGTGGTGCCGAAGTCGTGGGGGTAGACGGGATTGAGGAATTGAGGGGAGACGGGGTGTGTCTATGAGCGTAGCGGAGAAGCGTGAAGAGGACACGTGAGTCGAGGGGGTCCGCGAAGGTGTCGAGCAAGTTTTGGTATTGTCAAAGGAGTTGCTTGTGGACGCGGGGGGTCGAGAGGCTTGAGTGGAGTCGAGTGCTGTCGCGAGTGCTGTAAATAAGGTGCTGTGCGTGGATTGTGCCCAGAAGGGGCTTACGGTAATGTATGTAATTAATTAATTATTACGGTATGTAATTTTAATTTTTGGGGGTAGTATTGTTTACTAATTATTTAGTTTTCCTCTGCCTTATAGTCAATGGTGGTTGTTTCTTCTTATAAATTTTAATTCAGTTGCTCTTTTTGGTAATCTTTCGTGTATTAAAATTAAGATTGATTATTTTTGTTCTTTGGTATTGCCGTGGTTTAAATGTTAATTAAGGTTGAATACATGTTTTGGGTAAAAAAAAATAGGAAGAAACTAAGAGGAATTCAGGAGAAAACCGTGAGTTGGTCTCTGGTTGCGGAGGCGAAACTAAATGAGTTGCTATTTGAGATGCGGCTTAGTTGTGTGCGTTAATTTCTTAATTTCTGTTATTTTGTTGATGCAAAGTAAAGCTTATTGGGTTGAATATTTAAAAATAAGGGTGTGTGTGCGCGGGCTCGACACGAGTGTGTACCCAGAAGGGGTTTACAATTGTTTATTAATTCTATTGGTAGTGTTGCATTCTTTATGTATATTTTTTTTTAATAAACTTACAATTTTTCTTGGCAGATTTCGGGATTGTGCCGTTTGTGTTATGGTTAGGGGAAAATGAAAAGTTTTATCTGTACAGTTTTTAAGTTAATTGTATAAATTTGTTTGTTATAATATATTGCCGGTCGGTTTAGTTGAATGCGTTAAACTTAAGTTCTATTTAGGTATCGGTAAGCATACATTCAGTGTTTCCTTCTCTTCTATATTGGTTTTGTCAAATATTTTGCTTACATATACAACCTAGAAACGGACTCAATTTATTATATGACACAATAATGGGGTATTAGTTACGGGCGCAAAATTAAGGATAATTCAATCTATACTGCTTGGTTCGAGGGTGGAAGAGAAATTATTGCAAGTAAATTCTTCGAATCTGTTATAGTTTATTTGATGTGCACTTAATTTAATTGGACACGGTTGTACAACTAAGCCAAATAATTAATTGGAGGGCTTACGAAAACTAGGGGTTCCTGATGAGATGTTTGCTGGGTGGCTCCGTTGCGTCGCTGGGTTGTTGGTTGGTTTAGAAATCGTTGGGGCTCTGGTTGCCCTTTCAATGTCTTTTGGTTTTTTTTTTTTTTTTTTTTTTTTTTTTTTTTTTTTTTTTTTTTTTTTTTTTAAATTTTAAATTTTGGGCGCTGTCACTGATTTAGTTTTGGTTGGAGGTTGCGTGGTTCTTGTATTGGGGTCGCTGCAACCGTTTAGTGTCTTTTTATTTTTTATTTGGGGGCGCGTATCACCACTTGCGCTCGTCACTGTTTAATTGCTGTTCGGAAGGAGTATGTTTTTTATCGGGGTCACCAGTGTGGTGAGGGTCCGCTGTGGATCGGCAAGGACCCGGGTTCGCCGGCACTCCCACCTACTTGTTCCGCCTAGAGCGAAAGGCACGAAGTTCACCGACAGGCCTTAGAAAGCAGCAAAAGTCGAGCACTGGGATGCTGTTTGAATTAATGTCCGTTTATTTTTTTACCTTAAGATTTAAGTACAGACTTGGGTTATTGGAACTTATGTTGACTACAAGGTTAACGGAAGGGACTTATTGTTTAACATAGATTTACAGAACTTATTGTTATTGGAAATGTACATCGAGATTAATGTCAGGACTTGCGTTAAAACTTAAAACACATCACTATTGGCAACTCGTTGTTATTGAAACTTATCCTTGACCCCAAGGTTAACGGAAGGGCCTTGCTGTTTAACATAGATTTACAGAACTTATTGTTATTGGAAATTCACATCGAGATTAATGTCAGGACTTGCGTTAAAACTTAAAACACATCACTATTGGCAACTCGTTGTTATTGAAACTTATCCTTGACCCCAAGGTTAACGGAAGGGCCTTGCTGTTTAACATAGATTTACTGAACTTATTGTTATTGGAAATTCACATCGAGATTAATGTCAGGACTTGCGTTAAAACTTAAAACACATCACTATTGGCAACTCGTTGTTATTGAAACTTATTCTCGACTCCAAGGTTAACGGAAGGGACTCGTCGCTTGACACAGATTTACGGAACTCATTGTTATTGGAAATTTACATCGAGATTAATGTCGGGACTTGCGTTAAAACTTAAAACACATCACTATTGGCAACTCGTTGTTATTGAAACTTATTCTCGACTCCAAGGTTAACGGAAGGGACTCGTTGCTTGACACAGATTTACGGAACTCATTGTTATTGGAAATTTACACCGGAATTAATGTCAGAACTGTGTTAAAACTTAGCACTGCGTATAGCTCGACCGACTTTTAACTATAAGTACGAGATTATTCGTGACTGGTGCGTTTAGTGCGCGTTGGCAGTGATACGACCGATTCCGACAACAGATATACTCAGGCGGTAGGAAGGCACGTCTGTCCTTTGGGATGGTTATTACGTGACTGGTTCATGGATGAATATATTTCATTCATTGCGCCGTGGCGGTGCGTCATGGCAGAGTTAGGCTCGCTGCCGATTACGGGGAATTGTGGACGAGTTGCTATGCTCGCATAGGAATTCAGTTCCAACGAATTCTGGCCGTACAGGCTGGGTTGACTTCGTTGGTTGGGTGTACCGGGAATTGGTTTGGCGACGCGAGCGAGCATGGGGATGTGTTTTCGGGGGAAATTGGAATGGCTTGGGTGCAAGCAAGGGATATCGTTTAGATAGAAATGTTAACTGAAATAATTTCGGGGAAATGTGCGCGGTTTATTTGGTTGGTAGAGTTCCGTTGAGGATTGGGTGTATGCTTTGTTAAGGCATATGAACTTCGGAGAAATGTGTGCGGCTGGGCATGCTTGCTGATGTCCCGTTGAGGATTGAATATGCGTTTGCTATGGCATACGAGTTTCGGGGAAATGTGGATTGTTTGGTTGCGTTGAGGAAATATGGATAATTGAGTAACGCAATTTGGGGAAAATGCATGTGGTGGTGATTAGAATATATTCGGTTGAATTATATTCTCTTGGAGGTTTGGGGGAATATTTTATTGCGTATTTGGGAATATATGCTATTGCAGATTTGGTTTTTGCATGTTTGCAGGTTAGGGTTGTGGGTTGGTTCTGTGTGATGTAGAGGGCCCCCACAGGCTTGCCCAGGGACTGTCCGACGGTTGGCAGATACCAAGTTCGATCATGTGCTCGAACTCCGCGCGCGCCGCACGTAATTTTTCAGAAGCCAGTCGACGTGGACGCTGGCTCACCGGGGGACCACGTGTTTCTATATGATGAAACACCGTGGCTTTGTGTCGACGCTGGTTAGGTAGAGGAATTGTTGTACTAACAAATTCTTGTACCATAACCTGAAATGGGTCTATGCACTCTGTGGCCCCTGAAGTTGCCGCTGGAGATGCCGTCATGGGCAAGGGGGGTGCGGTTGGAGCCACTAGCCTGTTATGGGTCGAATCGACCAACAGATTATGTGCACCTAATAGGTCGGAACCTATCAGGGGTTCATTTACGTCCGCAATGACGAAACGCCAAGTGACCGGACGACAAAGACCCAATTGAAGTGTCAGCTTTTTACGTCCGTACGTAAGTATCGGCGTATTCTTTGCAGCTGACAATTTAAGTGCGGCTGGCACGCGGTTACGTGGAGCAAACGATCGCGGGAGGACTGAAATATCGGCGCCGGTATCGACAGTAAAAGCGATATTCAGGTTAGAATCCCGGATGGTTAGGCGACTTATCGTATGGGTGCCGGCCGATTGCGCGAGGGGGTCGGTCGGCGAAATTAGTTTAAAGAGCGCCTTTGGTTGGTGGAAGGTTGTGTCCAACCACAAGGCGCCTTGCAATTGAATGCGCGATCACCATATCGTTGGTGATTGGCGCACCAAGGCAGAGTAACGGCATTATCAGATATATTCTGCCTATGGGTATTGCCGTTACGGGGAGGTCGAGTCCGAGCTCGCTGAGAATTGGCCCAGTGAGGGCCATTTTGAGAGGAATTGGTCCTCTGTGGGGCATTTTGAGGGATGTAGGCCCTCTATGGGGCATTTTGAGAGTAATTTTGCCGAATAAGAGGACGGCTCGATTCTGGGCGCTTCGAGGATTGTTCCTCACCTCCGCGCGAAATTGACTTATCTCGCGGAGGAGTGAGGTTTGGAGCGCCCGAAGGTCAGCAGGAGTTAAATGAGGTGGCGGACTTCCCTGACTAACGTTGGGCCTTGCCTCTGGATTCCTCTGTGGGAAATTGGTTGAGGCTGGCCGTCTGTGATGTAACTGGGTTTGAGGAGGATGGTGAACTGGGGCCAAATGAGGGGCTGTGAAAGGCAGAAGAGGGTGCCGTGTAGGCTAGGCGGCGTGTTGAGAAACCGCCGCTACCTGGTACGCAGGAGGCTCAGAATACTGATCTGAGCTTTCCATAATTGCGTCCGCAATTTTGGATAAATAGCCCAAACTCTGGTTGGGTTGGGCTATAAGTGCCGAACGGGCATCTTGGGAAAGACACCTCAAAAAGTGAGGCCTTATAAGGGCGTCCCCAATCCTGGTCCCCGCTATAGAGCGTAAATGGGTCAGGAAAAGAGATGGTCTCATCCCAGAAAGGTTGGTTACAGCAGCTAAGCGTTGTTGCCGCACACTTCCAGGCTCGTCCAAAGCGTCGAGCAGAGCTTCACGCATGTTGCTATATGGGTTGCGGCCGGCCGACCTTATTATGTGGGCAACATGCGGTCGCTGAGTGCGGTCAAGCACTTTCAACAGCTCGACTGCACGAAGTTGTTCGTCGTGCAAGGCTGGGGCCTGGAAGATGCGGTCTGCCACTGCAAACCAAAGGTCTGGGTCCTCCTCATCGAAGGGGGGAAGTCCTATATTTCAATGACGAGTCCCATTCCCGAGGCTGGAAGCATCGTGGAATTCTTGGGACTCTGGTTGCCTATGGGCTTGTTGAGAGGTACCGGCACATGTTGTGGACATTAAAATGCCGGAATTCACCAAAGGGCCGGTACCAGGGGCGCTAGAAACAGTCGGGAGTGTGTCGGTGTAAGTAGGCTGGGGTTGGTTCACGACACTGGGGGCAACCGGTGGTCCCAGGCGGGTAGATTGTACAGGCAAGTCTTGGTCAGCATCGACTTGCTCAGCGGGGAAATCGACGCTGGAGGCGTCGTGAAATTCAAGGGGCTCGGATTGTTCCTGAGCCTTTTTGGCCGTGGCGTTTCGCGTGTTTACCATTGTGGGTTGTATGACGCGAAACCGGGATTAAAAAGCGTAAGAGGACGCGAAGAAAGGTGAAGGGAGGCCAATGGGTCAAAAGAAGTCGCAGGATGGTGCGAATTTAAGAGAGTCGAGTAACGCGGATTGGAGGTTGAAGATGTTGTCGCAGAAGAAGGTAGGGGTTGGACAGAGTCAAGTGGCACCTAAGGGAGTCGCTGAGCGTCGAGTGTAGTCGTTAACACGGACGTGCAGGGTTGGAGTATTGCCTACCCGAACTTCAAAATTAATGCTTGTCAATTTGGATAATTAAAACCACGATTAAAATTCCAAAAGGGAAGGAAAACAAGAATTCAATGTGTGCCGGAGTGTGTGTGTCTGAAAATGTTTAGAAGCTATGAAGTCGTGTCGTAAGTACTGCAGAGCGAGAATATATGTTATTTAATACCCTGAAGGGGCTTACAATTGTTTCTATTAGGTAGGTATTAATGCTTGTAAAAATAAGGGTTTCATTTTACCTCTATTACGTGCTCTGAGTTAATATGTGAGTTTATCGTTATTTTGATTTTCAAATGTCCACAGGAGTTTTATGAAGGACGTGCGATGTGTTTTTGTTTGTGAAAAAGAAGAAAAAAAAAAACTACTCCTTTTTCTTTTATTTATAGACAGAAGTATGACTTTTTCGCATATGATCTATTATGGTTTTAATTGGTACAAGTCGCTTGAAAAGAGTTAGGCTTGTTTATTTTATTTGACAAAAAGGTATTTGTTCCTAAGTCATAAAAAGTTTACATATACACGATTCTCTTTACTGAATTCTGCTCTATATGTCAATCTACAATTCGTTCCAAAATTTAATACGATGTACTGCTGTACCCAAAAAAAAAACTTTTAAAATTGCTGATAAAATTTGTTTTAGGTTTTTTTCTTTTTAAAAAAAATTAAACTTTTGGCACAGAGTCGGTTTGATTCGTAAAACCCGCTCGGAAGGAGATTACTGGTTCTACTCTTTTAGTCTCAGAAGGAACTTACAAAATTTTTCTCGATTGCTGTTGGTTTTTGTTATCTTATTTAATTTACAGAACAACTAGATCGTAGTGCAGTAAATTCTCACCACTGAAAACAACTAGTAGCGATGTGCACCGAGGTATAACTTTATTGCTTTTAGTCGAACTAGGTGAATAAATTGAATTTTGAATAGGATTAATGAGGTAATGCTATGACACAGCTGAAAATAGAGAACCTCTTTTAAAAGAATTTGGATTGATGTGCTATCGCTGGAAAATTTGATAAGGTTGAAATTATTTTTTACTTAGATTTATGATAGGTATTAGCTCGGTTTACACGATACAAAATAATCATAGGTCTGAGTTAATTTAAATTTAAAACTGGCAGCTCAGATTGAGCGCACCGAAAGGAAGATTGACCAACTTGAAAAATGCTTTAATAAAAAAAAAAAAAAAAAAAAAAAAAGAAAGAAGGAAAAACCTGTTGTCCCGCGCTGGGTTAGTTGAGGTGTGCTGCCGGCGATGATAGCTGCAATCCGGTGGCCTCGCTGGGAGGAAAGTTAGAGCTGTTTGCTGATGTGTGGATAATGTGCCGGAGCGATGCGGTGGGGTTCTTCACAGCCTTACGGAGTTTGCTTTTTAAATTCTTCTGCTTAACACGCACATTTGTTATTTTTATTTTTGCACTTCGCACGGTGTTAAATGTTCGGATTTGATCTGATCGAAAAGTCACCCGATTTGCCAGAGCTATAATATGGCAGTTATACGTCGACAAAGTTCGAAAGGGTAGCGTGTTTACGCTAGGTGTCACCAATGCAATCGATTAAAGTTCGAAACACGAAGGTTGCGCGATTTTAATTTTCACCTTAAAGTCACTAAGTAGCACGTACAACGTATGCTCAGGCGCGTGTTCGCGAGTCGCGGTCACCAATGTGGGTATTAGTTAGTAGGGTGCACCGGCGTACGGTGCTGTTTCACTAACAACACCACTGATTGTCACTGCTTCCGAAAAAAAGAAACAAAAACCGCAACGCATCGATCACCATGAGTAAATAAAAGGCACTGTTTGGGTCTATTGTTCTTTTTATTTCGACGATTTATCGATCTTATATATTTACACTTATTAAGATTCTTTATTAGTTCCTGGATTAGTACACGATGAGTTATTTATTTGGACACAATATGTTAACACGGAAATGCTTATCTTATTACCGCACAATCTACTTAATATCTTTGGTAGTCACTGAGTTAATTTAAGATGACACTGTTGAGGTCCGGACGCCGTGCTTCCTCGGTATGAGGGAAGAGCGTGGACTTATTATTTTTTCCTTTATTTTGGTGGCAGCGGTGGGATACAACCAAAGGATCCCAAATAAAAAGAAGAAAATAAGAAGAAAAAAAAAACAAGAAAAAAAAAATTTTTTTTTAAACAAAACAAAATTTAAAACAACAAAAAAAAAATGTTTATAAGAAGAAGAAAAAAATAAACATAAAACAACGAAAAACAAAGTAAACAAAAAAATTTAAAAAAAAAAAAATTTAAAGTGAACACAAGAGAAATAACTAAATAAGAAGAAGAAAAAAAATTTTTTTAAGAAAAAAAAAAAACCCAGACAAAACTACGAAAAAAAAAAACATAAAACAACGAAGAAAAAAAACATAAAACAACGAAAAAAAAATCCAGCAAAAGACCAGGATATTCAACTTCTAGGGCGTGAAGTCTGCCTGGCAAGAATAACAAAATAATATAAAATAAAGAAAGGAACACAAAGAGGAACTCTACGACACAACAAAGAAGAAAAAAAGGGACAACAATAAGAAATTCAACAAGACTTCTATCAACATCTAGAGTAGTAAGAAATTTTTTCAATATTTTGTTTTTTCTCTCTAAATTTTTTTTAGGAATATTTTCTACTTGGAAGCTTTCCTTTTTACTAACATACATTTTTTTCGATAGAAATTTCTATCTATATTCTTTGAAAATTCTCTTTTCAGTTTTTCGACATTTCCGTTTCTTTTCCTTCTCGTCGAAAATTTTCTTTCTTTTCAGTTTTAGGTCCAAACCATATCGTTTCCATATATATATATTGAATAATAACATAAAGGCCATTTTTTCATAAACCATATTTTTAAGAATTGATAACAAATTTTCGCCATACATTGTTTTAAACTTTCACTATTACGAGTCCATATTACACGAGACAGGCGGCTAGGCAGGGGGAAGAACAATTCCACTATCAACAGATACTCAGTAAAACCCCTGAAATGGCTCTGTCTGTCGGAATTTCTGATGTTTTCAGAATCGTCCCTACCTTTGACGGGAAACCCTGCGACTTAGGTAAATTTATTTCCGGGGGAGATATTTTATTTAGATCCATAAAGAAGGCAGACCCGGATATATACGAGACATTTTTAGATCTAGTCAAAAATAGACTAGAGGGTCATGCTTACGATCTGATTAGGTATAGCCAAATCGCTAAGTGGGAGGATTTAAAAGATAAACTCGAATCGGAATATAAAGAGGAGCAATCTCGGTCGACGGCACACAATGAGTTGATTTCTCTGAAACAACGCTACAGAGAAACCGTCCGGGAATACGGCGATAGAGTCGCGAATGCTCTAAGGACTTTAAACTCTGCCACGTGTGAAATAACAGCAGACGCGGTGGTTAGAGAATTCTTAATGGAAGAAAACAAAAAATTGGCCGTACAAACATTTGAAGATGGACTAATGAACGAACAGCTAAAGATACTAGCTAAAGTCCATGGGGGAAATAATTTAAAACAGTCGATTGCACATGTAGTATCACATGGTGCTCGAATGGACAACTCTCCCAGGTCATATCAATATAACGAAAAACCTACATGCAATCGTATAGTCTGCCAAACCTGTGGTAAGTCAGGGCATACACAGGACACATGTTATCGGAACATGCAATCCAACTTTTTTCCGAATAGACAACCCATAAAAAGGGAATATAACATTGTATGTAATTTCTGTGGACGGAATAATCACACAGAGAATGAGTGTAGATACAAGATATCTAGGAATGGATCGGCTTCAACAAATTACCAACAAGGTACAACAACGCGTAACCCATTCCGAAATAATCCTACAAACTCTGAAAATCGTTTTGGTGAATATTCTAGAACCACCAATAGACAAAACGATAAGCAAAATGTTCACTTTTCTCGGGTGCAAGAGTCGGAAAACGAGGCCAGACGCCAACCAAAATTTATGGGAGACAAACAAAATTTTTCTATTTACAGCATTAGATCTTCGGAAATAGATAACGACCAATTTAATGAAGCTCCTAGCCAAATTTACCCTGAGCCCACATACTCCTATAAACCAAGCCATATAAACGAAGATAACCCTGTCCCTAATATAAAGACTCCGATTCATACTCCCATTCTGGAAAACAATTCAGCAACACAGACTGAAAATCCGAAATTTTCAGCAGTATTAAAGACTGAAATCGCTAATATCTCAGATATCCCTATTGACAACGCAGACACTTCAGCAACGAAGACTGAAAACTCAGCAGTATTAAAGACTGAAAATTCGGATCCTACAGAAAATATACAAACAGAAACCCCTAATATTCCGGCTATCCCAATAGACAACCACGGCACTTCAGCAACAAAGACTGAAAATTCAGCAGTGTTAAAGACTGAAGACCCAATAGTTGCAATAAAAGTCGAAACCCAAGTCAGTTCAGCAGCTAATACTGATGAACAAATCTTTTCTGCAGCAAAGACTGAAGGATTGAATGTTTCTACAGCAGATATAACTGAAGAAATAGTTCAAACAGCAAATAGTACTGGGAACCAAGATGTTCTAACAGCTAATAAGTCTGAAGAACTATTCGAATCAGTAAATGAGACTGAGAAACTAAACGATCCATCAGCAGTGAGTAAGACTGAAAAGGTAGACGTTCCGACAGCAGTTAAAGCTATGGACAATGACAACACTAAGCCGAAAACAATAAATATTTTAAACAACGAAAACAAACACAAACACTTACTCAAACACGAAATAATAAAAAATGAAAATAATAATTTAACTAAAATAGGTATTGTAAAGAGTAACTATATAAATACATTACAAGTCTTTTTTTTCAACAAAAAAAATTTATTCCAATGCAAAATACAAAAAAATAAAAGGTTACACCGTCATTTAAATTATTTAAGATCATTTTTCAAGAAGATTTTTGGTAATAATCATCTTTATTCAATCATCATAGTAATAGGCCCAGAAAGGTTTTGGAAACTTTTCCATAAATTTAAGGAAAAGATAAACACATAACCAATGGCCTTTGTTTTATTATTCAATATATATGAAATAATCTAACAATTGTAGGAAATGACGGAAATGAAAAAAAAAAAAAAAAAAAAAAAAAAAAAAAAAAAAAAAAAAAAAAAAGTTAATGAGGGGGACGAAAGAAAGAAAATTTTAGAGGTAATATATATTGGAAATTTTAGAATTAATATATATTCGAACGGAAAAGGAAAGAAAGAAAATTTTATTGGTAATATATATATTAGAAATTTTGGAATTAATATATATACGGAAATGAGAATTTTGAAACAATAATATTAATATTATATATTTAATATAATAAGTAATAATGATTTTTAGATAAGAAAAGAAAAGGTTCCAAGGAGAAATATTTAAATTTAGTTAATATATAATGTAAATAGACTATTTTGGACTATTTTTCTAGTGTTAAGAACTTTTTGAGTATTGGAAAAATTTAGTTAATATATAATGTAAATAGATTAATTTTCTAGTATTAAGAACTTTTTGATTATTGTAACCTTTGATGAAAGATTAATTTTGAAAACCTTTGTAATGTAATTGAACGAAAATCCAAGTTTTTAATTAATCTTAATTTAATATATAGTTACTAGAAAATTATTCTCTTCAAGGATAATTTTCTTTCTCGAAGAAGGGTGGGATGTTGTATTCCAGAATACTACCCTTATTAAATTTAACACTGAATCTCCTAACACATCCTTAAAAACTTCACTTAACATATATTACATTCTCACTTAATACATACCATTCATAAACATTCACAATATTACCAGTTACAGCACACTTAATAACCTGCACCTTTTTATTTATTGAAAACATAGCAACTTGGATTTTCGTCCGAATTGAATGTGAAAAGTCACAGAAGAAAAAACAGTATAGAGAAAAATTTGAGTTCATAAAGTTGAGATTGGAAGTTAGTAGAGTTTAGTTCTGGCTGTTGGAAGAAGAAGTTTAGTTTGAGAGTTCTAGTTGGAGATTACAGTGGAAGAATTGTTTGAGTTAGCAATTGAATTGTAAGTTTTAGTATGAGTTTTGTTATTTAAAAAAACAGGAGAAGCTGTAATAAAAATAAACAAAGTAACACACAATAAAAGAAAAGAAACTATAGAAACCGCCCACATAAGCAAACGATTTTTCAATTCAAAAACGGACAACTTTATATCAAGAATTGAAATCAAACAAAACATGAATTGATGAAAGAAGATTAAATAAAGGAATACTAAAAGGTCCCCGCTCTTCCCTCAACCGAGGAAGCACGGCGTCCGGACATTAAACAACACTATCCAACTCGGTATTTAACTTAAATATATTTACGGCGACAGACCACGGAATTACGAATGAAATAAATTTGGGCTCCTCAACCGAAGGGAACTCCGATACACAACGTTCCGGTACGTGTGCCTGGTGCTATAGATAATATCTGACTGACTTTCATTCGCTGCCGACAGAAAGACATCGCAAAGAAAACCGTAAAATGGGAGGAGCTGCACGATCAACTCGAGGCAGTCAATCGTGATTGGACCGGGGAATATGGCATACATTTCGCATGTATGTGTATGCATCGCATACGATCGTCCGGTGATCGAGGATGGATGCCAGCGTCGCAACTGCATCTCCTGCGTATACAAACAATGCATGGCCTGCGGCTGTGTACACAATTGATTGTGTAATACTTGCCGGCAACCGAACCATCTGGGGTAAAAGCAACACGACCCGAAGATCTGGTCACCCTAGGAGAGGCCATAAATCAACATTTGGGTTGATGGATGTGAAATTTCCCAGGTCCGCCGACGGTTGGCGGCCGTTAATAGGGAATTGGATATACCATAAACAATCTGTGGTGCAAATGCATGTTTTGGTATTGCAACGAATATAGGGTGCAGCCATTGCCAGATGTTAAAAGTAAACACTTGCTGGCTGCATTCAATTCGTTGCTTGTTTGCGGTCCCTGATCGGTGGAGACCGATAATAGGAAACCAGCTATTGCTAGTAATTAGTGAAATGTTTGCTTTGCATCAGCCGAAACCTTGTCGGCGGTGGCAAACTGATGGGACCTGGTAGCCGCATGCTAGGGGTGCCATGGACAAACAAAAAAAACGAGTAATCAATGAACTCCGTGTTGATTTTGTTTCCATGGCATAAGGCAATGGGAACGAGATGCACTGGGTGCAATGCATGCCCGAGGATGAAATTTTCGATGCCACGGCTAGGTGATAATCTTTGCCGTGGACTTAATGTTTTCAGGTATGGTGGTGGAGAAAAAGGGGTTTGGAGAAAACCCCCAAAGAAAGGTAAGCTGCCTAAAAGATATTTATGTCAGTTATCCTTTGGGGTAACTGAATTAATTCCAGCAATCTGGCTGGCGGTAAATGCCGTAGCAAGGTTACGTAACCTTGCTGAAAGTTCGACTTCAAGGTAAGTCGCATCGCTTGGAATAGTGGGGATCGAGCGATGTATGGCTCTTCGGGCCCTGAAAAGCCCCACAAAGCTTCCCCACGTAATCTAGTAGGCAGGAGTTGTAAGAAGATTGGATGTTCTTCTGTTTGGAGACAGTTCAACGTCCTTTTGCAGCAATCTAGAAACGTTTCTAGTTCCGCGCCTATGTGTGGGTGTCGTTCCCCAGAGAAGATGGGGATTAGTTGCGCTGACAACTTCACCACCTTCGTATAGTCGACCGGCATAATTTCGAGTTTTAACTCGTGCGTCCGCGAATCCGTTATGGCTCGCTGTTCCGCGGGGGTTTTACGGGTTTGTTCCGTGGGAGTTGTAGGGGTTGATTCCGTGCAAGGTTCAAGATTTTGTTCTATAAGCGGTGTAAGGGTTGAGTCGGGATTGCTAAAATCCAATTTCCTCCTACTTATCTTGTCTATTTTCCCTAACAGTTCGGTTCCGCTTCGGAGTCGCCTTGGCGAACTAGGTGAGACGTATTTCGAATTTGGGCTTTCTTCGCCTTCCATAAACAGTAGGGGTGGTTGGGTATATAGCAGGAAAAAAGGGTTAAGGGTGTTCTTTTTGGGAAGTTCTTTTGGAGGTGTCTGCAAATTTTAATAATTTTATTAACTTTTAATTCAAAATTGGTTGGTGGGCTTATTACATTTATATATATAGGCGGAAATACGTCCCAATAATAAATCAATTCTGTTTAGTTGTACGACCGGGGGATATGGACAAATATACAGAGACGCTGTTAAAAAGGTAATAACCAGGTGAAAACGATTTTACCACAAAATTATAATTAACCAGAAAGACAATGAGTTCACAACCACTACTAAATTAAGACCTTTTGCTTTCACCTGTTAAAAATGCATAAAAGACCATAATATTATATATACACATGTATATTTTAATAACCTGCATTCATTATTTTAATTGTATTGTATTGTTTTGAATTATGTTGATAATTAATTTACTACGTTACATTTATAAAATACAAGAAAACACTTTTTTTTTTTTTTTTTTTTTTTTTTTTTTTACATATATTACAATGAAATTGTGGAAATAGCCATTCCTTTCTTCATGGCTAGCAAAACAAAATAAAAGAAGAGGAAAAAACACAATGGTTACTTATCTTATGTTGGTACCTTGATATTCAGACTGCTGCTGTTGTAATTGCTGATGTCATTTGATGGTCCGCTGCTGTTGTTTTATCTCCTGTCCGTTGGTATCTGTTTTTTTTATTGTTTTCATTGTGGTGCTGTGGGGGGTTTGTCTAGTGCACCTACACGGGCGCGGTTTCAGTAAAACACCCACCGAGGGGAAGACAAATCACCAGCGCACAAGTGAAGATAAGGAGGAAAAATGTCAAAATAACAAAACGCTGGTAAAGTTGCACTGTATACTGTTTCCTATTTTATTTTACGTATTTGCCTTAACTATTTTTTACAAAAATCCCTCCAAATTGTGGTGGGCTTTTATTATTTAAAACCCTTATGTCATAATACTCTTATCACTATGTACAAGAAAGTTTAAACAATTACAAATTTACCACTAGCACCGTGACACCTTTTACACCCAATTCTTCTATTAATTTGATGCTCTCAAGTAAGTTCTTAACACGACAGAGTTTGCTTAATTTATCACCAGCACAGGAAACACACTTATTTGTAACTTTAGTATATACATGAAGTTGTTTATCGATTAATTAACACGCACTATTCGTGGTACGATGCACATAGGATTCACGGGGGAATAAGGGTTAAACTAGGAAACAAATTCCTTTTGTTTTGCGCGGAGACGGTATACGACCCGTGTGCGTAGTTCGGCGGTTAAGATCTGACTCCACATTCACTGCCGACGAAAGAAAAGGGAACCCGCCAAGAAAACCGCAAAAGGGGAGGAGCTGCACGATTAACTCGAGATAGTTAATCGTGATTGGACCGGGGAATAGGCATATATTTCACATGTGTGTGTATGCCTCGCATACGATCGT
Source organism: Microdon myrmicae (assembly GCA_963931805.1). Lineage (NCBI taxonomy): Eukaryota > Metazoa > Arthropoda > Insecta > Diptera > Syrphidae > Microdon > Microdon myrmicae. The sequence goes on from OZ007502.1 coordinate 41,765,228, forward strand.
CCGGTGACCGAGGATGGATGCCAGCATCGCAACTACATCTTCCACGAATGTAAACAATGCATGGCCTGCGGCTGTGTACACAATTGATTGTGCTATACTTGCCGGCAGCAAGGAACATCTGGGGCAAAAACAACACGAGCCGAAGATCTGGTCATCCTAGGAGAGGCCATAAATCAACATTTGAGTTGATGGGGTGTGAATTTCCTTAGGTCCGCCGACGGTTGGCGGCCGTTAATGGGAAATTGTATATACCATAACTATCTGTGGTGCAAATGCAATGTTTAGATATTGCAACGAATATAGAGTGCAGCCATTGCCAGATGTTAAAAGTAAACACTTGCTGGCTGCATCCAATTCGTTGCCTGTTTTGCGGTCCCTGATCGGTGGAGACCGATAATAGGAAACCAGCTATTGCTGGTAATTAGGGAAATGTTTGGTTTGCATCCGCCGAAACCTTGTCGGCGGTGGCAAACCGATGGGACCTAATAGCCGCATGCTAGGGGTGCCATGGACAAACAAGACAACGAGTAATCAAGGAACTCTTTGTTGATTTTGTTTCCATAGCATAAGGCTATGGAAACGAGATGCCCTGGGTGCAATGCATGCCCGAGGATGAGATTTCCAATGCCACGGCTAAGTGATAAGCTTTGCCGTGGACTTAATGTTTTCAGATATTAATGCCTGCCCGAGGATGAATTTTCGATGCCACGGCTAAGTGATCTAAGAGATAAGCTTTGCCGTGGACTTAATGTTTTCAGGGATGGTGATGGAGAAAAGGGGGTTTGGAAGGAAAACCCCCACAGAAAAGGTAAGCTGCCTAACAATATTCATAACAGTTATCCGATGGGGTAACTATTAATTCCAGCGATTTGGCTGGCGGTAAATGCCGTAGCAAGGTTACGCAACCTTGCTGAAGTTCGACTTAGAGGTAAGTCGCTTCGCCTGGAATAGTGGGGATCGAATGATGTATGGCTCTTCGGGCCCTGAAAAGCCCCACATCACTCCCTCCCCAGCGACGTAGTCACGAAACAGGTAAGGCAGGTTAGGAGGAGGTTAGTTGGGTATGGGCGCGAGCTTGAGCGCGAGTACGGGGAGGTTGTGCCGGTGGAGTAGGAGTGGTATTCGTAGATGGAGGTAATCCTGGAGCGGAAGCTTCCAGAAAACAGGGCTTAAGCCTTTCGACGTTGACCGTGGATCGCTTGCCTCTAATGTCGATCTCGAAGACGCGGTCACTGATGCGGCGGACGACTTTGAATGGGCCATCATAAGGTGGGTCGAGGGGTTTTTTGACCTTATCAACCCTGACAAAGACGTGCGTGCAGGTGTGCAGTTCAGGGTGGACGAAAAGTTTTTTGGAGCCGTGCCTGGTTACAGGTGTCGCCCTAACCTTACGTAGCAGGTCACGGAGATGTCCCAATTCACGAAGTTGGTCACGCGGTGTTTCGCCATTCAGGAAAAGTTCTCCTGGAAGAAGGAGGTTGGTACCGTAGGTAAGCTCTGCTGCCGAAGCACCCAGGTCCTCCTTAATGCTTGTCCTCAGGCCGAGGAGGACAGTTGGTAGGGCGTCAAACCATTGTGTGTCATTATGACACATGAGTGAGGCTTTTAGAGATCTGTGCCAGCGCTCTATCATCCCATTTGATTGCGGGTGGTAGGCGGTGGTACGACTTCTTTGGCAGCCGAGAAGATTTGTTAGCTGCCTAAAAATTGTCGCCTCAAATTGTGGACCTCGGTCCGAAGTTATGGTGATTGGTACACCGAAGCGTGTGACCCAAGTTGAATAGAAGGCCTTGGCGACTGATTCGGCAGTAACTGCCCGGAGAGGTGTCGCCTCTGGCCATCGCGTGCAGCGATCCATCATAGTGAGGATATAAGAAAATCCTCTTGATGGAGTAAGCGGTCCCACTATGTCTATGTGGACATGGGCGAAGCGTGCCGTGGGAAGCTTGAATTGCGCTGGCTCCAGTACATTATGTCGCGCTACTTTGCAGCGCTGGCACTGGAGACAAGCACGGGCCCAACCGGTGAGATCTTTGTTCATCCGGGGCCAAATGAATTTGCGACGGACAGCAGCGGCTGTTGCTCGGCCGCTGGGGTGGGCTGGGTTGTGGTAAACCTGGAACACGCCCTTACGAAGTTTCTCGGGAATGTAAGGTCTAGCGGTTCCAGTGGAGACATCACACCAGATTTCGCCCAAAGGGTCGCGAAGGGTAATTTTCTTAAGCTCTAGTGCCGTATCGGCAGTTAGGAGGGACTTGAGCTGTTCGTCCTCCTCTTGAGCTAGGGCAAGGTCAGTGTTATTCAAGGCGGTACGCAAATGAATCATATCGATTCGAGAAAGGGCGTCCGCCGTGACGTTCTGTTTACCGGAGATATGCTTGATCTCCGTGGTGTATTGCCCAATGAGATCTAACTGACGCTCTTGTCGGGGGGAGGCATTTCCCGACTTCTTTCGGAACGCATAGACCAATGGCCTGTGGTCTGTTAAGATGGAGAGTGAGCGACCTTCTATCATATGACGGAAGTACTTAACAGCGCTGTAGATCGCGAGTAATTCACGGTCGTAGGCGCTGTAACGTCGCTCAGTGGGACTCAGCTTCCTTGAAAAGAAACCAAGTGGTTCCGGTCGGCCTTCAATGTCCTGTTCAAGGACGGCTCCGATTGCGGTATCCGATGCGTCGCATTGGATAGAAAGTGCCGCTCCCTCGAGGGGGTATCGGAGTAAGGTGGCATTTGCCAATTGTTCCTTGGACAGTTGGAATGCTCTATCAGAGACTTCTGTCCAATTAATGGGGCGCTTATCATTGCGCTTAGCTCCTTTTAAGAACTCATTTAGGGGAGCTTGAACTTGGGCAGCGTTCTTCAGTGTTGGACGATAGAAGTTAAGCATGCCCAGAAATCGACGAAGCTCACTCACGTTAGTAGGCCGGGGATACTTCATGAGGGCCTCCACGCGGTCTGGTAGTGGGCGAATGCCCTGGTTGTCAACGACATAACCCAGATAGGTGATTTGCTCCTTGGCGTATTGACACTTATCTGGGTTGATGACAAGACCGAATTCACGGAGGCGCTCTAGGACCTGACGTAAGTGGCGTTTATGTTCGGCGTGGTCTTTGGAAGCGATGAGAATGTCATCTAGATATGCATGGCAGCAATTAAGACCACGTAAAACCGTGTCGATATAACGCTGGAATGTCTGTGCGGCATTCCTGAGGCCGAAAGTCATCACTTTGAACTCGAAGAGTCCGAAAGGTGTAGTGACTGCGGTCTTGGGGATGTCTTCTGGTGCCACTGGAATTTGATGGTATGCCCTGGTGAGATCCAGGGTAGTGAAGACATTGCACCCTCGTAACTTGTACGAAAAATCGTAGAGGTGTGCAATAGGGTATCTGTCCGGGACAGTTGCTGCGTTCAACAGCCTGTAATCGCCACATGGGCGCCACTCACCAGAACGTTTCTTCACCAAGTGGAGTGGGCTTGCCCGGGGACTGTCCGACGGTTGGCAGATACCTAGTTCGATCATGTGCTCGAACTCCGCGCGCGCCGCACGTAATTTTTCAGGACCCAGTCGACGTGGACGCTGGCTCACCGGGGGACCACGTGTTTCTATATGATGAAACACCGTGGTTTTGTGTCGGCGTTGGTTAGGTAGAGGAATTGTCGTACTAACAAATTCCTGTACCATGACCTGAAACGGGTCTGTGCACCCTGTGGCCCCTGAAGTTGCCGCTGGTGATGCCGTCATGGGCAAGGGGGGTGCGGTTGGAGCCACTAGTCTGTTATGGGTCGAATCAACCAACAGATTATGTGCGCCTGATAGGTCGGAACCTATCAGGGGTTCATTCACGTCCGCAATGACGAAACGCCAAGTGATCGGACGACAAAGACCCAATTGCAGTGTCAGCTTTTTACGTCCGTACGTAAGTATCGGCGTATTATTCGCAGCTGACAATTTAAGTGCGGCAGGCACGCGGTTACGCGGAGCAAACGATCGCGGGAGGACTGAAATATCGGCGCCGGTATCGACAGTAAAAGCGATATTCAGTTTAGAATCCCGGATGGTTAGGCGACTTATCGTATGGGTGCCGGCCGATTGCGCGAGGGGGTCGGTCGGCAAGATTAGTTTAAGGAGCGCCTTTGGTTGGTGGAAGGTTGTGTCCAACCACAAGGCGCCTTGCAATTGAATGCGCGATCACCATATCGTTGGTGATTGGCGCACCAAGGCAGAGTAACGGCATTATCAGATATATTCTGGGTATTGGCATTGCCGTTACGGGGAGGTCGAGCCGGAGCTCGCTGAGAATTGGCCCGGTGAGGGCCATTTTGGGAGGAATTGGCCCTCTGTGGGGCATTCTGAGGGATATAGGCCCTCTGAGGGGCATTTTGAGAGTAATTTTGCCGGTTAAGAGGACGGCTCGGCATGGCTCGATTCTGGGCGCTTCGAGGATTGTTCCTCACCTCCGCGCGAAATTGACTTATCTCGCGGAGGAGTGAGGTATGGAGCGCCCGAAGGTCAGCAGGAGTTAAATGAGGTGGCGAACTTCCCTGACTGACGTTGGGCCTTGCCTCTGGATTCCTCTGTGGGAAATTGGTTGAGGCTGGCCGTCTGTGAGGTACCTGGGTTTGAGGAGGATGGAGAATTGGGACCAATTGAGGGGCTGTAAAAGGCAGACGAGGGTGCCGTGTAGGCTGGGCGGCGTGTTGAGAAACCGCCGCTACCTGGTACGCAGGAGGCTCAGAATACTGATCTGAGCTTTCCATAATTGCGTCCGCAATTTTGGATAAATAGCCCAAATTCTGATTGTGTTGGGCTATAAGTGCCGAACGGGCATGTTGGGGAAGACACCTCAAAAAGTGAGGCCTTATCAGGTCGTCCCCAATCCTGGTCCCCGCTATAGAGCGTAAATGGGTCAGGAAAAGAGATGGTCGCATCCCAGAAAGGTTGGTTACAGCGGCTAAACGTTGTTGCCGCACACTTCCAGGCTCGTCCAAAGCGTCGAGCAGAGCTTCGCGCATGTTGCTATACGGGTTGCGGCCGGCCGACCTTATTATGTGGGCAACATGCGGTCGCTGAGTGCGGTCAAGCACTTTCAACAGCTCGACTGCACGAAGTTGTTCGTCGTGCAAGGCTGAAGCCTGGAAGATGCGGTCTGCCACTGCAAACCAAAGGTCTGGGTCCTCCTCATCGAAGGGGGGAAGCCCTATATTAGAAGGACGAGTCCCATTCCCGAGGCTGGAAGCATCGTGGAACTCTTGGGGCTCTGATTGCCTATGCTCTTGTTGTGAAGTGCCGGCACGATATGTGGGCATTATAATGCCAGAATCCGCCAATTGGCCGGCACTAGGGGCGTTAGAGGAAGTCGGGAGTGCGTCAGAGGAAACAGGTTGGGGTCGATTAACGACACTGGGGGCAACCGATGGTGCCAGGGGAGTAGATTGGGCAGGCAAGTCTTGGTCAACGTCGACTTGCTCAGCAGGGAAATCGACGCTGGAGGCGTCGTGAAATTCAAGGGGCTCGGATTGTTCCTGAGCCTTTTTGGCCATGGTGTTTCTCGTGTTGACCATTATGGGTTGTATGACGCGAAACTGGGATCAAAAGCGTAAGAGGACGCGAAGAAAGGTGAAGGGAAGCCGATGAGTCAAAAGAAGTCGCAGCAAGTTGATAGTGGTTGATTGGTCGTGAATAAACGGATAGGACTGTATTGATATACCGCTTAATTCTGCGATAATTAACCTTAATTTATATCTTTGAAGCCTAAAGAGCAGAGTTGAGTCGTGATGTGAGTGTGCTTTCGTATTATTTGGAAGTTTATACAGTATGGTAACTCTGCTTTATGTTTAAATAAGGACAATGAAAGGGAATAAAACGAATCCCTTAAACGAAAATGAGAAAGAAAAATTATAAATAATACTATCACGGGTGTATGTGTGTATCTTATATATCGGTTTTCTATTAATTCTAGGCTTTTTTATAACATTACAAAAGAAGTTAGAAATTGTGGTAGAAGGTACATTAAAAGGAGCATATATTGCCAATATAGTAGTTTGTGCCTTAGTACCCTGAAGGGGTTTACAAAAGTCGTTATTTCGTTAATAAAGTTGTGCGAATTAAGAAGTCGTAATAAGGTTTGTTGTCATTACAATTGGTGATTCATTAAAACAATTTAAATTAATACTATAATGGGGAACGCGTTTGGTAGTGATCTTGACTAGTTTATCAACAATAATTTTAAACTCGGTTCCCCGCGAAAAACCAAAATATATATATGACACAAGAGTGATCCAAGTATTGTTAAATTACTTTATAAGCTGTCGTAGTTGGATTCTTACAAATGAAATTTGCTTTTTTTATGTTATTGTTCTTGTTCTTTTTTAAACGTAAATTACAAAATAACAGTCTAAAAAAATAAGTAACTTATTTACGATGATTTCGTTATTATATAAGGGTATACACTGCCTTTTGGTGTATCATAAATATGAGAGGTGACGACGTAGAAAATATATTTTATTTTTATGTGTTACGGTTTGGGTAGATACTGAATTCGTGTTTCGGTTTCTGTTTCCTTTTTCTTAATTTGGTTATTGATATTGTTATTCAAATGTTCTTAATTATTTTGATCTTAAGTGAATAATTTTATATAGAATTGTATCATAATTGCAATTTTGCTTTACGTTATTATTTCTTTATTAATCCGGTTTTAGTCGATTTTCCTCTCGTTAACTTATATTTAAACGTTACGTTCCACAATGATTATTATTTGTTACTTATATCCAATTTTATTCAACAGTACTGAATAATAATTACACGTATTCCCATTCCTGGGATCACAAAAATGAACAAAAGTCAAACTATGTGAACGAAATATAAAAAGTGACAAAAATTGTTTCTATGATGTGAAAAGGAAACCAATGAATATATAATTTAATTACTTTTAAAATTGAGATTTAAATTTGGTTTGCGATTAAAATGATTTGTGGTAAAATTTAGGCTAAATGCACTTCACTTTATGTGATATATACTAACACATGATTAATGTGCATACCTGTTATCTTTATCTGATGTTGTTGTTGAAGGTGTTGGTTCGCTGGGTTGGTGTTGGTAAAGTTGGGTTGGGGCTGTTGTTCCTAGCCCAGTGATGATTAAGACTGCCAACTGCTGAGGTGGGGCTCTTCATACCCGTTTTCGATAGCTTTTAGGATTGCACTGAATTTCACAGATTTGGGTGGAACGTGTTCACTTCAACTATCTCAGAAGGTTAAGAGTTCACTTTTTTATAAAATAAAAAAGGTCGTCGCGTCACTAATGTGGGGGGTTTGTCTAGTGCACCTACACGGGCGCGGTTTCAGTAAAACACCCACCGAGGGGAAGACAAATCACCAGCGCACAAGTGAAGATAAGGAGGAAAAATGTCAAAATAACAAAACGCTGGTAAAGTTGCACCGTATACTGTTTCCTATTTTATTTTACGTATTTTCCTTAACTATTTTTTACAAAAATCCCTCCAAATTGTGGTGGGCTTTTATTATTTAAAACCCTTATGTCATAATACTCTTATCACTATGTACAAGAAAGTTTAAACAATTACAAATTTACCACTAGCACCGTGACACCTTTTACACCCAATTCTTCTATTAATTTGATGCTCTCAAGTACGTTCTTAACACGACAGAGTTTGCTTAATTTATCAGCAGCACAGGAAACACACTTATTTGTAACTTTAGTATATACATGAAGTTGTTTATCGATTAATTAACACGCACTATTCGTGGTACGATGCACATAGGATTCACGGGGGAATAAGGGTTAAACTAGGAAACAAATTCCTTTTGTTTTGCGCGGAGACGGTATACGACCCGTGTGCGTAGTTCGGCGGTTAAGATCTGACTCCACATTCACTGCCGACGAAAGAAAAGGGAACCCGCCAAGAAAACCGCAAAAGGGGAGGAGCTGCACGATTAACTCGAGATAGTTAATCGTGATTGGACCGGGGAATAGGCATATATTTCACATGTGTGTGTATGCCTCGCATACGATCGTCCGGTGACCGAGGATGGATGCCAGCATCGCAACTACATCTTCCACGAATGTAAACAATGCATGGCCTGCGGCTGTGTACACAATTGATTGTGCTATACTTGCCGGCAGCAAGGAACATCTGGGGCAAAAACAACACGAGCCGAAGATCTGGTCATCCTAGGAGAGGCCATAAATCAACATTTGAGTTGATGGGGTGTGAATTTCCTTAGGTCCGCCGACGGTTGGCGGCCGTTAATGGGAAATTGTATATACCATAACTATCTGTGGTGCAAATGCAATGTTTAGATATTGCAACGAATATAGAGTGCAGCCATTGCCAGATGTTAAAAGTAAACACTTGCTGGCTGCATCCAATTCGTTGCCTGTTTGTGGTCCCTGATCGGTGGAGACCGATAATAGGAAACCAGCTATTGCTGGTAATTAGGGAAATGTTTGGTTTGCATCCGCCGAAACCTTGTCGGCGGTGGCAAACCGATGGGACCTAATAGCCGCATGCTAGGGGTGCCATGGACAAACAAGACAACGAGTAATCAAGGAACTCTTTGTTGATTTTGCTTCCATAGCATAAGGCTATGGAAACGAGATGCCCGAGGATGAGATTTCCAATGCCACGGCTAAGTGATAAGCTTTGCCGTGGACTTAATGTTTTCAGATATTAATGCCTGCCCGAGGATGAATTTTCGATGCCACGGCTAAGTGATCTAAGAGATAAGCTTTGCCGTGGACTTAATGTTTTCAGGGATGGTGATGGAGAAAAGGGGGTTTGGAAGGAAAACCCCCACAGAAAAGGTAAGCTGCCTAACAGATATTCATAACAGTTATCCGATTGGGTAACTGTATTAATTCCAGCGATTTGGCTGGCGGTAAATGCCGTAACAAGGTTACGCAACCTTGCTGAAGTTCGACTTAGAGGTAAGTCGCTTCGCCTGGAATAGTGGGGATCGAATGATGTATGGCTCTTCGGGCCCTGAAAAGCCCCACAGTGCTTTATTTGTGTTTGATTTAATTTCTGTCCTTTCTCATTTTAAAATTTCTTTTTTGGAATTATGTCTTATTATTTTATTATTATGTGGACTTTTTGTTTGTATTTTGGTTTTTGTTAATTTTTTAGAGCGAACTTTTTTTTTTCACTTTTATTTATCAATTTTTTTTTTTTTTTGTTTAACTGGTTTGTTTATATTTTAATTTATTTAGATCCATAGATTAACCAGAATTGTTGGTTGTTTGTTGAGATTAACTTTTTTAGTTTATTAGTGTGTGGTTTTCTTTCTACTTTCACTTTACCAAATAATTTTTTAATTCACTTGTGTTTTTATTTTGTGTGTATGGGAGCTCTGTCGTTCTTTTCGACACAAGGCTTTTCAAGCACTTACGAGATATGTTTTCTCGGGCTTCCTTGGGCTCACCGGCTGCGCCATTTGTAGTATATTTAGGTTACACCTTTTATTTACCACACCCACTTTAAATAAAACACTTTACAATCTCCTTTAATACTTTTATTTTAAGTATTTCAACAGTTACTTAGGATGCACACAACAAGCTCACAAAAAACATTATTACATTAATCATAAATTAAATTAAGGTCAGCTCACAAAATACAGTATTAGATTAATCATAAATTAAGTTAGGGTCCGCTCACAAAATACACACTCAACGCGTTTCACGATTAAACTCAATTCAACATCTGCGTTTTTAAAACTCCCACCGGCTCGGTCATTAACTATAACTCTACTCGCGTCAGCCCGTCTCGGTCAGCAATTCAATATCAACCACACAAAAACCCTTGTGCCCGTCTTGGACAACTCTCAAAACCCAACTCCAAAAAGTCTCGCCGTCTACGCCAAAAACTCGAAAAACCACCGTGTCTAGTTTTTTCTCCTTTTTCATTTCTTTTTTCGAAATCTGGTTCCTTCCGCCAGATCAAAGGATACTTCCTTTTTCCCGCCTGAACCTTTTTTCGGTATTAACACAAAGAAAAATCAATAGTGTGTTTATTGCGCCTGTTGTTATCTTTAACCGAATGGGCAAAGATTTTTCCGGGGGAAATCGATTGAAAGAAAAGATCACTAGCGCCCAGGCGAACGTTCATTATGTGTTATTGCCTGTTGTTTGTTTTAACTTAGTTTTGTTAAAACGGAAACTGGCGCTGGTGGTTTTAATGGTTTTAGATAACCATTGTGCTGGCGCTCAATTTTTATGATGATCAATTGTTTTGTTTGAAGGACATCATCTGGCCTGCACATTTGGCTCTTAGGGGTTGTTGTGGTGAACCCTTGGTTCAATGATTATATTTCCAAGTTTTTTATGTGAACAAATTGAACGTTTAGTTCAATTTGCTTGGAGTTTAATTGATTAGTGCAAATCGAACATTTAGTTCGATTTGCTTGCTATCAATTTATGCGGGACGAGGTGTATGGGGTAATGCTTTAATTTAGCATTATGTCACATCCTTTAAGTGGATGTTTTTGGCGTGTATCGCCGTTAGTGGTGGAGACTAGCTCCAAAAGGGTAATTTTTATGGGATGAGTGGTTGTGGTCGTAACAGGTAAGTACACACTTTATTGGCGCCGAAGGCTTATATAAAAAAAGGTTACCTGGTGGTAGGTAGGCAGGTGAGTAGTGGCGTTCGCAAGAGCCGCCACAAGTCCTTCTAGCCATACGGTATCGAAGGCCTTTTCAAAGTCAGCCAAACATACGCTTGTGCATTGTCGTTTTGCCTTGTTCCACTGTATATCGGAAACAAGTTTTGTAGCTGCATGAACTGTGTCGTGCCCCGCTCTAAAGCCATATTGTTTGTTCGGAATGATGTCGTTTTCATCACACCAGTTTATCAATGCCTTATTTATGATTTTCTCGAATATTTTGCTTATGTTTGGAAGCAGACTAATCGAGCGAAGGTTAGCGGGATTGCTCCTGTCCTTGCCCTTTTTTGGGGATGGGATGGACTACTGCTATTTTCCAACGTCTTGGAAAGTATGCATTATTTAGAGCGTTATTGAACAAGGTAGTGTAAATTTTCACCGCTTCCGGAGGCAGATGTTTAAGAACAGTATTCGGAATACCATCTGTTCCAGATGATTTCTTGTTTTTAATGGATCTAAGGATGTCCATGAGTTCATTCTTATTCACAAATATGTTTGTGTGCAAATTTCTAAGCGGCGCATCCGCTCTATTGTTTTCACTGAAGATGGTAAAACTTTTGTTTTCGGAATGCTAACTTTGCCTTTCATTGTGCAGCGAAATATGGTTTTGGATAGCTCTGTTTTCGATATCGAGGTTAGAATGAATGGATTCATTCACTTTGTGTACTGCCTCGAAACAGGCGCCAATGGAGTTCGCTTTCTCTTGCGGATCCTCGACTACTATTAGTTGTTCGTTGGAGTTGATGTGTTCCGGGGTGAGTCCTGCGTTCAGCAATATTTGACAATTCTCGGGAGTCCTCGGGACTCGAAGGCAGGGAATGTCATTATGATCTATTCTTCTAAATACTTTATTTATTTGCGGAAACATATTCCCACCACTGGTTGTAATGGAGAGAATTTTACGTTTCCATTCTTCATTAATTACTGATCTGTAGTTGTCACGGATCAGCTTTTGAACGTTTTTAATCAATGAATTAATTGTCTTTATTTCTTGGCTATAAGGATCGCTGAACTGTCTGTAGAGCAGTTTGAGCTGGGAGAGCAGAGCGCTTTTTTGTCTATAGAGGGCATCAATAGTTGAGTTTCTATATCTATTAAAATTCTCCTCCATGTGCGTCGCTTTTGGAATGGAACGGTGCATTGTTTTGATGACAATGTTGTCCATCGTTGAGAGATAATGATCTATTTCCTCATTTCGAAGGTTTCTATTAGTTGGAGGGTCTACGCCATTAGAGCATAGTTCTCTTTTTATTATGCGATCAAAGCGCGACCAGTGTGCTTTTCGGAAAACGAACGAATGTATCTGGTCGTAATGCTCAAGTATTGCATGTTCGTTTGGCACATGTAAATCGGCGCCGAGGCCATAATGGTCACTATCATACCCGATTGTGCCAAGGCAATTTCGAGTATTTAGGTCCGTGCCTAATAATTGTAGTCTGTCGTCAATCATAAGTAAGTCCAGAAAGGAGTTTCCTCTTGGATAAGATGGTGTACTTGTAGCGTACAATTATAGTTTATATTCTGTTGCATTTGTTTGCCAGCATTACCTGTTGTGTTCGGGGTGATATCACCCCAAGCACTGTGTTTGGAGTTGAAATCTCCCGCCAGAACAAAATAATTGTTTTCCGAGTCTAACTTGAGATCACGAAAAAGGGTATCCAGTTCGCTGATAAATTGCGAACACTGAGGTGAGCTTCAGGTGCATACACGGATACCAGATGCCTTTGACTTTTCAAAGGTATATCTATAATGCAAGCTTCCAGCAGCTGAAATTTGTGTACAGCTGTGCTGTAAATGACCTTGTGGTGAAGGCCTTTCTTAATTAAGATAGCAAGTCCACCTCCTTGTGTGGCGTGTGGACGATCTCGTCTAATGACTTTATAGTTTTTGTAGCCCAGTTTGTGCCTCTGGTTTAGCTTGGTTTCGCTAGCCAGAAGCACATCGGGGCATTCGGCTTCAAGCAGGTTACCTAGATTATCCCTTCTTTCCACGTGGATTAGTGGATTCACATTCACAGCAATAATTTTTAGTGTTAAATTAGTTGGATAGTTCATTATGGTATGTTGGGTCGTCTGAGAACAAGGACGAATAAATAAAATCTATTCGGGCCGCCTGTTCAGTCAGTTTTTTTTCAAATCTAGCAATCTGTCCTTGTATGGCTAACAGGATTGCTCTTATATCTGAATTTGCCTCTGGAGCGGGCGCTTTTATGACGTTGCGTGAAAGTTCCGCCGCCGTTGTATTAATTGGATTACTAGCCATTTGAGAAAATGATATGCTAGGTGCGGAAGGTTTTGTGATATTACTTCCCTGTGCCGCGAAGTTTGAGTTTAATGGTCTACCGGCAATTCGAGCGAATGATACACTAGGTGCAACGAAGTTATTATAAGAACGAACCTTCATTCGTTTCTCTTCTTCAAGTTGTTTTTTTTTAAATTCCAACTTGGCTTTTAGTTGTTGGAATTTCGGACAACCTCTAAAGTTGGCCGGGTGACCTGTATTTTTACACAGGACGCAAGATAGTTTGCTTATATCCTGAACCTGTTCTTTACCTAAGGGGCATTCTCCTACGGTATGATTGTTTTGGCACTTTACACATCTAAATTCCATACAGCAGTTAGATGCAACGTGGCCGAATCGTTGGCACCGCATACACTGCAACACACGGTCAGCCTTCCGTATTTTTTCCCAAATTACTGTTTGGTGGAAAATAACTTTAATATTCCTAAGTGCATCGACTTCGCTGTTGGGACTTAGGGAGAGAATGAAGAACGGCAACTTGCGGTTGCGACTTCGGGAGAGAGAAGTGGAGAATGGCTTCACATCAATGAATTTTAAACTGTCATTTTCGACAGTTTGTAGTTCTGAGAGGAGTTCTTCCGAGGAAAAAGAAGGATCAACTCCTTTAAGTAACATGGAGATAGTTTTCTCCGATTTAGGTGTGTACGTGAAGTACTCACTACTTGCTTCCCTTAGAGCAGATTTAATTTTATGATAATCATCTAAACTATCGCATAAAAAACTTATTTTATTATTATTTAAATACTCGTTTTAAAATTTCTACATGTTAACTTACCCAATTTACTTAGGTCCTTAGCTTCCATAAAACTAACTATGATGGGAGGCACTTTCTCCTTCTTATTGGCTGCGGCTTGTTGTTTTTCCAGCAGTTGCTGCGGCTGCTGTTGCTTCTGCTGTTGTTGTTGTTTCTCCTCTTGCTGTTGAATGTTGCTTTCCGATAAGGCTTCTTTGATTTGTCGATCCAAATCGTTCTTCTTTTTGGAGAGCTCTTCTTTCTTTTTGTATAGCTCCGCAAAAAATTGAGCACGTTCGACATCTTTGTCACTCATTTCAGTGTTGCTGGTTTTGTGGTCTTCAGTTGCCAGTTCTTTAAATTTATTCCCTTCTCCGGAATAATGTGGCTTGTCAGGAGTGGTCATTCCTTCTCTGCGAATTTTTTCTTTGTTGGTTGGGTTAGCTTGTGGGGAGGAAGTATTGTACCTGACATGGGCACACGGTTCACTTCCTCCTCCATCCAATTGTCACTAATTAAGTTTGGCCGAATATCGCAGCAGGTACAGGAAACGCGCTTTAACAACGAAATGTGTTTAGTTGCGAATTTAATTTACTTCTTCAAAAGAAAACACTCGACTCGAATTAACTGGTTTCGCACCGTACCCGGCGGAGGTACGGTGAATGGCGAGCGACCCGACCGCCACGGAGATTGAATTACGACTCAAACGATATCCTCACCAATAAGGATATCGTTTTTTACCTACCACCAGGGAAACGTAAAGTCTCTCATGGTGGTATAGGTGGGATCGTTGAGATCAATGCTCTTCACACGTGCAGAGGAACAGCGAAACAGGCAAGGACAAAAGAAAAGGCGACCAAATGGTTCGCTCTTTAATGAGGGTCATGTTTATACAATGCCTCGTCGCTATTTTCGACGTTAGGAGAAAAAGGTGCTAAAAGCAAATTGGATGTTTATGGCATCTCTGGCTGCAATAGAAACCGGGTTCATATTTGTATTAGGAAATGCTGGAGAATTTGGTTTCAGCGTCTATTGCGCTAATTATATGCAGCTGCTTGGGTTGTTTGTTGATAAGACAAACAAAAAAAGGTTGCCAGGCAATGTATATGAAAAGGTATATGGCGCGGCTGGGAAATAGACGGCGCGATATTTATGGTATTTGTCTGGTACCGAATTGGTTCAGAATACCAAATAAGCAAACAAAGAAATCTTATGAAAAATTGTATGCGAAGGGATGCATGAAGGTAAGTTTTCTTTATAGGGATTTTAGGGTTATAATAATTGGGTCTGTTTGATGCGTGAAGCATCTAAGATGCTAATGCGAATTGCATTAGCGAAAGCTGGTGCAGACCCGGGTTATGGTTATGGGGGTTTTTTCAGGAAGGCGAGCCGTGGGATCTGGCGGAATCGCCACAAGCTTTATGCCGTTTGGCTGGGCTTTGGGCCTCTTTGAAATTACTTTTAGTATTACTTTTCTTTTTTCCATTATTTGTTTCCACCGTTAATTCAATTGTTTTATTTGTGAAGCAGCATGCAGAGAACATCTGCTTTCACACGCATACACATTAACACACACACAGTTTTTTTATTGGCCGTTCGGTATATGCACAGCGGTAGACACGTCAGCACACACGTGTACGCGACAATATTGTAAATTTGTGTGGACGACCGGCGAACGATGTGTTTTCAACGAGAGTTTTAGACGGGCACTTGGCACATTGTCGTTTTATTCAAGTTACACCCTATTTTTGGGTTTAATTAATATTTATTATATCTTTTACGCGCACCTTGCACAACACTTTGACTACGAGTTCAATGACTATACAGCCGTTCTCAGTGACGGCCACACTTTCACGCCAGGCAATGTGTATGAAAAGGTACATGACGCGGCTGGGAAAATAGACGGCCCAATATTTATGGTCCCTGTCATGACGGTTACATTGAATGCAATCCGAATCATTTTGTTTACAGGAATTTGTCTGGTACCGAATTGGTTTAGAATACCAGATAAGCAAAGAAAGAAATGTTACGGAAAATTGTATGCGAAGGGATGCATGAAAAGGTAAGTTTTCTTTATAGGGATTTTAAGATTATAGATGGTGATCTATATAATGCGTGAAGCATTTACAGGTACTAATACTGTTGCATTAGCGAACTTAAGGAAGTTGGGTAGTAATTATGGGGGGTTTTTTCAGGTAAGTGGACCGTAGAGTTTGGCGGAACCCCTACAAGGTCTGTCAGCTGTCTGGAGATTTTTGCTTCGAATTGCGGCCCTCGGTCGGAGGTAATGGTAGCAGGCACGCCGAAACGTGTGACGCAGGTTGAATAGAAGGCTTTAGCGACTGATTCGGCAGTAACTGCTCTAAGTGGAGTCACCTCTAGCCATCGCGTGAAGCGGTCCATCATGGTGAGGATGTAGGAAAATCCTCTTGATGGAGTAAGCGGTCCCACTATGTCGATGTGGACATGGGCGAAGCGTGCCGTGGGGTGCTTGAATTGGGCTGGTTCTAATACGTTATGCCGTGCTATTTTGCAGCGTTGGCATTGGAGGCAAGAGCGGGCCCAGCTGGTGAGGTCTTTGCTCATTCGGGGCCAAATGAATTTTTTACGTATGGCGGTGGCGGTCGCGCGGGCGCTAGGATTGTGGTAGACCTGGAACACGCCCCTACGGGGGTGTAGGGTCTGGGGGTTCCAGTTGAAACATCGCACCAGATTTCGCCCAGCGGGTCGCGGATGGTGATTTTCAGCAGGTCGAGTGCTGTGTCGGTGGTTAAAAGGGATTGGAGCTGGCTGTCTTCCTGTTGGGCCAGGGCCAGCTCGGCGTTGTTCAGGGCGGCGCGCAAGTGGATCGTATTGATTCGAGAGAGGGCGTCCGCCGTGACGTTTTGTTTACCGGAGATGTGTTTAATCTCGGTGGTATATTGGCCGATGAGGTCGAGTTGACGATCTTGTCGGGGGAAGCATTTCCCGACTTTTTTTCGGAACGCGAAGACCAGCGGTTTGTGGTCTGTAGAGATGGAGAGCGAGCGGCCTTCCACCATATGGCGGAAGTATTTGACGGCGCTATAGATCGCCAGGAGTTCCCGGCCATAGGAGCTGTATCGTCGCTTTGTAGGGCTCCTTGAAAAGAAACCGAGTGGTTCCGGTTGGCCCTCGAAGTCCTGTTGCAGGACTGCTCCGAATGCGGTGTCTGATGCGTCGCATTGGATGGACAATGCCGCTCCCTTTAGGGGGTATCGGAGTAGTGTGGCGTTAGCCAGTTGCTCCTTGGATGGTTGGAATGCACGGTCCGAGAGTTCTGTCCAGGGGATCGGGCGATTGTAGCGCCTTGCTCCTTTGAGGAATTCGGACGGGGGGGGGGGGGGGGGGCTGTGTTTGGGCAGCGTTTCTGGGTGCTGCGCGTGGTTTTTCGGGGGCCAGGCGGCGTGGGCGCTGGCTTACTGGTTTCGATGTGGTGAAACACGTTTGCCCTGTGCCGGCGTTGGTTGGGTGGGGGAATTGTCGTATTGACGAATTCCTGTACCATGGCCTGGATTGAGTCTGTATGTGGTGTGGCCCTGGGTGTTACCGCTGGAGGTGCCGGCATGTGCGCAGGCGGTGCGATGGGGGCTACTAGCCTGTTGTGGGTGGAGTCAACCAACAGGTTGTGCTTTCCTAATAGGTCGGAACCTATTAGAGGTTCGTTGACGTCCGCTATGACGAATTGCCTTATAATGGGATGTTTGAGGCCCAGTTGGAGTGTCAGCTTTTTTCGTCCGTACGTGCGTATCGGAGAGTTGTTTGTCTTTGATGGTTAGGCGTCTTATGGATAGGGTGCCGGCCGTGTCGGTCGGCGAAATTAGTTTAAAGAACCACGCTGGTTGGTGGTTGGTTGGGCCCAACCGCAGGGTGGGGCGGTCGCCGTAGCGTTGGTGGCTGACGCACCAAGCGCGTGTGACGGCGTTGTTGGGCGTGTTTTGCCTATTGGCATGGCCGTCGCGGGCAGGCCGGGGTGGGGGTCGGAGAGCAGGGGTTCGCTGAGGGGTACATTTTGAGGGTTGCTGCCTGTTAGCGGCATTTGGGGAGGGTTGCTGCCGGTTAAGGGGACGGTTCTGCGCGCTTCGCTTAAAGTTTCCGACTTCAGCGCGAATCTGGTTTAGGTCACGGCGGAGTGAGGCCTGGAGTGCTAGGAGGTCCGAGGTAGTTGCGGTTGCCGGAGGGTAGTCGGGGTTGGGTTCGCCAGGCCTAGGTACTTGGGTACTCCGTTGACCCGGGAAACTGTTACTAGTGGTAGTTCCTGCGGAGGGTAGGTGTAGGTGTGAGGGCGGGAGGTGATAGTTGACAGCGTTTACGCGGTAGGCGGGAGTTCGGCCTGTGCTGGTTGAATTGCCTGGATTTCGTCGGCGATTTGGGCCAGATGGCTCAAGCGTTGGTCCGTCAGGACCCTCAGGATGGCCTGGGTCGAGCTGGGTAGGATCCTAAGGAAGTACGGCCTAATTTGGTCGTCGGGCATTTCCTGACCGGCTACCGCGCGTAGGTGCGTTAGGTAGTGGGTGGGTCTAAGGCCGGTTATATTGGCTTCCCTCACCAGTTATTGTTGCCGCTTTGCCAGGGGAATGTTGAGGGCTCTCAGGAGGGAGAACTTGATGTCTGAATAAGGTGTGGAGCCTGGAATTCTAATTATGTTCGCTACGTGCAGTAGCTGCGCGGGGGGACGTTAACGAGTTCCGCGGCCCGGGGGGCTTCCGGTATTGGTCCGTGGGCGGTAAAGACCAGCTCTACGGTGTCGAACCACAGTTCGGGTCTCTCCTCGTCGAAGGGAGGGAGCTTGATATTGGCGGGGTGGTGTATGAATTCGACGCTAGAAGCGTCGTGGAATTCTGGAGACTCAGGTTGCTCCTGCGCCTGGGGGGGGGGGGGGGCGCCGGTTCGTGTGATTGCCATTGTGGTTGTGGAGTCAAAAGGGAGCCGGGATTGGGAAAGGTAGAATGAGTCGAGTTGTGTCTGCGTGCGTAGCGGAGGCGGTCGAAATGGAGCGCGGGGCGTCGAGAGGAGCCGCGAGAATGTCGAGCAAGTTTCGGTATCGTCAAAGGAGTCGCTAGTGGACGCGAGGAGCCGAGGGGAGTCGTGAATATCGTTAATGCTGTGTTGTAATTTTATTGAACCCGGAGGGGGTTTACAAGGTTTTATTATTTGGTTAAAAATGTGGGCTCTGATGGTCTGGTATATGATATGATTGCTTATGATACTAGATTTTGCAGCTATCGGTCTATTCGGTAGGTTTTAACTTGGTTAGTTAATGTTAATTTAATATGTCAAATGTTAAATTGAAAGGGTAAGCGGAAATATAAGGAAATATGTAAATACATATATTTGACGCGAGAGTGTGTGCTTATTTGCATTACTTGTGTCGGGACGATAAAATTAATCGGGTTCTCTTCTATTAAAATGTGATTTCCAATTGCGATCTACCTGTGAAATAGTTTGGCTAATATTTGTGTCCCTTTCTTTAATTAATTAGTTTTTGTTTTATTTGTTTGTGTTTTCGTTTTGTTTCTTTTTGTTGTAAAAATTCATTAATTGAATATAATAAGAATGCCGGAAAAGATGATCTTAATTATTTAACAGGAATATGTACAAATTGATATTATACGTCAATACAAATATTGGTATAAAGTGAATGAAGTTTTTCCAATGAAAAGCTTAACAAGTGTCTATTTAATTTAAATTTGATTATTATGGAAAATATTTGTACTAATTTGTTACACTAGTTTGTAAATTTTTTTGTTTAAGATATATATAATTGAAATTGGCGGATCGTCAAATTAATAGTTAGTAATTGGAAATTTAAATTTAAGTTTGTTGGCTCAGAAGGAGCTCGCCGCGAGGAGAAATTATACTCGGGAGATACAAAATAAGAAAAAACCTGTTTATCTGGAACTGATGTCCGGGTGTGGCGTTGGCAATGCGGCCGCTCCTGTTTCGTTGATGGCGTGTTGGGGTTTGGTTACTCTTTTTAATTTTAGAGATGAGTTGGGGTTTTGTTACCCTTTTTAAATGTCTTTTGTTATGTTTTTTTACACGGTTTCCCACCTAATCACTGTTTGAAAAGCTTAATTTCTGCCGATGAGTCGTATTATGGGGGTCACTGGTAAAATGTCACGATTTGTTCGAAGGTTCGAAGATTGGTGCCCGTTTTTCTTTTTTTTTTTTTTTTTAAACAAAAAAAAAACTATCGGTGTTTTTCGCACAAGTGTTCGAACTGCGCGTTTTCACTTTACACTGTCACGCGTCTTCGGAAGGAGTCGCGTTTTCACGGGGGTCACCAGTGTGGGGGTGAGGTGTCGAGGTGCCGACGTCCCCAGCGATGTCGACGAAAACCGTTCACAAAAGTACCCAAGAGAAGACAGGCGGACGCGGAACCAAAAGAATAAACACTCGTACGTGCTTGTCGTGATTGACGTTTTTTATTTAATCTTCTTACACTATTCTTCATGTCTTGTCTTTATTTAAACTTCTTACACTATTCTTAATATCTTGTCTTTATCTAGTGTGCAATATCTCGTTGCCGAGCGAGGAATGTCGTCGGTCGAGATCGCGGTGGTTCCGTCGAACGAGAAATGTCGTCGGGGAATCGTCTAAGATGAGCACGATACCTGAAACCAAATGGGTTTTAAGATGGAAGGCACAGTAATACCTGTTTCGTAGAAATCCTGAGAACGCACGGTATGTGTTGTTATGCGCGTGATTCTCTGCGCCTGACCCTGGCAAAGTTGTGCCTCCTTATGCAGTGATGACTTGCGTTGGGCTTCAGCAGCGAATAGACTTTGTGGTACGGGTAGTGGACATATTTATATGCATGAAAAATTCTCAATTGACTTATCGCTGAACACAACTTTATTTATTAAAAACTAAAAAGCCGCATGGTAGCGTGCGACAAACCAATTAAAAGTTCTTATAAATGTTGATAATGTTAAACAATCGAGCACCAAAAGCAGTAAACAATGTATTGACAGTTGTTTGTGCACTGTCATCGAGTTGTCGGCAGGTGTGGTGAATACTTGTCGGGGAGAGTGTGGGGTAATATATGTATACCGACGTATGGCAGGGATTCACCAATAACCCCCACAATCGCGTAGAAATTGTCCACAAGAACTCCGTTGTTCACACGAGAAAGAGTTATGGGTATTGTTGGTCTTAGTAGAGTGCCGGCCCGACACAGGTTCACCAAGACGTCCCCAAACTCCGTAACAGTTTGTCCAAGCTCGTGTCCTTCAGTTCAGTGAGAAAAACAGTCGGTATCTTTTCTTTATCCTTACTCGAACCTTACTTTATTGTAAAACAAAAGTATACAGCGTCTTATTGAATATAGTATTGTTAATTCTTACACAGAAGTAGTATTTTATATTCTTACTAAACTTGTGTATGTTCAACACACGTTGAACACACCTTCCACGAACACCGAGTTCTTTTTTTTTTTTGTTGTGGGCTGGCGTCAGGAACAATGCTGTCTCCTGACGTGCAACGATGATTCGTCGTTGTTAGGCTTCGCCGACCATGTTGAATGTCGTTCTGCAATCGTCCACCAACAAAGGTATTCC
Source organism: Microdon myrmicae (assembly GCA_963931805.1). Classification (NCBI taxonomy): domain Eukaryota; kingdom Metazoa; phylum Arthropoda; class Insecta; order Diptera; family Syrphidae; genus Microdon; species Microdon myrmicae. The sequence goes on from OZ007502.1 coordinate 41,786,522, forward strand.
GTTGGTGAGCCGGGGGAAGGACGTCAGGAACGATATGCGCAGTTCCTTGCGTGCAACGATGTTGATTCCGTTGGCTGGAATCAATTGCTGTTAATGATTTGTCAATGTAAAATGATTACCTGTGTTTAACGGTGGTAACCCCAAAAATTGTCTTCCAAAATGAAATAACAACTCGGTGTTAAATTCACTGTTGTTAAATATTAAGTTTATTTAATATGATTCATTAAATTTTATACGATTAGAAAGTTGCGATGTGGTCCGCAAGAGCAGCTAACGAAAAAGGGAAAGTAAACATAAAAATTGGTTGTCAAGTGACGGAATTCATAAATGTCAGCTGATTGCTGACATTGCTTCGGTGATGCCACATATCTGATTCAGTTCAGGTGGTGCTTTGGCGGGATTTGGTCTTAGTCGAAGTGTTCCACCGAACACTGTTCACAACAAAAGGAACAACCTGTTCACCAACCGACACGGAAAGAACACAACCATACAATAAAAACACTGCGAACATTTCCTTTTTATTATAATTTTAATGTTAGGTATGTTTTAAAATTTTAGCTTCTAAGTACACATTCGATTCATCCAACCACTTAATTAATTAACTTATTATATAACATGTACAGTTGATAACTCTTAGTTTAAGCTGCCTTTAGTAAACCAGCGCATGTATTTCTCACACAAATGTTTCGTTTCGTTGGATTTCTTTTGGTCTAATTTATTTTAGTTCGCCACTATTACCATAAGATATTTTTACCCGTACATACTGTCTATTTCTTTTAGAAAAACATCCGATTTTAAAAATATATATCATTCGTTCGGTTGTAACAACAGAAAATTCAAGGACTTAATACACTTGAACGCGTCTTAAAACCACTGTACGTAAAATCAAACCTTCTCGTCCTGTTTCTGTAGCGAAATATTGCGCGGCGCGGACCGACCTCCTCGTAGGGTTTCTCTGTGACGACCTTCTGGACCGATGCTCGATATAAAAAACTCCTCTCTTGCAACCTATCGGATACTGTTTTTCCAGTATCTGTGTGTTTTGTATCTGCAGTTGTGCAGACACAATTTCCTGTAAGGAGAAAATTCTCACGCATACATATGGAAGCTTCACCGTCGTTGTTGACAGTGGATTCTATTCGTAAAGTCTTGTTTGGAGTTACGTGGTGCTTGGTTTTTCGCGCCATCTGGGTGTTTACGAGGCTAAGGAATGCGCTCCTTTGTTTGCGGTGAATATTTGGGTGATCTAATGTTTAGATCCTCAATAGTATACTGGTTAGTATACCCGCCTGTCATGCGGGAGACCGGGGTTCGATTCCCCGTCGGGGAGCCTCTGGCGCAAGACTAATGACCTTGCCCGGAAAAAACAAATCATTATGGAAAATTTAACAAGCCTCAGGACTTGCTAAATAAGGCCAAGACCGGTTCCAGGTTGTAGTGCCGATGATGATGATGATGATGAATGTTTAGATCAACCGCACCACGTCCGTTGGTCGGTTAATTGTTTTGATTGTAATTCCCTGCATCTCGTGCAGATGTTCAGGGTTGCCGACTTGTGGTGCTGGCATTCACTTAGCTTGCGATTGCACACGTCGAAGGATGCATGGATGTTTCTCCTTGTTTCAGGTCGTAGGTTTTAGGTATGGAGCGTTTAGCTCGGTATTAGAGGCTTTGGGGACGTTAAGTTCCTTGCCTTCTGGTGTCGACTCAACGTTGGGTTACTGGCGGCCCCCGCTGGGCTTGGGACCGCGTCTGTGGACGTGATGTTGTCCAGGTAAGTGCGGTACCTCAAGTTGGTCTGGACTTTTCCTGTGGGGAATTTGTACGTTCGCCACAGGGCCACACTTAATTTAATTGCGGATGGTTAAAGGCGAATCCGCAACAACTTGATTTTATTTTGTATACAGTATTTCATTGATTTTTCTTATTAACTTGTTTTTTATGTAAAACAAATGTAAACAATATTACATGGATTTTTCTGATTAACTTATTTTATATGTAAAACGAATGTATACAGTATTTCATTGATTTTTCTTATTAACTTATTTTATATGTAAACCGAATGTATACAGTATTTCGTTGATTTTTCTTATTAACTTATTTTATATGTAAAGCAAATGTATACAGTATTTCATTGATTTTTCTGATTAACTTATTTTATATGTAAAACGAATGTATACAGTATTTCGTTGTTTTTCTTATTAACTTAATTTATATGTAAAACAAATGTATACAATATTTCATTGATTTTTCTGATTAACTTATTTTATATGTAAAACGAATGTATACAGTATTTCGTTGATTTTTCTTATTAACTTATTTTATATGTAAAACAAATGCATACAGTATCTTATGGAATATACAGTATTTTATTAGATATTGTATTTCTAATTCTCAAGTGAGAATTGTTTTATATTGTACACGGTATAGTCTTATTTTAATTTAAACGTTGTATTCTAACTTGTAAATCACTTAATTTGATTTAAACATTGGGTTCTAATTCATAAATTACTTAATTTAATTAAGACATAGTATTTTAATTCGTAAATGAAAATTGTTTTATATCGTACACCGTATGAAACTAATTTAATTTAGATGTTGTATTCTAACTTGTAAATCACTTAATTTGATTTAAACATTGTATTCTAATTCGTAAATTACTTAATTTAATTACGACATAGTATTTTAATTCGCAAATGAAAATTGTTTTATATCGTACACAGTATGAAACTAATTCAATTTAAACGTTGTATTCTAACTTGTAAATCACTTAATTTGATTTAAACATTGTATTCTAATTCATAAGTGAGAATTGTTTTACATTGTACACAGTATGAGTATACGCTCTAAACTTACTTGCGGTTTGCACAGGTATTTAAGGTTGAACGTTAGCGCAAACGTTGTAGTTTTATTTTAAACAATTGGAACCGCACACGTTCACCGTGTAAGAAAACTATAGCACTGTGTTAGGCACCAGCTTTATTTTGTGCTTGAAGCAAGTATCTTTTACTTTCGTGATAGTAACATTTACTTGTTATAATTGGCACTGTAAAACAGAACTCACGCACTGAGATAGCACCAGCTTTATCGTTTATGATTGAAGTAAGTATATTTTTCTTTTACTTGCGCGGTAGTAACATTTACTTCGTATGGTTGGCCATGTAATTGGCACTGTAAAACAGAACTCGTATAATTGGCAACCGAAAAACATAACACCCTAAAAGGAACCAGATCGCTCGTCGTGGTCGCTAGCTAACTGATGGTTTATTAATTAACGTGAGTGCACGCTAGAATTACCAAAAATTCTTTCATCGCCTCGATGTCCATATATGGTAATTTACCCATTCTGAGTTTGGTTCCACTAGCAGAAGGGTTGAAACGCACACACACGATGATCCCCTTTGGTTGCTCATCGCGTGTGTCGCCCAGCATGCGAACCATGAACATGAAATTAAATAAAAATAAACAACCTTCGCAGCTCGGGCAAGTCATCCTGAAAAGGGTTGAAAGTGCTTACACGATCAGCGGCTATACGAAACATTGTTGCTGACCGTGTGTGTTGTTGGCATGGTTGCGGTCGGTGCGCACACATCATCGCATCATACTTAATGTTTACACGATCAGTGCCAGCGTCCTGCATTTTTTTGCTGATCAAGTACTTATTGGCGGTAACCCCCAGCAAACGAATTCTTGCTGGTAAATTTCCATTTCAAGAAGTTCGACTTCCTGGGGTGATGATCGCCGTATGCCACCATGTGCATGTGTTTGTATGACCGACCGATGTGGGCATAAAGAAAATAACAAGAAATAGGGAATATCTCCCGTGGTATGTGGCAGACACATTAGGGAGCACTTCTTTGGTACGGTTTAGGCAATGTTGTTTGCTCTATTTGCAACCGTATTGCCTTTAGTATACTTGGTGCGATTCGCACAACTATGCTCTTGTAGGAAATGTCTGTTGTTGCTGATGTATTTTTCGTATCAGCAGACATTGTGCTCCACAGGTTTTTGGTGGTTATTGGTATGACCAATGCAGGTAAGTACACGCTTTTTATGCATTAGGATGCGCGTAGAAATGGTTACCTGGTGGTAGCTGAGCAGGTAAGTAGTGACGTTTACAAGAACCGCCACAGAGTAAAAGCAAAGCACTCAGGAAATTGTTCGCAGAAGTTGAAGATCCGCATTCACCATGTGCCAGTAAAACAATGAAAATTAAACCCTAGACCTGTTCTGAATTTGAGTGATTTAAACGTCTCTTTATTTTACGGTAGGAAAATAACGTTAGGGTTCCTTTAGACCTTGGTACAAATATTGTTTACCTATTTATTTAAACTGACATTAACTCCAAGAGGGAAACCTGTAGCGATTCTAACAGATACACACAATTCACAAGCAAAAATAGTGAAGAACACGAACGAAAAATCGAATAAGAAAAATACATCAGAACCGTATACCAAGCGATAAAATAAAAATAATTCACACCAGTGGAATGTACTCGAGTTTGGAAATCAAATTCTAAACACGGTTAGTAGCCTGGTGTGTAACGCTTAGGTCAAATTCTTTTCGTGATTCGAGCTGTCATAGCGTCAGTTCGAATCACACGATCTTCTTCACTATTATTTAAAACGCTATAATTGGTGACCCCGACGTGATCTGTACACACACGCAGGATACACTTCCCATAGTAAAGCAGAACTTCACACACGGTCACGACTTCCGCATAGAGCACAGCCTCCGATGTTTCCTCGTTTCTCCCTCGTTCTCGTCCGTCGTCCGCATACGAATCTGATCGTAACGAAGTTACTGCGGCGGGAGTGTGTAGCGATTCTAACAGATACACACAATTCACAAGCAAAAATAGTGAAGAACACGAACGAAAAATCGAATAAGAAAAATACATCAGAACCGTATACCAAGCGATAAAATAAAAATAATTCACACCAGTGGAATGTACTCGAGTTTGGAAATCAAATTCTAAACACGGTTAGTAGCCTGGTGTGTAACGCTTAGGTCAAATTCTTTTCGTGATTCGAGCTGTCATAGCGTCAGTTCGAATCACACGATCTTCTTCACTATTATTTAAAACGCTATAAACCTCTGTACAATCGTAACACTTCACAAGCGCAAAAATGTACAAACACTACACAAGTATTTTGGCGGATCGTTGGTCTATACTCGATGATGCAGTGTTCCGCCGAACACTGTTCGCAGGAAAACAAAACGAAACCGGAGCAAATGATAGCGACGATTAAAACACTTGAATTCCTTGTTCATTTTCCGTGGTTTTTATTTTACTGTTGGAATTCGTCCTTCTGTTGCACAATTATATTTTGTTATGTTGCACAATTATATTTTGTTATGGCAAAAATGACGCGTAACTTTTAATCGAATCTACGATAACACTAAACTTCCGACACACTCGAAACGTTTCTTTACTTCTTCAAACTCGCGTATCCTTCTCTCCGCCCTTACCGCTGCTCCTTGACGAAAACTCGTCTCGGTGACGATCGAAATCAGACTGTCTGTCTGCCCACACAGATATCCAGATTCCAAACTGGTATCTGTATCTACATGGAAAAATTTTCCTACTTGCTCTGCTAACAGAACTTCCGAATTTCTGTTAGCAGCATGTTATCACGTCCCAGGGGTGATTTTTCATTCCTGAAAGAAGAAACTCGCTCATCATCGAACATCATTATCACCATCCGTGGTGGTGGTCGAAATTCAGTTCGACGGTTGTCAATTGTATGCCGCCTTATTTACATAACACATCTGGCGCGAAGGCCGAAAGATATCCTGCAATTTGCATGGATGCATGGTTCATGGGTTTTGTTTGACTTTTGTCAATACACCCGAAATCCATTAGATCTTTCTAATGGGTGGGAAATACAAACAGACACCGTGGGATCGGAGTAGTTTCCTTGTAGGTTTTCAACCTCATACAATTTGAATTATCTCGTTGAGATAATTACGGTTGCCGTTTCTTTATGTTTGCCGATAGACTTGGTGGTCTTTATGGCAGCTACTCGCACGTGCATCGTTGGTCGGCTAATTTGCATTGCATAGACGTTTGAAATTGCCGATTCAATGGAATGTTCATGGGCGCAGGCGGATTGAATGTTTCTTTTTTGTTTCAGGTATGATGACTTACGAATGTTGAGCTTGGCATTAAAAGCTTTGGGGACGTTCAGTTCCTTGCTTTTTGGTGTCGGTCTCAACGTTGGCTGCGAGTTGCAGGCCCTATGGTGGGACTTTGGGACACGCGTCTGTGGGCGCGTGCAACGCTCTCAGGTAAGTAAGTTCTTTGAAGGTGGGAACCTTACCTGGGCGGAATTGTGCGTTCGTAGAACGCTACAGTATAAAAAGGGCAATAATTGTTTTTCGGATGAATCTGGTTGCAATATGCACATTTACTTTACAAAGCACGACCCATCTGCGATTTGTTCACCTACTAGAGTTCGGTGCGAAATTGACTTAATATATAGTGAAATTACATATGAGGTATAAGTTATATTTTCTTACTCAAAGTTACGTGTTAACAGTGGCACGGTAATATAATTTGGTTCTTAGTTGCCGTAATTATTGCACTAACTATTCGAGTGAGAAAAGTTCGACTGACCGATCAAAAAAAAAATGGCACTGTAATATAATTTGGTTCGAATTGCCGTAATTATTTCACTAACTATTCGAGTGAGGAAAGTTCGACTGACCGATCAAAGAAATGGCACTGTAATATAATTTGGTTCGAAGTTGCCGTAATTATTTCACTAACTATTCGAGTGCGGAGAATTCGACTGACTGATCAAAGAAATGGCACTGTAATATAATTTGGTTCGAAGTTGCCGTGCCATCGCACATCAACCTCCCCATTTTGGTCATCACATCGCACCCTTGCCTGTGTGCACTTCTCGTTATAAGCACAGTGGTGGGCGCTATGTGTGTGGTTCGATGATTGTCCGCATTCATTTCAAGGGTCGCTCGTATTGCTCATACGTGCGACCTGATGCGGCTACCGGGCATGCGTTGTATCTCTCGTATTTGTATTGGTTGAGATGTGTCCTTTTAAGGGCATGCGTTGTAGGTTTCATCTGTTTGCGCGCCTGCTTGGTAATTCTTGCGCAACCGCATAATGTTTTGGGATGTAGTTTTGCTATATCAGATCGTTGGTTGGTGTTTATCTTGATCGATGTGCAGATTTCATACCATTGCAACTACGCTGCGCTTGGTCTTCATGTCATTATTTCTGGTATGGTTAACATTTCTAATTTAGGAAAGATGCCTGTTATTGCTGATACACTTTGTATCAGCTGCATCGTGGTTATTAGACATGCTAATGCAGGTAAGTACGTGCTTAATTGGCGCCGAAGGCTTATATAATAAAATATTACCTGGCGGTAAGGTAGGCAGGAGAGTAGTGGGGTTCGCACGAGTCGCCACAGATTTCCCGCCCAAGGGTAGCTAAAGGTGAAGGGAAGAAAGAAACGCATGTCGCAGGTCAAATCTGCTGCTCCATGTATGGGCAAGATTTACTGCCGCCATCCGCAAGGGATAGATTCCTTGATTGACGTGAGTCAATAAAACTCTTGCCGAAGGCAGGAATTGGTTTTGGAATAATGTGTAAACAATCCCACAGGCAAACGCTAATATGTGCACCCGTTTGGGTTAGCGAACTAGACATGGGATATGACCGTTGCTAGTTTGCTTAAAGTGAACATATTTCGGTCATGTTCAATTCGATGCATGGGTGCATATTGTTTTAGGGTATGTTAATCCCGTTGGTGGTACTTTGGCGGTTATGGTTGTGTGACTTAGTCGTGATTCGTATTTGTCCAAGTGTTCCGCCGAACACTGTTTATCGCAGATGAAATTCAAACACACCGGAGCGCATACAGTACAAAAATTGAAACACGCAAGACTTCTGTGTATATATCTGAATTTATATTTAAGCTTTTAGATTCTTTCCTTACACTAGACATTACAAGTTCACTATGTCCATATAATACAGATAATGCTGACGATATTACACGTTTTTTTCTTACACTAGACATTACAAGTTCACTATGTCCATGTAATACAGATAATGCTGACGATATTACAAGTTTTTCCTTACACTATTACAGTTAGTGCACGTACGACTTTCTTAATCACCACGGTTCGATATTACAAGTTGCTGTTTACGCGCACGACAATTTTGTTACTCGACAGCACGAGTTAGTTTCTACTACCTTAACTCACAAACCTCACTTACTCCCGCTACCTTGATTTATTGTCTTTCTTCACTTTGCGTTTATCTCCGCGACGGGGTTTCTCAGGCTCTACTTCCGCTGGATGTTATCTTTCGACCTCTTAGTTCGGCGTTATTCGTCAGTCTAACCGATAAAGACTCCTTTTCGTCTCGTTGACGATTCAAAACTCTCTGCCAGACGGATTGTCTGTATATCACCGAATCCCCTCTTGCAACCTATCGGATACTGTTTTCCCAGTATCTGTGTTTTTTGTATCTGCAGTTGTGCAGACACATTTTACTGTAAGGAGAAAATTCTCACTCATACATAAGGACGCTTCACCGTCGTTGTTGACGGTGGATTCTATTCCCACGCTGCTTGTTTAGGTCAACCATCTGGTGTTGACGATCGCCTGGACGTCTAGTCCGCTGGTATCTATTGGATTTGAGATCCAAGAGAATTTTTCACATGGTGTGAAAAACAAACATTCCGCTGATGCATTTCTGCTTGGCGGACAGTGGCAACGGCGCAATGCTGTGCCGTATTTATTTATTGCAGCTGGCCTTCGTAAAACTCCAAACAAAGTATTGTTTGGAGTTACGTGGTGCTTGGTTTTTCGCGCCATCTGGGTTTTTACGAGGCTAAGGAATGCGCTCCTTTGTTTGCGGTGAATATTTGGGTGATCTGATGTTTAGATCAACCGCACCGCGTCCGTTGGTCGGTTAATTGTTTTAATTGTAAATCCCTGCATCTCGTGCAGATGTTCAGGGTTGCCGACTTGAGGTGCTGGCATTCACTTAGCTTGCGATTGCACACGTCGAAGGATGCATGAATGTTTCTCCTTGTTTCAGGTCGTAGGTTTGGAGCGTTTAGCTCGGTATTAGAGGCTTTGGGGACGTTAAGTTCCTTGCCTTCTGGTGTCGACTCAACGTTGGGTTACTGGCGTCCCCCGCTGGCTTGGGATGGCGTCTGTGGACGTGATGTTGTCCAGGTAAGTGCGTTACCTCACGTTGGTCTGGACTTTTTCCTGTGGGGAATTTGTACGTTCGCCACAGTACCGTCAGGCGAAAATATTTGCTTGGGTGTTTACTTTGTGTAAACGAAAGCAGCTTCGATAGCCAGCGTGAGAATCGTGGCTACCCGTTGCTTAGGTAAATATTCCTGGTCATGACCGATGCTGGTGATCGTTCCTAGATACGGCAACGGATCGTAAAATCGGTCATGCTGATTAGCAAACAAATATGCGCGCCTGAAAGCCAATGTTTAATTTGATCTTCTCTTCTTTTGGAAAGATAGATCATAGGACATGCCGTTGAAAATCTGGCTTGCAAATGCGCAAGCCAGCAAGCAGCCCGAAATGACTTCTTGGACAATGGATGGGTACAAAGATAACGCACGGAAAGGTTAGCGTGTGTTGGTGGACATGTGCCATCCATTGTTCGGTCGAGGAAGCTCGGTTGATGCTGGATTGATGTCATGGCAAGATGATAATCTTGTCATGAATTATGTTTCCAGGTATGACCGCTCGAAGAGGGCTTGGAACGGCCCTTAAAAAGGTAAACTGCCTATGGGGTATTTATGTCGGTTATCCGTGGGGATAACCGGATTGATTCCAGCAAATTGGTTGGCAGTTAATGTCATAGCAAGGTTGTGTAATCTTGCCGAAGATTCAACTTTGAGGTAAGTTGTATTTGCTGATAATGGTGGGGATCGAGCGATGCGTGTCTCTTCGGGCCCTGAAAAGCCCCACAAACGCATGTGACAACGGATCGCGATACTGGTCCGAACGTGCCGGTGGATCAGTCGCAAAATCGTCGAGTGCTCTTGCGTCGCGAGTATCGGTAAAAGGTTTTGATGCCTAGAAGAGGCTTACCCAGCTTCCACTGGCCCAAGAATCAGTTCCGCCTTTGACTCTGCTACGGTGAATTTTACGTCGATACAGTGTTTCATCATCATCATCGGCACTACAACCGGGAATCGGTCTTGGCCTTATTTAGCAAGTGTTGAGGCTTGTTAAATTTTCCATGATAATTTGTTTTTCCGGGCAAGGTCATTAGTCTTGCGCGATACAGTGTTTGCCCCTCTCTAATTAGTTGTGTTGTTTTTGGTTTGTCCCCGGGAAGGGCTTACAATGTTTAAGATGTTTGACTATTATTATATAAGTGTCTGACCCGTTTAATATGGTCAGCGTACGAAACGTTAAATTGCTAAGGAAAGAACGAATAATGGGGATAAGGAGGATAACTAACAGACGAAAAAATATTAAAATATCTGTATTCTACGTGACTGTGCGTGGGTTTTGTATTACTTTTCGTTATATCGTTATATTGTGATTTGTACGAGAAGCGCTTATTTCAGTACTGAAGTTTTACTGGATTGTTTTTAATTTATTTCTTAAATCGTCCTCCTTTGACTAAGCACCAACAATTATTATGGGTTTATGGGGGTAAAAATGACTGTGTGCTGCCTTGCACGGATTCCTCTTCTTCCCCCAATATCACTTCCCTGGGCTTTACCGCCGTTCTCGGTAGGCAGGCACGACGTGGTAAGAAACACTCGCTGTCTATTGATGAAACCAACAAAACCAAGAAAAAGAACCTTTTTGTTATTAATTTATTAATCCGAAGTTCCGGGTATGGTTCACACAAAAGGTAATATTTCACACAGCTTAACTTATGTATAATTATATACAGTTTCTAATAAAAGGTGATATTTCGCACTGATTGAAATAAGTTTACTAATATACAGTTTCAAATAAAAGGTGATATTTCGCACTAATGAAATATGTTTTATTAAATACAGTTTCACATAAAAGGTGATATTTCGCACTAATTGAAATATGTTTTATATACATACAGTTTCACATAACAGGTGATATTTCGTACTAATTGAAATATGTTTTATTAAACACAGTTTCAAATAAAAGGTGATATTTCGCACTAATTGATATATGTTTTATATACATACAGTTTCACATAACAGGTGATATTTCGCACTAATGAAATATGTTTTATTAAATACAGTTTCACATAAAAGGTGATATTTCGCACTAATTGAAATATGTTTTATATATATACAGTTTCACTGGTGAGGTGATATTTCGCACTAATTGAAATATGTTATATTAAATACAGTTTCAAATAACAGGTGATATTTCGCACTAATTGAAATATGTTTTATATATATACAGTTTCACGTAAAAGGTAATATTTCGCACTAATTGAAATATGTTTTATTACATACAGTTTCAAATAAAAGGTGATATTTCGCACTAATTGCAATATGTTTTATTAAATACTGATCATTTTAAAACCAGATCAGACTTTAGGCACGCGACTGCACTATCTCACTATCAGAATTCAACTCTATTAATTAACGTGAGGGCACGACTTGCCCTCACGGAATCCAAGACGCGATTAACTATTGCCACCGAAGCGAAAGAATACCAAAATTCCATTCATCGCCTCGATGACCATATTTGGTATTTTTCCTTCTCGCATTGGTGTACCACCAAAGAAGGGTTGAAACGCACACACGATGATCCCCATTTGGTTGCTCATCGCGTGTGTCGCCCAGCGTGCGAACCATGAACATGAAGTTAAATGGAAATAAACAATGTTCGCAGCTGGGGCAAGTCATCCTGAAAAGGGTTGAAAGTGCATACGCGATCAGCGACTACGTGTAGCATGATTGCTGATCGTGCGCATGTTGTTGTTGGCATCACAAAGGTCGAACGGTAGTGTGTGTATTTACACTGGCGAGTTCTTGATGCCTTTTTGCTGCCAGGTGCGAGTTTCCAATTCGCATGGCTTGATTTAGCGACCGATGTGGGCATTGCATGAACGAACCAAAAGGAAGAAATATCTCTAGTGGCATTGTAGCCGACCTCTTAGGAGACATTTCGTTGGTAGGAACTAATGCAATGTTGGTTGCTAGATGTGCGACCAATTTGCCCTTCCTATAGAGACGTTTGTGTTGCTGATGGTGTTTTACTTCAGCGCAGTTAAGCATTGCGGCGGTGGTTGGTCGTTATGAGCAGGTAAATCATGCTTTTCAGGTTTCTATGTGCCCGTGTAGGGAATGTCTGTTATTGCTGATATAATTTTCGTATCAGCAGACATTGTGCTGGTGGTTTTTCGTGGTTATTGGAATAACCAATGCAGGTAAGTACACGCTTTATTAGAACAGGACGCTTTATGAAAAGGGGTTACCTGGTGGTAGATAAGCAGGTAAGTAGTGGCGTTCGCAAGAACCGCCACAAGTTTCTATCCGGCAAATTCTTTTTTTGTTTGTTTCTGTTGTGCTATTATGAATTGTTGTTTTAGCTAACATTTATTGTACTTATTATGATGCACTCTTCACTGCGCTGGTTTTGTTCCGACTCCAGATCAGGCGTTGCGTGTTACGTCACACGTCAGTGTGTCACCAATTATGAATTTCTTGGTCGGTCGTTATGCGCGGCAAGTCATGCTTTTCAGGCTTCCATATGCCCCAGGTGGGAGTTTTAAATGGGGCAATGGGAAGATGATAGGTGGTGTTCAAGGAAACCACCACAGGCAGGCTGCTGGTTCTTCGGTTGCCTCTCGCCCTTGCGGTGGTTCAGCGGGCGAGGGGCATGTCTGGTAGCTGGGCTGCGCAACTGGTCGGTGGCTGGTAGTTTCATGGGCCTCGTAGGTTGCCCCTGGGGCCAATGCTGACGAGACTTCCTTTTCGTTCGCTGATGGCAGCTGCGACCGTCAGTCGGAAGGTCGACCAGTTCCTCTGGGTCGGAGTTGTAAGGTCGCAACCCACGAGGAATGGCCATATGATGGCTGGTGACATGCCTTATCACCTTTACACTGGATGCCGTGGTGGGTGCTGCGCCTGTTAGCACCCACCCCAGTTCAGTGGCCTGCGCGACGAGGCTGGAACGTGGGTCTGTGGTTCTTTTATTTCTGGTCGTCGCTCGTAGTAATGTGTCGCCCTGCACAGGTTCACTACCAGAACCCAACTCGGTCGTCCTGTCCCAAAAACTCTTAGACACGAACGAGACAACTTCCTCCGGCGATCGGTTTTACCACCTGTCCGTAAACACAAGAAAACTCCACTCTCAGAAAGGAACAAAAAGATTATATATATTCTCCGGTAATTGTGCTGGTACTTATCTTGAAGTTATTGTACAGAATACTAATGAACTTAAGACGAATGTTTCACTTATTACAAAGGTTTGCAAATGCTACGATTGTCCGTGTATTTATCTTACAGTTAATTTACAGAGTATAAATAAACTTAAGACGATTGTTTCATTTATTACAAAAGGATCTGCAAAGCTTACACTTATCCTTGTATTTATCTTGCAGCTTATTTACGGAGTATAAATAAACTTAAGACGATTGTTTCATTTATTACAAAAGGATTTGCAAAGGTTACACTTATTCTTGTATTTATCTTGCATTTTATTTACGGAGTATAAATAAACTTAAGACGACTACTTCACTTGTTACCCAAGGATTTGCAAATGTTACACTTGTTAGTTAATTTACGAGGTATAAAATAAACTTAGGATGATTATTTCATTTGTTACACAAGGACACACCCACTCTTCCACTCGAGAAGATGGTGCGTGTTGGTGGTAAACAACTGGTTGGGTTTCCTTGGTGTGCGTTGCATGTTGGGCAATCTCCCTCGAGAAATAATGTTATGCAACGCACAGACAAGCGATTAGTCGTTATAGGAATAATTTCTTCCTTTTTTGTCTTGTCCACCAGAAATACAAACACTAGGTTTCTGATTGTTTCCGCTACCATGACGATATCATGAAATCCACATTCATAGGTGCATTTTCTGTATGCCCGATGGATCCGGACAATGCCCGTTACCTTGGTTATGGTTCTCTGGTGGAGTGTTACCAAACAATAGGTGCGACGTGGCGGTTGCGCCACATGAAACCGCCACAGGTCCTTCTTTAGACCTTCCAGAATGATGTTGGGGTACATGTCTGCCCCAAGGATGATGTCCAACTTGTCGGCGGAGGCGATGTTCGGATCGGCAAGCTCCAGATCCCCAATGAACGAGAAATCCCTCGTCGCCGATTGTGATGGTGGTGCATACACTGATAGCCCTGACAGGATGAAGGGCCTCAGTGTCCATTGTCTCGAGCCGTGGAGGCGAGGAGTGATGCTAATGGCGGCTTGTGTTCTGGTGGCAAGGCCACGAGTGCCCCCAACACCGTTGGTGGGGACGGATGATGCTTGGCGTCGGAGGTATTTAACATTTTTTCTGGTCCTTCGAGCCGAATCCAGTACTTATTGGATCTACTTCATCGTCACCCAGCTCGCGGCGAAACACACCTTTCAACAGCTATTCAACAGGCAGCTCAACATCAGCAACAAGCTGAACATAGGCAGCAGCAAAATATTATATTATAATATTATACACGTAATCGAATACTGCAGAAGTGTTGAAAATTGTACGCCATTACAATGATGTTCACGGCGACTACTCAACGGCAAGACACGCGCTTCAGTGATAAGGAGAAAACACTTATGAGGCTAATGAAATTTGGTGACTGTCTTAGTAAGCGCGTTGATATGTCCAAGGTGAAATTGGATGTTCTTCGACCATGGATTAGTAAGAAAATCACTGATATACTTCATATCGAAGACGATGTCGTTGTTAAATTTGTTTACAACCAACTGGAGGAGTAAAAATTCCCATGCCCAAAGGAATTGCAAATCAACATGACTGGCTTTTACAATGGACGCAATGCCAGACAATTTATGGACGAACTGTGGACTTTATTATTATCGGCCCAAGAAAGCGAGAGCGGCATACCAGCAGAATTCATCAGCAAAAAAGAAGAAAAAAGGTCTAAAAGCAAGGCAGTTGAATGCGCAAGGAAGCGGCTAAATAAACAGCAATCCTATGAACGCGCCACACAACGCTTCCCCGACGACAGTCCTCGGTCGGCAGAGTACATACATTTTTTCTGCGCAAAGTGTCCAGACTGATGAAACTCCTTTACCCACTCGAACAAGCACTGAAACCGTGGTCCCATCTGCCGGACCACCGAACCGATCACCAGCCCAACCGCAACATACACAAAGTTCACCTATAAAGCTGGCAACTACATTGGAAAAGCAACACAACGGTTCCCCGACGACATTCCTCGGTCGGCGGAACACCAAAGATCTCGACCGACGACATTCCTCGCTCGGAAGAGATCATACATTTCTTCACCACCTACCTGAGTCGACTAAAATTAGAGCTACATGCATTATTGAAGATGACAGTTCCAAGGATTATTTAACTCGTGGATCGGAGGATAGCGGCCGCCAGAGGATAATTGCAAATCAAATGCTTGCTGATTTGTTGGATAAAAAATCACCGGAAACCCCTGTGGCTACAAAACAAAAGCATGACAACGACTTTGATGAATCTGCTCTTCGTCTGCGTTGCTGAACCCTTATCGGTTTTGAGTTCACTGCACACTACACTTTGGCCGTCATGTTAGACGATTCGGTTGGTTGAAATAGTTCCTTGGGAAAATAAACTTCTGCAGTATTCGATTACGTGTATACGTTTTTTCAGAGTTTTACTGTTGCCTATGTCCAGCTTGTTGCTGATGTTGAGCTGCCTTTTTTGACAATAGAGAACTGCAGAAGCTGTTGTCGCTATTGTGATCGTTGTTGTGCCGCGAACTGGGCGGCGATGAGTGGATCCAAATAAGCACTGGATCCGATTTGTTGTTCCGCGAACTGAGCTGCGATGAGTAGATCCAATAAGCGCTGGATCCGGCTCGAAGGACCAGAAAAAATGTTGAATATCTCGTTGCCGGACGAGGAATGTCGTCGGGGAATATGGAGAACACGTTGATGATAAATTGACGCAATGGCGTCCGAAACCAACGTTGCCTGAAACCACATGGCTTTTAAGATGGAAGGCACAGTAATACCTCTTTTGTAGAAATCCTGAGAACGCACGGTATGTGTTGTTATGGGCGTGATTCTCTGCGGCTGACCCTGGCAAAGTTGTGCCTCCTTATGCAGTGATGACTTGCGTTGGGCTTCAGCAGCGAATAGACTTCGTGGCACGGGTAGTGGACATATTTGTATGCATGAAAAATTCTCGATTGACTTATCGCTGAACACAACTTTATTTATTAAAAACCAAAATGATAATGTTAAACAATCGAGCACCAAAAGCAGTACACAATGTATTGACAGTTGTTTGTGCACTGTCATCGAGTTGTCGGCAGGTGTGGTGAATATTTGTCGGGGAGAGTACTAGACGATGTACTAGATTCTCCCCGAGCATGTAATTGTGAATCTACAACACTAGACTTCTTAAATCGTTCTTAACATCTTGTCTTTATTTAAACTTCTTAAACGGAACCTTCGGCTGTGCGGGTGAATTAAAACTTCCGGGTGTGCGTGCTCCGCGGTGTACCGAACTCGACTGTAGTGCGTGTGTGCGCAGCGGTGGTTGGATATCGACTCCTTGTTGTGCGCCGTTTGGCGGATGGTTAGCGACTATATATGTCTGCTCCCGGTGGCGGTTGGATAACGACCGACCAATGAAAGCAAAAATTCATCGCGTTATGGCAGTGGGGTTTTGGCGGTATTTGTCTATGATATACGTTGACGCTGGTGTTCCGCCTGAACACTGTAACACACACAAATAAACAACCTGGAACAACGGGCGAATGCACAAAAACACAAAACACACAGGAATAGTTTCTTGCAATTTTATTTTTATGGACAATTTTTCCTTTTTGTTGCCTTACAGTCGCGACACGAGATCCGTTGTTGATTTCGCACGTAGTTGAGTATATATAAATTTTAAAATGTCATATGTATCTACAAGAGTTATCATGCGAAGACACGCAGCACTAACGATGCACACTCGTCACGCGAATATTTCCCCGTTGGGATTCCTCGATGGAGTTTTCTATAGTTCTAGGCCTCCTCGGATGCTCGATCAAAAAGACGACCTCGCGATATGGATGTTCGGTAACAAAACTAGCTTTCGTCTCGTTGACGATCGAAATCACTCTGCCGCCCTCAACCATATCCTGCTCACACGATACCCAGATTCAAAACTGGTATCTGTATCTATCCAAAAAAAAAAAATATTCCCTATTTGCTCTGCTAACAGAACTTCCGAATTTCTGTTAGCAGCATGTTATCACCTCCCACGGGATATTTTTTGTTTCCTGAAAGGGGAAGGTCATCTTGCATACATCATCATTATCGCTGAGAGAGTTTCATTTCCACAGCCTTCTGTTTGCACAGAACATCTGGCGCCCAGACCAGAGATATTCGGCGATTGTTTTGACGTGCAGTCGGTGGGTCTTATTTGAACTTGGTACCCGGAATCGAAATCCATTAGATCTTTATAATGGTGCGAAATTCTAGCGTGGCCGTGGGACCGGAGTATTGCCTTTGTTGGCTTAACTCCTCATAAATCATCGGATATCTCGTTGAGATATATTCGATTGCGATAGGTCGTGGCTGCCTTCTGTTGTTCAACGGATTTGGGTGGTCCTCGCGTTAGATTACCCGCACGTGCATCCGTTGATCGGCTCATTCTTTGATGGTAGCAATTCTTTTGTATCGAATTTCGGAATTGCCGGTTCGATGAGATGTTCCTGGGCGCAGGCAGCATGTATGGCATTTTGGGAATTGGTTTTTTTTTTAGGATTAGAACGCATGGATGTTTATGCCTTTGTTTCAGGCATGAAGAGTTATAATTGTTGAGCTTGACCTAAAAGCTTTGGGAACGTTCAGTTCCTTGCTTTTTTGGTGTCGGTCTCAACGTTGGCTGCGAGTTGCAGGCCCTATCGCGGGCTTTGGGGCACGCGTCTGTGGGCGCGTGCAACGCTCTCAGGTAAGTACGTTCTTTGAAGATAGGAACCTTACCTGAGTAGACTTGTGCGTTCGTAGAACGCTACAGGGTTATACCTAAATTGAGTTTGTGGGGAGGAGAAGTATTATGCCTGCCATGGGCACCGGTTAACTCTTATCCCCATCATGAGTTGTTCGCCGCGTAAAACACTGAGCCGAAAGCCATCACTAAGAAATGAACGAACGCCGCGGCAAACTGTTCACCAAGGATATCCAAAGGATTGGTAGAATTAAAACACACAGATTTAATTGGTGATCACCGCTCTTTTAATTTAATTTATTTTTATGTGAAAATACTAGCTATTTACTTAATCGACTGCAGTTAGACTTTTTACAATTAAAAACACTAAACGACACGAAACTCGACTCGCGTAAGGGACACGACCCACAGGGGTACAGACTCCGGTGCACACCCTACGGGGGATGATAAAAATAATCGATGCGCACGCGCTGAAGGATGGAAGACGACTCAACGATATTTTATCGTTTGGGGTGAGTTTTTGGTGGTGTGGTGAAGAGGAAAAGAAATTTCCTTTGACCAGTGACCAATGGAAAGCGATCTCAGGTACGCGGTGGTGTATGTGTGCGTTGGTACACATCACCGTGTTGATCGTTGCGTTTTGCCCGAAACGAGAAAAAAAGGAATGGTGAAACGACCTACAGCATCTTTCGGTAATGAGGGTCGGCTGTCTAAATAGCAGCCACTCATTAGATGCTAAAAGGATCGTATTCATGATTACCTGCGCAGAATTTCGTCTTATGACTCTAGGGTAGGATGCGAGTATTCGCTTTTGTCCGATGGTCAAAGAGCTGCCGCGGCCGTAGAAATGCCAAGGACATGTGGTATGCACATGTACGGCAGAATAGCAATGGTGGAACATGGGTGCCTAATGGTCGGGAATTTATGGTGCATAAGCACGTTACAGAATTGTTTTTAGGGATTTCAGGGTCGATTGCGATAATTGAATGCGGCCGCCGGTATGTTATTGCTGGGCGAAAAAGGTCGCCGGCCAATGTGTACATTAAGAGAATTTATTATACACATGGGAAAGCTGAAGAATAGACAGCGCAATGTTTATGGCCCCTGCTGAAGGTTATTTGTATGTAATTCAAATCCTTTTGTTTACAGGAATTCGTCTAGGGAGATTTGCTTGGCAAACAATGGTGCCGGAATAGTTTACCTGCGAATTCTAGTGATGCATTGGACTATGAATGCTCTTGTAGATGCAATTCTGTTTCGGAATTCAATGTAATGCTTTTATGCATTAATGTCCTTGGTAAAGGAAATATTTTCAAGTGCCAATGCAATCGCATTGGCGGGATTTAATGGGAGTTGAGTTGCGGATATGTGGAGTTTTTCAGGTAAGTGGGCCGTGGGGTTTGGTGGAACCCCCACAAGTTCGCTGCCACTTACTAAGAATTTGTGGAGAGTTGCTATGCCTGCATAGGAATTTAGTTTCAGCGAATCCTTGCCGTATAAGCTAAGTTGGATTCGTTGGTTGTGTGTACCGGGAAATTAAAATTGCTTGGGTGCAAGCGAGGAATATCGTTAAGATAGGATATTAACCGAAGTTATTTCGGGGAAATGTATGCGGCTTGGTATAGTTGTTAATGTTCCGTTGTGGATTTGAATATGCGTTTTGTTATGGCATATGAATTTCGGGGAAATTAAGATTGCTTGGTCACAAAGAGGAAATATGAATTAAGTAGAGAATTGACCGAAGCAATTTTGGGAAAATGAATGCGGGGATGATTAGAATATATTATTTTGAATTATTTTCTGTTGAAGGTTCGCAATGTGTTTGTTGCAGGGTTTGCGATATATGCTATTGTGGATTTTGCATGGGGAGTTGGGTTACAGGTTAAGATTGTGGGTTGGTTCTCCGTGTGATATAGAGAACCCCACAGTCTTGATGGAGACTACCCGCACGTGCATCCCTTGGTCGGCTAATTTACCGACGATAGTAATTCCTTGTAACATCGTGCAGATGTTCAGGGTTGCCGATTGTGCAATGCTGGAATGCGGCGCATTTCAGTCTTTGGGATTGTTTTTGGGCATAGAATGAGTGAATGTTTTACCTTTGTTTCAGGTATGCTATATTCAAATAGTTGATCTTGACATTGAAAGCTTTGGGACGTTCAGTTCCTTGCATTTTGGTGTCGGGATCAACGTTGGCTAATATGTTTCCGGCCCCTAGCAGGACTTAGTGGCACTCGTCTGTGGGCGCGTGCAATGCTTTCCGGTAAGTATGTTCCTTGAAGGGTAGGAACCTTGTAGGTGTTTTTTACGTTGGCATCAGCAAGGATGCGATATTGATAAAAACACCACAGATTGTTCGCTAAAACTCCTCCGACAAAAAAACAAATCACCAAAATTGTCTATCAAAAAGAACGCAAGCACCAAGAACAAAATAAATAAAACAACTGAATTAATTTTAATGTTTCTTTATTTTTATCCACGAGTTCACAAGTTCGTTACACGGATGGTTTAAATATTTAGGATTTAGGAGGATTACGACACATTACAAACACGCTTGATTAGACACTTAAATGAGATTTTGATAGAAATTAACAAGGTGTTTAAAACGACAAACTATTGGTCGTAAATGAAACATTTGTCGCGGGAAACCAAAAGAACTGCGTGAGATTACTCCTCAAAAGTAGTTGCGCCTACTTCCGGTGATAAAATTGGGCCCTGTAGCCAAAATCTGCCTCGGGTATGTGTGCACGCGGCGGTGGTTAAGATCTGACTCTTGGTGGCTCATTAAAATTGACCCAGCCTCTATGCCTGCGATGGGTTTCAACGCACACCATCGCAGGAGAAACAACCCTTTGGCAAACTGTGACCAATGAGAACCGATCCGCATCCCATTGGAAGATTCTTTAGAGATATCGTTGCAACTGGAAATGAAAGTCTTCCTCTTGGAAGGAAGGACAACTGAACGCGCGTTGAAGAAAGGATAGAAGGAAAAACCTGCAGTTGTTCAAACATAGATCGAAAACGTTTCTATCATAAACGATAGAGGGTATATTGTATATACCGAAATGGGATCTAAATGGGCAAGCGCTAAGATGCGGCTTTATTTGTACAGGCAAATGCAAATACATTAGGATTGCCTATGCAACCGATCCGAGATAATTGGTTGCAGCTGTATTGGCATCGATTTGCATGACGTGATCGTGGAATCAGTGATTGCTTGCGAAAAGCAAACACAGAAAGATTTCTGAGAGCATGATTGACATGAATGTCGATAAGGGGACTGTGTAAGTTTTCCTAATGGTTGGCAATGGACATGGGTGCCGATCAGGGGACACGAATATATTTTAGGGTAAATGCTTCTCAACCATGTTCCGATGAACATGTCATGCATGTGTAAGTGCGAATTCGATGTCGGTTACATGAAAAGGTAACCGTGAGGTTGTGGTTAGGTTTAAGTAGGTGGCTAGGATGCACGGATTCGCTTAACCTTCCATCATCTTCTCTCGATACTCATTCACAAGTATCCAATGGTTACGAACTGGACAGCGCAGCTAAATGTTCACCAAAAGGATAAATAAAACACGTCCGTTCGATTAAAGAATCTTTATTAACACTGGTGGTCCATATTGCTTAAAATGATTCACAGTTTTAAAAATTATTAATTTTTTAAATTATCAATTCGTTGTACAGGGAAAAGAAAACACAAAGAGTCACACAAGATATACCGGACGCAGTCACATTTAATTCATACGTTTACTACGCTTGAAATCGATTTTGAACCGAAATAAATATATTTAAAACCGGATAATCCGACACGACTTTCTCTGATGACTCTACACCCCCACACGGTTTGGTATCTAAAATCTGACGAATTTCAACTGGTAACGTTGACCCAGCCTCCGGTCATTGCGATGGGTTTCCACCGCACGCCATCGCAGGAGAAACATCCCTTCAGTTATGCAGTCACCAATGAGAGCCGATCCGCGTCCCATTGGAAAGTTCTTGCACAATATCGTTTCTATTGGAACGAATGTCTTCCTATTGGAAGGAAGGATAAACGAAACGCGCATTGAACAACGAATAGAAGGAAGATATGCAGCTGTCCAAACATTAGCTTGGGTAGACCTAACATTTCTATCGTAACAACAGAAAGTATTTTGAATATACCGAAATGGTATCTGAAAAGGGCAAGCGCTAAAAATACGCATTTGTTTGAATTGGCCAATGTAAATACGTTAGGATCGCTGGTTTATCGCTTATGCGATCGATCCTAGGTAATTGGTTGCAGCTGCATTACCCATGGATTTGTATGGGATGATTGTG
The DNA here is from genome assembly GCA_963931805.1 of Microdon myrmicae. Classification (NCBI taxonomy): domain Eukaryota; kingdom Metazoa; phylum Arthropoda; class Insecta; order Diptera; family Syrphidae; genus Microdon; species Microdon myrmicae. The sequence goes on from OZ007502.1 coordinate 41,808,934, forward strand.
GGATCAGAAGTTGCTTGGGAAAAGCAAACACAGCTAGATTGCTGTGAAGTTGTTTGGCATTAATACCGACGCGGGGGTCGTGGAAGTTTTCCTAGTGGTTGGCAATGAACATGGGTGCCGACCAGAGGAAACAAATATGTTTTAAAGGGATACAGCGATGCGGATGATGCTGTGGCAAGGTGATGATCTTGCCATGGGATGTTTCACAGGAACTTAAGATTTTTGTAGGGTAGCTTAATGCTGCTTAATTGCAGGTAAGTACCATGGGGTAGGGTGGAAAGGGGAAGGTTTAATAGGGTTGTTGAATCAGGCCTCTTTTGACCTGATGTAATTTCGTTCGCTGTACCGAACTGTTGCTCAAACCTATTGTACACTAGAGTGCAACACCCTTAGTGTGATAAGTTGTATGGCGATATTCGGGCGCAACGCCACTAAATATCTAAAAGAATCCTGAATATTTGGGCGCAACGCCACTAAATATCTCATAGGATAAAAATTAGCTGAAATATGAGAAATGAGAACACGCCGGGGTTACTGTCGGATGCATTCTAATTTTATTTTTCCAATCCTTAAGCTATATATACAATTTGCTTATACTACTACTCTTACATCTAATCGATACAAAAATCATGCTCGCCGCAGAGCATTACTAATACATACATCGAATCGTATCTCTAATTTTGACTACAGGATTTCAAAATTCCTGTTTACAATAGACATGAGTACGAAACAAAGACAATAGGAAGGAGAGTTCCTATAATACACACCAATTACTGGTGTACACAGAAAACAAGGAAAAAAGGACGCACATTCTTGCAAAAAAAAAATTAAAAACATTGCATTGATGGTGGTCCCTTTTTGCGGTGGCGGCGATTCAATTAACACCTTCTGGTGTTAAAGATGTTTTGCTGATGGTTATTGTGATTTGCCGGTTGCGGGCAAATGTGGATGATGACGGCATGCAAATATACTCGGGTTTATGGCCGAGTCATAAATCGTGTGGTGCAAGGAAGTACGGCGGCTAGTGTTTTATCATGCTCGTAAACATGATAATGGTACCGCACAAATGGCGCCGCATGATCTCATAAACAAGGGTTAAAGCGATGGGTGCTTCTTCGGCGCCTTGAAGAAGCATGCCTCGGGGCGAAAGTTTTTGTTGCCACGGCAAGGTAGTAATCTTTGCCGTGGATTTATGTTTTCAGGTGGGGGATGCTCTTATGAAGGTAAGTTTGTGGGTGTTTACCAGTAAGGTGTGTCGACAAGGACACGGATCCGCTGATACACCACAGTGTTTCGCCGCACACTGTTCCCGAGAGGAAAAATAAAACTCACTGATGGACTCCAATCTGATAATTTTATTTCACGCTTTTGATACAACATTCACATTTATTGTTATTATTACCATGTAAACTAAATATTATTGGTGGTAATTTCGATACAAAACGTCACTCAAAATCGATGTCTAACTTAAACGCCAAATTGACTTTGATCCAAAGGAAACATTGTTTTCTTAGCTAGAACGAACGTAACATTAATTTCTTAACTTGAACACCGATTGTCTTAGGTTTGAACTCAACATTATTCTCTTAACTCGAACACAAATTGTCTTAGGTTTGAACGTAACATTATTTTCTTAACTTGAACACCGATTGTCTTAGGTTTGAACGTAACATTATTCTCTTAACTCGAACACAAATTGTCTTAGGTTTGAACTCAACATTATTTTCTTAACTTGAACACCGATTGTCTTAGGTTTTGACGAACTAGTTTCAACGGTTACACGCGACTTGGTGAAGGGACACACTCACATACGACTCCTTAAAAATGTACCTTTGCACGCCACTCGGATGCGATGGCGACCGATCTCTAAAAATGCTCACTTCTGACTCTTCGTTTACTGTCGACGAAAGAAAAGGGACACCCAAAGAAAACTGCAAAAGGGGAGGAGCTACACGATTAACTCGAGGTACTTAATCGTGATTGGACCGGGGAATAGGCACACATTATGCATATGTGTGTATGCCTCGCATACGATCGTCCGGCGACCGTGGATGGATGCCAACATCGCTACTGCATCTTCCACGAATGCAAACAATGAACATCTGGGGTGAAAAAGACACGAACCGAAGATCTGGTCATCCTATGGGAGGCCATAAATCAACATTTCGGTTGACGATGTGAATTTCCTTTGGTCCGCCGACGGGCGGCGGCCGTTATTAGGGAATTGTGTATGCATAGCACTCTGTGGTGCCAATGCGATGTTTAGATATTGCAACGAATATAGGGTGCAGCCATTGCCAGATGTTGAAAGTAAACACTTGCTGGCTGCATCCAATTCGTTGCTTGTTTGCGGTCCCTGATCGGTGGGGACCGATAATAGGAAACCAGCTATTGCTGGTAATTAGGGAAATGTTTGGTTTGCCTCAGCCGAAACCCTGTCGGCGGTGGCAAACCAATGGGACCTAATAGCCGCATGCAAGGAGTGCCATGGGCAAACAAGAAAACGAGTCAACAAGGAACTCTTTGTTGATGTTGTTTCCATAGCATAAGGCTATGGAAACGAGATGCCCTGGGTAGAATGTATGCCTAAGGATGGGATTTCAAATGCCACGGCAATGTGATAATCTTTGCCGTGGACTTAATGTTTTTTTTTAGGAATCGATGCCTGCCCGAGGATAAATTTTCGATGCCACGGCTAAGTGATAAGCTTTGCCGTGGACTTAATGTTTTTTTTAGAAATCACTGCCTGCCCGAGGATGAATTTTCGATGCCACGGCTAAGTGATAAGCTTTGCCGTGGACTTAATGTTTTTCGGGGATGGTGTTGGAGAAAAAGGGGGTTTGGAAGGAAAACCCCCCACAGAATGGGTAAGCTGCCTAACGGATATTCATAACAGTTATCCGATTGGGTAACTGTATTAATTCCAGCGATTTGGCTGGGGTAAATGCCGTAGCAAGGTTACGCAACCTTGCTGAAGTTCGACTTAGAGGTGAGTCGTTCGCCTGGAATAGTGGGGATCGAATGATGTATGGCTCTTCGGGCCCTGAAAAGCTCCACATCACTCCCTCCCCAGTGACGTAGTCACGAAACAGGTAAGGCAGGTTAGGAGGTGGATAGTTGGTTATGGGCGCGCGCTTGAGCGCGAGTACGGGGAGGTTGTGCTGGTGGAGTAGGAGTGGTGTCAGTAGATGGAAGTGATTCTGGAGCGGAAGCTTCCAGAAAACAGGGCTTAAGCCTTTCGACGCTGACCGTGGATCGCTTGCCTCTAATGTCGATCTCGAAGACGCGGTCACTGATGCGGCGGAAGACTTTGAATGGGCCATCATACGGTGGGTCGAGAGGTTTTTTGACCTTATCCACCCTGACAAAGACGTGCGTGCAGCTGTGCAGTTCAGGGTGGACGAAAAGTTTTTTGGAGCCGTGCCTGGTTACAGGGGTTGCCCTAACCTTACGTAGCAGGTCACGGAGATGTCCCAATTCACGAAGTTGGTCACGCGGTGTTTCGCCATTCAGGAAAAGTTCTCCTGGAAGAAGGGGGTTGGTACCGTAGGTAAGCTCTGCTGCCGAAGCACCCAGGTCCTCCTTAATACTTGTCCTCAGGCCGAGGAGGACGGTTGGTAGGGCATCAAACCATTGTGTGTCATTATGACACATGAGTGAGGCTTTAAGAGATCTGTGCCAGCGCTCTATCATGCCATTTGATTGCGGGTGGTAGGCGGTGGTACGACTTCTTTGGCAGCCGAGAAGATTTGTTAGCTGCCTAAAAATTGTCGCCTCAAATTGTGGACCTCGGTCCGAAGTTATGGTGGTTGGTACACCGAAGCGTGTGACCCAAGTTGAATAAAAGGCCTTGGCGACTGATTCGGCAGTAACTGCCCGGAGAGGTGTCGCCTCTGGCCATCGCGTGCAGCGATCCATCATAGTGAGGATATAAGAAAATCCTCTTGATGGAGTAAGCGGTCCCACTATGTCTATGTGGACATGGGCGAAGCGTGCCGTGGGAAGCTTGAATTGCGCTGGCTCCAGTACATTATGTCGCGCTACCTTGCAGCGCTGGCACTGGAGACAAGCACGGGCCCAACCGGTAAGATCTTTGTTCATCCGGGGCCAAATGAATTTGCGACGGACAGCAGCGGCTGTTGCTCGGCCGCTGGGGTGGGCTGGGTTGTGGTAAACCTGGAACACGCCCTTACGAAGTTTCTCGGGAATGTAAGGTCTAGCGGTTCCAGTGGAGACATCACACCAGATTTCGCCCAAAGGGTCGCGAAGAGTAATTTTCTTGAGCTCTAGTGCCGTATCGGCAGTTAGGAGGGACTTGAGTTGTTCGTCCTCCTCTTGAGCTAGGGCAAGGTCAGTGTTATTCAAGGCGGTACGCAAATGAATCGTATCGATTCGAGAAAGGGCGTCCGCCGTGACATTCTGTTTACCGGAGATATGCCTTATCTCCGTAGAATATTGCCCAATGAGGTCTAATTGACGCTCTTGTCGGGGGGAGGCATTTCCCGACTTCTTCCGGAACGCATAGACCAATGGCTTGTGGTCTGTTAAGATGGAGAGTGAGCGACCTTCTATCATATGACGGAAGTATTTAACAGCGCTGTAGATCGCGAGTAATTCGCGGTCGTAGGCGCTGTAACGTCGCTCGGTGGGACTCAGCTTCCTTGAAAAGAAACCAAGTGGTTCCGGTCGGCCTTCAATGTCCTGTTCAAGGACGGCTCCGATTGCGGTATCCGATGCGTCGCATTGGATAGAAAGTGCCGCTCCCTCGAGGGGGTATCGGAGTAAGGTGGCATTTGCCAATTGTTCTTTGGACAGTTGGAATGCTCTATCAGAGACTTCTGTCCAATTAATGGGGCGCTTATCATTGCGCTTAGCTCCTTTCAAAAATTCATTTACGGGAGCTTGAACTTGGGCAGCGTTCTTCAGTGTTGGGCGGTAAAAGTTAAGCATGCCCAAAAATCGACGAAGCTCACTCACGTTAGTAGGCCGGGGATACTTCATGAGGGCCTCCACCCGGTCTGGTAGTGGGCGAATGCCCTGGTTGTCAACGACATAACCCAGATAGGTGATTTGCTCCTTGGCGTATTGACACTTATCTGGATTGATGACAAGACCGAATTCACGGAGGCGCTCTAAGACCTGACGTAAGTGGCGTTTATGTTCGGCGTGGTCTTTGGAGGCGATGAGAATGTCATCAAGGTATGCATGGCAGCAATTAAGACCTCGTAAAGCCGTGTCGATATACCGCTGGAATGTCTGTGCGGCATTCCTGAGGCCGAAAGTCATCACTTTGAACTCGAAGAGTCCGAAAGGTGTAATGACTGCGGTCTTGGGGATGTCTTCTGGTGCCACCGGAATTTGGTGGTATGCCCTGGTGAGATCCAGGGTAGTGAAGACATTGCACCCTCATAACTTGTACGAAAAATCGTAGAGGTGTGCAATAGGATATCTGTCCGGGACAGTTGCTGCTGGTGTATTGCCGCGGTTTAAATGTTAATTAGGTCTGTATCTTTTTAATGGAAAACTAAGAAAATTCAAAAGGGAGCCATAAGTTGGTTTGTTAGTTGATTTTTTTTTTTTTTTTGTGGCTTAGTTGTGTACTTTAATTTCTTACTTTCTGTTGTTTTATTAGTACAGAATTAAACTTATTGGATTAGATATTTAAAAATACTGATGTATGTACGCGGACTTGACCCGGAAGGGGCTTACAATACTGTCGACCATATAACAACTCTTAATAAGTCACTAAAGAGTAGTGTCGTACAACGATGAAATGAAACAAAAAAAAATAATGAAAGTAAAAGGCTTCGCAATTGAAGGATATTATTAATTGTTCTTTACGACTATTTTGTACTAATTTTTCACTCGAATCTCAACTTTAATGTCGTTTTTCCTTTTGCGTATTTATTATTATTATTTTTAATTTGTTGGACTATAATCGCTGCTTACAAAAACAAGAAGGTTTTATTTCGTTAATAATGTAGGTAAACATTCGCTTTTATATAAAGGGCGGGAAACTTTGTAATTTTTAGTATCAAAGAGATGTCTTTCTTCACATAAGTATACAATATATTTTGATATACGTGACGTGTGTTCTTTTAGTGCTATATATGATAAATAAATGAATAAATATAACGTATATGTGTGGGTAGTTAGGTACTTGCGTCAACAAGGACGCGGATTCAGTACTAACACCACGTACAACGCGCCGCGAAAAGGAAACAAAGTTTAACAGAGAAACACATTTGGTTTGTTTTAACGAAACTGTTTTTATTAATATCTGCTATCACGATTAGTTTTACAATATGAATTATGTATTTACTATTGTTCTCACTACTTTAATATAGAGAAACAACACAAAACAACAAACTAAACCGCATTCCCAAGTTCTTCTGACTGTTTCTGTTTTTTTCTTTTTTGTAGTATGCTTTTATTGAAGTCGATCCTGACTGCACTTCGACTCCCGACTCTGAGTAACGCGATAGTTGGGCACGTGTGCCCCGTTGCCCGGTAAAAATCTGACTGGTTCCATTGGAACTCATTAAGAAAAAGGGAACCTCAAAAGAAACTGAAAAGGAGGCGGAGTTACACGATTAACTCGAGGTAGTTAATCGTGATTGGACCGGACGGAATAGGCATACATTACGCATGTGTGCGTATGCCATGCATACGATCGTTCGGCGACCGTGGATGGAGGGTAACATCGCTAGTGCATTTTCCAAGAATGCAAACGCTAGCATCTGGGGTGTGAAAGACCCAAACCGATGATTTGGTCATCCTAATGGAAGGCCATAAATCACCATTTCGGTTGCCGATGATTAAACATTGCAACGAACATAGGGTGCAGCCATTGCCAGATGTTGTAAGTAAACATTTTCTGGCTGCATCCTGATCGTTGTTTGAATGCGGTCTCTGAACATGGGGACCGATAATTGGAAGCCAGCGATTGCTGGTAATCAGGGACATGTTTGGTTTGCGTCAGCAGAAACCTTGTCGGCGGTAGCAAATCAATAGGGGCAAATAGCCGCATGCATGTTATGCCGAGGGTAAACAAATACAACGAGTCACAAGGAACTCTTGTTGATTGTTGTTTCCATAGCTTAAGGCTATGGAAACGAGATGCCCTGGCAGAATGTATGCCTAAAGATAGGATTTCAGATGCCATGGCAATGTGATGATTTTGCCATGGACTTATGCTTTTTTTAGGAAATGATGTACGCCTCGGGGGTGAATTTTCGATGCCACGGGTAAGGTGATAAGCTTTGCTGTGGGCTTAATGTTTCTTAGGGAATGATGTACGTCTCGGGGGGGAATTTTCGATGCCACGGTAAGGTGATAAGCTTTGCCGTGGGCTTAATGTTTTTTTAGGAAATATGGTCTGGCCGAGGGTGAGTTTTCGATGCCACGGCAAGGTGATAAGCTTTGCCGTGGATTTAATGTTTTCAGTGGTGATGCTGGAGAAAAAGGGGTTTGGAAGGAAATCCCCTACAGAATAGGTAAGCTGCCTAACAGAACTTCAAAACAGTTATCCGATTGGGTAACCGTATTAATTCCGGCGATTTGGCTGGGGGTAAATGCCGTAGCAAGGTTACGCAACCTTGCTGAAGTTCGACCGAGAGGTAAGTCGTTCGCCTGGAATAGTGGGGATCGAGCGATGCGTGGCTCTTCGGGCCCTGAAAAGCCCCACATATGTATATATCTGTTTATTTGCCAGTTTATTTATAATTAATTTCAGAATTACGTTAGTATTTGATTTTTACGTGTATGCAAAGACCTAATTTGTTTAGACATTACAAGTCTGTTTAGCTAAGTTAGCAGTGAAAACCAAACTATTGTGCATACCTGTGTGTTGACTAATTGTGGCTGCGGTTCCTGGTCCGCAGTGGTGAGTCGTTGGGACGGCGGTTATAGCTGTGTTGATAAAAGGTGTGGTAATTGACGAACGTTGGGGTTATTGCACCCTTTAATCTCCTTTTTAATTGTTTAACACTTTTCACACTGAAGTAGGAAAAGCACTGGCACTGATAAGTTATTTGGGAAAACTGTCACATGCACAAAAGTCATCGCCATTGTAAGATGTGGTGAAGCGAAGATTGTGCGTTCATGTTCACTGACTGCCAGGTCACCAATGTGGGTATTTACCAGTAAGGTGTGTCGACAAGAACACGGATCCGCTGATACACCACAGTGTTTCGCCGCACACTGTTCCCGAGAGGAAAAATAAAACTCACTGATCGACTCCAATCTGATAATTTTATTTCACGCTTTTGATACAACATTCACATTTATTGTTATTATTACCATGTAAACTAAATATTATTGGTGGTAATTTCGATACAAAACGTCACTCAAAATCGATGTCTAACTTAAACGCCAAATTGACTTTGATCCAAAGGAAACATTGTTTTCTTAGCTAGAACGAACGTAACATTAATTTCTTAACTTGAACACCGATTGTCTTAGGTTTGAACGTAACATTATTCTCTTAACTCGAACACAAATTGTCTTAGGTTTGAACTCAACATTATTTTCTTAATTTGAACACCAACTGTCTTAGGTTTGAACGTAACATTATTTTCTTAACTTGAACACCGATTGTCTTAGGTTTGAACGTAACATTATTCTCTTAACTCGAACACAAATTGTCTTAGGTTTGAACTCAACATTATTTCCTTAACTTGAACACCGATTGTCTTAGGTTTTGACGAACTAGTTTCAACGGATACACGCGACTTGGTGAAGGGACACACTCACATACGACTCCTTAAAAATGTACCTTTGCACGCCACTCGGATGCGATGGCGACCGATCTCTAAAAATGCTCACTTCTGACTCTTCGTTTACTGTCGACGAAAGAAAAGGGACACCCAAAGAAAACTGCAAAAGGGGAGGAGCTACACGATTAACTCGAGGTAGTTAATCGTGATTGGACCGGGGAATAGGCATACATTATGCATATGTGTATATGCCTCGCATACGATCGTCCGGCGACCGTGGATGGATGCCAACATCGCTACTGCATCTTCCACGAATGCAAACAATGAACATCTGGGGTGAAAAAGACACGAACCGAAGATCTGGTCATCCTATGGGAGGCCATAAATCAACATTTCGGTTGACGATGTGAATTTCCTTTGGTCCGCCGACGGGTGGCGGCCGTTATTAGGGAATTGTGTATGCATAGCACTCTGTGGTGCCAATGCGATGTTTAGATATTGCAACGAATATAGGGTGCAGCCATTGCCAGATGTTGAAAGTAAACACTTGCTGGCTGCATCCAATTCGTTGCTTGTTTGCGGTCCCTGATCGGTGGGGACCGATAATAGGAAACCAGCTATTGCTGGTAATTAGGGAAATGTTTGGTTTGCCTCAGCCGAAACCTTGTCGGCGGTGGCAAACCAATGGGACCTAATAGCCGCATGCAAGGAGTGCCATGGGCAAACAAGAAAACGAGTCAACAAGGAACTCTTTGTTGATGTTGTTTCCATAGCATAAGGCTATGGAAACGAGATGCCCTGGGTAGAATGTATGCCTAAGGATGGGATTTCAAATGCCACGGCAATGTGATAATCTTTGCCGTGGACTTAATGTTTTTTTTTAGGAATCGATGCCTGCCCGAGGATAAATTTTCGATGCCACGGCTAAGTGATAAGCTTTGCCGTGGACTTAATGTTTTTTTTAGAAATCACTGCCTGCCCGAGGATGAATTTTCGATGCCACGGCTAAGTGATAAGCTTTGCCGTGGACTTAATGTTTTTCAGGGATCAATGCCTGCTCGGGGATAAATTTTCGGTGCCACGGCTAAGTGATAAGCTTTGCCGTGGACTTAATGTTTTTCGGGGATGGTGTTGGAGAAAAAGGGGGTTTGGAAGGAAAACCCCCCACAGAATGGGTAAGCTGCCTAACGGATATTCATAACAGTTATCCGATTGGGTAACTGTATTAATTCCAGCGATTTGGCTGGGGTAAATGCCGTAGCAAGGTTACGCAACCTTGCTGAAGTTCGACTTAGAGGTGAGTCGTTCGCCTGGAATAGTGGGGATCGAATGATGTATGGCTCTTCGGGCCCTGAAAATCCCCACAAGTTAATTATAGGAATTTGCAGTGGGATATGGGGCCAGAGCAATGCGCGGTTCTTCGGGCCCTGAAAAACCCCATAACCTTACCTGTGGTGAATTGTACGGTTCGTAGAACGCTACAAGGTCAATAGTCCGTGCTGATGGAACCTTGTTCTTGAACGCTGCTGTTCCGGTTGCAGGGGCCGTTGATAGCTTTAACACCCTATGTATTCACTTGTACAATTATGTATGCTAACCGGACGGCGAAATACTGTTTTGTAACCGCACGACGAAATATGGTTTTGTAACCGAAGTTCGAATTATTGTTTTGCACTGCGCGGGACGGCGAACTATGTCTTTTCTCTTTTTTTTTCTCCGTGGCGAACTATTTTCTTTGTTCAATTTTTTATTACTGTAAAACTTCTGTTACAAAGTTGTTCTCATTTGTTTTTTGTAATAGCCGTGTGGGGGTTTGGGGTATGTATGCTGTCGTTAGCACGGGTTCTACTCCTCTCCCACTCACGATCACTGACTGTTTCACACACTCTGCCTCTGTCACCACAGTATGTATTTGGGGTTTAGTGAAGAATGGCGAGGTGGACTTGTGGCGTCTCTACCAACGCCACTGCTACCTTTTCAACCTACCTCAAAATCTTCCCTCCTAAAGCTCCATTAATTTCGTCATTTTTGCGTATGCAAGCGCAATAACTTCCCCAAGCATTCTCCCACCGATTGCACTACCTTTCGATTATGCAAATCGCATCCATCAAGCATCCAACATCAAGCATCTGCCCATCAAGGACATTCACGCAATTAACGCGGTATATCAATTTTGCCTACAAGAAATTCGGTACGCCAGTACAGCATACATCAATGCATCTCAGCATTGTTCTAAAAGGAAAACATTTCGGTTGCCATACTAGATAACCGAAGTGGATTATGAAAACAATCAGCAGAACCCCTGTCTGCCTGCATTTACTGTGCCACACGTGCACAACAGATTTTCATACGCACCAGTACTCACGGCGGCTTTTATGCAATCTTCAAAGCACCGGTGCAATTCGCGCCTAGCTGCCAAGAGCCGAATTCAATGCCAGTGTAAATACTCACACTGGAATTCGGCCCATGACTCCCTAGGAATGCAATACGCAATTAACATGGTTGTAAACACAACCATCATTGTGTAATTATTCCAAATTCACCCTAATCCCTAGCGTAGTATTTGGACAACTGCAAATACTTATCCCGAAGATGCTTTTTCAGGAATTTTCATTCCCACGGTTCGACCACCCATGAGCTCGCATCACGAGCCAACAAGGTGATCCGCGCGCAAAAGTAGTACAGTCGATGAAACAGTAGCAAAGGAGTCGAGTCTCCTGGAGTGCGCCCTAAGACGAGTTCGAGATACGGTGGAGTTCGCCTGCGCGAGTGACGTCGAGTGTGTTTACGTATAGTTTTGTTGTTAGTACGCAACACTACGATAGTCCAGGGTGTACCACACGCTCTTTGGCGCCGAGTCTAAGTGTTGGTGTTGCCTTTATGTTATGCAGGATATCCCGTAAGTTGGGGGTAATGAGTGACGTGGGAGTTCACTAGTATCTTAAGTAAAAAATAAGATTTATCTTATATATTTCGAGAAAGGCGAAACTGCAGTCCTGTGACGAGGACTTTAGAATATACTCACAGCTATGCCAGTGTAAGGTTATTTTTCCTCAGCACCACCCACTTTGCACCTTTAAAACACTTTATGTGAATTGAAACACACTTTGCTGTTCTTAAGCGATCACTTTTATTAAATTTCACTTAGGAATATCTGTACATTCGTTTTTTTTCAAGATTATATGATTATACTTGATGTTTTTGATATTACTTACAAATATATGTACATCAGTTCGTTACACTAAACCAAGCACTCCTTAACGCACCGCCCCGGTCGAAATTCCAAACACAACTCGTTGTTATCTCACCGTCTCGGTCGAGAGTCAAAATTCAACCCGCCAACGAAGACCTGTTTTTTCTTCATCCTGAAGGTCGAAGGATATGGCATTTCTTTCTTTATCTTTCCCGGCTTGGGATCAAACGCGGAAACACAAAGGGAAAAATCAACAGAGGATCGTGCGAATGCACATTTATAATCCAAATTGATATGCGCTAAACGAATGTGTAATTCGTTTTATGATGCCCGTTGTTTGTTCTAGCCGACTCGGCAAGGATCCCTTTTGTAAGGATACGTTAGGGAATACAAATAGAGAATTGTGCTAATGAGCATTTCTGATTCTCTATGTTGTTTATTGTAGTCGACTGGGCAAGGATCTTTTCCGTGGGGAATCGATACAAAGGCGAATATTTTCCTTTTGTTTGTTTTAACTTAATTTTGTTAAAACGAAAACTGGCGTTGGTTGTTTTAATTGTTTTAGATAACCATTTTTCTGAGGTCTCGTAAAATTGCTGGCGCGCAATTTTTTATGATACTCAATGGTTTTGTTTGAAGGGCGGCATCTGGCCTGCACATTTGGCTGTTAGGGGTTGTTGTGGTGAACCCTTGGTTCAATGATTATGTTTCCAAGTTTTTTATGTGAGCAAATTGAACGTTTAGTTCAATTTGCTTGGAGTTTAATTGATTAGCGCAAATCGAACGTTTAGTTCGATTTGCTTGCTATCAATTTATGCGGGACAAGGTGTATGGGGTAATGCTTTGATTTAGTATTATGTCACATCCTTTAAGTGGATGTTTTTGGCGTGTATCGCCGTTAGTGGTGGAGACTAGCTCCAAAAGGGTAATTTTTATGGGATGGGTGGTTGTGATCGTAACACCAGCTTGTTGTAAAAGGCGACTTCTCTCAGGAAAGACGAATCTGTAGCCCTGTGAGTATGGCTTTAGCATATACTCCCAGCTAGGCCAGCTTGTCGTAAAAGGCAACTTGTATCCAACAAGCGTTGAATACACTCGGTCAAGAACACGATGGTGTCTCCTGGCCAAAGAGATTTGTGGGTCAGGCAAGCGCTGAACACACTCGGTTGGAACACGATGGTGTCTCCTGGTATTTGAATTTTCGATCGAATACGGCTGGTAGCAATGGCGTCAGCAATCTGATTCCTGAAATCAAATTGTGATATTGAAAGAACAAAATGACCTGAATACCTGATCAATTCCAGCAAAATTCCTTAATCCATCAACCAACAATAAAACGCGGTGAGTTTACTGTTTTAATAAGTTATTTTATTCAGAGGATGGACTCGATTTCTTTGGATTTGCAAAAATCGTCGAGAATTGTTGATTTGATATCCGATCGTCTCAAGAAGTTAACGAAGAAGAAACAAAAAGTAAAGATGGTTGTCAAATGACAACTAACAGAATTCATAAATGTCAGCTGATTGCTGACATTGTTAAAGGTGATGCCACATATTGTTCAAGTGGTGCCACAGATTAAATTATTGCGAATTCGCCGGTTGCTTCAAATGCGAATCCGCAACACCACTTCTCTACATATTTCTCTCAGAAAAGATGAACTGTAGCCCAGTGAGTAGGGCTTTAGAATATACTCGCAGCTAGGCCAGCTTGTCGTAAAAGGCGACTTCTGAACATACTTCTTTCAAGAAAGACGAATCTGTAGCCCTGTAGTGGTTTCCTTTTTCACTCACTTTAAATTCCACACACTTTAAATAAAACACTCATTTGTTTGTTAAATCAATTTAAACTAATTTTTATTCTTAATTCCCATCTATGGGTACAACTAGAACCTACTAATATCGGTCCGGACACTATTTCAACTTAATTCCACGCACCACTTTTATTTAATCATTTTTGTTTCGGACATACTTTTAAAATTAACTCCCCGCACCACTTTCAGACCAACTCGGTCAATTCTCTAAAACCCACTCTTTGTTATCTCACCGTCTCGGTCGAGATTCAAAATTCAACTCTTGTTCGCGGACGACCGTTTCGGCCAAAATTCAAAACCCAACTCCTAACAGTCTCGCCGTCTCGGTCGAGATTCAAAAAACCAAACTCTCAAACGAAGACCTGTTTTTTCTTCATCCTGAAGAACGAAGGATATGGCATTTCTTTCTTTATCTTTCCCGGCTTGGGATCAAACGCGGAAACACAAAGGGAAAAATCAACAGAGGATCGTGCGAATGCACATTTATAATCCTCTATGTTGGTATGCGCTAAACGAATGTGTAATTCGTTTTATGATGCCTGTTGTTTGTTCTAGCCGACTCGGCAAGGATCCCTTTTGTAAGAATACGATAGGGAATACAAATAGAGAATTGTGCTAATGAGCATTTCTGATTCTCTATGTTGTTTATTGTAGCCTGTGGTGTTTTTGCTCTTGCCACAGAATATTTGTTATCAATATATATACAAAAGTTTACCTGTCGTTAATGCGAGCCCCTCATCAACTTTCCCAGCTCGGCCCAGGTCCGTGTGGCAGTCTTCCTTCTGGTTCTTCCTCTTTTAGCGCCCAGGGCGGCCGCCGTCAAATGCTGATCCTCCTGTTGTCGACTGCGAATGGGTCTTTTATTGAGTCGGCAAACAATTCTGTTGACTTCCAATTAAAAAGGGTGCACAAATTTCGCTTGATGATTTCTCAATTTATTTCAACTTTTTTCCTTTCTATAACTCTAATTTTAACAAACTTTATTTTTCCCTTTTTGGGTCTTTTAAAAATCTTTTTGACAAAAAAAAAAAAAAAACGAAACCGAATCTCTTACTTTTTCTTAACTGCTTTACTTATTTTTTTTTAACTGCTTTACTTCTTTACTTAACTGCTTTTCTTCTCTACTTTTCAACTGCTTTTTTTTCCACTTTTCAACTGCTTTTCAACCTCCAAAACGGAATCTCAATCCCCGTACGTCAAGGAAAAAACATTAACCCCTTTGCCTCTCTCGCTCTCCATTCACGTCCACTTCGAAAACCGAATTCGAACTCGAAGAACTGCACGATCCACACCCGAATCGGGGCGTGTTCGAAAACCTACTTCTGGATCGTGCAACTCCTCCACCACCTTACCATCATAGCACCTTAAAACAAATTATGTTAAAATTACAAAATGATTAATTCATGGGGTGGCGGACGCACGTAACAAGCCGAATGGGCAAGACTCTTTTCCGTGGGGAATCGATACAAAGGCGAATATTTTCCTTTTGTTTGTTTTAACTTAATTTTGTTAAAACGAAAACTGGCGTTGGTTGTTTTAATTGTTTTAGATAACCATTTTTTTTTTTGAGGTCTCGTAAAATTGCTGGCGCGCAATTTTTTATGATACTCAATGGTTTTGTTTGAAGGACGGCATCTGGTCTGCACATTTGGCTCTTAGGAGTTTTTGTTGGGTGAACCCTTGGTTCACTGATTATATTTTCAAGTTTTTTTTATGTGAGCAAATTGAACGTTTAGTTGCTTTAATTTAGCATTATGTCACATCCTTTAAGTGGATGTTTTTGGCGTGTATCGCTGTTAGTGGTGGAGACTAGCTCCAAAAGGGTAATTTTTATGGGATGGGTGGTTGTGGTCGTAACAGCCCTGTGAGTATTGCTTTAGCATATACTCACAGCTAGGCTAGCTTGTCGTAAAAGGCGACTTCTCTACATATTTCTCTCAGAAACAACGAACTGTAGCCCAGTGACTACGGCTTTAGAATATACTCACAGGTAGGCCAGCTTGTCGTAAAAGGCGACTTGTATACATACTGTGGAGAGGAAGTATGTACCAGCATGGGTACCTGGTTCACTTCCTCCTCCATCATGCACGAAACAGCTCCGGCGCGAATTGTCCATCAACGAAAGGAATAAAGGTTGGTCTACGAAATGGGGCGGACACAGCACAGGAATGATTAATCGAAACACACTGAATATTATTTATTTATTAAATGGTTTCCTTTTATTTCACTTTAATTTTATTCGTCAATGTAAATCTTAGGCCAATGTATATATTCACATTAAACGAAAGGAAGGGAGCTTATACTTATTTATCGATATGAATTTAAAATAAAGTAAACCCTATCGACTCTGCAAAGGGATACGACGTTTGCGCCTCGCACCGTACCGGTGCACTCGGTGCGGCGGATGATTACGCGACCGTCGCGAACGGTGGTTGTAATAAGACTCAACGGTATTCAATCGTTGTTAAAAGAAATTCAGCAGTGAAATTGGCTCTCTTAAATTAAGGGTGCATTTCCTATTCCGGGAGAGACGTAAAGTCTCTCTTTTGAGTAGCCAACCCGATCTCGTAGAGGAGATCTTCACGATACACAAGTGTGTGTGTACGTCGGTTCATAGATCAAAGCCATGATGAAGAACCTGAAATACAAAGAAAGGGAAAGGATCGTAGAGATGTTTGTTTATGTGAGAAGGTTACTGGGAAACGGATCCAGAACTATGTAGGATAAAAGAGATTTATGACCTGGGAGTTCAACTGAGTAAACATGAGATGGTAGGTGCATTTGGGATACTAGGATGATTGAATCGTTTGCGTATCGCCGGAATGCCTGTTGAAGGACAGCGGTCTTTTGTTTGCCCTTAGTTCATTGGTAAGGCATTAGTCTCAACGCAGATGGTGTTAATTACATGTATCTGCGTTGGACTGTTTAACGCTGGCTATAAGGGGTCGCCAGCCGGTGTGTGTGTGTAGATCGTTTTTGTACACACATCGTGGCTGGGAAAATAGACCTGCAATATTTATGATCACTGTCACGAAGGTTGCATTGTATGCAAACCGAATCATTTGCTTACAGGAATTCGTCTAGGGGGAATTTGTCTGGCAGCGTAGATGGCGAAATTAGTTTGGAATTCCTGGTAAGCTTGTGGGTGTTTATACGTTGGCTTCTGCAAGGATGCAAGGTTAATAAAAACACCGCAGATAGTTCATGAACAGCAGAAGATGAAAACTAACACCCAGAAACTC
Source organism: Microdon myrmicae (assembly GCA_963931805.1). NCBI lineage: Eukaryota > Metazoa > Arthropoda > Insecta > Diptera > Syrphidae > Microdon > Microdon myrmicae. Next base: position 41,825,896 of record OZ007502.1, read on the forward strand.
TAAACTCGTGGTGACGTGTAGACCAACGGTCACTAAAATTAACACCGGCGGAAATGATGGTCACTTCAATCTCCGATGTTGTCGTTCCGCAGCAGCACACTGGTGAGAGATATCCGTACGTAAATAAAACACTACACTGTAGAATTCGGTTTAATTGTTATTCTTATTGTCCGCACTGATGTACAAACTTTACATTATCTTAAATAATACACACTCGATAATACTAGGCGATGTTGTCGATTGCACTTAGACTTTTAACAGATAATTTGATTCTTTTTTACATTACAAGCACGCATTACAATCAAGAAAAAGGACATCGACTAAGCTATTACAGTCGAACTCGATTAAACTATTCTACCACGATCCAATCCGACTTGAAAAAAAAGGTGCGTGTACTGCAATGGTTATTAACAGACTCCCTGTAGAAATCGTCCTCAACTTCCCTTGTAGTATCAGATACCCCTGGCGTACCAGGGAAATTCCAATACACATCTGGTCAATTAGAGGGACGGAAATTTAGGCTGGCAGAAAATGCAGTCATAAATCATGAGAATGGTTTTCCCATGATGGTGATAAATATCGGCAAAAACCCAAGGCTGTCTGAGAACATGAATCTTTTTGACTACATTGTTTATGTAGGAAATTGCCGCCTGGACGAACACGTTTTCTTTTGTCTACATCGGATAGACAGAAGTGTTTCGTGTATTATAAGGGAACAATGTTGGCGGCGGCAATTAGGTCTTCTGTGATGTAACACAGAAGATCGCTCGCCATAGCAACTAGAAAAAAAAGACTAATTGATCTTTGGTTTATCCCGCTCATTATGTCCTATTGCAGGGCTATTAGAAATCTGGCTTGCATATGTGCAAGCCAGCAAATAGCCCGGCATGTATTTTTGGGCGCTAATGGGCATGGAGACTGGTGGATGTGTAATCTTTTATTTTGCTCAAGGTAACATTCCATCGGGTGTGTGGTATTTTGAAGGACATACAGTCGGTTGCAGGTAGTCAACGGTAGCTACTCTGCATATCGTCGATAGAACGATCGGTCGATGGGTCTGTAGCTACGACGTAAGTATACAATGCCGAATGTGGAGAAAAAGTGTGGTAAAGCTGGTATAATGCCAAAACACGGGCACCGGTTGTACCAACTTTCCATCGACAGAGAAAGCAATCACCATACCGCGGATAAAAATTGTCAATGCTGCACCGAGGGAAGCAACGAAATGATTGAACAAAATAAAACACTTGATCTTGAATGTTGGTATATTATTAACTTTTTATTTGACTGCTTTAATGGAGAGTCTGACACTCTTTATAAACGATCACACGTGAAACAGTAAGTTTAAAGTTTCTTCTAACAATTCTCTGTAATTTTGGGATAACGATTTCTCACACAATTAAACGTCGATTAAATGAACAGTTCTCTGTAATGTTGGGTTAACGATTTCTCACACAATTAAACGTCGATTAAATGTACACAATGCACTGGTCTATCGTTGTGTTGTACTCCGGGCCGTGCTTTCCCAAACGGTGGGAGAAGGGCCCGGAGCGCCGACGGTGAAAAAATAAAAGACCGAAGGAATTTAGTGAATATGAAAATATTTAGTTTTAATGGTATTTAAATCCGGACATACGGCCAGCGGTTCGGCCTCTGAAATCGGACTGATGGCGAAATTGAAAAGCACTCCCCTTTTATAGTTTTTGGAGTTGGCTTGGCGTGCTTCGATTGGAATTTTGTTCCGAGAATTGTTTAAAGGTTTTTGTTGGATGGATTCTGGGAAGGGAATCATGAAATGCGTTTTGAATTAAGCATTTCATGATGTCAAGGTTTTTAGGAATTGAGTCAATGTATGATGAATTAACTTTCGGTTAAATTCGTTGTACATGTGACTCAATATGGAATTTGGATATGAAGCAATGGAAAATTTGGGATTTGGGTTTATTATGTGGAATTTGAACCAACGTGCGATAATTGACTTTTGTTTAATTTATCACTCATTGATTCGATATGAAATTTGGGTTTTTCGTTATGGGATTATGGATAGGATTTTTGATGTTATTGGGGATTTAGATAGGAGTAGCGATTTAGGATCGCTACAGTTATCTCAACTTATATAATACGTTTTTTGCGTTAAAGAATTCATCAAAAACAAAAAGCATTTAAAAGAATCCAATGGTTGAACATTAACTTAACAAAATTAATCGCAGCACGAATCCATAAATTTGTATTTCAAAAAGTACTTCCATTGGTCGCTGACGACTCCTCGCGATGACGTAACTCCTCCGCTAACGAAATTCTGACTAAACATCCATTCGTCAACATACGAATGAACTGGTCACGAATAGCCTCAAAAGGGGAGGAGCTACACGATCAACTCGAGGCAGTCAATCGTGGTTGGGTTAGCTAACATGGGATGGATTTCCCATGTATGTGTATGTGCTAAACAAGACCAGCAACGGACGAACATAGATGGATGCGGGCGTTGTTATTGCATCCCATCGTAATGATCATTAGCCGAAGGAAAAGGTCTCTGCGATCTAATGTCAACAAAAACGCTATTTCCCATGATCGAACGACGGGGATGCGAATCGTTTGAGTTCGTCGGCATTGGATGGTTCGGCAGCTGTGTACACAATTGCTTTGTGTAACGCTTGCCGGCGGCGGAACCTTCTGGTGTGAAAACGCACCGAAGATCCGCTAGCACATAGGAGAAACCATAAATCAACGTTTAGTTGATTGGTATCCTAGGTTCGCGGACGGTTGGCGACCGACTGAAAACAAACAATCCCAATAGACATGGATGCTCGTTGGTTCTGTAAACGAATACAGGATACAACCGTTGCCGGTTGTTTAAAATAACACACAACGGCCAGATACTATCAGATGCATGTAGTTTTAGGGTAATTACTCCCGTTTTAGTGCCATCAGGCAAGAGCATCCGCTTAGGTGTCTACATTAAGTAAACGAAAACGGCTTCGCTAGCCATTGTGTGAATCGTGGCTATTCATTGGGTAAGTAAATATTGATGGTCATGACCGATGCTGGTGATCGTTCCAAGAAACGGCAACGGATCATAGAACCGGTCATGCTGATAACCCAGTAATATGCGCGCCTGCAAGGCCAATGATAATTTGAACCTTTACTCCTTGGAAAGGATAGATCAAAGATCATACCGATGAAAATCGATTGATGCGGGGTCGATGTCATGGCAAGCTGATAATCTTGCCATGAATTATGCTTTCAGTAATGACCGTGGTGAAGAGGGCTTGGAACAGCCCAAAAAAGGTAAGCTGCCTAAGATATATTTATGTCGGTTATCCGTAGGGATAACCGAATTGATTCCAGCTAATTGGGTGGCGGTTAATGCCTTAGCAAGATTGTATAATCTTGCCGAAATTTCAACTTTAAAGCAAGTTGTATTGCTGGTAATGGTGGGGATCGAGCGATGCGTGACTCTTCGGGCCCTGAAAAGCCCCACAAAAGCTCCTCGGCTATGATGGAATATTTATGACGGTTATCCAAGGGGATAACCGAATTGTTTTCAGCCATTTTAGGACAGTGGTGAATATTATGGCAAGGTTGTGTGATCTTGCCAGTGATTCGACTTAAGGGTAGATATGGGGTTTATAGGGTTTTTATGGGGTTGAAAATGATGCGAGGTTCTTCGGGCCCTGAAAAGCCCCACAAGCTAATAAAGAAATCTCACAGAGAATTGGTATGCAAAGAGAATGCATGAAAGATAAGTTTTCTTTACAGGGAAAACTTAAAGATCGTATATTTGATCTCTTTAATGCGTGAAGCATTTTCAGGTACCTAATGCTATTGCATTGGCGAAAACTTATGCGTTTTGGGATAAGGTAATGGGGTTTTTAGGTAAGTGTACCGTGGGGTTTGGCGGCACCGCCACAATACTTCTCTTAAAAAAGACGTACCTGTAGCCCTGTGAGTAGGGCTTTAGCATATACTCACAGCTAGGCCAGCTTGTTGTAAAAGGCGACTTCTCTACATATTTCTCTCAGAAAAGGCGAACTTGTAGCCCTGTGAGTAGGGCTTTGGCATATACTCGCAGCTGGTTCGGCCTGGTAAGTTGGCTCCAAATGTATACACCCCGGGTGGAATATTACCCCATCAATGGTTGCACGGAGTTCTCTTCCGGATTTTGGGCAATGGATGTGGTGATTAGACGATTCCAACTCCGGTCTCCGGGTGTAGCACCATCCCGTTATGCTATCGGGCTACAATATGTGGGAAAGAAATCTTTGACTATGTTTCGGATGTTGGCGGATAACCCGTTTCAATTAAATTTGGATAGTGAGTATGATGGTAACCTGGACATGTCGTTAAAGTCCTCCTGATATATTCCTTGTAACACATTTTACACTCACTCACATATATTTACACTATTTAAGTAATGCAACACCAATTCAAAAATGTTCGGTAACTGTTATATAATTTCGCAATTTATTTAAGTAATATAGTTTAATATATATTATTAATATAGTAAGGGTATTTGCAAGGGACTTACTTTTAGAGCGGACCGTTGAACGGTCGCTGTAGCTGGTCCCTGGTGGCAGGTTGCAGGGGGCGTTGAGACTTGTGCTCTCCTGTTCAGCTAGCTGTTGGTTATTGATTGGGGTTGGTGGTTGTTTTACGACGTCTGATAAAACTGCAAATTTTAATTCTTCTTTGTTACTTTAGTTCTAACTGAACTTTATTTTATATTTTCAAAGGTTTTGCTGCCTTTCTTCTTTTAAAGTTTTACGGCGAATTGACTTACTTCGTTTGTAGTTTTACGACGTATCACTTTCTTTTTATGTTTGCCGTTGACGTTTATTTTTTTTTATCCAACGCCAACGCCTTTTCTTTATTATTTTTTACTGTCAAGTAGTTTATGCAAATTAGCTAATTGACGTTTTTTCTTCCCTTTACATGGTGAGAGGGGTCTTGAGGTATCACCAGGAAAATGGTAAAGAAGGGATGGCTTACCTTTTGGGGTGGACGTCTTCTGGACCTCGGATTGTTTTTGGGCAGGAGGGGCTGTCTGTCGCTTGGGCGGTCCTCGGATTGTTTTTGGCAAGGGGGAAGTTCGTTTTCTGAGACGCGCACTGAATTATGATAACATGTCGGATTAGGCCACAACGAGTTAGCATATCCACTGCCTGTGCGTAAACTGTCATTCACCCAGCACTGCAATACATATTTATTGTTCGTGGATTGGCCTTTTACATTCAATAAACACATTCGCTAATTACATTTATAATACGTATAGGAATTTTACATGGGTAAAATACAAGAGTCAAAATGGCAACCGACGCATGTCCGGGTTTTATTTATTTATTTCCTTATTAATTTAAGTCGGCCAGCGGTTCGGCCTCTGGTGATCTACTAATCCTGAAATTGAAAACTACTACCCTTTTATAGTTTTTGTAGTTGAGAATTGTCAACTATTTTATTGTTAAAATTCCCGGAATCACACATAAGACTTTGCGCGTTTCAATTTGAGTTGTGTTCTAGGAATTTGTTAGAAGTTTGGTTGGGTAGGTACTGGGAATTTGTTAGGGGATTAGTTGGATAGGTTCTGGGAAGGGGAATCATGAAATGCGTTTTGAATTAAGCATTTCATGATGTCAAGATTTTGGGAATTGAGTCAATGTACGACGAAATAACTTTTGGTTAAATTCGTTGTTCATGTGACTCAATATGGAATTTAATGTGGAATTGAATCAATGTGCGATGAATTAACTTTTGGGTTAATTTATTGCTCATATGATTCAATATGAAATTGGGATTTGCGTTATTGGTGGTATTGGGGATTTGGATGGGGTTATTTGGTAATATTGGGGATTTGGATAGGAGTAGCGATTTAGGATCGCTGCAGCGGAAATTTGCGTAAATTAGTGGGTGTTGGGCGAGGACATGGACGCGAGGTCCGTAACTTAACCATAGAGATGATGTGACATTTCCAACAGATACACACGAATACACAAACCACCTTGAAGAACACCACAAACAGAAAATCGAAAAATAAATCATCAGAGCCGTATACCAGGGCAAAATAGTATCACATCGCACTGCAGTAAATAGTAATTGCGAATAATAATTGATCTCCACCATGCGGCCGTTGGTCTGATGAGTTAGTGCTTCGTCTTTCAATCATTTCTTCGTGGGTTCGAGTCTCCGATGTTATAATGGGATTGTGGGTCGTTTTTATGTTGACATCAGCAAGGATGCGGGTTCCATAAAACACCACCGATGTAGAAGACAAAATACTAATCGCACAGGAAACGATGGCGGAAACAGCAATACATACTAAGTCCTTTTATTGGCACTTGATCCAAAAACTCCACTGCCTGTCACTAAAAATTGTTCTCCGATCAATAAGGACCAGGAAAATAAAAACTCGCTGGTGGATATGTGGGAGAGAATGTATGTGTGCCGACATTGGCACTGGTTAACTCCTACTCCACGGACTGCTCCACCGAATTTGATGCAATAAAACACTGGTTACACTGTTGGAATTTTATTGTTTATTGTACTACTGGTCGGTGTTTTTTGCATGGTACATTAATTCAATTTTTAATAGCAGCGACACAGGACACACGCTTCACAATTAAAAGAGTCTAGACTTGTCTTTACTTAACGTTGAAATTACGAAAACCAAACAGTTAATTAACTTATACCTTGTTTGTTGCTTGTCTTTTATTTTTTTGGTATTATTTATTCGTTTTCACTAAACTGTAGAACACGCAAACACACTCGACGTCACTCGATTTTCCGGGCGCACTCCGCTTAGGTTGAGACTCGACTCTTTTACCACTATTTAATCGACTGAACTGCTTTTGCGCGCAGATCACCTTGTTGGCTCGTGATGCGAGCTCATAGGTGGTCGAACCGTGGGAATGAAAATTCATGAAAAAGCATCTTAGGGATAAGTATTTGCAGTTGTCCAAATACTACGCTAGGGATTACGATGCATTTGGGATAATTACACAATGGTGGTTGTGTTTACAACCATGTTAATTGCGTATTGCATTCCTAGGGAGTCATGGACCGAATTCCAGTGTGAGTATTTACACTGGCATTGAATTCGGCTCTTGGTAGCTAGGCGCGAATTGCACGGGTGCTTTGAAGATTGCATAAAAGCCGCCGTGAATACTGGTGCAACATGAAAATCGGTTGCGCTCGTGTGGGACAGTAAATGCAGGCAGATAGGGGTTCTGTGGGAATTTATCAGTAGAGTGTGTCGGCAAGGACAGGAATTCACTGATATTCCACCGATAAAAAAGTTTCTCCTTCTCTGTAACGACGACGACAATTAAAACACTGGAGAATTTTAGTTTCTTAGCTTTTTATTTAACTGGTGTTATCAACCTCTCTACTTTATGATGCATTCTTAAAGTTAACAAACATCACCGCACTGTGATACATTTAGTTCTATTTTCTAAGAAAAACGGCCAGCAAAGCGGTTTTCTTTTACACAATCTCAATTTGACACTTTAATTAGACACGCACACGAAGAAAAATGACTCAGACGTAAAGAAAGAACTCTTGGACGAACTCTCGATGACTCTCCGCGGGGATTCGTTAACGAAGGTGCGCACCCTTCAAAGAATAAAATCTGACTGGTTATTGGATGTCTCTTTACAGACATCCAACGAAAACGAACCTAAAGGATTCGCCGCCAATGGCGAAGGTCCAAACAAAAGGAAAAGGGAAAAACTCATGTAGCAGATCGAATCCCCTGCTACATGTTTGGGCAAGATAAACTGCCGCCATACGCAAGGGATAGATTCTTTGATTGACGTGAGTCAATAAAACCCTTGCCGAAGGCAGAAATCTATCTTGGAAAAATGAATCGAACATTGGGCATGGCCGTTGTTAGATCATCTAGAATAAACAAATTTCGGTCGTATGATTCGATGCATTTTATGTTAGGGATGTGTTTATCCCGTTGAAAAGGCACTGTCAGGCGAAAGTATCCGCTTGAATGTTTACTTTGTGTAAACTAAAATTGGTGGCCACTATTTGGAAATAAAAAAGGTTTAGTTTGTGGTAGTGATTAGTTAGTGCGTCGACACGGACGCGGGTTTCACTAATTTCCACTACTCCGATAGTTCTCCAAAGAAAGACAAACCGCACAAAGTTCTTCGCAAAAGGAAAATGAAACACTCTGGTTCGTTTTAATTGTGATTCCTTTACTGGTGATTTAAAATGTGTTATGTTAAACAATGGGTAATATTTAAACTTAATGTTAACATTAGTTTCGGTTTTCTCTGAACGTTTAACTCCACCCACACGGCAAGTTCAAATTATCATTCACTACATTCTGTTAATTCACAACAGATAGTTATAATAGTCTTTAACTTAAGCAGATCCGTTAATTGAAACAAGATTACAATGGTAACTTATGTACACGCACACGATAAGTTCAAATTATCATTGGATTATTGGATTCTGTTAATTCACAACATATAGTTATAATAGTCTTTAACTTAAGCAGATCCGTTAATTGAAACAAGATTACAATGGTAACTTATGTACACGCACACGATAAGTTCAAATTATCATTGGTGATTCGCGACCAATACTCGACGGTATCGACGATCCCGGAAGGATCAAACTCGACTCTGCCACTCACACGCCCGATCGCCACAGTGGTTGAAGTTCGACTCTCATTACAAAAGCTGACTGACTAATTGGAACTCATCAAAGAAAAGGGAACCTCAAAGAAACTGAGAAAGAAGGAGGGGCTACACGATTAACTCGAGGGAGTTAATCGTGATTGGACCGGGTGGAATAGGCATACATTATGCATGTGTGCGTATGCCTTGCATACGATCGTCCGGCGACCGTGGATGGAGGGCAACATCGCTAATGCATTTTCCATGAATGTAAACACTAACATCTGGGGTGCGAAAGACCCAAACCGAAGATTTGATCATCCTAATGGGAGGCCATAAATCAACATTTCGGTTGACGATGTTCAAATATTGCAACGAACATAGGGTGCAACCATTGCCAGATGTTGAAAGTAAACATTTTCTGGCTGCATCTTGTTCGTTGCTTGATTGCGGTCCCTGAACGTGGGGACCGATAATTGGAAACCAGCGATTGCTGGTAATTAGGGAAATGTTTGGTTTGCGTCAGCCGAAACCTTGTCGGCGGTAGCAAACCAATGGGAGCAAATAGCCGCATGCAAGAAGTGCCAAGGGCAAACAAATAAAACGAGTCAACAAGGAACTCCTTGTTGATGTTGTTTCCATAGCATAAGGCTATGGAAACAAGCTGCCCTGGCAGAATGTATGCCTAAAGATAGGATTTCAAATGCCACGGCAATGTGATGATTTTGCCGTGGACTTATGCTTTTTTTTAGGAAATAATGTATGCCCGGGGGTGGATTTTCGATGCCACGGCAAGGTGATAAGCTTTGCCGTGGATTTAATGTTTTTTTAGGAATTAATGCCTGCCCGAGGGTGAGTTTTCGATGCCACGGCAAGGTGATAAGCTTTGCCGTGGACTTAATGTCTTTCAGGGGTGGTGTTGGAGAAAAAGGGGTTTGGAAGGAAAACCCCCCACAGAATAGGTAAGCTGCCTAACGGATATTCGAAACAGTTATCCGATTGGGTAACCGTATTAATTCCAGCGATTTGGCTGGGGGTAAATGCCGTAGCAAGGTTACGCAACCTTGCTGAAGTTCGACCAAGAGGTAAGTCGTTCGCCCGGAATAGTGGGGATCGAGCGATGCATGGCTCTTCGGGCCCTGAAAAGCCCCACATCACTCCCTCCCCAGTGACGCAGTCACGAAACAGGTAAGGCAGGTTAGGGGGTGGTTAGTTGGTTATGGGCGCGCGCTTGAGCGCGAGTACGGGGAGGTTGTGCCGGTGGTGTCGGAGTGGTATCAGCAGATGGGGGTGGTTCTGGAGCGGAAGCTTCCAGAAAACAGGGCTTAAGCCTTTCGACGCTGACCGTGGATCGCTTGCCTCTAATGTCGATCTCGAAGACGCGGTCACTGATGCGGCGGAAGACTTTGAATGGGCCATCATAAGGTGGGTCGAGGGGTTTTTTGACCTTATCCACCCTGACAAAGACGTGCGTGCAGCTGTGCAGTTCGGGGTGGACGAAAAGTTTTTTGGAGCCGTGCCTGGTTACGGGGGTTGCCCTAATCTTACGTAGCAGGTCACGGAGATGTCCCAATTCACGAAGTTGGTCACGCGGTGTTTCGCCATTCAGGAAAAGTTCTCCTGGAAGAAGGAGGTTGGTACCATAGGTAAGCTCTGCTGCCGAAGCACCCAGGTCCTCCTTAATGCTTGTCCTCAGGCCGAGGAGATTTGTTAGCTGCCTAAAAATTGTCGCCTCAAATTGTGGACCACTGTCCGAAGTTATGGTGGTTGGTACACCGAAGCGTGTGACCCAAGTTGAATAAAAGGCCTTGGCGACTGATTCGGCAGTAACTGCCCGGAGAGGTGTCGCCTCTGGCCATCGCGTGCAGCGATCCATCATAGTGAGGATATAAGAAAATCCTCTTGATGGAGTAAGCGGTCCCACTATGTCTATGTGGACATGGGCGAAGCGTGCCGTGGGAAGCTTGAATTGCGCTGGCTCCAGTACGTTATGTCGCGCTACCTTGCAGCGCTGGCACTGGAGACAAGCACGGGCCCAACCGGTGAGGTCTTTGTTCATCCGGGGCCAAATGAATTTGCGACGGACAGCAGCGGCTGTTGCTCGGCCGCTGGGGTGGGCTGGGTTGTGGTAAACCTGGAACACGCCCTTACGAAGTTTCTCGGGAATGTAAGGTCTAGCGGTTCCAGTGGAGACATCACACCAGATTTCGCCCAAAGGGTCGCGAAGGGTAATTTTCTTAAGCTCTAGTGCCGTATCGGCAGTTAGGAGGGACTTGAGCTGTTCGTCCTCCTCTTGAGCTAGGGCAAGGTCAGTGTTATTCAAGGCGGTACGCAAATGAATCGTATCGATTCGAGAAAGGGCGTCCGCCGTGACATTCTGTTTACCGGAGATATGCCTTATCTCCGTAGAATATTGCCCAATGAGGTCTAATTGACGCTCTTGTCGGGGGGAGGCATTTCCCGACTTCTTCCGGAACGCGTAGACCAATGGCTTGTGGTCTGTTAAGATGGAAAGTGAGCGACCTTCTATCATATGACGGAAGTACTTAACAGCGCTGTAGATCGCGAGCAATTCACGATCGTAGGCGCTGTAACGTCGCTCAGTGGGACTCAGCTTCCTTGAAAAAAAACCAAGTGGTTCCGGGCGGCCTTCAATGTCCTGTTCAAGGACGGCTCCGATTGCGGTATCCGATGCGTCGCATTGGATAGAAAGTGCCGCTCCCTCGAGAGGGTATCGGAGTAAGGTGGCATTTGCCAATTGTTCTTTGGACAGTTGGAATGCTCTATCAGAGACTTCTGTCCAATTGATGGGGCGCTTATCATTGCGCTTAGCTCCTTTTAAGAATTCATTGAGCGGAGCTTGAATCTGGGCAGCATTCTTCAGGGTCGGACGGTAGAAGTTCAGCATGCCCAAAAATCGACGAAGCTCACTCACGTTAGTAGGCCGGGGATACTTCATGAGGGCCTCCACACGGTCTGGAAGTGGGCGAATGCCCTGGTTGTCAACGACATAACCCAGATAGGTGATTTGCTCCTTGGCGTATTGACACTTATCTGGGTTGATGACAAGACCGAATTCACGGAGGCGCTCTAGGACCTGACGTAAGTGGCGCTTATGTTCGGCGTGGTCTTTGGAGGCGATGAGAATATCATCAAGATAAGCATGGCAGCAATTAAGACCACGTAAAGCCGTGTCGATATATCGCTGGAATGTCTGTGCGGCATTCCTGAGGCCGAAAGTCATCACTTTGAACTCGAAGAGTCCGAAAGGTGTAATGACTGCGGTCTTGGGGATGTCTTCTGGTGCCACTGGAATTTGATGGTATGCCCTGGTGAGATCCAGGGTAGTGAAGACATTGCACCCTCGTAACTTGTACGAAAAATCGTAGAGGTGTGCAATTGGGTATCTGTCCGGGACAGTTGCTGCGTTCAACAGCCTGTAATCGCCACATGGGCGCCACTCACCAGAACGTTTCTTCACTAAGTGGAGTGGGCTTGCCCAGGGACTGTCCGACGGTTGGCAGATACCTAGTTCGATCATATGCTCGAACTCCGCGCGCGCCGCACGTAATTTTTCCGGAGCCAGTCGACGTGGACGCTGGCTCACCGGGGGACCACGTGTTTCTATATGATGAAACACCGTGGCTTTATGTCGGCGTTGGTTAGGTAGAGGAATCGTCGTACTAACAAATTCTTGTACCATAACCTGAAATGGGTCTATGCACTCTGTGGCCCCTGAAGTTGCCGGTGGTGATGCCGTCATGGGCAAGGGGGGTGCGGTTGGAGCCACAAGTCTGTTATGGGTCGAATCGACCAACAGATTATGTGCACCTAATAGATCGGAACCTATCAGGGGTTCATTTACGTCCGCAATGACGAAACGCCAAGTGATCGGACGACAAAGACCCAATTGGAGTGTCAGCTTTTTACGTCCGTACGTAAGTATCGGCGTATTATTTGCAGCTGGCAATTTAAGTGCGGCTGGCACGCGGTTACGCGGAGCAAACGATCGCGGGAGGACTGAAATATCGGCGCCGGTATCGACAGTAAAAGCGATATTCAGTTTCGAATCCCGGATGGTTAGGCGACTTATCGTATGGGTGCCGGCCGATTGCGCGAGGGTGTCGGTCGGCAAAATTAGTTTAAAGAGCGCCTTTGGTTGGTGGAAGGTTGTGTCCAACCACAAGGCGCCTTGCAGTTAAATGCGCGATCACCATATCGTTGGGGATTGGCGCACCAAGGCAGAGTAACGGCATTATCGGGTATATTCTGCCTATTGGCATTGCCGTTACGGGGAGGTCGAGCCGGAGCTCGCTGGGAATTGGCCCGGTGAGGGCCATTTTGAGAAGAATTGGCCCTCTGTGGGGCGTTTTGAGGCATATAGGCCCTCTGAGGGGCAGTTTGGTAGGAATTCTGCCGATTGAGAGGACGGCTCGGCATGGCTCGATTCTGGGCGCTTCGAGGATTGTTCCTCACCTCCGCGCGCAATTGCGTTATCTCGCGGAGGAGTGAGGTTTGGAGCGCCCGAAGGTCAGCAGTGGTTAATTGTGGTGGCGAACTTCTTTGGTTAAATACGTTGGGGTCTGCCTCTGGATTCCCCTGAGGGAAATTGGTTGAGGCGGGCCTTCTAAGAGGTAATTGGGTTTGAGGAGAAAGGGGAGTTGGGACCAATTGAGGGGCTGAGAAAGGCAGACTAGGGTGCCGTGCAGGCTGGGCGGCGTGTTGAGAAACCGCCGCTACCTGGTACGCTGGAGGCTCAGAATACTGATCTGAGCTTTCCATAATTGCGTCCGCAATTTTTGATAAATAGCCCAAACTCTGATTGGGTTGGGCTATAAGTGCCGAACGGGCATGTTGGGGAAGACACCTCAAAAAGTGAGGCCTTATTAGGTCGTCCCCAATCCTGGTCCCCGCTATAGAGCGTAAATGGGTCAGGAAAAGAGATGGTCTCATCCCAGAAAGGTTGGTTACAGCGGCTAAACGTTGTTGCCGCACACTTCCTGGCTCGTCCAAAGCGTCGAGCAGAGCTTCACGCATGTTGCTATACGGGTTGCGGCCGGCCGACCTTATAATGTGGGCAACATGCGGTCGCTGAGTGCGGTCAAGCACTTTCAACAGCTCAACTGCACGAAGTTGTTCGTCGTGCAAGGCTGAGGCCTGGAAGATGCGGTCCGCTACCGCAAACCAAAGGTCTGGGTCCTCCTCATCGAAGGGGGGAAGTCCTATATTAGAATGACGAGTCCCATTCCCGAGGCTGGAAGCATCGTGGAATTCTTGGGCCTCTGGAGGTCTCTGGATATGTTGTGAGGTGCCGGCACGAGATGTGGGCATGATAATGCCAGAATCCACCAATTGGCCGGCACTAGGGGTGTTAGAAGAGGTTGGGAGAGCGTTAGAAGGTTGGGGTCGGTTAACGACACTGGGGGCAACGGGTGGTGCCAGAGGAGTAGATTGTGCTGGCAAGTCTTGGTCAGCATTGACTTGCTCAGCTGGGAAATCGACGCTGGAGGCGTCGTGGAATTCGAGGGGCTCGGATTGTTCCTGAGCCTTTTTGGCCATGGTGTTCCGCGTGTTGACCATTATGGGTAGTGACGCGAAACAGAAATAAAAGGCGTAAGAGGACGCGAAGAAAGGTGAAGGGAGGCCAATGGGTCACAAGAGGACGCGAGGAGTTGGGGAAGAGTCGCCAAGGGAGGGTGCGAATTTAAGAGAGTCGAGTAACGCGGATTGTCGAGTGTAGTTGAGAAGTCGAGAGGAGTACTAAACGGAGTCGTGTGGAGTCGAGCAGCGTTGCGAGAATTGCCGAAAGGTAATTGTGCAGTGGATGTACCCTGAAGGGGTTTACTGGTTTTATAAAAATTAGGCAAGCGATCGAAATTATGTACACTTGAGATAGAATGTCTCTATAAATGTTCTAGTGGTGTGTTGTTTTCTTTATATATTACCATGGACGATGCGACAATCTAATTTAGAAGTACTTTCACTGTGCAAAGAAAACAAATGAAAGGAGGAGAACGAGAAAATTATTATTCGAGCCGTAATATGCACTTGGGTAATTTAATATTATTTGGGGTTCTTATTTCCTAATGATAAAGGCTATTGCAACCATGTTTGGTAATGAATTGGGTGTTAAAAAAAAATTACTAGGTGTACCAATGATTTTATATTTATTAACAACATCGACTCAACTATTTTAATTTAGCTTAGTTGCGTTGCTTTCTTAATGTATACGTTTAATATATAGTATAATTGTTTAAAAGAATTTATGTTTCGCAAAATTGCTGGATTTTCTTTACTGATTGATTGTTTGGATGGTCCGAGGATTGATCAACGATAATCGCTCAAAAATACACTTTTTAGAAAAAAAACAAAATATACAAAATATAAAAAGGCAATATTCTTATTTTAATCGATGAGAGAACTCATGCACAAGTATAGTATGAATTTAGTTATTCCTGTGTCGGAGGAATGTCAGGCTTTTGTTTCTTTAATATAACTTTTAACACACAAATCTTAGTAGATAAGTAACTTGGAATAGCACATACACATTAAACGCAAACTTATGAATAAGGAAACACAATCTATGGTTTTCTAAAAATTTGTTGATATTGGTTATGATTTGACACTTTTTAGATTATTCTTATTTCAGTATTCGTGTGCATACAATTTTAAATACGACTAACTATTTGAAATAATTGGTTGCTGTCATTAAAGTGGTTGTTAAATATGCAATAATATTTGTTAAAAATATATAACTTATTATGCGTGCGAGTATGATTTAATTTTACAATATGTTTACGTATGTACTCAGAAGGAGTTTAAAAAAAAATAAAAGGCCAACTTGAATAATAAGTGAAAAAAAATGAGCTTAATGAATTGTCCAGAAGGGAAATAACAAAGAAACGCAACGATAAAGAAACTGTTTTTACAATTACTACGTATGTGCTCAGAAAAAGCTCGCATATCCACAACTAACCACTTTTACAAAAAAAAAAAATAAAAAAAAAATTAAGAACAAAACAATGAAATAATAAAAAAAATATTACAAAAACCTGGAGTCCAGCGACGTCTGCGTAGCTGCTGCTTGATGAACTTCTGGAAGGTGATGTTGTGCCAGGTGCTGTTGTTGGGCTGGCGTTGGGGCGTACCCTTTTATAATTTAATTTTGCACTCGGTTCCGGTGTTAAGGAGCGTGTTGACTCGCGGTGGTCACCAATGTGGTAGTTATTAATTAGTTAGAGCGTCGACACGGACGCGGGTTTCACTAATTTCCACTACTCCGATAGTTCTCCAAAGAAAGACAAACCGCACAAAGTTCTTCGCAAAAGGAAAATGAAACACTCTGGTTCGTTTTAATTGTGATTCCTTTACTGGTGATTTAAAATGTGTTATGTTAAACAATGGGTAATATTTAAACTTAATGTTAACATTAGTTTCGGTTTTCTCTGAACGTTTAACTCCACCCACACGGCAAGTTCAAATTATCATTCACTACATTCTGTTAATTCACAACAGATAGTTATAATAGTCTTTAACTTAAGCAGATCCGTTAATTGAAACAAGATTACAATGGTAACTTATGTACACGCACACGATAAGTTCAAATTATCATTGGATTATTGGATTCTGTTAATTCACAACATATAGTTATAATAGTCTTTAACTTAAGCAGATCCGTTAATTGAAACAAGATTACAATGGTAACTTATGTACACGCACACGATAAGTTCAAATTATCATTGGATTATTGGATTCTGTTAATTCACAACATATAGTTATAATAGTCTTTAACTTAAGCAGATCCGTTAATTGAAACAAGATTACAATGGTAACTTATGTACACGCACACGATAAGTTCAAATTATCATTGGTGATTCGCGACCAATACTCGACGGTATCGACGATCCCGGAAGGATCAAACTCGACTCTGCCACTCACACGCCCGATCGCCACAGTGGTTGAAGTTCGACTCTCATTACAAAAGCTGACTGACTAATTGGAACTCATCAAAGAAAAGGGAACCTCAAAGAAACTGAGAAAGAAGGAGGGGCTACACGATTAACTCGAGGGAGTTAATCGTGATTGGACCGGGTGGAATAGGCATACATTATGCATGTGTGCGTATGCCTTGCATACGATCGTCCGGCGACCGTGGATGGAGGGCAACATCGCTAATGCATTTTCCATGAATGTAAACACTAACATCTGGGGTGCGAAAGACCCAAACCGAAGATTTGGTCATCCTAATGGGAGGCCATAAATCAACATTTCGGTTGACGATGTTCAAATATTGCAACGAACATAGGGTGCAACCATTGCCAGATGTTGAAAGTAAACATTTTCTGGCTGCATCTTGTTCGTTGCTTGATTGCGGTCCCTGAACGTGGGGACCGATAATTGGAAACCAGCGATTGCTGGTAATTAGGGAAATGTTTGGTTTGCGTCAGCCGAAACCTTGTCGGCGGTAGCAAACCAATGGGAGCAAATAGCCGCATGCAAGAAGTGCCAAGGGCAAACAAATAAAACGAGTCAACAAGGAACTCCTTGTTGATGTTGTTTCCATAGCATAAGGCTATGGAAACAAGCTGCCCTGGCAGAATGTATGCCTAAAGATAGGATTTCAAATGCCACGGCAATGTGATGATTTTGCCGTGGACTTATGCTTTTTTTTAGGAAATAATGTATGCCCGGGGGTGGATTTTCGATGCCACGGCAAGGTGATAAGCTTTGCCGTGGATTTAATGTTTTTTTAGGAATTAATGCCTGCCCGAGGGTGAGTTTTCGATGCCACGGCAAGGTGATAAGCTTTGCCGTGGACTTAATGTCTTTCAGGGGTGGTATTGGAGAAAAAGGGGTTTGGAAGGAAAACCCCCCACAGAATAGGTAAGCTGCCTAACGGATATTCGAAACAGTTATCCGATTGGGTAACCGTATTAATTCCAGCGATTTGGCTGGGGGTAAATGCCGTAGCAAGGTTACGCAACCTTGCTGAAGTTCGACCAAGAGGTAAGTCGTTCGCCCGGAATAGTGGGGATCGAGCGATGCATGGCTCTTCGGGCCCTGAAAAGCCCCACAAGTTCTTCAAACAGTAATTCACGTCGCCAAACACCCGACCGATTCCACTTTATGATCGTAATTGTTCAACGGTAACACAATTCGGAAATCATAGGAGTTCTATATTGATTGCACAGTAACATTAAAATGGTAGCACACTATTTGGAAATAAAAAAGTTTAGTTCTTCAAACAGTAATTCACGTCGCCAACAACTCAACCGGTTCCACTTTATGATCGATTCAGACTGTCTGGTGACGTCCCTCTGCTCTGGTGACTAAAATCTGACTAGCTTCCATTCGCCGCCATCAGAATGACATCGCGAAGAACAACCATAAAAGGGGAGGAGCTACACGATCAACTCGAGGCAGTCAATCGTGATTGGACCGGGAGGGAAATATGGCATACATTTCGCATGTATGTGTATGCGTCGCATACGATCGTCCGGTGAACGAGGATGGATGCGAGCGTCGTAATTGTATCTCCTGGTAATGGGTATGCAAACAATGCATGGGCCTGCGGCTGTGTACACAATTGATTGTGTGATGCTAGTCGGCAACCGAACCATCTGATGTAAAAATAAAACAAACCGAAGATCTGGTCACCCTAGGAGAGGCCATAAATCAACATTTGGTTGATGGACATGCAATTTCCCAGGTCCGCCGACGGTTGGCGGCCGTTAATAGGGAATTGGTATACCGTAAACAATCCGGCAGATGTGAATGCGATGTTTAGGTATTGCAAACGAATATAGGGTGCAGCCATTGCGAGTTGTTAAAAGTAAATACTTGATGGCCCCATCCAATTCGTTGCTTGTTTGCGGTCCCTGATCGGTGGAACCCATAATAGAAAACCAGCTATTGCTGGTGATGCGGAGAATGTTTGCTTTGCGTCAGCCGAAACCTTGTCGACGGTGGCAAACTGATGAGACCTGGTAGCTGCACGCTTAGGGGGTGACATGGACAAACAAAAAACGAGTAATTTAGGAACTCTGTGTTGATTTTGTTTCCATGGCATAAGGTAATGGGGACGTGATGCACTGGGTGCAATGCATGCCCGAGGGTGAAATTTTCGATGCCACGGCTAGGTGATAATCCTTGCCGTGGACTTAATGTTTTCAGGTATGGATCGTGGAGAAAGGGGTTTGGAAAAAAAACCCCCCAAAGAAAGGTAAGCTGCCTAAAAGGTATTTATGTCAGTTATTCTTTGGGATAACTGAATTAATTCCAGCAATTTGGTTGGCGGTTAAGGCCGTAGCAAGGTTGTATTATCTTGCTGAAGATTTGACTTCCAGGTAAGTCGCAATGCTGGGAATGGTGGGGATCGAGCGATGCGTGGCTCCTCGGGCCCTGAAAAGCCCCACAGTTCTGCTGGTTGTTTTCATAATTCACTTCGGTTATCTAGTATGGCAACCGAAATGTTTTCTTTTTAGAACAATACTGAGATGCATTGATGTATGCGGTACTGGCGTACCGAATTTATTCTAGGGAAGATTGATATAACGCGTTAATTGCGTGAATGTCCTTGATGGGCAGATGCTTGATGTTGGATGCGATTTCCATAATCGAAAGGTAATGCAATCGGTGGGAGAATGCTTGAGGAAGTTATTACGCTTGCATAAGCAAAAATGAAAAAATTAGTGGAGCGTTAGGAAGGAAGATTTGGAGGTAGGTTGAAGAGGTAGCAGTGGCGTTGGTAGAGACGCCACAGATATCTTGTTGTTTAAACGTTGGCTTTTTATTGTTTAAAGTTTCATACTGTGGTACACACACGATATTTTAATTACACGAATCATAAGATTTATTTCAGTACTCACAAGAGTCGATTAATTTATATGGTTACTTAATAAACGCATACTGTACTTGGATTGCACGCAAAAAGACCAACAAATGTAGTTAGCCAGTTGTCACAGCCGCCTAAAATAACACCTCTCCACAGATAAAATGACTCGATTTAAATAATATACACGACGTCTCTGGAAAATGACTGCTCCGATGGACGGTACAAATCTGACTCCTTGAGAGCCGCTCGACGCAGAACCACACCGGTGGGTGAGGTGGATTTCCACTCATGGGGTGATAAGGGAAATCAATCTTTCTGTCACGCTGCGACCAATGAAAAACCGATCCGCGTCCCATTGAAAGGTTCCTCAAAGATATCGTTCAGATTGGAATGAATGTCTTCCTCTTGGAAGGGAAGACAAACGAAACGCGCGTTTGTAGAAAGAATAGAAAGTAAACATGCAGCTGTTCAAACAATAATCGTGAATAGGCCCAAAGCATTTCTATGATAAACGATAGAGGGTATATTGTATATACCGAAATGGGATCTAAATGGGCAAGCGCTAAGATGCGGCTTTATTTGTACAGGCAAATGCAAATACATTAGGATTGCCTATGCAGCCGATCCGAGATAATTGGTTGCAGCTGTATACGCATCGATTTGCATGTCATGATCGTGGGATCAGCGGTTGCTTGAGAAAAGCAAACACAGTAAGATTGCTGTGAGATTGATTGACCTGAATATCGATGAGGAGACTATGAAAGTTGTCCTAATGGTTGGTGTTGAATCAGGCCTCTTTTGACCTGATATATATAGCCTATTAAGGCACCTAATCTTTCAAGCCCTAATGTACACTAGGGTGCAACACCCTTAGTGTGATAATTTTTGGTGATATTCGGGCGCAACGCCACTAAATATCTCAGAGTAAAACCTGAAAAGTAAAGAGGATTAATTGAGAACACGCTAAAGATTGGTTGCATTCTAACTTTATTTTCAAATTCTTAAACTATATATACAATTTTTCTATACTACTACTGAAGGTATTTTTTCCGCTAGAGGCGTCTGCACGGACGCAGGTTGAGCGAAAACTACCGATGAATCCTTCACAACAATTTTAAAACGATAAATACACTCTGCGGTTTTTGTTTAGTAGTTTTTTATTCCGACCGATGTCAATTGTTCACAACTCTTAAAATTACATTACTGAAGGTATTGTTGCTAACGTACTTAATTTAGCTGATTACTTGTTGCAGCTTCAGATCACTAATTTGTAATTACCGAAGGTTGTAATAATACTTTAATCCGAAATTACCGAAGATAACAGTGACAAGACTCTACCGATCAGCAATCACACTCCGATGTGTATCAGTCGAGGTATGACAAAATCTGGTTTTACTTCCAGCGCGTGTGTACTCCTCCGAGGATTGTATCTGACTCCCTATTGGATGTCTCTTTACAGATATCCAACAGAAACGAACCTAAGGGATTCGCCGCCGAAGGCCAGCCAATGGAGAAAGTCAAAAAGAAAAAAAAGGGAAACAGGAAAACTCATGTAGCAGGTCAAATCTGCTGCTACATGTTTGGGAAAGATAAACTGCCGCCAGCTGCAAGGGATAGATTCTTGATTGACGTGAGTCAATAAAACCCTTGCCGAAGGCAGGAATCTATTTTGGGATAAAGAATCCAGCATTGGGTATGGCCGTTGCTAGATCGTTTAAAATAAACATATTTCGGTCATGTATGATTCGATGCATGTTGTTTTAAGGATATGGTAATCCCGTTGAAGGTACTGTCAGGCGAAAGTATCCGCTTGAGTGTTTACTTTGTGTAAACTAAAATTGGTGGTCATGACCGATGCTGGTGATCGTTCCAAGAAACGGCAACGGCAAGCAAAATATGCGCGCCTGAAAGGCCAATGTTTGATTTGATCTTCTTTACTTAAGGAAAGATAGATCGTAGACATGCCGTTGGAAATCTGGCTTGCAGCTGTGCAAGCAACCCGAAATAATGCTAGGTCAATGAATGGGTACGAAAATAACACACGGAAAGATCAGCGTATGTTGGTGGATATGTGCCATCCATTGTTCGGTCGCGGAAGCTCGGTTGATGAATTGATGTCATGGCAAGATGATAATCTTGCCGTGAATTATGCTTTTAGGAAAGACCGTGGGGAAGAGGTTTGGAAAACCACCCAAAAAAAGGTAAGCTGCCTAATATATATTTATGTCGGTTATCCTTGGGGATAACCGAATTAATTCCAGCGAATTGGTTGGCGGTTAATGCCGTAGCAAGGTTGCGTAACCTTGCTGAAGATTCGACTTCAAGGTAAGTCGCATCGCTGGGAATGGTGGGGATCGAGCGATGCATGGCTCTTCGGGCCCTGAAAAGCCCCACACTACTCTTACACCTAAACAATACAAAATCCATGCTCGCAGCAGAGCATTACTAATACATACATACATATAATTTGGGTGCAGAACATTATCAAACATAGGATACAGAGATCGTATCCATAATCTTGACTACAGGATTGCATGATTCCTGTTTACAATAAACATGAATAAGAATTACCAGAAACAAAGACAATAGGAACGAAAGTTCCTGTACAGTAATTGCATTTTATGGCGGTCCCTTTTTGGGTTGGCGGTGATTCACTTATCACCTCTGCTGTTTGTTGTTTGCTATTGTACTTTGCCGGTTGCGAGCAAATACAGATCCTGTCGATGGAATATGGTGATGATGACGGGATGAAGGTACACTCGGTGTTTATTGCCCAGTCATAAATTCTGCTGGTCGTTGGCATTCAAAAGAAATGAATGAATGTACGTCGGCAATTGTTTTATCATGCTCTCGTAAACATGATAATGGATGTGGCATTGAATTGGATGGACGGCGACTCCGCGCAAATGGCGCCGTATGTTCTCATAAACAGTTGGCAATAGGCATGGGTGCCAATCAGGGGAAACAAATTTGTTTTAGGAAAAATACTCCTCAGCCATGTTCGGATGTTTATGTCGGTTATCCTAGGGAACAACCGAATTGAATTTCAGGTCGTAGGTTGAAGTCCTTGCAATGGCAAGATTGTGTAATCTTGGTGAGGATTAATGAAACAGGTAGGTTGTCTATGGATTTTGCAAGTTTTTGCAGGTTATATGGGTTGGGGCGATGCGTGGCTCTTCGGCGCCTTGAAGGACCCCACAAGTGTTTTGAGGTGGAGAACTAATCAGTGGGGTTAAAATAAACCGCCACAACGTTTTATTGAGACTTTCCAGTGAAATCACATTTCGATGTGCGCCGGTGTCCAATTTTACATTTTCTTTGTACTCATTTTCAATCTGAATCGTTTCGCACCAGTGAAAGGAATTTTTTGTCATTCACTTTAAACACCACACTCAAGTTGGCATCCTTCACTTTAAGTAAAACACTCTTTTGTCTTTAGTTTAACTTAATTATTGTCATATTTACTATTCTCATTATTATTTCTACATTTATTAGGTAGCACTTAATTATTTTCAAATTTTAGCAATCTCACTTATAATTACTAATCTTTAAATAGGAACTCTCCTTAAATTACCACACCGGGAAATCGAACACTTACTTTGCTTTATCAGCCACTTAAACCACCGACACTTTGGCGTACGCCAACTCTCTCAGTCACTAGGTCCCAACCAACTCCAAAAAGTCTCCCGTCTCGGTCGAGATTCGTAAACCAACTCCTTGTTATCTCACCGTCTCGGTCGAGATTCAAAATTCAACCCGCCAACGAAGACCTGTTTTTTCTTCATCCTGAAGGTCGAAGGATATGGCATTTCTTTCTTTATCTTTCCGGCTTGGATTCAAACGCGGAAACACAAAGGGAAAAATCAACAGAGGATCGTGCGAATGCACATTTATAATCCTCTATGTTGATATGCGCTAAACGAATGTGTAATTCGTTTTATGATGCCTGTTGTTTGTTCTAGCCGACTCGGCAAGGATCCCTTTTGTAAGGATACGTTAGAGAATACAAATAGAGAATTGTGTTAATGAGCATTTCTGATTCTCTATGTTGTTTATTTTAGCCGAATGGGCAAGGATCTTTTCCGTGGGGAATCGATACAAAGGCGAATATTTTCCTTTTGTTTGTTTTAACTTAATTTTGTTAAAACGAAAACTGGCGTTGGTTGTTTTAATTGTTTTAGATAACCATTTCTCTGAGGTCTCGTAAAATTGCTGGCGCGCAATTTTTTTATGATACTCAATGGTTTTGTTTGAAGGACGGCATCTGGCCTGCACATTTGGCTCTTAGGGGTTGTTGTGGTGAACCCTTGGTTCAATGATTATGTTTCCCAGTTTTTTATGTGAGCAAATTGAACGTTTAGTTCAATTTGCTTGGAGTTTAATTGATTAGCGCAAATCGAACGTTTAGTTCGATTTGTTTGCTATCAATTTATGCGGGACAAGGTGTATGGGGTAATGCTTTGATTTCGCATTATGTCACATCCTTTAAGTGGATGTTTTTGGCGTGTATCGCCGTTAGTGGTGGAGACTAGCTCCAAAAGGGTAATTTTTATGGGATGGGTGGTTGTGGTCGTAACAATCCTCCCCCCTTTATGAAATGAGTATTATTCTTAGAAGAGGAAATAATACTCCGTGGGTGTGTGGGTAGATCCTGGTGTCGGGTGCGTCGACATGGACGCTGGTTCAACCTCCAGGCCACGATGTAGTGTGCTGGTGGAAACGGATCGCCGTCGAGTGAAGATTAAAACCCGGAACGAGCTATCACCGAACGAGGACAAAGCGAAAATGCAGTACACAGTCTTATTACAAATGGACGTAGAAGAAATAAAACACGTTGGTGGATCTTGTGGGTTAATGCTCTTTAACCATATAATGTTTTATTATAAATGCCGCAAAACGGGAATGAGTTAGAAACACACTGGTATAACCGTTGACTTTAGTTAATATTAAATGTTCTGGACTTAGAAACACAACTGTTTAACATTGACTGTAGATATTATTAAATGTTCGGGACTTAGAAACACAACTGTTTAACATGGACTGTAGATATTATTAAATGTTCTGAACTTAGAAACACAATTGTTCAACATTGACTGTAGATATTATTAAATGTTCTGGACTTAGAAACACAACTGTTTAACATTGACTGTAGATATTATTAAATGTTCTGGACTTAGAAACACAACTGTTTAACATTGACTGTAGATATTATTAAATGTTCTGGACTTAGAAACACAACTGATTAACATTGACGGTAGATATTATTAAATGTTCTGGACTTAGAAACACAACTGTTTAACATTGACGGTAGATATTATTAAATGTTCTGGACTTAGAAACACAACTGTTTAACATTGACTGTAGATATTATTAAATGTTCTGGACTTAGAAACACAACTGATTAACATTGACGGTAGATATTATTAAATGTTCTGGACTTAGAAACACAACTGATTAACATTGACGGTAGATATTATTAAATGTTCTGGACTTAGAAACACAACTGTTTAACATTGACTGTAGATATTATTAAATGTTCTGGACTTAGAAACACAACTGTTTAACATTGACTGTAGATATTATTAAATGTTCTGGACTTAGAAACACAACTGATTAACATTGACGGTAGATATTATTAAATGTTCTGGACTTAGAAACACAACTGTTTAACATTGACGGTAGATATTATTAAATGTTCTGGACTTAGAAACACAACTGTTTAACATTGACTGTAGATATTATTAAATGTTCTGGACTTAGAAACACAACTGATTAACATTGACGGTAGATATTATTAAATGTTCTGGACTTAGAAACACAACTGATTAACATTGACGGTAGATATTATTAAATGTTCTGGACTTAGAAACACAACTGATTAACATTGACGGTAGATATTATTAAATGTTCTGGACTTAGAAACACAACTGTTTAACATTGACGGTAGATACCATTAAATGTTCCGGACTTAGAAGCACAACTGTTTAACTTTGACTTTAGATATTATTAAATGTTCTGGACTCCACTGGCGTATGTGTGCGCGACGATGGCTAAAATCTGACTGGACTTCATTCGCCGCAGACAGAAAGACATCGCAAAGCAAAAAACCGTAAAAGGGGAGGAGCTGCACGATCAACTCGAGGCAGTCAATCGTGATTGGACCGGGGAATATGGCATACATTTCGCATGCATGTGTATGCGTCGCATACGATCGTCCGGTGATCGAGGATGGATGCGAGCGTCGCAACTGCATCTCCTGAGTATACAAACAATGCATGGGTCTGCGGCTGTGTACACAATTGATTGTGTAATACTTGCCGGCAACCGAACCATCTGGGGTAAAAGCAAAACAAACCGAAGATCTGGTCGCCCTAGGAGAGGCCATAAATCAACATTTGGGTTGATGGACGTGCGATTTCCCAGGTCCGCCGACGGTTGGCGGCCGTTAATAGGGAATTGGTATACCATAAACGATCTGTGGTGTGAATGCTATGTTTTGATATTGCAACGAATATAGGGTGCAGCCATTGCCAGATGTTAAAAGTAAACACTTGATGGCCGCATCCAATTCGTTGCTTGTTTGCGGTCCCTGATCGGTGGAAACCGATAATAGGAAACCAGCTATTGCTGGTAATTGGTGAATGTTTGCTTTGCATCAGCCGAAACCTTGTCGACGGTGGCAAACTGATGAGACCTGGTAGCCGCATGCTAGGGGTGCCATGGACAAAAAAAAAACGAGTAATCTAGGAACTCCGTGTTGATTTTGTTTCCATGGCATAAGGTAATGGGAACGAGATGCACTGGGTGCAATGCATGCCCGAGGGTGAAATTTTCGATGCCACGGCTAGGTGATAATCCTTGCCGTGGACTTAATGTTTTCAGGTATGGTGGTGGAGAAAGGGGTTTGGAGAAAACCCCCAAAGAAAGGTAAGCTGCCTGAAAGGTATTTATGTCAGTTATCCTTTGGGGTAACTGAGTTAATTCCAGCAATCTGGCTGGCGGTTAATGCCGTAGCAAGGTTACGTAACCTTGCTGAAGGTTCGACTTCGAGGTAAGTCGCATCGCTTGGAATGGTGGGGATCGAGCGATGTATGGCTCTTCGGGCCCTGAAAAGCCCCACAGGTGCCTCTAGAAACGTGAGTGGTGGGGTGTGTGTGTTTACAATTTTTGTTATTTAATATTTTTCCCTTTCATGTATTTCATTTGTTGGGACTGTAGGTTATAGGATATTATAATACTTATTTGTATTTGTACATCATTGTTTTGTTTATTATTTTTGTTTTAGGCATACATGGATTTAATCAACTGAAGTTCATTCGTAGGTTTTCATTGTTATATTATAAGGTTCAGCACATGTTTAGGTATTCTTATGTATATATTGTGTACGTATAATTATGTATATATGTGTAGGTATTACTATATCTTTATATATATGTATATATTTATTACTTTTTTTTTTTTTTTTTTTTTTTGAATAGTTTTCGTAACTTATTATTTACTTAGAGATCTAACAAATCAAATGATTATTAATAAAATATGTTTATTTATTATTATTATTATTTTTTTTTTTTTTTGTAATAGTTTATTTATTTTAGTTTTGCTTATTTATTTGAATAGTTTTTATAATAATAGAAATTATTTGTATCTTATTTTGTATCATAATTGAATGTGCAATAATGTTCACTCCTTACAGTATTTAATTTTAACATTAGTGTCAATAGCAGTTTTGTAATAACAGACATTATTTGCTTATTAGTTCTAACCGTAATAGTTGGCATATATATTATATAATTTTTTTGCATGTATCTCTGTATCTTACCATATTGTATATTTATTTATATGTTATGAATGGTTTTTGAAGTGTGGTTACATTTAGTGTATTGTTTATTTTACTGTATATGTATTTATTTATTATATTAATGATTTTTTGATCTTTATATGATATGTTTTATTTTTTGACATTTGTTACCGTCGTCTATTTTTGTCCATATCGTTCTTTCATTTTATTGTGTGTATTTATTGTTTTTGATTTGTAAGTAAGTAATTCGAATATTTTAAATTTGCAATACCTCTTGGGGGTAGGAATTGTCTCGGATTGATAGAGGGCAGGAAGTTGGAGTTGTTAAGGATGGGGTTTTAAAAGTACGGTTTTAACCTATTATTGTGAACTACCACTGATCTTCGGCCCATTTTAATGACCGTATTGACTGGGCCCTTCATAGCTATGACCGGGAAGGGTCCCTTCCAAATAGATGTCATTTTGCCCTTACGATTTTCGTTTTTCATCAACACCTTGTTTCCCACATGAAACGATTGTGGTTTCGTTTCACTTCCGGAGCAGGTGCTCGCCTTTAATGAACGACATTCCTCACACTGCTTTTTATGTCTCCTAATATCGGATAGCATA
The DNA here is from genome assembly GCA_963931805.1 of Microdon myrmicae. NCBI lineage: Eukaryota > Metazoa > Arthropoda > Insecta > Diptera > Syrphidae > Microdon > Microdon myrmicae. Next base: position 41,853,761 of record OZ007502.1, read on the forward strand.
GCTGGCCACCAGTACCTTTGTCGTATTTTATTATACGATTTGGTTATGCTCTGATGTCCACCGGAAGGGGAATTGTGATAAACCCTGAGTAAAGTTGCAATCTCATTGGGGTTCGTAATTTTTTCGGGTGTTTCGGGCTTCTGCAATAACTTTTTGTTTTGTTTATTTTGCGAGCGGGGGAGCGAGTTTGATGGATTTGCTGACGACCTGTCAGTTATTTGGTTAATATATTTGTTATTACCACGTGACTCTTTGGTGTTCCTCTTTTTATAGTTACAATTTAACCTGAAAGATTTCCACTTATCTTGGGCTTGCTCTTGTTTTCCTTTATAGTATTTATTTTCAGGTACCCTTTTCTCAACCGTTGAGAATTTGATCGGCACACTAAATACTGTTGGATTCATTTCCGTTCGAGGAAATGTGATGCACTGTTTGGGGCCTTCCACATTGCAATTCTTCGACAGAAAGTCGTTTCCAAGTAGTCCTGTGGTGGTAGGAAGTCGCTACGCCAGCATGGGCGAGAGTTCTACCTCGTCTCCACCGTCAATAAATGTTCCACCGAAGGAAATCCGTCGTTCCGCCGACACAAAAGGAAACACCAAAAGAAATCTACGACGCAGCGTACACAACGGAAAAAGAAGCAAAACACACGCGAGCCTTAATAGTTCAAACTGTTTTTTTATTTAATTTGAGTTGAGTACAAAACTAAAAACGGGCACTTATTGTTTTCGATTCATCAAAAATGGTTTACACTTTCATTATTTCAATGTATATTAAAGTCGAACAACACTTAAAACATTCCCATTGATACTTTAAACTAAAACCCACACGACTCCGGGTATATATTTGCGTATGTTACTGTTTACGCTTCTCCGCTGGTGGCGCGGACAAAAGAAAAGGCGACCAAATGGTTCGCTCTTTAATGAGGGTCATGTTTATACGATGCCTCGTCGCTATTTTCGACGTTAGAAGAAAAAGGTGCTAAAAGCAAATTGGATGTTTATGGCATCTCTGGCTGCAATAGAAACCGGGTTCATATTTGCATTAGGAAATGCTGGAGAATTTGGTTTCAGCGTCTATTGCGCTAATTATATGCAGCTGTTTGGGTTGTTTGTTGGTAAGACAAACAAAAAAGGTTGCCAGGCAATGTGTATGAAAAGGTATATGACGCGGCTGGGAAAATAGACGGCGCGATATTTATGGTCCCTGTCATGACGGTTACATTGATTGCAATCCGAATTATTTTGTTTACAGGAATTTGTCTGGTACCGAATTGGTTCAGAATACCAAATAAGAAAACAAAGAAATCTTATGAAAAATTGTATGCGAAGGGATGCATGAAGGTAAGTTTTCTCTATAGGGATTTTAGGGTTATAATAATTGGGTCTGTTTGATGCGTGAAGCATCTAAGATGCTAATGCGAATTGCATTAGCGAAAGCTGGTGCAGACCCGGGTTGTGGTTATGGGGGTTTTTTCAGGAAGGCGAGCCGTGGGATCTGGCGGAACCGCCACAGTCCGTCTTCCGGTAGATCGGGCATACTGCTCACTACTTGAAACTTGCATGGGAGTTTAGACCTATTATTCAGTTGGAAGTTCACCTTGCAGCTTCCCATGGTTCGGATACTTCCAAACGGCATCTGTAAGGTGCAAGCCTCTCGCCGATTAATATTAACGTCTGATTACTTGAGACTACTTTTGGTGATCAGACTGATCTCAGCGCCAGTGTCCACTACTAGAGTTGTGTTTTTCTTAACACCTACATCTATTGGTAGCTGGACAGTTGGGACGCTGGTTATTTGCGAGCATGGAGTTCTGTGGGGGGGAGAAGCATTGTGCCGGACACGGGCACACGGTTCACTTCACTCCCCATCCTCACCGAAACAAAGTTCCACCAGTTAACAAATTGAAAAATTGTCACACACGAGAAGTAAAACTCTGCCACAAGACAGTTAAATGAAATTTATAAATTGTTTATTGTTTGTCTTTTACATTTTTGTATGATTTATTCGTTTTCACAAAAACTATTGAACACTTTCGTATGAACTGGTGATGGAATGAGACTCAAACGATATCCTCTCCAATAAGGATATCGTTTTTTACCTACCACCAGGGAAACGTAAAGTCTCTCTTGGTGGTATAGGAAACCAGATCTTGTAATACAGTTCATGGTGGTATGTGTGGGATCGTTGAGATCAATGCTATTCACACGTGCAGTGGAACAGCGAAACAGACAGGCGGCAAGGACAAAAGAAAAGGCGACCAAATGGTTCGCTCTTTAATGAGGGTCATGTTTATACGATGCCTCGTCGCTATTTTCGACGTTAGGAGAAAAAGGTGCTAAAAGCAAATTGGATGTTTATGGCATCTCTGGCTGCAATAGAAACCGGGTTCATATTTGCATTAGGAAATGCTGGAGAATTTGGTTTCAGCGTCTATTGCGCTAATTATATGCAGCTGCTTGGGTTGTTTGTTGGTAAGACAAACAAAAAAGGTTGCCAGGCAATGTGTATGTATGGTATATGACGCGGCTGGGAAAATAGACGGCGCGATATTTATGGTCCCTGTCATGACGGTTACATTGATTGCAATCCGAATTATTTTGTTTACAGGAATTTGTCTGGTGCCGAATTGGTTCAGAATACCAAATAGGAAAACAAAGAAATCTTATGAATAATTGTATGCGAAGGGATGCATGAAGGTAAGTTTTCTTTATAGGGATTTTAGGGTTATAATAATTGGGTCTGTTTGATGCGTGAAGCATCTAAGATGCTAATGCGAATTGCATTAGCGAAAGCTGGTGCAGACCCGGGTTATGGTTATGGGGTTTTTTTCAGGAAGGCGAGCCGTGGGATCTGGCGGAATCGCCACAGTACTGCCCTCCCAGTGACGTAGTCACGAAAAAAAGGTAGGGGCGAGGGAATGCTCGATGGTGGGTGCTGTGATGATAGGGAGGTTGCTTCGGAATGCGCTGTGGTAATGTTACGGGACTGTCGTGGTGACCAGTTCCTGGTTATTGTTTGGGCCTTTATCGATAAGATGGACACAGTTGTTACCGCTTGATGCCATCAAGGGCAAATGTGTGCGCCGTGGTCCATCGGCCTGTTATGGGTCTCGTGGACCAACAGGCTTATCGCCCGAATAGGTCGGAACCTATCGGAAATCCGCTCACATCCGCAGTGACGAAATAGTGTGTGCGAGATGGAGGGGAACTTATCCCAGGGTAATTCCCATCCGCACTGACGGGTTGCCGTGTGCGGAATGGAAAGGGACCAAGTCCAGAGCGGGTGTCTTTTGTCCATACGTTTGTATGGCAAATTGTTTGCCGCTGTGACTGGTAAAAGGGGGCGGGCGCTCCAGTTGCGCGGCTTACCGGTCGAGGGAGGTCCGATATATCGGCTCCGGTGTCGACCCCGGAGCTTGATAAACGGCGACCGCGACCTCGACCAAGCGGCGCTTTGTTGGGAGGGCCGGCCGTCGCGCTTGTTAAAAAAAAAAAAATAGGAGACTTTGGTTAGGGGGCTCCTGGTGGGTGGTTGATTGTGTCCAACCACAAGGCGGCCTAGAGTAACTGCTGCACTCTCCGAAGTATTATGCACCCAGGTATTTGAGGCGGCGTAGAGGGGCGTGTATAGCCTTTAGTTGCCGCTAAAGGGGAGCCATGGTGGCTAAAGGATTGGGGAACCAGGTATAATGTCTCAGTCCGGTGGTATCGGTTTGATTTGAGGACCGGTGTTGCTGAGACATTTGGGAGACGTAGGAGATCTAAGGACGAATGTCCTGAAGTTTAAATAAAGGAGCTAAGCCAGGTGTCCTGCTAGGTGCTGCTACGCGTAGTAGCTGTGTTACGAGGGAAGCTGGCTTGCTGAAATCGGGTAGAAAGGTCGAGCATTGATGAACAGTTTCGCGTGATAACTGTTTTTGGCGTGGATGGGCGCCAATATATGAACAGAGACAGAAAAAGGTGTTAGAGGTCAAGCAGAGTCGAGAAGGGATGCATGGGGTTGCGTGAAGGCTATGGTTGGTGAGCGTGAGCGCCAACCTTCAGAAAAGAGACAGAAAAGGGTGAGGTGTTTCACGCGAGACAAAACCGGGCGTCCTATTGATTATATGCTACGCGTAGTAGCTGTTGTTAGCTAAGGGGCCGGTTTGCAAAAAAAGGGGTGTTGAGTAATGGCGAGCGTGTGCGCCAATATTTAAAAAAAGGAGCCTTAAAAGGGTGGATAGAGGCGAGTTTTGCCAGTATTTAAAGAAGGCCAAAGGTCATCACTTTGAACTCGAAGAGTCCGAAGGGTGTGATGAGGAGCCGGTTAAAGGAATAAATTGAGCCGATGTGGGGTCAAGTGAGGTTGGGTGGGGTCCAGTGTTTAAGGGGCATTGTGTCCCGATGTAAGAGACGAGCTGTTAAGAGAGGAGTCGGTTGTGGAGGAATGAATGGAGTCGAGAGAGTTGAATGTGAGCGACGTGTAGTCGAAAAAGAAATTAAATGTAGTCGGAAGAGGTTGAAAAGGAGTCGTGTGGAGTCGAGTAGTGTTGGAAAGGGTTGCACTTAATCAAAACCCTGAAGGGGCTTACAATAATTATTATATTTTGATTTTCTGTACTTTGGAAGTTGGTCATTTCGACTTTAATTTAGGTAGTTTTCCTTTTTAATTTTAACATGATTCCAGGATCTGACGCAATAAATCCCGTTTTTGAATTGTAAATAACCATACACGATACTTAATACATTATGAAATGGATGACGCATGGTTGGTTTTAATTGCTTGTTCGTTTTTAATTAATTCTGATTGGTACACACTCATAAGGAATTATTAAGATGTTAAGCCAATTTCAAACCATGCGAATTGTTTTACATTATAAACTACCAAAGCCATAATATATCGGTTCTTTTCTTCTTTTTTTTAATTTATATGTTCCGTGATTGTTTTGTTTTGTTTTTTTTTTTGTATTAAGAGTGTGTACTATAGATTGTTGTCGTTACAATTCGTAATTTATTAAAAGGAAACATGTTTGCTGGAGACGCAAAACAATCAACAAAACTGTACATGTATATATTTCATTTTTCCCATGGTAGTAAGTAAATATGAGCTTTTGTTTTCTTCTCGCGTCATATTTTTACTTTCGTTGCTATATTTGTATGTATTTTCGGAATAACTTAATTTTCACTTACATTGTGATGGATAGTTAGACTAAAGTCAATAGTTTATTGCTTTATTTACATTTGTTAATAAGTATAATAAGTACATTTGTTAATGCTCTTAATGTATGTATATTGCTCTGTACCCAGAAGGGGTTAACAATAGGCAGAAGAGAAAAAAAGAAAAACAAATGTCTATTTAAGGAAAAGAAAATCGTAAACGTAATATCAGTTTTCTCAAAGCTTAAGTTAAAGATAAATATGCACAAAATAATTTTTAAAAAAATGAAAAACTGGTTACTGTCTAAAATAATGTTAACTAATCAGAAACAAAGCATGTTTGATAGCTGGTTTAATTGAGATAGCAAAATAAAACTTTTAATTATATGATTCGTTCGAAGAAAAAAAAAAAAAAAAAAGGAAATATTTTTACTTTACATTTAATCGACCTTGTTAATACAAAGGATAATTTATTTTTTTTAGCATGGATGAATTGATTTACAATGCGCACTTGTTTACTAACTGCTCATTTAGATACTAAAACAATTGTACTTATATAGAAACAAAAAACATATTGTCATATTGTATGGTGAAAACAAAAAGCTAAAAAAAAAAATTTCGACACGAACTTTTAAAATTTCAATCTGTCGTAAGTTATCACAAGTACTGCCACAAACAAGGTTCGGTCGATGAAAGGCAAATTGTACACTAGTTAAGTTTTGTTTCTGTGTTTCGTTGCTTTCTTTTCTTCTGTTGTTTAGTGGCTGCAATTCCATCAATAAGGACAGGATTTCTTGATGTGAGGTGCACCTTTATTGATTATGAGCGTGCATTTCCTATGCAGGTATTGTTGGAAGAGTTAAGCGTGGCTTAGTTGATGAGGGATCACTTATTGATGTGCAGAAATTGCTTAAGGGAAAACTATATGTTGCAATTGTTGAAGTTACTTCAAACCAACGATTGATGCGACCGTCGGCGTTGCCATTGTGTACGATGTTGCACTGTTATTTTTGGTCAGAATAAAACAAAGAAAAACGTAAGGATACTTAGCTGACAACTCCTGGACGTTGCTGTTGAGGTGACTGATGTTATTGTTCCGGTGATGTCGTATCGCCTGGTGTTGTTGGCTGCGTCTCGTCTGTTGATGTTGGTAGCAAAGCGGTGTTGGGGTAGTGGGTAATATTACCGATTGTCACTGTCACTATTGTCTTTCGGCAATTGCCGCCACAATTGCTCACTGGATGTAACTTATAGTTCCGAAGGCGCGATTGTTCAAACTCGGAGTCACCAATGTGGTGATGAAGTGATGTACCTGCATGGGTACTCCGTTCTACTTCCTCCTCCATCATGTATTGTTCCCGCGCGAAGGTTCTTCCGTTGTTCCGCCGGCACAAAAGGAAAAAGCAGACAGCGATCAATTGTCACAGAACATGCCATCACCAAGTGAAAATATAAACACCAACACACGACCAGTAAATATAGATAACACACTATTTCTTGGTTTAGTTATATTTGTATTTTAAAAGGAAACAAAAAAAACTATTATTGTGATTAACTACAAGACTAATCGGAACACTTATTGTACGGACTTGGTGTGCAACACGAACTCGAACACAACTCGAAATATATATACGCTCCTCCGCAGTGACGGCGGAGAGCGGGAGTGACGCGTGCGACCAGCGTGGTCAGAGGATGGAATAAGACTCAAACGATATCCTCTCCAATAAGGATATCGTTTTTTACCTACCACCAGGGAAACGTAAAGTCTCTCTTGGTGGTATAGGAAACCAGATCTTGTAATACAGTTCATGGTGGTATGTGTGGGATCGTTGAGATCAATGCTATTCACACGTGCAGTGGAACAGCGAAACAGACAGGCGGCAAGGACAAAAGAAAAGGCGACCAAATGGTTCGCTCTTTAATGAGGGTCATGTTTATACGATGCCTCGTCGCTATTTTCGACGTTAGGAGAAAAAGGTGCTAAAAGCAAATTGGATGTTTATGGCATCTCTGGCTGCAATAGAAACCGGGTTCATATTTGCATTAGGAAATGCTGGAGAATTTGGTTTCAGCGTCTATTGCGCTAATTATATGCAGCTGCTTGGGTTGTTTGTTGGTAAGACAAACAAAAAAGGTTGCCAGGCAATGTGTATGTATGGTATATGACGCGGCTGGGAAAATAGACGGCGCGATATTTATGGTCCCTGTCATGACGGTTACATTGATTGCAATCCGAATTATTTTGTTTACAGGAATTTTTCTGGTACCGAATTGGTTCAGAATACCAAATAGGAAAACAAAGAAATCTTATGAAAAATTGTATGCGAAGGGATGCATGAAGGTAAGTTTTCTTTATAGGGATTTTAGGGTTATAATAATTGGGTCTGTTTGATGCGTGAAGCATCTAAGATGCTAATGCGAATTGCATTAGCGAAAGCTGGTGCAGACCCGGGTTATGGTTATGGGGGTTTTTTCAGGAAGGCGAGCCGTGGGATCTGGCGGAATCGCCACAGTTCTAATGTGGTAACTCTTTTTTGTCACGGAGTGTTTTGGTCTACTTCTTTCTTGTTCTGAAGGGGGAGAATTTTTAAAAAATTGGCATTGAATTCGCGATTCCCATTTCAGCTTTTGCTGACAGGAACCTATGTTGTGGCCCTGCTGGCCACAGAAGTCGCAAATCTGCCTTATATGAAGAATCCTTTTTCCCTCCTTTAATCGCCAGCAATCACGGATATCGTGATTTATTCGCTGACATTGTGTATAAAAGGGTGTGTTTTTCCGTTTTACACACTCTTCATAGGTATGCCCCCGTTTCTGGCAGTAGCTACAAGTTATTTTAATGATAGGGGCATCCTGTGTAATGGGTTTTGTGTAGGGAACTACTTTGGGTTCAGGGGAATTAGGTTTATGCTCTATAACTGGAGGATCCACCACTGTACCTGTAATTGGGTTAAATATCTGTGGAGAAGAATGGTATACTGGTAAGGTTGCGCAGAAGAGAGTGAGTTCGACTGAGGTTTTTCGATCTCTTCCAAATCTAACGTCCTTTGCATTAGAGTGTCAAGTGGTTCTCCGTCCATTGATAATAGAAATTGACGGTAGTATGGATTTAAGAGTCCACTTCTATACACACTCCTGGCAAAGTCGTCTAGCTGTATTTTTATACCCTCGGCGGACGCGGAACCATATCTCTTCTCCGCTGCCAGTGAGCATCTTTCCAACGTTTGCTTCAAACGTATTTGGAACAAGATGACTGCTTCCGCTGGGTTCTGTTTGGTAGCCAGTAGTTTATTGACCAAATCTTGGTAGCTTTCTACTGGCAGGTAAACTTTCCTCAGTAGATCCTCTGCTTCTTCAAAAGATGAAAACGGAGTGGACGCGAACAATGCAGATGCTTCTCCTCGCAACCTAGTAGGGAATATCTGCAGGAAAACATTGTGCTCTTCCACTGGGGGACAATTCAAAACCCTCCTACTACAATCTAAAAATGTATGGAGTTCGGCACCTAAATGTGGGTTACGTTCCCCTGAGAAGGTGGGAATTAGTTGTACTGACAACTTTGCCACTTTTGTATAATCTACAGTCATTTTTGTTAACTTGGTTTGGAATAAAGAGAAAAGGGGGAAAAACAGTCTGCAGATCCACAAATTCAGTTAATAAAGTGCCTGAAAAAGGATAACAAGGGGCTGTTTCTAGAACAAGGATAATCACTAGTTCAAAAGTGTTTGTAATATTTATTAAGGTATTCTCAATGTATTGTTTTAATTTCATTTTTTGGTGTGTTTCATATATGTCCAGTTAGAAATACTTCCCAATTATTGAAAAATTTCCTTCAAACGACAGTGGAATATGGACAAATATAGAGATATGTTATAAAACTAATTTTGGTTTCATTTTGTTTGTTTTTTTGGGATATTTTATTTCGGAGGTGTTTGCAAATTCAATATCTGAGTCAAGACTTCGTTTGTTACTTCTTATTGATATTGGGATCATTTATTTATTTATTGTTTTAAAGTGAAAATACTTCTCAATTATTGAAAACTTTCATTTTAACGATCGCGAAATACGGACAAATATAAGGACTGATGCAAAGATAGTAATATGGTGACAATTGGTTTTGTTAAATATATATAATGTTATAGAAGTGGAAATACTTCCCAAATAGTACGGTAATTCAATATGGACAAAATAAGTACTATAGATTTTATACACTGAAACAGAATGACAATCGAATCTATTGTATTTTCCCTTTTTAGTTTATTAACCTGTAATATCTGGCAATGAGCTGTTAAGGTTTTGTTTCGAAATCTTTGATTGATCATTTAAATTCAAATGAAAATTAAATTAAATAATTTAAAATGGAATTAATTAAATAATTTCAGTTATATTTATTAAGTTTGTTGTTACAACTATTGACCAAAAGAGAATTTTCGAAAGTAAGGATTTAAATTACTTATCTTATAGTAAATTTGCTGTCATCTGTTGGTATATGCTGCAATCCTTTGTTGATCAGTTGTTCTTGTTGTTGCTGAGGCTGCTTCTGTTGATTATCTGTCGTTTTACTTGTATTTTGTTTGTGTTAAATGTTCTTTTTACATCCACTTTCATTGTTGGTTTCTACCTTCATTTTATTATTATTGTTTTTCTTTAACTTTTTTAGTTTATTGGTGTGTTATTTGTGTTTGATTTTACTTCACTTTTTAGTTAATTTGTGTGTTTTTATAGATAGTTTTGACTAGTTTATTGAAATTTGTTGTTACTTATTTTTGATTCACTTATGTCCTTTTTCATTTTAAAATTCCTTTTTTTTTGGAACTATATTTTATTATTATATTTTTGTTATTCAATTTTTTTTTTTTTGTGTGAGCTTTGTAGTTCTTGTCGACACAAGGCTTTTCAAGCTCTTATGAGACGGTAGTCTCGGGCTTCCTTGCGCTCACCGGCTGCGCCATTTGTAATGAATTTTTTGTCATTCACTTGAAACACCACACTCAAGTTGGCATCCCTCACTTTAAGTAAAACATTCTTTTGTCTTTAGTTTAACTTAATTATTGTCATATTTACTATTCACATTATTATTTCTACATTTATTAGGTAGCACTTAATTATTTTCAAATTTTAGCAATCTCACTTATAATTACTAATCTTTAAATAGGAACTCTCCTTAAATTACCACACCGGGAAATCGAACACTTACTTTCCTTTATCAGCCACTTAAACCACCGACACTTTGGCGTACGCCAACTCTCTCAGTCACTAGGTCCCAACCAACTCCAAAAAGTCTCCCGTCTCGGTCGAGATTCGTAAACCAACTCCTTGTTATCTCACCGTCTCGGTCGAGATTCAAAATTCAACCCGCCAACGAAGACCTGTTTTTTCTTCATCCTGAAGGTCGAAGGATATGGCATTTCTTTCTTTATCTTTCCGGCTTGGATTCAAACGCGGAAACACAAAGGGAAAAATCAACAGAGGATCGTGCGAATGCACATTTATAATCCTCTATGTTGATATGCGCTAAACGAATGTGTAATTCGTTTTATGATGCCTGTTGTTTGTTCTAGCCGACTCGGCAAGGATCCCTTTTGTAAGGATACGTTAGAGAATACAAATAGAGAATTGTGCTAATGAGCATTTCTGATTCTCTATGTTGTTTATTTTAGCCGAATGGGCAAGGATCTTTTCCGTGGGGAATCGATACAAAGGCGAATATTTTCCTTTTGTTTGTTTTAACTTAATTTTGTTAAAACGAAAACTGGCGTTGGTTGTTTTAATTGTCTTAGATAACCATTTCTCTGAGGTCTCGTAAAATTGCTGGCGCGCAATTTTTTATGATACTCAATGGTTTTGTTTGAAGGGCGGCATCTGGCCTGCACATTTGGCTCTTAGGGGTTGTTGTGGTGAACCCTTGGTTCAATGATTATGTTTCCCAGTTTTTTATGTGAGCAAATTGAACGTTTAGTTCAATTTGCTTGGATTTTAATTGATTAGCGCAAATCGAACATTTAGTTCGATTTGCTTGCTATCAATTTATGCAGGACAAGGTGTATGGGGTAATGCTTTGATTTAGCATTATGTCACATCCTTTAAGTGGATGTTTTTGGCGTGTATCGCCGTTAGTGGTGGAGACTAGCTCCAAAAGGGTAATTTTTATGGGATGGGTGGTTGTGGTCGTAACACCAGTCTTCACTTTGTTGTGAAAGAAGAATGTTTCCAATAAACAATGACTCTACTTCAAAAAATTCATTTTGATTTTGAATTAAATTTTACTTTTTGAACTTTACATGCCTGTGCGAAATGATTCATTCTACTGCACCTTGTACACTGCTTTCCCCACGCCGCGCAGGACGCTGGTTCCTGGGATAAAACTTCCGGCAGCGATCACATGGCTTGCGAGTTGACTGATGTGCTGCCATTTGTTGGTACTGTAGGGTAGGTTTGGCTTGTGCACCGTCATGGGCGCTGGTTACCACACTCCCACTGTTTCGCACTTCAAACAATTGTACTTAGTTTTCACTTATTTTCGATATTTTTATTTTCATCTTATACTCTTGATCAATTCGTACAATCGAACGTTTTGACTATAATACTGCACCGACTCTCTTATTATTTTTTAAGAATGAACTAAGAAGCGAAGAAAAAAAAAAGGGCACAGCTCGTAACTTAGACACCGGTTCGCACTCCACGAAATATGAAATCTGACTGGCATTTTTCTGCCCACGAAAGAAAAGGGACACCCAAAAGAAAACCGCACAAGGGGAGGAGCTGCACGATTAACTCGAGGTAGTTAATCGTGATTGGACCGGGGAATAGGCATACATTATGCATGTGTGTGTATGCCTCGCATACGATCGTCCGGTGACCGTGGATGGATGCCAGCATCGCAACTGCATCTTCCACGAATGCAAACAATGAAAGGGCTGCGGCTGTGTACACAATTGATTGTGCTATACATGCCGGCAACAAGGAACTTCTGGGGTGAAAACAACACGAACCGAAGATCTGGTCACATTTAGGTTGATGGTGTGAATTTCCTTAGGTCCGCCGACGGTTGGCGGCCGTTAATAGGGAATTGTATATACCATAACAATCTGTGGTGCAAATGCAATGTTTAGATATTGCAACGAATATAGGGTGCAGCCATTGCCAGATGTTAAAAGTAAACAGTTGCTGGCTGCATCCAATTCGTTGCTTGTTTGCGGTCACTGATCGGTGGAGACCGATAATAGGAAACCAGCTATTGCTGGTAATTAGGGAAATGTTTGGTTTGCATCCGCCGAAACCTTGTCGGCGGTGGCAAACCGATGGGACCTAATAGCCGCATGCTAGGGGTGCCATGGACAAACAAGACAACGAGTAATCAATGAACTCTTTGTTGATTTTGTTTCCATAGCATAAGGCTATGGAAACGAGATGCCCTGGGTGCAATGCATGCCTGAGGATGAGATTTCAAATGCCACGGCTATGTGATAATCTTTGCCGTGGACTTAATGTTTTTCAGATATCAATGCCTGCCCGAGGATGAATTTTCGATGCCACGGCTAAGTGATAAGCTTTGCCGTGGACGTAATGTTTTCAGATAGTAATGCCTGAGGATGAAATTTTCAATGCCACGGCTAGGTGAGAATCTTTGCCGTGGACTTAATGTTTCCAGATATGGTGGTGGAGAAAAAAAAAAGGTTTGGAAGAAAAACCCCCAAAGAAAGGTAAGCTGCCAAATATATATTCATGACAGTTATCCGATTGGGTAACTGTATTAATTCCAGCGATTTGGCTGGCGGTAAATGCCGTAGCAAGGTTACGCAACCTTGCTGGGTTCGACTTAAAAGGTGAGTCGGTTCGCCTGGAATAGTGGGGATCGAATGATGTATGGCTCTTCGGGCCCTGAAAAGCCCCACAGTACTGCTGCGTATTGCTTGGCTGCTTCCCCTTCTTTTTCGGCTTCTGTTGGTTTGTCGATGCTTTTATCACATTCACTTTTGACTCAGCTTCCAATCTTTTGAGTTGTGTTTGTGATAGCTCGGCTGCTTTACAAATGTTTATGCACTTTTCCAGGTTCAGATCGTCCTCTGGCAACAATCTTGTTTTCAAATCCTGGTCAAGCACACCACAGATCACACTGTCTTTTATGAGACTATCACGGAGATCAACGAAACCACACACACTGCTCAGCTTTCTCAAGTCGGTGATGAACGACGAAAAGGTTTCACCTGGTTGCTGCTTTCGTGAGAAAAAAATATGACGATCCACACTTTCATTTGATTTGGGCGTGCAAAAGTTTTCAAAAGCATCATTTACAGTTTGTAGCACTTTTTTCTCATCGTCCGTCAGCCAAACGTGTCGAATCAGTCCAACGCTTCCTCTCCTATCACATGAAGGAGAACTGCAACTTGTCGTTCTGCGGGCTTCGTATCGAGTCCTGTGGCCTTCAGGTACAGCTCGAAACGTTGTCTCCATTTGCGCCAATTTTCTTTAAGGTTACCTTCAAACGAGAGGGCGGCGGGTGGCCGCATGGACGACTCCATCGCTGCGTTTTGGTCGTCCACGTCTTCTTCTTGAGTCTGGTTGCGCGGTGGGTTTACCCCTTGGTCGAGTTCTTGGTTTTCAATAGGAGCAGGAGGTTCTTGAGGGATCTCTAACGGGTTGATTCTCCTCGTTGCGTAGATCTACTAATGGCGGCGTACTGTCGTCGTCGGTTTCGCCACGTGCCGAGAATCTGGGCATATCAACTGCATCCTCTTTTTTTAACACTTTTTAACCGACTGCGCCATTGTAATATTTTGGGTGCACCACCGTGCTTCCGGTTTCCCGGGAAGAGTGGGCTACCGTTGTTGTCCTTACCGCGCACTATCGACCATGTTGTTCTGAATTAAATTCCCGCTATACACTCGCAAAAACAATACACTTTATACACCGCAATACACTTTCTAAAACTGATTTTATTTTTAGTTTAGAATAGATTTTTGTTTACATTAAACCTTAAACTTATTTTATTTTTCTTTGAGGAGGTCTTCTCCTGATGCGCGCTACACCCAGACTTCTTCAAGCGACTCCAGTCAAGTCAACTTCTCACTTCAAAATTCTAATTTTCAAATATCTTTATGTTCTTTCGAAGGTCAAGATGCATCGCCACTTATCGTTTGATCCTTTATTGGGGTTTTTATTTGTATTAGCCATCTGGCTAATGCAAACAAGAATTTTCGTGCATTTCAAATATGTAGCACAAGATCCGTGGAAATCGGTTGTTAGTTTAGGACCTGGGAATCCGTGTCTATTAGCTAGTCATAAAACATCTGGTATCCGTTTGGATGTTTATTATTGCAAGAATTGTGTGTCGGCGTATCGAATAGATATGCCATTGTTTGGACACATGCACTTTTAGGTTTTGGATCTTGTAGGTTTTTTAGGTGCTAATTGCTTTTAGCATACCTGAGAAAATAATGCATTATGCTGTTTGATTTCAGGAAATTGAATCGAACAAAGGCATTAAATTGAATAAATAAATGTGAATTCAATAAATGAGAATTTGAACGTTTAGTTCTATTTGGTTACAATGCTATGTTTGGAATATCAAATGGATTTTCTTATAGGTGGGAGGAAAATGTAATGAGGCAGAAAAGGTAGGGCTTCTTGGAGCACTACACCATGTTATGTTTTATTAAATAACAAGTCTTTGTATTTAGTTTTATTTAGTTTTATAATTTTTAATAAACTTTATATTTCAAGGTAACTTCTAAAACGAAGTATCAACTTGACGCGAAAGCCATGAACAGCCGAGTGCCCTGGAATGTTCACGCTAGGTGGCAATTCATGTATCATGACAGTTAGCTTGTTGTAGAATTCATAAATTGGCGGAAGAGAACAGTCATCTAAACGCGCTCAGGAATTGAGATAGTCGTAGGGAAATACACCTTTCCTCATCATTAATTTGAAAGAGTCATCTTATTAATGATGAACTCATATTCAGATAAATTTCTCGTTAGCGTGTCTATGCTAGATTGCAGAAATCGAAATGAATCTAAAAACCGAATTTCAAATGAATTTTGTTCGTCTAAATACACGCGTTTGGGAAGCGATATATAATTTTCCTTATTTAGCGGAATTATATTTATTTCCCCTTAATACAACTCAGACTTTTCACAAATAGATGCAAATCATAACCCGACAAATTATGAAAAAAGACTGGCAAAAATGTCGGAACGCGAAAATCTAAATTGGATTGTGAATGGGCTGGTCCTCTATACACACCAGTGAAGTGACAATGATCCCTTACTCTTAGATCTAATTCACTAAATCTACCTTTGCATATGTTACATATTGGTGAGGTGTTTTGATGATGGTTCTCGTTCTGTGTTAATGGTAGCATTGGTTTTTGCTGTCCAATAATTTCCCTGCGAAGATGTGCCAGATCTTTGGCTAGCATCTTCACAAATTGTGTTGGTGAGTTTTCTCCTGCAAAAAAAAGAAATTTTTATTTTCTAGTTTTTGATTTTTTTTCTTATTAAATTTTTTTTTTTACTTACCAATAAATGTGCGGTGCTTGCTCAAATGATCATCAGAGGAGCATTTGATGTGATAAGAAAAGGCGCACGGTATATGTTGCTGCACATCTGTTGTCGATGAAGTTTCGGGATCGGGTGTGCAATGGTTTACGGGACGCAGAATCGACTCGAAGTCCGCATATAACACAAATGGGACTTTTAGTTTACGGTTGTGTTTTATAAACTTGGGCATTTTGTTATTTTCCTCGGGCATAATCGTGATTAGTCTGCGGCACTCGTTCTTATGTTTTTGAAGTGCAGATTCTGTGGCGAATCGCAGCAAGCAGCCGTTGCATAGATGCATTCGATGTTCATGTTTGGTTATCTGGCTTTTCAACTGAGAAAACTTTGGGGTATGTCGGCTTCCCGTAAGGGAGTTGGTTGAGATGCCGTCGGGGAAGTGTCCCTGTTAGTTGCCACTGTCGCTGTTTCGACCGAAGATTGCGACCTCGTGATTGGCATCTACTTTGAAATTTACCGTCGTAAATCCGTCGCTCGGTGCGCGGATCGCTTATTAACGAGAGGTTTGCTTAAGCTTTTCTTTAAGCCGTTAGTAATAGTGGAACGCGGCGAAACGACCTGCTGGTTCCAAAGAGTTACAGGGAAAAAGGCCTAGCACAAAAGGATGCTATCTGATTTCCAAAGATGATACAAGGATGGGCCTACCCAGAGGATATTTCGGGTAATTCGACGGTGCTAGGAGCAAAAAGGAGAGGAGCTTTCCAGTTCAGAGGAAGAGGAGAGTACGAGGGGGTGAGAACTATCGAGGTTTTTTCTCTTTCCTCTTTGAATACGCACGGTTTCGGTGTTATTTCGGCCGCGAATTATCTTAATTCGTGTGTACGCGCTACAGGAAATGCGGAACACTACGTCGAGTGTGTATTTCTTTCTGGGTGTGCTTTGTGCTCTGAGGGAGCTTACCAAATTTCTATTTAATGTTTTGAATTTGTGCTTTCTTTAGTTATGTTTTTATTTCCGCTCTGAAGGAGCTTACAAAAATCTCTATATATGGTTTAACGTAAACTGACAGGAAATGCGTATCATTCTCGACTTCCGCTTGGATACGAACGAGACCACTGTCTAATGCACGGGAACTAAAAATAATAATGTCAACATAAGTCAGCCACTATTGGCCGTATTACCATGATTCTTTTTTGATGTAATTTAATTTGTCATACATATCTTTTTCTTAACGGCGTCTCAGAAAGAGCTATGCGCCGTGTTTTTAAAAGGATTTTAAGGCTCGGATGGAGTTTCGCACAGGTTTCTCACTTCGGCTCTGAAGGATCTTCAGAAATTTTTCACAAACACAAAAAAAAAGTATAATTGAACTATGAGACCCAGAGGGACCTCGCACAAGAAATTAATGTAGGATATGTGTATCACAATTTATTTACTACACTATAGACTAAGAAAGGAAAAGGAAAAATGTGATAAAAAGGAAATTGCTTTAGTGTGCATTAAAATTCGAATTTTTGCTCAGAAGGAGCTTAATAGATTTCAAAAATGGTTTGGAAGTATCGTAAATTAATTTTCTTTGTTTCAAATCACAAATTTAAACGAAATGCTTTGTTTTTTTGTTTCTCACATGCTTTAAGTTTCTTTGATTTTAGCACCCGGCAACAACTTGGATTTTTATTTTATTTTTACTCATCCAAACAATTGAAATGGAAAGTAAAAACGTTTTGTATTATTTTCCTTTGGTTATATATAAAAAAAAAAAAAGAGCGGGTCTGATTAAAATTTGTATTGCTTTTTTTGTACATTTATGAGTTTATTGTTTTGAGTTTTGCTCGGAAGGAGCTTACAACGAAGCAGAAAAAAAAAGGTATAATTAGGAAGAAAAATGTTTCTACAAAAACTTGCGGTTTTCCTAGGTAATGTCCTGCGTCAGTGGGCGTCGTGATGAGTCCTCGTCCTGGTGGCTGCGGTTCGCTAGGCACTTTTCACCGGCACTCCTACTAGCTGCTTTTTTATTTTTAGTCGCTGAGCACTGTCTGTATCTGTGTTTATTTTTCGGCACTCTGTCACTGTTTTAATTGATTCCGCGCGTGTTCACTATAAAATTGGTTTTGCGGGCGTTTACTATTTGGTGCGTGTTCACTTTTACTCGCGTCGCGGTCACCACTTTGGTGTTTAATTGTCGCTGTCTCTGCTCCTTGTGTCGTTTCGTGTTTATTGGCTGAAGGTTTACATACCACGAATACGCCAAAAAACAATAATCCCTTTTTTTTCAAAACAATATCATTTATTACTTATTTTAGAACAAATATCGCTTATAACTAAACTATTGGTTACACAATTATTTACAATATTTATCACTTATATCTAACCTATTGGCTACAAAAATTAATATTCAACAATTGTCGCTTACCTATTGGATACAAAAATTATTTACATCAATTATCGCTTATTATTATTAAATATAAATATTGGGTATAATTTTTTTATATTAAACATTACTTATCCTATTATGCCCCCAAGCATATGTACTTATGCGATCATCACAAATATATCTCTTTGTGTCGCTAAAGCTTAACGCTAACTTATTTACAGACTGGCTGTAAATATTATGCAACTTACTTCTAAATATTAACATAGGCTTATGTAATAATTTACGCCTTAACAAACAATTTCTATAATCTCTTATATCTAAACTACTGGTAACGCACTTTTTTACACCCTTGGCTTTTTTTGTCACTTCACTGGTCTCTAAAGCAAAAGAGTACATTTTTGCTCTTAACCCAATAAATTCAGTCAATTTTTTGCTGTTATTCTCATCTTTGAATTTTCCCAGAACTTTTCCATTTATTTGAGGAAAATTATGAGTGTTATCTATCGAATATTCCGACGTATCAAATCTAGATTTTTCGGGGTCAACTACATCGCTATATATATCCGAATAAAAATCGTTTGTTGATATTGTATAGATAAAAGAGTCCGTATCCATGTAATTCAACTGAATCGCATTATCAAACTTTTTTCTCCTGTAATCATAGTGAAAGACATACATGAGCCATTTTGACAGCTGTAGTACAACGAAGCCTAAATAAATGGGTTTATCATATTGTTATGCCTTGTTTTGGCCACACACTTGTTGTTTTTAGAAGTGAAAAAGCTTCGCGCCTTCGGGCCGGGTTTCGGTAGTAGGGAGTTCCGGTATTTCCGTCCAGCAGTGAATTCAGTGATTCCCCCGAGAGAAATAATCCAGTATATTTTTTTTTATCGGTACTTAAATTTTCCTTTTATTCAAAATTATCTAAAGCTTTTGATTTACCTTAAGACTGTGACTTTATATTAAAACATTAAGAAATTAGATTAACATTAAAACTTTTACTTTCTATTAACATATTGAAACTAGATTAACATTACAACTTTTACTTTATATTAAAATATTAAGAAATTAGATTAACTTTAAAACTTTTACTTAAGACTGTCACTTTAGATTAAAACATTAAGAAATTATATTAACATTACAACTTTTACTTAAGACTGTCACTTTAGATTAAAACATTAAGAAATTATTTTAACATTACAACTTTTAGTTAAGACTGTCGGTGTGTATCTCCAACAAGCGTTGAATATACACGTCTGGAACACGGTGGGGTCTCCTGTCGTTGGACGCTGGAAGCTCAGGGACACGATGGTGTCTCCTGGCGTGGTTGCGTTGAGAAAACGGTGTTCGTTTGGTGTGCAGCGATGTTGCTTCCTACTCTAGATCACTGATAAAGAGAAATAGTTTCCATAAATCCTCATCCAAGCGGGAATAATGATACGAGTTGGGGTTTATCTTGTTAATAATTGTGCTTTTATTTCACGGATGAGGCCGATGAATATTGATTTACAAAAAACGTGTCGCTTGTTTGAAGGTTGAACAAAGAAGAAAGTATAAAAAGAAAAATGGTTGTCATTTGAGAACCAAACAGAATTAATTCTAAAATGTCAGCTGATTGCTGACATTGTTTAGGGTGATGCCACATATAGCATTTAGGGTGGTGCCACAGGTAGCATTTAATTGCGAATTCGCCGAATGTCAAGGGCGAATCCGCAAGACTGTCACTTTAGATTAAAACATTAAGAATTATATTCACATTACAACTTTTACTTAAGACTGTCACTTTAGATTGTTGGGTTTTTTTAGTTCTACTGATATGCACAGTGGACACTGGTTAGCAAAACTTCCAAAATGCTTCTGACTCCGAATTACACAACGGAAGTAAACACCGTCTGTCCAACTAAATATGTTCTCTTTATTGTTTATAGTAAAATATATATGTTTTATACATGAAGGTAACACAAAACGAACTCTGGCTTTCTATTCGTGCCACGTAAAATTTATATTCGAAATAGTATATAAACGCTATTAATTTATTGTTTATAGTAAATTACATATATTTTATACACTAAGATAACACAAAACGAACGCTTGCTTTATATTCGTACCACGTAAAATTAATATTCGAAATAGTATATAAACGCTATTTATTTATTGTTTATAGTAAATTACATATATCTTATACACTAAGGTAACACAATACGAACGCTTGTTTTATATTCGTGCCACGTAAAATTGATATTCCAAATAGTATATAAACGCTATTAATTTATTGTTTATAGTACATTATATGTATTTTATACACCGTCGTTTTGTTGTTTAACAGGCGCGAATTTAACCGACTGCATGTACGTTTGGGATCCAAAAAACTCACACGACCCTTAACACCGACGCACTTTAACTCTGCTCTGCACTCTATGATGGTCAATTTCGAACTCCTTGCTAACTCAATAAATCCCAATTTACCCGTTCGCATCTGTAGGAATTAAAAAGTAAATACATAAATACGACCATGGCATGCATACATGCGCGAGTTATATTTCTGCGACTGTATCTTTATCTTCCGAACGGGATTATTCCCAGTAATAAAAGAAACAAGTCTATTATAGTTATTATTTTTCTTTTTTTTTTTTTCTTTATGACACTTCTTTTTAGTTGCTTAAAAATAACAATTAAAATTCACAGAAGTTTTTGGGTAGATACATATAGTTAATGTTAGGTACAATCTTATTGCATATCCACTTTTAATTCTCACCTTTACAATTATTTAGTCACTTCTTTTTAGATTCTGATCGATAACAATTAAATTTCACAGAAGTTTCTTAGTAGACACTTATATTTAATGTTTGGTATAATCTTAATTCTTATCCGCTTCTAGTTTTCACCTTTACAATTATCTAGGCACTTCTTCTCAGATTCCGATCATTAACAATTAAAGTTCACAGAAGTTTCTTAGTAGACACTTGCATTTAATGTTTGGTATAATCTTAATTCTTATCCACTTCTAATTTTCACCTTTGCAATTATTTGGGCACTTCTTCTTAGATTCCAATCGATAACAGTTAAAGTTCACAGAAGTTTCTTAGTAGACACTTATATTTAATGTTTGGTATAATCTTAATTCTTATCCACTTCTAATTTTCACCTTTGCAATTATTTGGGCACTTCTTCTTGGATTCCGATCGATAACAGTTATTCCCAACTAAACTACACTAACCAGCTTTCCGCATCAACGATCGTTCTCCCAACCTCTCACCAAACCCTATTTCATCGACTCACTTTAATCTTCACTACTCTCGACTTCCAACCAGACTGCCTGTTCAATTCCTCCTGACCGTTTCACAACACCTCGGGGTCAATACTTCCCGATGACGATACCGCAATTACATTTTAATTGCCCCCATTTCCGCTTGTTGCCCTCAGTTCGCAACCACGGTGTTTCGCTGAACCGGTCAATATTTCCTCATTGGTTTGAACTCGGTTCACCTTATACGGCTGTGAACTGACCCAATTAATTGCATTTCTGTTGATCGGGCTGGAACAAGCAGTTTAAACGTTTCTGCAATTTAATTGTTCCGGAATATGCAGTTAATAGCTTTTGCGTTATTGGGCAATCGCTTTCGGCATATGCAATTAATAGTTTCATCGCCCCGGGGGTCATTCGAGTTTAAAATCGGATGGCGTTCTTAGGTTTAGGTGTGTCAATGATCTCTTGTACATCATCTTTGACTATGATGTTGTGGTGTATATTAGTTGTTGCGCCAACACGGGGGCGGGTTCACTAACATTCCACTGAATTCCGCCTAAAACCGTTCACAAAATGAGGAAAGAAACGCTGGGATATTGTTTTGGAATTTTGCTTTTATTGTTTTCCTTTATTATTATAGTACATTAATTGAATCGGTTACACACAACTACGGTAGAACACTAAAGCACTGATTGTTATTATACATATATATATCGCATTTGTACACTCGGAGAGTTCAATAAAAGCCGCATCACGTTAGGGTCACCAATGTGGGTTGTTAGACTATGCGTCGGCATGGACGCAGGTTCAGCGCAATACCTCACAACTCTATTGGAAGCACTAAATTGACTCTCCAGGAAAACACAGAAAAAGTTGATCCACCGATGTATTTGCAAACAAAAACACACACAGTTGTTCAATCATATATGCTTGTTCCACTTTATTAAACCTTGTTTTGAGGCGGCACACGATGACATCGATTCAGTTTTTTTACTTGTATACATTAACTCTAGGCTTTTAACCGGACATTAATTTACTGGCGACGATTTATCACGACTCGACCAAACCACTTTTATTGACGAAACAACACGTATCAAACGTTAAAAATATGTAACTTAAGATTCCCGGCCATCCGCCTCGGATTTAATAATCTGTCTCCGTTTAAAATTAACAATAAAACGCACAGCGCGACAGCATATGTGTACGCAACGGGGGTTGCAATCTGACTCACTTTCATTCGCCGCAGACAGAAAGACCTCGCAAAGAAAAACCGTAAAAGGGGAGGAGCTGCACGATCAACTCGAGGCAGTCAATCGTGATTGGACCGGGGAATATGGCATACATTTCGCATGTATGTGTATGCGTCGCATACGATCGTTCGTGATCGAGGATGGATGCGAGCGTCGCATCTGCATCTCCTGAGTATACAAACAATGCATGGGCCTGCGGCTGTGTACACAATTGATTGTGTAATACTTGCCGGCAACCGAACCATCTGGGGTAAAAGCAAAACAAACCGAAGATCTGGTCACCCTAGGAGAGGCCATAAATCAACATTTGGGTTGATGGACGTGCGATTTCCCAGGTCCGCCGACGGTTGGCGGCCGTTAATAGGGAATTGGTATACCATAAACGATCTGTGGTGTGAATGCTATGTTTTGATATTGCAACGGATATAGGGTGCAGCCATTGCCAGATGTTAAAAGTAACACTTGATGGCCGCATCCAATTCGTTGCTTGTTTGCGGTCCCTGATCGGTGGAGACCGATAATAGGAAACCAGCTATTGATGATAATTGGCGAATGGGTAATTGGTGAATGTTTGCTTTGCATCAGCCGAAACCTTGTCGGCGGTGGCAAACTGATGAGACCTGGTAGCCACATGCTAGGGGTGCCATGGACAAACAATAAAAACGAGTAATCTAGGAACTCCGTGTTGATTTTGTTTCCATGGCATAAGGTCGTGGGAATGAGATGCACCGGGTGCAATGCATGCCCGAGGGTGAAATTTTCGATGCCACGGCTAGGTGATAATCTTTGCCGTGGACTTAATGTTTTCAGGTATGGTGGTGGAGAAAGGGGTTTGGAGAAAACCCCCGAAGAAAGGTAAGCTGCCTAAAAGGTATTTATGTCAGTTATCCTTTGGGGTAACTGAATTAATTCCAGCAATCTGGCTGGCGGTTAATGCCGTAGCAAGGTTACGTAACCTTGCTGAAGGTTCGACTTCGAGGTAAGTCGCATCGCTTGGAATAGTGGGGATCGAGCGATGTATGGCTCTTCGGGCCCTGGAAAGCCCCACAATGTCACTGACACATCTAACACGCGAGTTAACACCCATAGAACCCCACTAATCCACAACTTAAGAAACCTACAGATAACGACAATAATGATAGCCAACGACGACAACTATGATGACTCATCACATCACCAATAACCAATGATGATAACGACAAACCATGACGACTCACCACACCGCCAATAACCAATGATGATAATGAATGACGACAACCATGATGATTCATCACACTGCCAATAGCTGACGATGACAGACAATGCCGATAAACCAATCAAAATAACTATTCGTATATAAGAAGAATGACTACAAGCAACCAATGCTCATTCATCCTGTAGTGTTACAGCTAATGCTAAGTCATAATTGTAAAGAGCCTCAGTACTAATGTTATAAAATAAATATATTTTTTATTTTATAAACTTACTGAATTAATTAGTTGGCGATCCTGCCAGGAGTGCTCAGACTTCTATCGTTTGTAACAACAAGAAGGTCATCCCGAATAGGACACAAATACAAGTGACACCTCAGCGATACTATCTTGAAGCAAACAACAATATCGATCGAAGTTAATTCACCAACGAGTAGTCGGCGAACACATCGATCGGAGGATAAAACCCTGTAAACCCAAGGAGAAGACGAATCAACAGTCCAAAGAGGAAAACTGGGTAAGAAATTTAAAATTTTTATAAAAGTGAAAGTGAAAAAAAAAAACGCCAAGTGAAAGAAAAAAATCAAGTGCTAACTACATGAAACTTACAAACAAGAAAAAACAAAGAAGTTTCCAAATTTTTCCAAAGACCTACGGAAACGGATAATAGCAGCGAGGAAGAAAACCCTGAAGATTCCAAAGGAAGTACTACGCAAATAAGTGTCCCAAGAAACGAAGAAACGATGACGTCGAACGCAGAACTACAAGCCACGCTAGATATAATCCTGAGAAACCAGGAAGTGCTACAAAATGATAATAAAGCTTTGGCCGAACATATCAAGACGTTAGAATCCAGGAATTTCGGAAATATCGAACCAGTGACTGTGAAAAAATTGCAACCCGTGTATCTATCAATTCAAAATGCTAATGAAATAGACACCGAAATATTTAAAGCATTACCGACCTTCGATGGAAACCAGGAAGGATATCGTGCATGGAGAAGCAAAGCCACAACGTGCATGAATAATATAAAAAATTTCCAAAACACAAATAAGTATTTTTCGTGCTTTTCAATCGTCAACGCAAAAATAATCGGAGCTGCAGCAAATGTGTTAGTTGCACATAACACAATCTTCAATTTTGATGCCATAATGCTTTGCAGAAGCTGCATGTTGTCTGGGATTCCAGGGGGTGCGTCGATCGACCAGCCGGATCCCGGACCGGATTGTCCCGACCCGATCGATCCCGAGGCACATACGCCCCCTGAGCCAAGCTCTGCGACCCTCCACTCCGGCTCGAGGAAGGCACGGTATTTGACCACGCTACTTCGCCAGAGGAGGCCGGAGCATAGGCACCAGCATCCGTGCGATAATCTTGGGGACCGTACGACCGCTCCCGAACAAAACCATCCCCCTCCAGTCGACGACTACATGGCTCCTCGCCAGGCAACACGAAAGACACCGCCCGGGGGTCCAGATTCGACAAAACCGGCGCGGCGCCGCGGGGTAATCCCTAAAAGTGGAGGATGGGTTCTCTAAAAAGGTTGATGAGCTTCCCGGTCCTACATCTAACGTTTCCGACGCTCGATCGGCGATTCCGGGCCGCGCATCCACAAACAAGTCGTCCTGCCTCAACATTTCCCTTCGACCTCGCTCAAATCCGGTTAGGTGGTCCACCAGGCTTCGAAATGGGGCATTACCCCTCAGCAACACCGGCTTGGCCATGCCCTCAAGCTGGCTTGCGAAGACGGACTGTGGGGGTATTTTTATTAGCATCGGCAAGGATGCGGGTTCAACCAAAAACACCACCGATGTTACGCAGGAAATTGTTCTGCCAAACACTGTTCTCCACGATAATAAGGATGAAATAAAAACACACTGGTTGTTGGGTGGCCTGGTAAAACTTTATTTTCAATTAACGTTGAAGAACCTAATTTACATTTGTACTAATTGTTGAATCAGCTTACTGATCAAGTGCCGATATTACTCGTTTACACCAAACGGCTCTGGACACTGATGTGTAACTTAGTTGTGGTTTTTAAATTTACGCGTTACTGTTCTTGGTTACTGACATGTAAGTTAGTCTAAACTTTAATATTAAGTATTTACGACACTGTTCTTGGTGATTGACATGTAAGTTAGTCTAAACTTTAACATTAAGAAGTTACGACACTGTTCTTGGTGATTGACATGTAGGTTACTTGAAACTTTAACATTAAGTATTTACGACACTGTTCTTGGTGATTGACATGTAAGTTACTTGAAACTTTAACATTAAGTATTTACGACACTGTTCTTGGTGATTGACATGTAAGTTAGTCTAAACTTTAACATTAGGAAGTTACGACACTCCGACACGCAACGATCGCGACACGTCTCTCTACCTGGGCCGATAAAATCTGACTGTTATTTGACGCTCACAATAAGAAAAGAGACACCTAAAGGGAAACTGCAAAAGGGGAGGAGCTACACGATTAACTCGAGGTAGTTAATCGTGATTGGACCGGGGAATAGGCATACATTATGCATATGTGTGTATGCCTCGCATACGATCGTCCGGCGACCGTGGATGGATGCCAACATCGCTACTGCATCTTCCACGAATGCAAACAATGAACATCTGGGGTGAAAAAGACACGAACCGAAGATCTGGTCATCCTATGGGAGGCCATAAATCAACATTTCGGTTGACGATGTGAATTTCCTTTGGTCCGCCGACGGGTGGCGGCCGTTATTAGGGAATTGTGTATGCATAGCATTCTGTGGTGCCAATGCGATGTTTAGATATTGCAACGAATATAGGGTGCAGCCATTGCCAGATGTTGAAAGTAAACACTTGCTGGCTGCATCCAATTCGTTGCTTGTTTGCGGTCCCTGATCGGTGGGGACCGATAATAGGAAACCAGCTATTGCTGGTAATTAGGGAAATGTTTGGTTTGCCTCAGCCGAAACCTTGTCGGCGGTGGCAAACCAATGGGACCTAATAGCCGCATGCAAGGAGTGCCATGGGCAAACAAGAAAACGAGTCAACAAGGAACTCTTTGTTGATGTTGTTTCCATAGCATAAGGCTATGGAAACGAGATGCCCTGGGTAGAATGTATGCCTAAGGATAGGATTTCAAATGCCACGGCAATGTGATAATCTTTGCCGTGGACTTAATGTTTTTTTTTAGGAATCGATGCCTGCCCGAGGAAAAATTTTCGATGCCACGGCTAAGTGATAAGCTTTGCCGTGGACTTAATGTTTTTTTTAGAAATCAATGCCTGCCCGAGGATAAATTTTCGATGCCACGGCTAAGTGCTAAGCTTTGCCGTGGACTTAATGTTTTTCAGGGATGGTGGTGGAGAAAAAGGGGTTTGGAAGGAAAACCCCCCACAGAATAGGTAAGCTGCCTAACGGATATGCATAACAGTTACCAGATTGGGTAACTGTATTAATTCCGGCGATTTGGCTGGGGGTAAATGCCGTAGCAAGGTTACGCAACCTTGCTGAAGTTCGACTTAGAGGTGAGTCGTTCGCCTGGAATAGTGGGGATCGAATGATGTATGGCTCTTCGGGCCCTGAAAAGCCCCACAGGACCTAGCCTGGCGACCATAAAAGCGCTCAGCTGCCTCCTCGCACCGTACCACGGCCCGCTTCACTCGGGAAACGAAACTCGTGGCATCCTCGGAAGGAAGTTGTCGCATTTTGGAGAGTTGTGCACACAACTCCTCATACGACACTCGGGGTTCGTAGGCCTCTCTGAGACGCTGTTCCGCTTCGAGGAAGGTCGTGGGTGGTCTCTCCTCGAACATTCGATAGGCCTCGCCGCTCAGCCTAGAGGGCAGCCACCGGAGGAAGGTATGTTCCTCCTCCACCGCCAGCCCATCCAAGGCCCTTCGGCAGCCCTTGAGAAACGTAGAAAGTTTCTCGGCTGTATCCGGACCTTCCTGTCCCGAAAACATGGGGACCGCCTTCGACACAAGGTCGAAAACCCTATCTGTGCCCAACATGGTCCGTACAGGTCATGGCTGCGGGCCCAGCTTAAAATACGATGGCATCGGTGTGTTTCCCATGCTTTCAACAGCCTATTTGCTGATGGTGGGGGGCGGCCTCGTTGGTGATCGCTCGTCCACAAATTCGTCCCGCGAATCGTGGAATGCCTCCGGATCCACCTCGTCAACCGGCGGCTCGGTAAATGCCTCGGGCCGTGCCTGGGCAGGGGTGCCCTCTCGGACATCTCTTTGCCGCTGCCTTGTTTGCATCTATAGGCCGTATATTAAACTTCAAACTCAAAATCTCACGATGCCAAGACCAAACCTCAACAAGCCCTATCGCCAACAGCAAAATCGGGAAAAACAACAGACCAACTCCGAGATCCAACAAAAAAAGAACAACTCCGAACTCGACAGAAACACAGCAACAAACACAACACTCGGGATCCAAACAGAGAACCACCCCGAACGCGACAGAACCAATCCGTATACGAGCCGGCTGTATATCGGACACTGTCCGCAGCGCCAGTTGTTGGATGTGTATATATATAGTTTGCAGTCGTGGTATACAAGTAGTGCTACAATTTGGTGTCGGCAACCGTAATACAATGTTTCCAATATATATATATATATATATATATATATATATATATATATATATATATATATATATGTAAATGCGTCAGTTGTAATGTTTTGACTTTATAACCAATTCAAGTTAAGCTGCAAAGATATGTGAGGTGGAATAACAAAGTTACTTGGAGTCCGTGGACGCGCCGGAGGTCACCAAAATGCCGGTTGACAGATTACACTCTAGCATGATGGATAGACTGAGCCAATCCAAATCAAAAACTTGTGTCTTCAGTTTTAGGTTTAATATTAGAACATTTGCTACTGGAACTTTTACATTTTTTGCTTAACTTTTAATTTTTACATTCACTACTCGAACTTTTTTCTTTTTAGCTCTTAAAACAACTCCACTTTTTTCTTTTAAAACAATAATGAACGGGGCTTTTCCTCCTTCTAGTTTTCGACTGCCACACGGTTCTCATTAAAAATTCCAACTATGTCAAAACAACCGTCAACAACGGAATCAATAATACCGAATTTAAATATCCTCCTGTCTCTCTCTCGCTCATCGACATCCACCTCGAAAACCGAATTCGAACCCACCCACCATCCACACTCGAATCGGGGCGTGTTCGAACACTCACTCGTGGATCATGCAATTCTTCCACCACCTTACCATCAAACTATCTTAAAACAAAATTATAATGAAAACAATTAAATGATGGGGGTGGTGAAAGCCACACGTAACACTTAGCAATTTTGATACTATGTTATGCATGGGAACTTTCAAATTTTGCGTTTCTCGTAGGTTTTGGATTCTTATGCGGATTTAAGTTCAAGGGGATTTCAAATTCTGTATTTCTCATGGGTTTTGGATTTTTATGCGATTTTTGCATGACTTGGTTTTTTCGATCTCAACGATCCTCTGTGTCTTTTAACACGCATCCGTAGCATCCATAACAATATGTAGATATGTGGGGGGTACGAATGTGGATATACCAACGTATGGCACCGGTTCACTATCGCCCCACTAGAAGATGTTCTACGTAACTGTCATCCGCGAGGAGGAGACAGCACAAGGTAAAAGATGAATGAAAGGCACTGAACGATTTCCACGTAAATGTTCTCTATTTGTTCAATATTTTATACTTCCAAGGCAGACCTTATTCAATCCAATGCATTTGTTCGATTCGATTTCCTAAAATCAAACAGCATAATGCATTATTTTCCCATGTATGCTAAAAGCAATTAGCACCTAATAAACCTACAAGATCCAAAACCTAAAAGTGCACAAAGGCATATCTATTCGATGCGCCGACACACAATTCTAACAATCATAAACATCATATTCTCACATACCAGATGTTTTATGGCTTGCTAATAGACACGGATTGGGCCCCTCGATAGTATAGTGGTTCGTATACCCGCCTGTCACCCGCGAGACCGGGGTTCGATTCCCCGTCGGGGAGCCCCTGGCGCAAGACTAATGACCTTGCCCAGACAAAATAAATCATTATGGTAAATTTAACAAGCCTCAGGACTTGCTAAATAAGGCCAAGACCGGCTCCCGGTTGTAGTGTAGGTGTTTATCAGTAGGGTGTGTCGGCAAGGACAGGAATTCACTAATACACCACAGTGTTTCGCCGCAAACCGTTTTTGGCGCTTGATTTGTCCTTTGAGTTGACGGTTGTTGGCTGCGGTGTTCCGGCGAACACTGCTAACACAAAGAACACTACGGAGCGAAACAGCACAATGAAACACGGAAAAATCGTTTTTTTTATTTTAACTTTTATTGTTCTTGTTTTGTTTTTAATACGCTTAAACGTCTAGTACACAATTTATATTTCGTTTTAAGTTTTCTAACTCCTCAGGATCTTACTAGTCCGTGTCGACTTTTTTTTGCGATCGTTACTTTTGAAATTCACGAGAGAACATTCGTTACGGAGTTAACACGTAAATACCAACAGTTTACAATTGCAGTTAAGAAACACGAAAGAAACACAAGTTACTGAGTTAATGTTTTGACACACGTACGACGCGACTTTTTCGATTAACTTTCCTATACCTCTTCTCAGAGGATCCTCTCCGTGCGACTATCTTTTTTTTTCACTGCCCCTGTAGCCAAATATTGCGCAGCGCGGACCGACCTCCTCGTAGGGTTGCTCTGTGACCACTTTTTCGTACCGATGCTCGATATCAAAAACTCCCCCTCTTTCAACCTATCGGATACTGTTTTTTTTTTTCAGTATCTGTGTGTTTTGTATCTGCAGTTGTGCAGACACAATTTCCTGTAAGGAGAAAATTCTCACGCATACATATGGAAGCTTCACCGTCGTTGTTGACGGTGGATTCTATTCCCACGCTGCTTAGTTAGGTCGACCATCTGGTGTTGACGATCGCCTGGACGTCTAGTCCGCTGGTATCTATTGGATTTGAAATCCAAGAGAGTTTTTCACATGGTGTGAAAAACAAACATTCCGCTGATGCATTTCTGCTTGGCGGACAGTGGCAACGGCGCAATGCTGTGCCGTATTTATTTATTGCAGCTGGCCTTCGTAAAACTCCAAACAAAGTATTATTTGGAGTTACGTGGTGCTTGGTTTTTCGCGCCATCTGGGTGTTTACGAGGCTAAGGAATGCGCTCCTTTGTTTGCGGTGAATATTTGGGTGATCTAATGTTTAGATCAACCGCACCACGTCCGTTGGTCGGTTAATTGTTTTAATTGTAATTCCCTGCATCTCGTGCAGATGTTCAGGGTTGCCGACTTGTGGTGCTGGCATTCACTTAGCTTGCGATTGCACACGTCGAAGGATGCATGGATGTTTCTCCTTGTTTCAGGTCGTAGGTTTTAGGTATGGAGCGTTTAGCTCGGTATTAGAGGCTTTGGGGACGTTAAGTTCCTTGCCTTCTGGTGTCGACTCAACGTTGGGTTACTGGCGGCCCCCGCTGGGCTTGGGATCGCGTCTGTGGACGTGATGTTGTCCAGGTAAGTGCATTACCTCAAGTTGGTCTGGGATTTTTCCTGTGGGGAATTTGTACGTTCGCCACACGTTCACAAAAGGAAAAATAAAACACACTGATTTTGATTGAGATGAGTTCTTTTATTGAGGTCAATCATTTTTTGTAACACTAAATATTGTTCCAAAAGGGAGGTTTTTAATTAGCTGATGTATATTTGGGTAGAGTATCACATTTCACATAAAAACTATCCAACATTATCACCTTCGCACTTTTCAATCGATACAATAAATGCCAGCGAATGAAGGTTTTCATATATAAAACACTCTATTTTTACTTATTGTGGTGACAACAGTTATATACTTAACGTTTCTATTTTGATTAATATTTTTATTTAATTTGCATATTTCATGTTCGCGACTACAAAATCACGATTAATACCAGCGTCGAACTCCGACTCTGGCTGACACTCTACACTCCGTGCGCACTTCTCCGATGGTAAAACTCGACTGACTATTCGCTGCCGATGGAAAAAAACATCGCAAAGAAAACCGCAAAAAGAGGAGGAGCTGCACGATCGACTCGAGGCGGTCAATCGTGATTGGACCGAGGAATACGGCATACATTTCGTATGTATGTGTATGCATCGCATACAATCGTCCGGTGATCGAGGGTGGTTGCGAGCGTCGCAACTGCATCTCCTGCGAATACAAACAATGCATGGCCTGCGGCTGTGTACACAATTGATTGTGCAATACTTGCCGGCAACAGGAACATCTGGGGTAAAAACAACACGAGCCGAAGATCTGGTCATCCTAGGAGAGGCCATAAATCAACATTTGGGTTGATGGATGTGAATTTTCCTAGGTCCGCCGACGGTTGGCGGCCGTTAATAGGGAATTGGATACACCATAAACAATCTGTGATGCAAATGCTATGTTTGGGTATTGCAACGAATATAGGGTGCAGCCATTGCCAGATGTTAAAAGTAAACACTTGATGGCTGCATCCAATTCGTTGCTTGTTTGCGGTCCCTGATCGGTGGAGACGATAGGACGATGATACAAGAAGAAGAAGATATCAATGGTAACATCTCAACTGTAAGGTGTCTTGAGAAGTTTAGGTCGAGGGTTGTTCCTCCCAATGTTGTAGGCTTGTTGACATTCGACGCGCATTCGAGATTGAACGTACTCTTCATGAAGTTAATAAATGTGCTATCAGTTGTGACATTTATATTGAAGTCGCCACAAAGAAGAATTGGTATGTCTGCATCAACTTCATAGATCGTCGGTACACTCTGATTGTGTACATAAGGGAGTAATGCTTGGTGCAACAACAAACCAATGTTCGGGATAGTTGATCCAGGATGAATGTACACTGCACCGACAGTGAAGCATGAAATTTCAGCCAAGCACACATCACCCGTGTTTTTAATATGACGAGCTGAATCGGACAATTCAACTCGAAGAATTTCCTTTGCCATGGACGGCGATGATAATCTTCTATAAATCGCTACTCCGCCAGCTGCGTTTGTTTCAGAATCCGAACGATAGTTCTGCTTCGTAACGCACTCATAATCATTGATTGGCACTGAATCACAATCATCGCGCATCCACGTTTCGGTAAATACGAGGTAATCTGATCTTGGTATGACAGTATGGGGTAAAAGTAAGAGTGCCGCGTACGGCACAGGGTTCACTTCGATTCCACTGTCTTTGGCTATGTACCGGCGAAGGCTCTCGTGAACGGGAATGTCCTTACTTTCCAGTTCACGACCGATTGATCACAAAACCACGCCTCTCGTAGTTAACAACAAACAGAAAGAAAGTGTAACACACGGTCCCAATTAAAAGGCTGCTCTTAATTGTCATTAATGATGATGATTAAACATAAAACGTACACACAGATGTCTTACACTATTAAAGTTAACTAAACTTGCAAATTAAATTGTTGGTGACACTTCTTGTCTTTCTACGATTAAAGTTAAATAAACTTGCACATTAAATTGTTGGTGACACTTCTTGTCTTTCTACAATTTAAGTTAAATAAACTTGCACATTAAATGGTTAGTGACACTTCTTGTCTTTCTACTCTTGTGTTTTTTCTCCGAGTGGTATGCGATAGATGGAAAGGTGTATATACTTATTTTCGTTGGGATATTACTTGTTGGATTGAGCCGTTTTAGGCTGTTATCCACACCTGTCTGCACCCAGTGGCTGCACGCAGTCCAACTGCTTCCCGCCTTAGAACGCCAGTAGTTGCCCGTTGCTGTTGCGCACAACCTCCCTCGGTTTGCCGGAACCTATTTAATTGCTTGTAAGGGGGCTTACCCGAACTCTCCAATATTTCAAGCCCAACGACGTTCGGAACAGCCAGCTTTCGTTATGACGGCAGTCTCAGTTGCTCGCCAGTGTCTTGTGGGGATAAATGTATGCGTGCCTGCCATGGGCACCGGTTAACTCTTATCCCCATCATGAGTTGTTCGCCGCGTAAAACACTGAGCCGAAAGAAACACAACAAAATGTCATGACGACACCGTACACAAGGAAGTATACGAATTGAAACACTGGATATAGTTCTGCAATGCTTTTGATTTATTTAAATCGATTAAAATCCGGGGTGTTCACAATTATATTGGTTTTATTTTTAACCTCACGACAAATTCTATTTACATTAAGTATTATCACGAATTGCGGCACAGACTCGACAAACAATTAGGAACCAACAAGTTCGAAATACCTCTCACGACTTCGGGTATTATCGCGTCACCGTGCGCACCGGTGAGCGGGAGTGACGCATGACCGTTCTGGTCTGCTGATGTAAAACGACTCCACGATATTTTATCGTTTGGGGTGAGTTTTTGGTGGTGTGGTGAAAAGGGAAAGAAATTTCCTTTGACCAGTGACCAATGGAAAGCGATCTCAGGTACGCGGTGGTGTATGTGTGTGTTGGCACACATCACCGTGTTGATCGATGCGTTTTGCCTGAAACGAGGAAAAAAGGAACAATGGTGAAACGACCTACAGCATCTTTCGGTAATGAGGGTCGGCTGTCTAAATAGCAGCCACTCATTAGATGCTAAAAGGATCGTATTCATGATTACCTGCGCAGAATTTCGTTTTATGACTCTAGGGTAGGATGCGAGTATTCGCTTTTGTCCGATGGTCAAAGAGCTGCCGCGGCCGTAGAAATGCCATTTCATTTTTAAAACATTTTTTATTTTTCTTTTTATATTCTTAATTTCTAAATTAAAGGCTAGACAAAAAATGCTTAAATTCTAGCTTAATTATCTTATATAATAACTTACTGATCCTTCGCAGACGCTCTAAGCTAAACATTACTTAACATTTGTATAATTTGCCTTTCGGCGACAGAAACCGTAGAAATGCCAAGGACATGTGGTATGCACATGTACGGCAGAATAGGAATGGTGGAACATGGGTGCCTAATGGTCGGGAATTTATGGTGCATATGCACGTTACAGAATTGTTTTTAGGGATTTCAGGGTCGATTGCGATAATTGAATGCGGCCGCCGGTATGTTATTGCTGGGCGAAAAAGGTCGCCGGCCAATGTGTACATTAAGAGAATTTATTATACACATGGCGAAGCTGAAGAATAGACAGCGCAATGTTTATGGCCCCTGCTGAAGGTTGTTTGTATGTAATTCAAATCCTTTTGTTTACAGGAATTCGTCTAGGGAGATTTGCTTGGCAAACAATGGTGCCGGAATAGTTTTCCTGCGAATTCTAGTGATGCATTGGACTATGAATGCTCTTGTAGATGCAATTCTGTTTCGGAATTTAATGTAATGCTTTTATGCATTAATGTCCTTGGTAAAGGAAATATTTTTAGGTGCCAATGCAATCGCATTGGCGGGATTTAATGGGAGTTGAGTTGCGGATATGGGGAGTTTTTCAGGTAAGTGGGGCGTGGGGTTTGGTGGGACCCCCACAGATTCAGTAAGGAATTGACCAAACAATTTTGGGAAAAATTGTATATGGGGTGATGTAAGAGATGATTTAGAATATACTCTATTGAATTGTATTCTGTTGGGAGTTTTGGGAAATACCTTTTATTGGTTGGCATTGTGGGTATAGAGGTATAGAGAACCCCCACAGATACATTTATATATATATACATAATATGGATGTGTATATTTATATTGTATATGTGCAAAAAAGATTTCTTTTGGGGTGTTTGTATCCTCATTAATAATATTGAAAGCAAAGTTATTTAACTGGTCCCCTTAAAATAGATATGTTTAAAAATTTCAATTTAGTTATTTTCCCCGAGTAATTATAGAAATATATGCATGAAATGAAAAATTTTAATTTATTTTGGGGTTTGTTGTAAGTGTATTCCAACTCAGCAAAAGTAGTGAATCGTGAACTTATAAATCCGGTTCGAAATGTGAAAGGCGCTGAAGCCCAAAAAATTGAACATCAACCATGGAACTCAGCAACGAGACTTGAAAAATACAATACAATTAGTTCCAATTCAAAATTTATCTTTTTATTGAAACGAATTCACCTTTCACAAACTTTCAGAGCCAATCCATTTAACAAAACTGTCATTAAACCCGAACAAAAAGCAGTACCGAACAACTTAATTTTACCGAATATCAAAACGAGTAAAAACTGTACCTTAATTCCGTTACCGTGTTTATTTTTCGGTTCTTCAGAATGTAAGGAAGATTCCTTCACCACACACACTGCATACCTTTAAAACAAACACTTGTCAGCTAATATAACATATATTCGAAATTTTTCATTCGTATAATAGTTTTTTGCAACGCGTATTCTTGTGCTTCCGTCGCGTTGTCACATATTAAAATATTGTATTTTTTCAGGAACTATGGTAACTGTACATTATTTCAATTAACTTGTTTACACTTATTTGAACATGTCCTGTTTTAAAAACTATGTTAATTATATTTCATGTCATTTATGTCGGTCACACTTATTGGAACATACATCATTTCTGGGACTAGGTTAACTATAATTTATTTCATTTAACTTGTTTACACTTATTTGAACATATATCATTTCGGGAACTATGTTGACTATATTTTATTTCACTTAAGTCGTTCACACTTATTGAAACACAACGAATACAACACCAGCAATCCTTCTCAGCTTGACCGTCTTGGTCAATCGTCCCGAACCAACTTTAACTTAATTTATTTTGGCTCGCACACACGTCACGGACCGTTCCCGTCAAATTTTCAAAACCAAACTCTCGAAAAACAGCGCCTGTGTCCGTTCTGGACTAATGCAAAAAACCAACTCAACTCTATCTCGATCGTTTGATCGGAAGGAAACCTTTTTTCCACGTTACCTAAAAGCAACGTGTTATTTTCCTTTTTTGTTTTCTCGTTGGCCTCACATAAAATCCTTTGTATCCGGATCTCTATTGTGAGCCATCGATCTTTTGTTTGATCCTTCGGTAATTTTCCTAGGATCGACAATTACCATAGGTCATTAAACATTACTTGGGTTTTTTAGTAATGTTTCGGACTGGTATTTACCACGAGTGTTTTTGGTAATTACTTTTTAATGGACAACGGTGCCAAAGATATTTTGTACATCTTAATGCTATTGTTGTCCATCAATCCTATTTACATGCACCGCTCTTTTTCCGTTTAGGAAACGTATCCTTAGAATGGATTAAAGGAAACGGTGTCGCCATTGAGTATTGTTTTCAGATGTATGTCTGGACTCTATGGTTATATTTTCTTAGCTGATTGGTACATTAATCAATCTGCCTGGGATTCACTATATGTGATCCGAAATTGATTGGGGCTTCGCCCGGTATGAATGTTTGGGGGGGTGGTTTTGGTACGTAACAAGAAGCAGCCGTTGAGCCACCAAAATCTTCTTCGCCACACCGTTGTGCTGATCTCTTTTCAAGACTTCAGCGATTCCAGCAACGGGGTCTGCTATCAGGTAGCTGAATGTCTCCGTAGTCAGCGAGCACTTCGAAAAGCATCCCGCAGCATGAACGAGTCTCTGGCACAATTTATAGTTGCATACTCTCCGGCGTTGTAAGGTGATATTTCGCCGAGTCAATTGAATTGCTTGACTCAATTATTTGATGCAAATTGTTTTCCAATTGTTATGCTGTTGCTTCTGCAACATCTTCCCGGGCTGGCGACGGTGGACGAATAGGTTTTTTTTTCTTTCCCGTAGTTATGAGATGTATCAGCGCAATGATCATCTTGGGCGCGGTTAGCCCGAAATGTTGCAATTGAGACTGTACTTTTAAATGTTGTGTCGATCGTGAACCGGCACGGTGCAACGGTAGGGTGGCAATTGTTTGACATTGGTTCCATTAGTGGGTCTAGATTATCAATTATATTTGACTTTGTTATAGTGGCATGTGTATTTCAGATTACAAGTGTGTGTGTGTGTGTGTGTGTGTGTGTGTGTGTGTGTGTGTGTGTGTGTGTGTGTGTGTGTGTGTGTGTAGGAGGCCAAGTTGGCCATAGGGTGCTAACGTAGTTGTCTTTCTTGCTATTGGTGGCATTCTACTTCCGTGTGGAGTTTGGAAACTAAATAGTGCATGTTTGGGTCGAGTCCCTTGATCGATCCTTAGACGATATCATGTTGTTCCCATCAACCGCGCTTTCGGATTGTAATCGCATGTCTGATTATGACTGATGAGATTCACCAACCGTTTGCTGATTAGAGGTGATGAGAGTAAAATGTAAATGGGATGTCGTTGTTTTGGCTCGGAATCGTTCTCATGATGTCATGGGATGATTGTGTATTCCTTGATTGATCTTGTGGCAACGATTGTGCATTCTGCACTTCCATCAAGGTCCATAAAATCTTCTTCGTCTTCCATAATGCCACATAGCTATTCCCGCGATCAAGTTTTGTACGTGCTACTGGTGGTGGAGATGTTCCTGATTAGTAAGTATCGATGTTAAATTGGTAGCTGTTGAATTACTAACCGAACTTGGAAGATGTGGCTTGAGATGATGCCACCGTCATTGTCGTTGAGGGGATCATTCAGATGATAGAACTCGTGGACACAGCTATATAGAGAGGATTTGGTTTTCTCTTCCCTTTATGCGGTTTAGGATTCCGCAACTTAACCTCGTGTATGGGGTTCTCGTTTTTCTTTGTTTGCGATGGTGGAACACATTCGCTAATTTACCAGTGCTGATGTGCTGTGAGCTTGACGTCACATTTTTCAAATTAAATGGCGTAGAAATTTTAACCGGTTCAGGAGTTTCTGATTGAACCATTTGCGATTGACGAGAACCTGCTGGTGAAGCTGTGGTGGGTTTCCGTGGGTGAGTCGGCAAGGACTCGGATTCATCGGTATTCCCACCTACTTGTTCCACCTAGAGCGAAAGGCACCAAGTTCACCGACAGGCTTTAGAAAAGTAACAAAAGTCAAGCACTGGAACGTTGTTTGAATTAATGTTCATTTATTTGTCATGTATAACTTAACGATAGCTTATATCGTGTATCAACTTTACAAAAACTTTACAAAATGTGTGAACCCGGATTAATGTTCGTTTATTTGTCATGTATGACTTAACGATAACTTATGTCGTGTATCAACTTTACAAAAACTTTACAAAATGTGTGAACCCGTCGCACTCGGAACAAATTCTGATTCAATCAAGTCCGCGAATTTTACGTGGTTGCTACTTCAAGCTTACAGTGTCACAATCTCACATCATGGTGAGCGCAGTTAGTCCAACACCTAGTTGTTTAAACGTTGCGCACACGCGTCACGCGTAGGGATTCTGAACCGGGGGACGTGGGGACGGCACGGCCGTTTGGATTAATACCGCCGGTGGGTAGTGTAAAGGCTGCACTCGCACACGCTATCCTAAATACGCGCCCGTTAATTGGTGACGACGATTCGTTAGGTTCAATGGCCCGATTATTCAGTGATGCGCGCTGGAGGGTATGAAGGGACGTGTGTCCTCAGTGGTGGTTATTACTTGACTGACTCATGAATGAATATAATTCATTCATTGCGTCGTGGCGGTGCGTCATGGCAGAGTTAGGCTCGCTGCCAATTACGGGGAATTGTGGACGAGTTGCTATGCTCGCATAGGAATTCAGTTCCAACGAATTCTGGCCGTACAGGCTGGGTTGACTTCGTTGGTTGGGTGTACCGGGAATTGGTTTGGCGACGCGAGCGAGCATGGGCATGTGTTTTCGGGGGAAATTGGAATGGCTTGGGTGCAAGCAAGGGATATCGTTTAGATAGAAATGTTAACTGTAATAATTTCGGGGAATGTGCGCGGTTTATTTGGTTGGTAGTGTTCCGTTGAGGATTGGGTATATGCTTTGTTAAGGCATATGAACTTCGGAGAAATGTGTGCGGCTTGGTATGCTTGCTGATGTTCCGTTGAGGATTGAATATGCGTTTGCTATGGCATACGAGTTTCGGGGAAATGTGGATTGTTTGGTTGCGTTGAGGAAATATGGATAATTGAGTAACGCAATTTTGGGAAAATGCATGTGGTGGTGATTAGAATATATTCGGTTGAATTATATTCTCTTGGAGGTTTGGGAAATGTTTTATTGCATATTTGGGAATATATGCTATTGCAGATTCGATTTTTGCATGTTTGCAGGTTAGGGTCGTGGGTTGGTTCTGTGTGATGTAGAGAACCCCCACAGTACTCCCCGCCCAGTGACGCAGTCACG
This sequence comes from Microdon myrmicae, assembly GCA_963931805.1. NCBI lineage: Eukaryota > Metazoa > Arthropoda > Insecta > Diptera > Syrphidae > Microdon > Microdon myrmicae. The sequence continues at coordinate 41,893,642 of OZ007502.1, forward strand.
AAATAAGGGTAGGGCGAAGGGAGTAGGTTGGTGTGTGGCGGGAGGGGTGTTAGGTAGCTAGGGGTCCGGTGGGTTTGGTTTGTCCAGGGGGGCGCGCTTGGCTACGGGTACGTGGTGGTTGGGGCGGCTGGTGGTTGCTGGTGGGATCGGGTATTGGTGCGGGTTGGGGGTCTGGGGCTGAAGCCTCCAGGAAACAAGGTTTGAGTCTCTCGACACTGACCGTGGATCGTTTGCCTCGGATGTCGATCTCGAAGACACGGTCGCTCATGCGGTTGGAGACTCTGAAGGGGCCGTCGTATGGGGGGTCCAAGGGTTTTTTGACCTTATCCACCCTGACAAAGACGTGCGTACAGCTGTGCAGTTCGGGGTGGACGAAGAGTTTTTTAGAGCCGTGTCTGGTCACGGGTGTTGCTCTGACCTTGCGAAGGAGGTCGCGGAGGTGGCCCACATCCGGCAGCTGGGTGCGTGGGGTTTCGCCGTCCATGAAGAGTTCGCCTGGCAGTAGGAGGTTGGTGCCGTAGGTGAGTTCCGCCGCGGAAGAGCCTAGGTCCTCCTTGAGGCTTGTCCTCAGGCCGAGGAGGGCGGTGGGAAGGACGTCGAACCATTGGGTGTCGTTATGACACATGAGGGAGGCCTTGAGGGACCTGTGCCAGCGTTCGATCATGCCGTTGGATTGGGGATGGTAGGCCGTCGTACGGCTTCGTTGGCAGCCGAGGAGGTCTGTCAGCTGTCTGAAGATTGTTGCTTCGAATTGCGGTCCTCGGTCGGAGGTAATGGTAGCGGGCACGCCAAAACGTGTGACCCAGGTTGAGTAGAAGGCTTTGGCGACAGATTCGGCAGTAACTGCTCTGAGGGGGGTCGCCTCTGGCCATCGCGTGAAGCGGTCCATCATGGTGAGGATGTAGGAAAATCCTCTTGATGGAGTAAGCGGTCCCACTATGTCAATATGGACATGGGCGAAGCGTGCCGTGGGTAGCTTAAATTGTGCAGGTTCTAATACATTATGCCGCGCTACTTTGCAGCGCTGGCATTGGAGGCAAGCGCGGGCCCAGGTGGTGAGGTCTTTGCTCATTCGGGGCCAAATGAATTTCTTACGGACGGCAGCAGCGGTTGCGCGGCCGCTGGGGTGGGCTGGATCATGGTAGACCTGGAACACGCCCCTACGAAGCTTCTCGGGAATATAGGGCCTGGCGGTTCCAGTTGAAACATCGCACCAGATTTCGCCCAAAGGATCGCGGAGGGTGATTTTGCGTAGCTCGAGTGCTGTATCAGCAGTTAGAAGAGATTCGAGCTGGCTGTCCTCCTGTTGGGCCAGGGCTAGGTCGACGTTGTTCAGAGTGGCGCGCAAGTGAATCGAATCGATTCGAGAAAAAGCGTCCGCCGAGATGTTTTGTGGACCAGAGATATGTTTAATTTCGGTAGTGTATTGGCCGATGAGGTCGAGTTGACGTTCTTGTCGGGGGGAAGCGTTTCCCGACTTTTTCCGGAACGCGAAGACCAGAGGTTTGTGGTCTGTATACACGGAGAGCGGCCGACCCTCTATCATATGACGGAAATATTTAATGGCGCTATAGATCGCCAGTAATTCCCGGTCATAGGCGCTGTATCGCCGCTCTGTGGGACTCAGTTTCCTGGAAAAGAAACCGAGCGGTTCCGGTTGGCCTTCAAAATCTTGTTGTAGAACTGCTCCGATTGCGGAATCCGATGCATCGCATTGGATAGACAAGACCGCTCCCTCTAAGGGATATCGGAGTAGTGTGGCGTTAGCCAGTTGCTCCTTGGACAGTTGGAACGCGCGGTCCGAAGCTTCTGTCCATGGAATTGGGCGCTTGTCGTTGCGCTTCGCTCCTTTTAGAAATTCAGTCAGAGGAGCCTGGGTTTGGGCGGCGTCTTTAAGGGTGGGTCTGTAAAAATTGAGCATGCCGAGGAAACGTCGGAGCTCGCTTATGTTGGTTGGACGTGGATATTGGATGAGGGCCTCTACACGGTCTGGAAGGGGGCGAATGCCCCGATCGTCAACAATGTAGCCCAGATATGTGATTTGCTCTTTGGCATATTGACACTTATCTGGGTTGATGACGAGGCCGAATTCGCGGAGGCGCTCGAGGACCTGTCGTAAATGGCGCTTGTGTTCCACGTGGTCTCGTGAGGCGATGAGAATGTCATCGAGATAAGCATGACAGCAATTGAGACCACGTAAAGCCGAGTCGATGTATCTCTGAAATGTCTGCGCGGCATTTCTGAGACCGAAAGTCATTACTTTGAACTCGAAGAGTCCGAAAGGAGTAATGACTGCCGTTTTTGGGATGTCTTCAGGTGCCACCGGGATTTGGTGGTAAGCCCTGGTGAGATCCAGGGTGGTGAAGACTTTGCACCCTCGTAATTTATATGAATAATCATATAGGTGTGCGATGGGGTATCTGTCGGGGACTGTTGCTGCATTCAGCAGTCTGTAATCCCCGCATGGGCGCCACTCCCCGGAACGTTTCTTAACTAAATGGAGTGGGCTTGCCCAAGGACTGTCTGATGGTTGACAGATACCTTGTGCTATCATTTCACCAAACTCGGCGCGTGCCGCGCGTAGTTTTTCTGGAGCCAGGCGACGTGCGCGTTGGCTTACTGGAGGGCCCCGTGTCTCGATGTGATGAAACACATTCGCCTTATGTCGTCGCTGGTTAGGTAGAGGGATTGTCGTATTGACAAATTCCTGTACCATAGCTTGGATAGGGTCTGTACACGGTGTGGCCCTGGGTATTACCGCTGGGGATGCCGACAAGGGCGAGGAAGGTGCGGTGTGGGCTACTAGCCTGTTGTGTGTCGAATCGACCAACAGATTGTGTTTTCCTAATAGGTCGGAACCTATTAGGGGTTCGTTAACATCAGCTATCACAAACTGGTGTGTGATTGGATGTCGGAGACCCAGATGGAGTGTCAGCTTTTTCCTTCCGTACGTGCGTATCGGAGAATTGTTTGCTGCTGACAATTGTAAGGCGGTGGGCACGCGGTTGGGTGGGGCGAACGAGCGCGGAAGGACCGAGATATCAGCGCCGGTGTCGATGGTAAAATTGATATTTAGTTTCGGGTCCCTGATTGTGAGGCGTCTTATGGATGCGGTGCCGGCCGGTTGCGCGAGGGTGTCGGTCGGCAGAATTAGTTTAAAGGCTGGGGCGGGTTGCTGGGCGGTCGAGTCCACCCGCAGGGTGCCCTACAATTAATTGTACGATCCCCGTATCGTTGGTGGTTGGCGCACCAAGCGCGTGTGACGGTATTGTTGGGCGGATTTTGCGCGTTGGCGGGTTCGTCACGAGGGGGCCGTGGAGGTGGGCGACGAGAAGAAGTCCGCTGGGATGTATTTTGTGGAGGTTGCCGCCGGTTCGTTGGGCGGTTCTGAACGCTTCGTTGTGTGTTTTGGAACCTCGCACAAACTTGATTCAATTCGCGGCGGAATGAGGCCTGAAGCGCGAGTAGGTCAGCCGTAGTGACCTGAGTAGGGGGGTTGTCTGGCTGGGAGTCGCCGATAATGCGGTCGAGGGTTTGTTGGGTTGAATTCGGATTAAGGCCAGTGTGCCTTCTAGAGGATGAGGGGGGTAGCTGAGTCGAAGCTACCAGAGCGGTTCGAGGTGCAGTTTGAGACGACTGAGGGTGCCGTGTAGGCAGTGCGGTGTGTTGACTAACCGCCGCGACTTGATATGGTGGTAGCTCAGACTGTGGGTCCAAGGTTTCCATAATCGAATCAGCCACCTTTGATAAATAGGCCAAACTTTGGTTAGGTTGGGCCAATAGTGCCGAGCGGGCATGTTGAGGTAAACTCCTCAGAAAATGTGGCCTAATTAGGTCATCCGAGATCCTGGTCCCCGCTATTGAGCGTAAATGGGTCAGGAAAAGGGATGGTCTAATACCCGAGAAATTGGTCTCATTCGCCAGTCGTTGCTGTTTGATGCTGATGGGCTGGTCCAAGGCGTTGAGGAGCGTCTCCCGCATGTTGCTGTATGGGTTGGGGCCTGGTGACCTGATTGCGTGCGCGATATGCGTCCGCTGTGTCCCATCCAGCACCCGCAGCAATTCTATAGCACGATGTTCTTCGTCGTGGATGTTGGCGAACCGGAAAAAACGTTCGGCTGTAGCGAACCAGAGCTCTGGATCCTCCTCGTCGAACGGGGGGAGCTTTATATTTTGGGTAGGGGGTGGGAATTCGACGCCGGAAGCGTCCTGAAACGCGGGGGAGTTGGGTCGCGGTTGTTCCTGCTGGGTGGTACCGGCTCGTGTGGTGGGCATAGTGGTGCCGGGGTCGGAAAGGGTAGCCGGGATTGAGGAGAGGCGGGGTGTGTCTGTGGATGAAGCCAAGGGGCGTGGAGCGGACGCGTGAGTCGAGGGGAGTCAAACGAGAGTCGCGTAAGGTCCGGTGGAGTCGTGGATATTGTCGCGGTTTTTACTTTAGTTGCTTCTATGTTTAGTGTGCGTAGATTGTACCCAGAAGGGGTGCACGACAGTTTGTAATTTGATAAGGTTCTTGCGCCTAGTTTAGTTTGATATTTTTGGTTTTTTTTGCTGGTTATGATTATGACACGGTGGTTTTGAAGTATGGTTCAATCGTGATCTTGTTTTTGGTTCGGACCCGGAAGGGGACTTACAATAGTTTGTAATTTTGATAGAATTGTTTCGCCTAATTTGGTTTTAATATTTTCGGGTTTGCCGGTTGTTATTTTAATTTTTGATCTTGGTAAATTTATAATTTCTATTGTTAAAAGGGAAATGCTTATGTTTTGTTTGGTCGGTTTTATGTTTGCGAAAAAGAAAAAAAAAAAAAAAATTTTAATTGTTCTTTCGCTCTTTTTTCTTTTTGATCTTTAATGTTGTGTAATACGCCTTTTATTAGTACTTTGGATGTTTGATAGGATAGTGAGTGTGTTTGGTTATGTATATCCTATTTTTCTATTGTAACGAATTATGTTTGTATGTTTGTTTTAATATTTTGCTATTTTTGTTTAAGGGCTTTTAGGTATTCTTAGTAAGGCTTAATGATTGGTAAAATTGGTGTTTGGCGACTCGTTTCTCTTTACTGTGCGTGTGTACGGGAAGGTATCAATTTTGTAATTATTTAGCTTTAATTATTTAGTCACGAGTCTGTGTCGTTTAAATTAATTGTGTTCTTTTGTAATTATTTAATTATGCTTCTTTAAATATTAGTAACAATGTTCTTGAATAGACGTGTGATTACTTGGGCACTGAGGTCATTATAAATTAAAAACGGAATATAGGAAATATGTGCCAGAAGAAGTAGGAGACTGGGAATAATTTGGTTTCTTACTGCTGTCTTTAGCGTAAAACTTTAGTTTGCGTTTCTTTTGACAATTTTAACTTATTTTTAAATTTTACTTTAAGGTTCACAATTTCATTAAATTTTGGAATATTATTTAAAAATTTATTTTTGGTGGCTCAGAAGGAGCTCGCCGCAAGGAGAAATGACACTTGGTATAATAAAAGAAAGGAAAACCTGATTATCCGGGACTGTTGTGTCGATGCCGGTGCTGCAGCTTCAGATCCCTTGATGAGGTGTTATGGCTTCGCTGTGGTGTTACAGGTGGGGGTAAGCTGCCAGGTGAGGGCTGCACTCCTTTCGTAAATTTGTGTCGATCAGTGCTGGATGAGGAACCTGATGATTCTACGGGTTCGGGTACTTCGTCTTTAATTGGTGCTAAATGAACTTATTGAGTTGAGATTTTTTGATGGTAATTGTTGTATGTGCCCTTGTTAATTTCTATTGTGTTGCTTTGTCACTTTTGATTTGTTAAGTAGTCTTCTAGAACGCGGTAAGGGCGCGTGTATGGTGCTGTTGCTCGTGTTGCACGGCGGTTCCTGGTCGGGTGCTATTGTGGCGTCTGAACTGATTAAAGTTGAGTTGGGGCTCTGTTCCTGGCCCGGTGATGTTAGGTAAAAGTGAGTTGGGGTTGTTGCACCCTTTTATTGTCTTTTGCGTGGTTGCACAGTCACGAATTTTGCCGTAAAGTCACTGTTGCTTAGGTTTTGTCGGCATTCTCTCTTTTTGGGAACTGGTCACTGTCTTTACTTCGTTTTTATTGAGGATTTTTTATTCTCTTCAAAAGGTTTTAAAATCCGCGGTTTTTAATTGTTCGAAATTTGGCCGAAGGTTACGGGTATCTTTGCACTAGGGGTCACCAGGATTTGATTGTTCGCGCTTTCCGCTGGCACTGATTGTTTATTGTTTGGAGGTTCGAAGGTTGCAATGTTCTTCCTCGGGGTCACCAGTGTGGTGGGTTTCCGTGGGTGAGTCGGCAAGGACTCGGATTCATCGGTATTCCCACCTACTTGTTCCACCTAGAGCGAAAGGCACCAAGTTCACCGACAGGCTTTAGAAAAGTAACAAAAGTCAAGCACTGGAACGTTGTTTGAATTAATGTTCATTTATTTGTCATGTATAACTTAACGATAGCTTATATCGTGTATCAACTTTACAAAAACTTTACAAAATGTGTGAACCCGTCGCACTCGGAACAAATTCTGATTCAATCAAGTCCGCGAATTTTACGTGGTTGCTACTTCAAGCTTACAGTGTCACAATCTCACATCATGGTGAGCGCAGTTAGTCCAACACCTAGTTGTTTAAACGTTGCGCACACGCGTCACGCGTAGGGATTCTGAACCGGGGGACGTGGGGACGGCACGGCCGTTTGGATTAATACCGCCGGTGGGTAGTGTAAAGGCTGCACTCGCACACGCTATCCTAAATACGCGCCCGTTAATTGGTGACGACGATTCGTTAGGTTCAATGGCCCGATTATTCAGTGATGCGCGCTGGAGGGTATGAAGGGACGTGTGTCCTCAGTGGTGGTTATTACTTGACTGACTCATGAATGAATATAATTCATTCATTGCGTCGTGGCGGTGCGTCATGGCAGAGTTAGGCTCGCTGCCAATTACGGGGAATTGTGGACGAGTTGCTATGCTCGCATAGGAATTCAGTTCCAACGAATTCTGGCCGTACAGGCTGGGTTGACTTCGTTGGTTGGGTGTACCGGGAATTGGTTTGGCGACGCGAGCGAGCATGGGCATGTGTTTCGGGGGAAATTGGAATGGCTTGGGTGCAAGCAAGGGATATCGTTTAGATAGAAATGTTAACTGAAATAATTTCGGGGAATGTGCGCGGTTTATTTGGTTGGTAGTGTTCCGTTGAGGATTGGGTATATGCTTTGTTAAGGCACATGAACTTCGGAGAAATGTGTGCGGCTGGGTATGCTTGCTGATGTTCCGTTGAGGATTGAATATGCGTTTGCTATGGCATACGAGTTTCGGGGAAATGTGGATTGTTTGGTTGCGTTGAGGAAATATGGATAATTGAGTAACGCAATTTTGGGAAAATGCATGTGGTGGTGATTAGAATATATTCGGTTGAATTATATTCTCTTGGAGGTTTGGGAAATGTTTTATTGCATATTTGGGAATATATGCTATTGCAGATTCGATTTTTGCATGTTTGCAGGTTAGGGTCGTGGGTTGGTTCTGTGTGATGTAGAGAACCCCCACAAAGCCATGCCAAACAACTGGATAGTCTGGGCTGGCATAATATCGGAGGTTGTTGACATTTGTAAATCTCCTGCATGTGGTGGAGGAGGTGCCTGAAAGGCGATATTTGCCGTCTCGGTCGCGGCAACGATTTGGTGAGTATTTATATTATTCCAATGGTTGAGGTCAATATTTGGGTTGATTTGATTAAATCCTGGTAAGCTCCGTTGAAACTGCGTCGGCAATTGTGCAACAATCGGACCAGTGAGACTATTTGACATTTGTATTTGAGCGATGTGGTTGTCATTAAGTTGACGTGGTAATTGTGCAGCCACACCTTGGTTCGGAATGTGGCCCTTTAGAACCAGCTGAGATCGAGGTGCATAAGATAAAGCCGATGATTCAGCATGAAATCCACTTCGTTGTGTTAAATTTGGCTGCGCAACGTTGTAATTGATAGATTGTGAATTCGCCATCTTCTGAGTATGGCCAACCTGTGCCGATACCAGAAATGTTGGAGTAGCTGCCAACTGCATAGTACCGTCTGTGTTTAGAGTCCGAGACGATTGCTGTGTCTGATGTTGTTGCAGTTGGGGATGTCTCTCTTACGCCGCTAATGCCACTGCTTGGCGTTGGGCGAATTTCTCGATGAGAACTGATCTTTATGTCGGCAGCATTGCCTGAAGCCGTAATCGATCTACTGGTTGAGTGATTGTGTTGAAAATGATGTTTTTGGTGGCTATTGCGCCCGCCATAGAGGTTATCTTGCTGGCCTTGAGGACGTGACGAAGTCAATATGTTCGTTGAATTGAGAGAATTCTCTGACTTTCCCATAAGACCAGAATTATTTCTATTGTCCGCTTGATATTGATTTGTGGGGATTAATTTTCCGGTATTGTTGAATACTCTGGAATTGTGGTTGCCATCAGACGATTCGAATTTCCGACGTCGCAGTCTCAGAACGTAATTCTCAGTTGATGAAACCGGACTATGGCCATGACGTGCAGTCATGGTTTGGAGAGCAACATTATCTGCATGATGAATTTCATCGCAAAGTACATGCTGCTGCTGCGATTGGATTTGCTGTGGGTCCTGTAACCGCATGTGATGTGCATCAGGAACAGCATTGCTGCTTAGATTTTGATGGTGTTGAGGTTGTAAAATAAGTTGAACACCTTGCGGCATATCCCTTTGAACTGATGTGAGATTAGGTAAGAGATGCTGCGTGCTTAGGTTATTAGTCGGAATCACAATCTGCTCACCAGCAGAAGCCTTCGTTGACAATTGTGCCGCATTCGCCTTCCGCTGTTGTGAATTCTTGAAGGGTGAATGTATCTTTCGTCGTTCCTCATCTTCTATCTCTTCGAATTTTGTTAACCGAGAGTCCAGCTTAGAAGGTTTTGTCCTTACGTGAAAGGATGTTATTGATGATTGGTTATCAATGATGCTACCGGAGAGCACCCATCCTAATTCGGTTCGTTGCGCCATGGGGGTGCCGGGCGCTCCCTTGATCATTCCGTCCAGAAGAAGCGCCGAATAAACATCGCCCCCAAGAAGGATGTCGACTTTGCCTGGCATGTAATAAGTCGGATCAGCCAGATCGATACCCTTTAGATGGTCCCAGTTAACGCGTTGAAGATTGCGCATGGGTAGCGCCGCAGTGAGTTTGGGCAAAACAAAGGCTCGAACCTGCAACGTGAAGGGTTCGTTGATTTTAGAGTGAATAACGAGTGATACCTTGTGCGCCGATGCACTCATCCTTGTTTCCCCTATGCCATAGACGGACACGTGGCCTTTCTCTCTTTTGAGCCTTAACAACCGTGATGCTGATTCGGTAATGAAAGATGCTTCCGATCGAGGATCCAGGAGAGCTCGTAGCGTCAGAGGCTGTCCCTCAGCTGTATAGACCCCGACGAGAGCAGTAGCCAGAAGAACAGTCTGAACATTATTGTTTTTGACAATGCAGGCGTTGAATACTGAGGATCTTCTGGTGGAGACCGTTGAATCCTCCGTTGATTGTGCCTGATGAGTTTGGTCAGCAGATGTTCCAGATGGAGTCATCGTCGCAGCAGAGTCACCTCTGAATATGGAATCGTGGATATCGTCTATGTGCAACAACGAATGATGTTTCTGCTTACAGCGCGTACAGGTGAACGTGCTGGTGCACTCTTGAGTTCTGTGCGTATTTGACAGACAGTTGACACACAAATGGCGTTTGGTTGCTATGTCCCGTCTCTTGTGAGGGCTGAGTGCTCGAAAATTGAAGCAGTTACCAATGAAATGTGAGCCTGAACACATCGAACAATTGCTTGTGGTTGCATTATGGACACGGACGTCATGATGTTTGTTTCTAGAAATTCCGTGAGAATTTTTAGACGTTGTTTGTCCCATGACATCTAAAGTTCGAATCCTTGTGAGTAGAAATTCTTCCAATATATCGTATGTTGGATAATCCACATATGACGAAATGTGAGATTCCCACAAACCTCGCGTTTTAAGGGAGAGCTTCTGGACTGTGTGGAAAATTAACACGTCCTCCCACGATGAGACCGGAACTCCTAGGTTCTGTAAAGATTGTTTGGCCTCACTTGTGGTATCCACCAAAGACCTAATCCCATCGGCCGACTCATGGCCCTGCGAAGGTTGACTGAACAGCAAGTTGAATTGGTTGTCCTTTAACAACCTTAAGTTCTGGAAACGTTTTACCAGTGTTGCCCAAGCCGACTCGAAATTACCCTCAACAATGGCAGTGTTCCGCAGCAGACGTTCTGCGTCTCCGCTCAGGTTTGCCTTCAGGTAATGTAGCCGTTGTACATCAGATATAGATGCATTTCTGATGATGAGGCTCTCAAATAAATCCTTAAATTCCGGCCACGTCTGGTAAGAACCGGAGAAGGTAGGTATTTTAATGGGGGGCAACTTCAATTCCGCCGTTGGCGCCTTTATTCCCATTGAGTTGTTAAATGAGTTGTGCCCCAGCGGATGAGTGTCGACTTGCTCCAATTGCGACCTAAGATCTGAGGAATAACTGTAATATAGTTCCTTCAGCTTATGGAAGTGGAGTTCTTCCATGTATTTTGTCTTGATGTCGTCGCTGGGAGCCGCTATAATTTTTTGGTGCAGTCCCTTTGCCTCCACAAAGGACTGCTCCAAATTCCTCAACCGTGCCTCGTTCATGTGCACAGATTTGGATGTTGGACTTAACTCCGAATATGCCTTGTAATCGGCTGTTAACTCGCTTGCTATGTTCTGCAAACTATCGATTAAGTTGGACATCTTTGTCTTACTCATTGCGATGTTGTCAGGATAAAAAACAACCAGTCTTTCCTTTGAACTGTCTGTTAGACATGCAAGTCGGTTTGCTCACAAGTGTTCGTTACGCCACCTCGCTCAATCAACCAAAAAGAACTCACCCAATCGAATCCGCAACGTACCGTGTGAATTGTACTTTATCTCTGCTCAATCTTGCAGATAACGAACACTATTTTAAGTCACCGACTTTTTCAATTAAAGGCCTTTTTTTCTGTATGTTGACAAGATCTAATTTATTCAGCAACACAGTCTCTTTAATAACCTTCAGCTTAATATCATCCAAATGCAGCCAAATTCCATTGGGCAGTCACCGTTGAACGACCACCTCGTTGAATCTGAATGAATTACAAGTACCGTGTTAGGTATGTAATCGATCTCTTCGCAATTTTTTCAACAAATTAGTGCAGATATTGAGTCAGCGAGTTTGAATAAAAGGGGTTGTACTCTCGGCAAATAAATATTATTTTATTTAACAACAGTCTCTTTAAACATTCAGCCCAATATTTTCCAACTTTCACCTTTTGTCCCCTTTTTCATTTCTCAGTTAAAGCAACACACAGCCACAATTCCCGATGAAATTCAAAAATTTCTATTGAATCACCCGTGCACCACTTCGCCGAAATCACACACAACTACCACTTTTGAATTATATCCACTAAGATTTGTAATTGAGGAAACTAATTGCCACCTACCTTATATTTTGTTGTGGCTCACTCGTTGTCTTGATAAACGTTGAATTCAGTCACAGCGTCACAGTGATTGTCCTCGTTGCTTGTTGGATGCGGTCAGCACCTTGTGGAACTCCCTTCCGTTCGTGATGTTGTGTTTGCTCTACCTTGAGGAATTCCAAATTCTTCTCTATGATGATTGGTGGACGTAATCCTCCTTGATTCGTTGGATCGTAAATCCTCGATTCCTCAATTCCTCGGATCGTATACATCCGGCTCGAAGGACCAATGTAAGTGTATTCCAACTCAGCAAAAGTAGTGAATCCGGTTCGAAATACGAGCGGCGCTGAAGCCCAAAAAATTGAACATCAACGATGGAACTCAGCAACGAGACTTGAAAAATACAATGCAATTAGTTCCAATTCAAAATTTATCTTTTTATTGAAACGAATTTACCTTTCACAAACTTTCAGAGCCAATCCATTTAACAAAACTGTCATTAAACCCGAACAAAAAGCAGTACCGAACAACTTAATTTTACCGAATATCAAAACGAGTAAAAACTGCATCTTAATTCCGTTACCGTGTTTATTTTTCGGTTCTTCAGAAGCAGCCGTTGAGCCACCAAAATCTTCTTCGCCACACCGTTGTGCTGATCTCTTTTCAAGACTTCAGCGATTCCAGCAACGGGGTCTGCTATCAGGTAGCTGAATGTCTCCGTAGTCAGCGAGCACTTCGAAAAGCATCCCGCAGCATGAACGAGTCTCTGGCACAATTTATAGTTGCATACTCTCCGGCGTTGTAAGGTGATATTTCGCCGAGTCAATTGAATTGCTTGACTCAATTATTTGATGCAAATTGTTTTCCAATTGTTATGCTGTTGCTTCTGCAACATTTGTCCTTTTGTCCACTTTAGATTATAATCCAATCTTATGTTTCACCAAATAATAGTAAATAAACAGATCTTTTTTTATTAATTATGGGAATATCTAAGGATTTAAAATTTACTTTAGGGTTCGCTTTTATCCCCTTTAGATTATATTTCAAATTTATGTTGTCTTTCTTTCACCAAATAATAATACGAGAGTAGGTTATGGGGTTGTGCGTTGCACCGTCTCTGTGATCGGTCTCGGTAGGGTGTTGTAGGTTTTTCTTTTAGTGCGCCAGCACGGACGCGGATTCAACAGAAACCCACTGACTACGGAGAATTGTCACCTGAGCAAAATCGAACAAATAAAACGCACGGTGTTTATTTTAAACTTTTTTTATTGATTTTTCGCAGCACTGGTGATACACTTGCTGAACAATATTTATTAATGGTGAACGAAATAAAAAAATCAACTTGCACAGTTTCTTTTGTTTTAAGGTGAGTGTTTAATTCAAAATAATCTTCCGCTTCCAATAGGCACCAGCGATAACACAAAAGTCCCGACGGTCTTGTTAATTGGTTAACGTAAAAGTCAAATATAATAAACGCACTAAACGACTCAAATTGATGATCACATTAAAAGTAATTTACACGATAAGACAGGATCAGAAGTAATCGAAAACTATTAATCAAACTGCCGACGTGAATAAAATATCGCGACTCAAATTGCGTCTCGCCACACACCAGCTGCCTCCAGGGAAAAAGACTGACTGATCCCATTGGAAGTCATCAAAAGGAAAGGAACCCCGAAAGAAACTGGAAAGGAGGCGGAGTTACACGATTAACTTGAAGTAGTTAATCGTGATTGGACCGGACGGGGTAGTCATACATTACGCATGTGTGGGTATGCCATGCATACGATCGTTCGGCGACCGTGGTGGATGGAGGCACATCGCTAGTGCATTTTCTAAGAATGTAAATACTAGCATCTGGGGTGTGAAAGACCCAAACCGATGATTTGGTCATCCTAATGGAAGGCCATAAATCATCATTTCGGTTGCCGATGATTAAACATTGCAACGAACATAGGGTGCAGCCATTGCCAGATGTTGAAAGTAAACATTTTCTGGCTGCATCTTGATCGTTGCTTGATTACGGTCTCTGAACGTGGGGACCGATAATTGGAAGCCAGCGATTGCTGGTAATCAGGGACATGTTTGGTTTGCGTCAGCAGAAACCTTGTCGGCGGTAGCAAATCAATAGGGGCAAATAGCCGCATGCATGTTATGCCGAGGGTAAACAAATACAACGAGTCACAAGGAACTCTTGTTGATTGTTGTTTCCATAGCTTAAGGCTATGGAAACGAGATGCCCTGGCAGAATGTATGCCTAAAGATAGGATTTCAGATGCCGTGGCAATGTGATGATTTTGCCGTGGACTTATGCTTTTTTTAGGAAATGATGTACGCCTCGGGGGTGAATTTTCGATGCCACGGTAAGGTGATAAGCTTTGCCGTGGGCTTAATGTTTCTTAGGGAATGATGTACGTCTCGGGGGTGAATTTTCGATGCCACGGTAAGGTGATAAGCTTTGCCGTGGGCTTAATGTTTTTTAGGAAATAATGTCTGGCCGAGGGTGAGTTTTCGATGCCACGGCAAGGTGATAAGCTTTGCCGTGGATTTAATGTTTTCAGTGGTGATGTTGGAGAAAAAGGGGTTTGGAAGGAAAACCCCTACGGAATAGGTAAGCTGCCTAACAGAAATTCAAAACAGTTATCCGATTGGGTAACCGTATTAATTCCGGCGATTTGGCTGGGGGTAAATGCCGTAGCAAGGTTACGCAACCTTGCTGAAGTTCGACCGAGAGGTAAGTCGTTCGCCTGGAATAGTGGGGATCGAGCGATGCATGGCTCTTCGGGCCCTGAAAAGCCCCACATCACTCCCTCCCCAGTGACGTAGTCACGAAACAGGTAAGGCAGGTTAGGGGGTGGTTAGTTGGTTATGGGCGCGCGTATGAGCGCGAGTACGGGGAGGTTGTGCTGGTGGAGTAGGAGTGGTGTCAGTAGGTGGAGGTGATTCTGGAGCGGAAGCTTCCAGAAAACAGGGCTTAAGCCTTTCGACGCTGACCGTGGATCGCTTGCCTCTAATGTCGATCTCGAAGACGCGGTCACTGATGCGGCGGAAGACTTTGAATGGGCCATCATAAGGTGGGTCGAGGGGTTTTTTGACCTTATCCACCCTGACAAAGACGTGCGTGCAGCTGTGCAGTTCAGGGTGGACGAAAAGTTTTTTGGAGCCGTGCCTGGTTACAGGGGTTGCCCTAACCTTACGTAGCAGGTCACGGAGATGTCCCAATTCGCGAAGTTGGTCACGCGGTGTTTCGCCATTCAGGAAAAGTTCTCCTGGAAGAAGGAGGTTGGTACCATAGGTAAGCTCTGCTGCCGAAGCACCCAGGTCCTCCTTAATACTTGTCCTCAGGCCGAGGAGGACGGTTGGTAGGGCGTCAAACCATTGTGTGTCATTATGACACATGAGTGAGGCTTTTAGAGATCTGTGCCAGCGCTCTATCATCCCATTTGATTGCGGGTGGTAGGCGGTGGTACGACTTCTTTGGCAGCCGAGAAGATTTGTTAGCTGCCTAAAAATTGTCGCCTCAAATTGTGGACCTCGGTCCGAAGTTATGGTGGTTGGTACACCGAAGCGTGTGACCCAAGTTGAGTAAAAGGCCTTGGCGACTGATTCGGCAGTAACTGCCCGGAGAGGTGTCGCCTCTGGCCATCGCGTGCAGCGATCCATCATAGTGAGGATATAAGAAAATCCTCTTGATGGAGTAAGCGGTCCCACTATGTCTATGTGGACATGGGCGAAGCGTGCCGTGGGAAGCTTGAATTGCGCTGGCTCCAGTACATTATGCCGCGCTACTTTGCAGCGCTGGCACTGGAGACAAGCACGGGCCCAACCGGTGAGATCTTTATTCATCCGGGGCCAAATGAATTTGCGACGGACAGCAGCGGCTGTTGCTCGGCCGCTGGGGTGGGCTGGGTTGTGGTAAACCTGGAACACGCCCTTACGAAGTTTCTCGGGAATGTAAGGTCTAGCGGTTCCAGTGGAGACATCACACCAGATTTCGCCCAAGGGGTCGCGAAGGGTAATTTTCTTGAGCTCGAGTGCCGTATCGGCAGTTAGGAGGGACTTGAGCTGTTCGTCCTCCTCTTGAGCTAGGGCAAGGTCAGTGTTATTCAGGGCGGTACGCAAATGAATCGTATCGATTCGAGACAGGGCGTCCGCCGTGACATTCTGTTTACCGGAGATATGCCTTATCTCCGTGGAATATTGCCCAATGAGGTCTAATTGACGCTCTTGTCGGGGGGAGGCATTTCCCGACTTCTTCCGGAACGCATAGACCAATGGCTTGTGGTCTGTTAAAATTGAGAGCGAACGTCCTTCTATCATATGACGGAAGTACTTAACAGCGCTGTAGATCGCGAGCAATTCACGGTCGTAGGCGCTGTAACGTCGCTCAGTGGGACTCAGTTTCCTTGAAAAGAAACCAAGTGGTTCCGGGCGGCCTTCAATGTCCTGTTCAAGGACGGCTCCGATTGCGGTATCCGATGCGTCGCATTGGATAGAAAGTGCCGCTCCCTCGAGAGGGTATCGGAGTAAGGTGGCATTTGCCAATTGTTCTTTGGACAGTTGGAATGCTCGATCTGAGACTTCTGTCCAATTAATGGGGCGCTTATCATTGCGCTTAGCTCCTTTTAAAAATTCATTGAGCGGAGCTTGAATCTGGGCAGCATTCTTCAGGGTTGGGCGGTAGAAGTTAAGCATGCCCAAAAATCGACGCAGCTCACTCACGTTAGTAGGCCGGGGGTACTTCATGAGGGCCTCCACACGGTCTGGAAGTGGGCGAATGCCCTGGTTGTCAACGACATAACCCAGATAGGTGATTTGCTCCTTGGCGTATTGACACTTATCTGGGTTGATGACAAGACCGAATTCACGGAGGCGCTCTAGGACCTGACGTAAGTGGCGCTTATGTTCGGCGTGGTCTTTGGAGGCGATGAGAATATCATCAAGATAAGCATGGCAGCAATTAAGACCTCGTAAAGCCGTGTCGATATACCGCTGGAATGTCTGTGCGGCATTCCTGAGACCGAAAGTCATCACTTTGAACTCGAAAAGTCCGAAAGGTGTAATGACTGCGGTCTTGGGGATGTCTTCTGGTGCCACCGGAATTTGATGGTATGCCCTGGTGAGATCCAGGGTAGTGAAGACATTGCACCCTCGTAACTTGTACGAAAAATCGTAGAGGTGTGCAATTGGGTATCTGTCCGGGACAGTTGCTGCGTTCAACAGCCTATAATCGCCACATGGGCGCCACTCACCAGAACGTTTCTTCACTAAGTGGAGTGGGCTTGCCCAGGGACTGTCCGACGGTTGGCAGATACCTAGTTCGATCATATGCTCGAACTCCGCGCGCGCCGCACGTAATTTTTCCGGAGCCAGTCGACGTGGACGCTGGCTCACCGGGGGACCACGTGTTTCTATATGATGAAACACCGTGGCTTTATGTCGGCGTTGGTTAGGTAGAGGAATTGTTGTACTAACAAATTCTTGTACCATAACCTGAAATGGGTCTATGCACTCTGTGGCCCCTGAAGTTGCCGCTGGAGATGCCGTCATGGGCAAGGGGGGTGCGGTTGGAGCCACAAGTCTGTTATGGGTCGAATCGACCAACAGATTATGTGCACCTAATAGGTCGGAACCTATCAGGGGTTCATTTACGTCCGCAATGACGAAACGCCAAGTGATCGGACGACAAAGACCCAATTGAAGTGTCAGCTTTTTACGTACGTGAGTATCGGCGTATTATTCGCAGCTGACAATTTAAGTGCGGCTGGCACGCGGTTACGGGGAGCAAACGATCGCGGGAGGACTGAAATATCGGCGCCGGTATCGACAGTAAAAGCGATATTCAGTTTTGAATCCCGGATGGTTAGGCGACTTATCGTATGAGTGCCGGCCGATTGCGCGAGGGTGTCGGTCGGCAAAATTAGTTTAAAGAGCGCCTTTGGTTGGTGGAAGGTTGTGTCCAACCACAAGGCGCTTTGCAGTTAAATGCGCGATCACCATATCGTTGGTGATTGGCGCACCAAGGTAGAGTAACGGCATTATCTGGTATATTCTGCCTATTGGCATTGCCGTTACGGGGAGGTCGAGCCGGAGCTCGCTGGGAGTTGGCCCGGTGAGGGCCATTTTGAGAGGAATTGGCCCTCTGTGGGGCGTTTTGAGGCATATAGGCCCTCTGAGGGGCAGGTTGGTAGGAATTCTGCCGATTGAGAGGACGGCTCGGCATGGCTCGGTTCTGGGCGCTTCGAGGATTGTTCCTCACCTCCGCGCGCAATTGCGTTATCTCGCGGAGGAGTGAGGTTTGGAGCGCCCGAAGGTCAGCAGGGGTTAATTGTGTGGGCGGATTTCTTTGATTAAGTAAGTTGGGGCCTGCCTCTGGATTCCCCTGAGGGAAATTGGTTGAGGCGGGCCTTCTATGAGGTAATTGGGTTTGAGGAGGATGGGGAGTTGAGACCAATTCATGGGCTGAGAAAGGCAGACGAGGGTGCCGTGCAGGCTGGGCGGCGTGTTGAGAAACCGCCGCTACCTGGTACGCTGGAGGCTCAGAATACTGATCTGAGCTTTCCATAATTGCGTCCGCAATTTTGGATAAATAGCCCAAACTCTGATTGGGTTGGGCTATAAGTGCCGAACGGGCATGCTGGGGAAGACACCTCAAAAAGTGAGGCTTTATTAGGTCGTCCCCAATCCTGGTCCCCGCTATAGAGCGTAAATGGGTCAGGAAAAGAGATGGTCTCATCCCAGAAAGGTTGGATACAGCGGCTAAACGTTGTTGCCGCACACTTCCTGGCTCGTCCAATGCGTCGAGCAGAGCTTCACGCATGTTGCTATATGGGTTGCGGCCGGCCGACCTTATTATGTGGGCAACATGCGGTCGTTGAGTGCGGTCAAGCACTTTCAACAGCTCAACTGCACGAAGTTGTTCGTCGTGCAAAACTGAGGCCTGGAAGATGCGGTCTGCCACTGCAAACCAAAGGTCTGGGTCCTCCTCATCGAAGGGGGGAAGTCCTATATTTAAATGACGAGTCCCGTTCCCGAGGCTGGAAGCATCGCGGAATTCTTGGGACTCTGGGTGCCTATGAGCTTGTTGTGAGGTACCGGCACTAGTTGTGGGCATAAAAATGCCGGAATCTACCAAAGGGCCGGTACCAGGGGCGTTAGAAGCAGTCGGGAGTGTGTCTGTAGAAGTAGGCTGTGGTCGGTTCACGACGCTGGGGGCAACGGGTGGTGCCAGGGGAGTAGCTTGTCCGGGCAAGTCTAAGTCAGTATCGACTTGCTCAGTTGGGAAATCGACGCTGGAGGCGTCGTGGAATTCGAGAGGCTCGGATTGTTCCAGAGCCTTTTTGGCCATGGTGTTCCGCGTGTTGACCATTATGGGTTGTATGACGCGAAACAGGAATTAAAGGCGTAAGAGGACGCGAAGAAGGTGAAGGGAGGCCGGTGAGTCAAAGAAGTGTCGTGCGGAGTCGAGTGTAGTCGTTAACGGGGACGGCAGGGTTGTAGTTAAAACGAGGTCGATTGGTCGCGAATAAAATGGACAGGACTGTCTTGTTTTTCAGCTTAATTTTAAAATTGTGAAAGCTTCAATTTGAACTATCAAAAACGAAATTAAATTTAAAAAAAAAAAAGGTTTAAGTTACTTGGCATGCGTGTGCCTGAAAGTGTTGAGCCGGTTGAAGTAGTGTTGTATGTACTGCCGAAACGGGATTGTATTTTACTTAATACCCTGAAGGGGTTTACAAGTGTATGGGGCCAATAAATTATTAGATGGCTAGTGCACTAATTAGTTTTAATTTGTATCACGCTTGTTGTTTCTTGGTACACTGTATGTGTAACCATGTAATTAATTTCACTTTACTTATTTTGTGCTCTATGTTTAAATGCGTGTTTATCGTTTATTTGGTTTTCAAATGAGCGCAAGAGTTTTATAAAATACGTGCAATGTGTTTTTGGTTTGCCTGAAGGGCCTTCATGAAAGAGATTATCATGTGTGGTTTATCTATAAAAAAATGGTTTTGTATTGTAATTAGCAAAATTATTTTCGGTTTTAAATTTTTGTGCTTGATTGTACCCAGAAGGGGGCTTACAAAGGTTACGGTTTTTGCTTTTATTTATACCTGTGTGATAGGTAAACTAGTAAATTCAAAGTTACTTGTACTCAAGTGATTACGTTTAATTCATAAATTGATTGGGTTTCCTTCTTTGTTTTAATTGACTTGGTCTATAAATTCTTTCGGAATACATTAAATCTAAATACACGAATGAAGGATCCGGATATTAGGCAACGATAATTGTTCATAAACTACCTTTAAGGAAATACGGAATATAAGATGAAAATATTCTTATTTTAAGCAATGAGAGAACTTATGCACAAGTAGTGGTATGATTCTTAGATATTCCTATGTCTGAGGAATGTACGGCTTTCTTGTTTTTCTTATAAGTTTTCTAACTTTCTTAATAATAATTCCAGAATTTTAATTACGAATAACTTAAGTTAAACGTTTATTGTTAAAATGTTATTAATTTTCGTTAGTTTTCTAATTATTAATTCGACTAACTAGTAAGTTGCACAATATCCTATTTTACAGTTACCGTTACATTATTTGTAATAAATTTCACATTGAACTCATTTTAATTATTTATTTATTTTTGGTGGCTCAGAAGGGGCTTGTGGGTAGTGTTGGACTTAGCACCAAGCACGGGTGCGGATTCAGTCAACACCCACTTATAGTTCTTCAAAAAAAGGAAAATTCTAACACCGGAACAATTAAAACACACACAAGTTCTTTCTTTATTTTTGATACAAGGTCACTTTTATTTTTGCCGTAATGGATACTACACAGTTATGTACATTTGTTTGTCTATTTATTTCGCATCAACGCGACTGGACACCAGGAAACACAACATGACACATCAGTCACACCAAAATTCCGACTGTCTTGCGAATTTATTAACGTAAAGGCAAAATAAAGTAAACGCACTTAATGACGAAAGTCCACTGAAAACGGTTTTAATCGAATGTTCCCTTTAACAATAACTTAGGCGATACGGCGTAATTAGAAATAATAGAAAACTTGTCGCAACGACAGTGACGCGGGTGACTCGTAATTAGAAATAATAGAAAACTTGTCGCAACGACAGTGACGCGGGTGACTCCTTCTCGACTCGTGACTAAAATCTGACTAATTCCATTGGAAGTCATCAAAAGGAAAGGAACCCTGAAAGAAACTGGAAAGGAGGCGGAGTTACACGATTAACTTGAAGTAGTTAATCGTGATTGGACCGGACGGAATAGGCATACATTACGCATGTGTGCGTATGCCATGCATACGATCGTTCAGCGACCGTGGATGGCGGGCAACATCGCTAGTGCATTTTCTAGGAATGTAAATACTAGCATCTGGGGTGTGAAAAACCGAAACCGATGATTTGGTCATCCTAATGGAAGGCCATAAATCATCATTTCTGTTGCCGATGATTAAACATTGCAACGAACATAGGGTGCAGCCATTGCCAGATGTTGTAAGTAAACATTTTCTGGCTGCTGGTGATCGTTGTTTGAATGCTATCTCTGAACATGGGGAACGCTAATTGTGGTGCCAGCGATTGCTGGTAAACAGGGACATGTTTGATTTGCGTCAACAGAAACCTTGTCGGCGGTAGTAAATCAATAGGGGCAATAGCCGTATGCATGTTATGCCGGGGGTAAACAAATACAACGAGTCACAAGGAACTCTTGTTGATTGTTGTTTCCATAGCTTAAGGCTATGGAAACGAGATGCCCTGGCAGAATGTATGCCTAAAGATAAGATTTCAGATGCCATGGCAATGTGATGATTTTGCCATGGACTTATGTTCTTTTCAGGAAATGATGTACGCCTCGGGGGTAAATTTTGGATGCCACGGCAAGGTGATAAGCTTTGCCGTGGGCTCAATGTTTTTTAGGGAATATGGTCTGGCCGAGGGTGAGTTTTCGATGCCACGGCAAGGTGATAAGCTTTGCCGTGGGCTTAATGTTTTTTAGGGAATATGGTCTGGCCGAGGGTGAGTTTTCGATGCCACGGCAAGGTGATAAGCTTTGCCGTGGATTTAATGTTTTCAGTGGTGATGCTGGAGAAAAAGGGGTTTGGAAGGAAATCCCCTACAGAATAGGTAAGCTGCCTAACATAAATTCAAAACGGTTATCCGATTGGGTAACCGTATTAATTCCGGCGATTTGGCTGAGGGTAAATGCCGTAGCAAGGTTACGCAACCTTGCTGAAGTTCGACCGAGAGGTAAGTCGTTCGCCTGGAAAGGTGGGGATCGAGCGATGTATGGCTCTTCGGGCCCTGAAAAGCCCCACATCACTCCCTCCCCAGTGACGTAGTCACGAAACAGGTAAGGCAGGTTAGGGGGTGGTTAGTTGGTTATGGGCGCGCGTATGAGCGCGAGTACGGGGAGGTTGTGCCGGTGGAGTAGGAGTGGTATTTGAAGACGGAGGTGATTCTGGAGCGGAAGCTTCCAGAAAACAGGGCTTAAGCCTTTCGACGCTGACCGTGGATCGCTTGCCTCTAATGTCGATCTCGAAGACGCGGTCACTGATGCGGCGGAAGACTTTGAATGGGCCATCATAAGGTGGGTCGAGGGGTTTTTTGACCTTATCCACCCTGACAAAGACGTGCGTGCAGCTGTGCAGTTCAGGGTGGACGAAAAGTTTTTTGGAGCCGTGCCTGGTTACAGGGGTTGCCCTAACCTTACGTAGCAGGTCACGGAGATGTCCCAATTCGCGAAGTTGGTCACGCGGTGTTTCGCCATCCAGGAAAAGTTCTCCTGGAAGAAGGAGGTTGGTACCGTAGGTAAGCTCTGCTGCCGAAGCACCTAGGTCCTCCTTAATACTTGTCCTCAGGCCGAGGAGGACGGTTGGTAGGGCGTCAAACCATTGTGTGTCATTATGACACATGAGTGAGGCTTTTAGAGATCTGTGCCAGCGCTCTATCATCCCATTTGATTGCGGGTGGTAGGCGGTGGTACGACTTCTTTGGCAGCCGAGAAGATTTGTTAGCTGCCTAAAAATTGTCGCCTCAAATTGTGGACCTCGGTCCGAAGTAATGGTGGTTGGTACACCGAAACGTGTGACCCAAGTTGAGTAAAAGGCCTTGGCGACTGATTCGGCAGTAACTCCCGGAGAGGTGTCGCTTCTGGCCATCGCGTGCAGCGATCCATCATAGTGAGGATATAAGAAAATCCTCTTGATGGAGTAAGCGGTCCCACTATGTCTATGTGGACATGGGCGAAGCGTGCCGTGGGAAGCTTGAATTGCGCTGGCTCCAGTACATTATGTCGCGCTACCTTGCAGCGCTGGCACTGGAGACAAGCACGGGCCCAACCGGTGAGGTCTTTGTTCATCCGGGGCCAAATAAATTTGCGACGGACAGCAGCGGCTGTTGCTCGGCCGCTGGGGTGGGCAGGGTTGTGGTAAACCTGGAACACGCCCTTACGAAGTTTCTCGGGAATGTAAGGTCTAGCGGTTCCAGTGGAGACATCACACCAGATTTCGCCCAAAGGGTCGCGAAGGGTAATTTTCTTGAGCTCTAGTGCCGTATCGGCAGTTAGGAGGGACTTGAGCTGTTCGTCCTCCTCTTGAGCTAGGGCAAGATCAGCGTTATTCAAGGCGGAACGCAAGTGAATCGTATCGATTCGAGAAAGGGCGTCCGCCGTGACATTCTGTTTACCGGAGATATGCCTAATCTCCGTAGAATATTGCCCAATGAGGTCTAATTGACGCTCTTGTCGGGGGGAGGCATTTCCCGACTTCTTCCGGAAAGCATAGACCAATGGTTTGTGGTCTGTTAAAATAGAGAGCGAACGTCCTTCTATCATATGACGAAAGTACTTAACAGCGCTGTAGATCGCGAGCAATTCACGGTCGTAGGCGCTGTAACGTCGCTCAGTGGGACTCAGTTTCCTTGAAAAGAAACCAAGTGGTTCCGGACGGCCTTCAATGTCCTGTTCGAGGACGGCTCCGATTGCGGTATCCGATGCGTCGCATTGGATAGAAAGTGCCGCTCCCTCGAGAGGGTATCGGAGTAAGGTGGCATTTGCCAATTGTTCTTTGGACAGTTGGAATGCTCTATCAGAGACTTCTGTCCAATTAATGGGGCGCTTATCATTGCGCTTAGCTCCTTTTAAAAATTCATTGAGCGGAGCTTGAATCTGGGCAGCATTCTTCAGGGTAGGACGGTAGAAGTTCAGCATGCCCAAAAATCGACGAAGCTCACTCACGTTAGTAGGCCGGGGATACTTCATGAGGGCCTCCACACGGTCTGGAAGTGGGCGAATGCCCTGGTTGTCAACGACATAACCCAGATAGGTGATTTGCTCCTTGGCGTATTGACACTTATCTGGGTTGATGACAAGACCGAATTCACGGAGGCGCTCTAGGACCTGACGTAAGTGGCGCTTATGTTCGGCGTGGTCTTTGGAGGCGATGAGAATATCATCAAGGTATGCATGGCAGCAATTAAGACCACGTAAAGCCGTGTCGATATAACGTTGGAATGTCTGTGCGGCATTCCTGAGGCCGAAAGTCATCACTTTGAACTCGAAGAGTCCGAAAGGTGTAATGACTGCGGTCTTGGGGATGTCTTCAGGTGCCACCGGAATTTGGTGGCATGCCCTGGTGAGATCCAGGGTAGTGAAGACATTGCACCCTCGTAACTTGTACGAAAAATCGTAGAGGTGTGCAATTGGGTATCTGTCCGGGACAGTTGCTGCGTTCAACAGCCTATAATCGCCACATGGGCGCCACTCACCAGAACGTTTCTTCACTAAGTGGAGTGGGCTTGCCCAGGGACTGTCCGACGGTTGGCAGATACCTAGTTCGATCATATGCTCGAACTCCGCGCGCGCCGCACGTAATTTTTCCGGAGCCAGTCGACGTGGACGCTGGCTCACAGGGGGACCACGTGTTTCTATATGATGAAACACCGTGGCTTTATGTCGGCGCTGGTTAGGCAGGGGAATTGTTGTACTCACAAATTCCTGTACCATAACCTGTAATGGGTCTATGCACTCTGTGGCCCCTGAAGTTGCCGCTGGTGATGCCGTCATGGGCAAGGGGGGTGCGGTTGGAGCCACAAGTCTGTTATGGGTCGAATCGACCAACAGATTATGTGCACCTAATAGGTCGGAACCTATCAGGGGTTCATTCACGTCCGCAATGACGAAACGCCAAGTGATCGGACGACAAAGACCCAATTGCAGTGTCAGCTTTTTACGTCCGTACGTAAGTATCGGCGTATTATTTGCTGCTGACAATTTGAGTGCGGCTGGCACGCGGTTACGCGGAGCGAACGATCGCGGGAGGACTGAAATATCGGCGCCGGTATCGACAGTAAAAGCGATATTCAGTTTCGAATCCCGGATGGTTAAGCGACTTATCGTAGGGGTGCCGGCCGATTGCGCGAGGGTGTCGGTCGGCAAAATCAGTTTAAAGAGCGCCTTTGGTTGGTGGAAGGTTGTGTCCAACCACAAGGCGCTTTGCAGTTAAATGCGCGATCACCATATCGTTGGTGATTGGCGCACCAAGGTAGAGTAACGGCATTATCTGGTATATTCTGCCTATTGGCATTGCCGTTACGGGGAGGTCGAGCCGGAGCTCGCTGGGAGTTGGCCCGGTGAGGGCCATTTTGAGAGGAATTGGCCCTCTGTGGGGCGTTTTGAGGCATATAGGTCCTCTGAGGGGCAGTTTGGTAGGAATTCTGCCGATTGAGAGGACGGCTCGGCATGGCTCGGTTCTGGGCGCTTCGAGGATTGTTCCTCACCTCCGCGCGCAATTGCGTTATCTCGCGGAGGAGTGAGGTTTGAAGCGCCCGAAGGTCAGCAGTGGTTAATTGAGGTGGCGAATTTCTTTGGTTAGGGTTGGGGCCTGCCACTGGATTCCCCTGAGGAAAATTGGTTGAGGCGGGCCCTCTAAAAGGTAATTGGGTTTGAGGAGGATGGGGAGTTGAGACCAATTCATGGGCTGAGAAAGGCAGACGAGGGTGCCGTGCAGGCTGGGCGGCGTGTTGAGAAACCGTCGCTACCTGGTACGCTGGAGGCTCAGAATACTGATCTGAGCTTTCCATAATTGCGTCCGCAATTTTGGATAAATAGCCCAAACTCTGATTGGGTTGGGCTATAAGTGCCGAACGGGCATGCTGGGGAAGACACCTCAAAAAGTGAGGCTTTATTAGGTCGTCCCCAATCCTGGTCCCCGCTATAGAGCGTAAATGGGTCAGGAAAAGAGATGGTCTCATCCCAGAAAGGTTGGATACAGCGGCTAAACGTTGTTGCCGCACACTTCCTGGCTCGTCCAATGCGTCGAGCAGAGCTTCACGCATGTTGCTATATGGGTTGCGGCCGGCCGACCTTATTATGTGTGCAACATGCGGTCGTTGAGTGCGGTCAAGCACTTTCAACAGCTCAACTGCACGAAGTTGTTCGTCGTGCAAGGCTGAGGCCTGGAAGATGCGGTCTGCCACTGCAAACCAAAGGTCTGGGTCCTCCTCATCGAAGGGGGGAAGTCCTATATTAGGGAGACGAGTCCCATTCCCGAGGCTGGAAGCATCGTGGAATTCTTGGGACTCTGAAGGTCTTTGGGGTTGTTGTGAGGTGCTGGCACCAGTTGTGGGCATTAAAATGCCGGAATTTGCCAAAGGGCAGATACCAGGGGCGTTGGAAGAGGTTGGGAGAGCGTTTGGGGAAGTAGGTTGGGGTCGGTTCACGACGCTGGGGGCAACGGGCGGTGCCAGAGGAGTAGCTTGTCCGGGCAAGTCTAGGTCAGCATCGACTTGCTCGGTGGGGAAATCGACGCTGGAGGCGTCGTGAAATTCTAGGGGCTCGGGTTGTTCTTGGGCCTTTTGGGCAGCGCTATTTCGTGTGACAACCATAGTGTTTTGTACGAAACAGGACTGAAATCAACGGAGTAGGAGGGAATCAAAATATTCACCACGGAGGACGCAAAAATGGGCGTAAGAGGACGCGAAGGAAGGTGGAGGGAGGCCAATGGGTCACGAGAGGACGCGAGGAATTGGGGAAAAGTCGCCAAAGGATGCTGCGAATTTAAGAGAGTCGAGTGTCACCTAAGGGAGTCGCTGAGAGTCGAGTGCAGTCGTTAACAAGGACAGGCAGGGCTGTAATGATTGCTTTAGTTAATTTAAAAATGGTGAAAACTTTAATTAAATAATCAAAACCGAATTAAATTAGGAAGGGTTTAAGTTAGTTTGGCGTGTGTGTGTCCCAAGGCGTTGAGAAACGTTGAAGTCGTGTCTTAAGTACTGCCGAACGAGATTATATGTTATTCGATACCCTGAAGGGGTTTACAATTGTATTGGAACGATAAGGTTATTTTTGGATTCGGGTAATTCGATTGAACCTTTGTTGCTATGGTTGTGATTTAATGTTTAAACAATAATAAAAGTGTTAATGGACAGAGATGATAACCAGTAATAATTTCTTTTAGACTACTGGGGACACTTAACACAACAGGAAACAGAAAATATTTTTTGTGCTATGGTTTACAAATGTATGTTTTTATCTTTGGTTAATGACAATGACAAAGAGACGTTAGCTTATTGCTTACTTAATGCCTATTATTAGGTAAATAGAATTAATTCAAAATTGTCTGTGCTCAAGTACAAGTCGAAAATATACTCGTTATACACGTCTATTGATAGAACAAATGTTTAAAAAAAAGAAAAGAGAAAAAAAAAACGTTTGCGCATAAAGTATATTATTTAGTAAACTGTTGGTGTATTGATATGTTGTATGTTTTGGGTAGGTGTTTGCTTTATTAAAAATTGAGTTAGTTAGTAGTAAGAAATTATTTGTTGACTAATGCAATTTAATTCAAATCAGCTTCTTGCCCTCCTATTGGTTATTATGTGCTAACATATATTAAAGGTATTGTGGTACTTGCGACTGATTATATAAAATTTGTTCCCGGTAATTGCTAAATAGCAAAAAAAAAAAATTGTGCTTGCGTCGGATCGGTAAACCGTTTACTTAATGTGTTAATATTTTCTCTGTTATAAAATAAAAAAAAAAAATGTTGATGGTAGGTTTAATTGTTCACTTGGGATAATAACACAAACAGAATTACATATATTTTTAACATTAGGTTTAGTATGCCTTATTGCTCTTAGTTAAATAGTTTTTGTTTTAAACGTTTGTATTTCCATTCTGTTTTTCTATTTTTTGATTAGATGATTTAATTGTAATTATAAATTTGTCAGATAATAGATACGATAAACTATAACTTCAACAAGGAAACGCAACATGTAGTAAATCATCAGGAACAATTTAAGCGATTTGAATAACAATTAAAAGTGAAGTGATCTTAGGAAAAGGGTTCTCAAACAAATTTAGAAAGAGCAAATACAAAAATGAAAAATGTACTCTTTACTTCGTTTCGTTATAAATTCGTATAATTTTCCTCTAAATTAACGTGCATACCTGTTGAATTATTTTTGAGTTGTCTGTTGCTGGTACGATGATGCTGTTCTGGATGCTGAGGCAGCGTCTGTCCAGCGGTGGCGGCAGGTGACTACAGGTGAGGTGAGGTTGCTCGGATGTTATTGTTCGTCGGGCTAAAGTTGGGTTGGGGTTCTTCTCACCCTTAAAATGTCTTTAATGGCACTGAGTTAGTCACGGCGATTTTAAACTTGCCGAGAATGTCAATTGTTCCCGGTGCAAAAGGTTGCGATTGAACTGCTCGCTATTGGGTTATTACGGAAGGTGCGTGTTCACTTTTTTAACTCAATAAAAAAAACCGTCGCGGTCACCAATGTGGGTAGTGTTGGACTTAGCACCAAGCACGGGTGCGGATTCAGTCAACACCCACTTATAGTTCTTCAAAAAAAGGAAAATTCTAACACCGGAACAATTAAAACACACACAAGTTCTTTCTTTATTTTTGATACAAGGTCACTTTTATTTTTGCCGTAATGGATACTACACAGTTATGTACATTTGTTTGTCTATTTATTTCGCATCAACGCGACTGGACACCAGGAAACACAACATGACACATCAGTCACACCAAAATTCCGACTGTCTTGCGAATTTATTAACGTAAAGGCAAAATAAAGTAAACGCACTTAATGACGAAAGTCCACTGAAAACGGTTTTAATCGAATGTTCCCTTTAACAATAACTTAGGCGATACGGCGTAATTAGAAATAATAGAAAACTTGTCGCAACGACAGTGACGCGGGTGACTCGTAATTAGAAATAATAGAAAACTTGTCGCAACGACAGTGACGCGGGTGACTCCTTCTCGACTCGTGACTAAAATCTGACTAATTCCATTGGAAGTCATCAAAAGGAAAGGAACCCTGAAAGAAACTGGAAAGGAGGCGGAGTTACACGATTAACTTGAAGTAGTTAATCGTGATTGGACCGGACGGAATAGGCATACATTACGCATGTGTGCGTATGCCATGCATACGATCGTTCAGCGACCGTGGATGGCGGGCAACATCGCTAGTGCATTTTCTAGGAATGTAAATACTAGCATCTGGGGTGTGAAAAACCGAAACCGATGATTTGGTCATCCTAATGGAAGGCCATAAATCATCATTTCTGTTGCCGATGATTAAACATTGCAACGAACATAGGGTGCAGCCATTGCCAGATGTTGTAAGTAAACATTTTCTGGCTGCTGGTGATCGTTGTTTGAATGCTATCTCTGAACATGGGGAACGCTAATTGTGGTGCCAGCGATTGCTGGTAAACAGGGACATGTTTGATTTGCGTCAACAGAAACCTTGTCGGCGGTAGTAAATCAATAGGGGCAATAGCCGTATGCATGTTATGCCGGGGGTAAACAAATACAACGAGTCACAAGGAACTCTTGTTGATTGTTGTTTCCATAGCTTAAGGCTATGGAAACGAGATGCCCTGGCAGAATGTATGCCTAAAGATAAGATTTCAGATGCCATGGCAATGTGATGATTTTGCCATGGACTTATGTTCTTTTCAGGAAATGATGTACGCCTCGGGGGTAAATTTTGGATGCCACGGCAAGGTGATAAGCTTTGCCGTGGGCTCAATGTTTTTTAGGGAATATGGTCTGGCCGAGGGTGAGTTTTCGATGCCACGGCAAGGTGATAAGCTTTGCCGTGGGCTTAATGTTTTTTAGGGAATATGGTCTGGCCGAGGGTGAGTTTTCGATGCCACGGCAAGGTGATAAGCTTTGCCGTGGATTTAATGTTTTCAGTGGTGATGCTGGAGAAAAAGGGGTTTGGAAGGAAATCCCCTACAGAATAGGTAAGCTGCCTAACATAAATTCAAAACGGTTATCCGATTGGGTAACCGTATTAATTCCGGCGATTTGGCTGAGGGTAAATGCCGTAGCAAGGTTACGCAACCTTGCTGAAGTTCGACCGAGAGGTAAGTCGTTCGCCTGGAAAGGTGGGGATCGAGCGATGTATGGCTCTTCGGGCCCTGAAAAGCCCCACAGGCTCACCAATAGGAGAGTTGACAAGTTTGAAGTACAAATGGTAATAAAAATAAAAAAATGAAACCTGTTAACCAGCTGTGCTGCTACTCGGGAGTTTACAGTTGTTGCGATGTCTGGAGTTCCTGTCCTGTGACGTTGGCAATTCCAGGAGCGTTGGGTGTTAGTTAGCGCTGCAACCGATGGGGTGGGGCTCTACTTGCCCTTAAAAAGTCTTTTTAATGTTTTTGTCGCGCACCGTTTTTCAAAAGCACTATATGGCCCGACCGTCTATTTGTGTACTGTTCAGGAGGTGGCGTGTTCACTTTTTTAAAGAGCGAATAAAAAACTGTCGCGGTCACCAATGTAGGTTTTTCTTTTAGTGCGCCAGCACGGACGCGGATTCAACAGAAACCCACTGACTACGGAGAATTGTCACCTGAGCAAAATCGAACAAATAAAACGCACGGTGTTTATTTTAAACTTCTTTTATTGATTTTTCGCAGCACTGGTGATACACTGGCTGAACAATATTTATTAATGGTGAACGAAATAAAAAAATCAACTTGCACAGTTTCTTTTGTTTTAAGGTGAGTGTTTAATTCAAAATAATCTTCCGCTTCCAATAGGCACCAGCGATAACACAAAAGTCCCGACGGTCTTGTTAATTGGTTAACGTAAAAGTCAAATATAATAAACGCACTAAACGACTCAAATTGATGATCACATTAAAAGTAATTTACACGATAAGACAGGATCAGAAGTAATCGAAAACTATTAATCAAACTGCCGACGTGAATAAAATATCGCGCCTCAAATTGCGTCTCGCCACACACCAGCTGCCTCCAAGGAAAAAGACTGACTGATCCCATTGGAAGTCATCAAAAGGAAAGGAACCCCGAAAGAAACTGGAAAGGAGGCGGAGTTACACGATTAACTTGAAGTAGTTAATCGTGATTGGACCGGACGGGGTAGTCATACATTACGCATGTGTGGGTATGCCATGCATACGATCGTTCGGCGACCGTGGTGGATGGAGGCACATCGCTAGTGCATTTTCTAAGAATGTAAATACTAGCATCTGGGGTGTGAAAGACCCAAACCGATGATTTGGTCATCCTAATGGAAGGCCATAAATCATCATTTCGGTTGCCGATGATTAAACATTGCAACGAACATAGGGTGCAACCATTGCCAGATGTTGAAAGTAAACATTTTCTGGCTGCATCTTGATCGTTGCTTGATTACGGTCTCTGAACGTGGGGACCGATAATTGGAAGCCAGCGATTGCTGGTAATCAGGGACATGTTTGGTTTGCGTCAGCAGAAACCTTGTCGGCGGTAGCAAATCAATAGGGGCAAATAGCCGCATGCATGTTATGCCGAGGGTAAACAAATACAACGAGTCACAAG
This sequence comes from Microdon myrmicae, assembly GCA_963931805.1. NCBI lineage: Eukaryota > Metazoa > Arthropoda > Insecta > Diptera > Syrphidae > Microdon > Microdon myrmicae. Next base: position 41,925,010 of record OZ007502.1, read on the forward strand.
GAACTCTTGTTGATTGTTGTTTCCATAGCTTAAGGCTATGGAAACGAGATGCCCTGGCAGAATGTATGCCTAAAGATAGGATTTCAGATGCCGTGGCAATGTGATGATTTTGCCGTGGACTTATGCTTTTTTTAGGAAATGATGTACGCCTCGGGGGTGAATTTTCGATGCCACGGTAAGGTGATAAGCTTTGCCGTGGGCTTAATGTTTCTTAGGGAATGATGTACGTCTCGGGGGTGAATTTTCGATGCCACGGTAAGGTGATAAGCTTTGCCGTGGGCTTAATGTTTTTTAGGAAATAATGTCTGGCCGAGGGTGAGTTTTCGATGCCACGGCAAGGTGATAAGCTTTGCCGTGGATTTAATGTTTTCAGTGGTGATGTTGGAGAAAAAGGGGTTTGGAAGGAAAACCCCTACGGAATAGGTAAGCTGCCTAACAGAAATTCAAAACAGTTATCCGATTGGGTAACCGTATTAATTCCGGCGATTTGGCTGGGGGTAAATGCCGTAGCAAGGTTACGCAACCTTGCTGAAGTTCGACCGAGAGGTAAGTCGTTCGCCTGGAATAGTGGGGATCGAGCGATGCATGGCTCTTCGGGCCCTGAAAAGCCCCACAGTGTCAGTCCGACACTGTTTCACCGAGATGTACTCAAGACGCCGTACCCGCTCGCCCCAAGCTTGTTTGCTTATGTCCTGCAGTCCGTTGCAAAACACACGGTTCACCTTCGTCGTCCTGTATCTCCTCAACACAACAACTTCAATAAGGGATTTTATTTCGTAAATAGGTTATTTCTAATATCAATCTTATTTTATTTCTAACAAGGAATAGTATTTCTTTTTATGTCTAATATTACTCTTATTTTATTTCGTACACGGAATAGTATTTCTTATTTCTACTGTTAATCTTATTTTATTTCTAACAAGGAATAGTATTTCTTTTTTCTACTGTTAGTCTTATTTTATTTCTGTCTTATAAGTTAACTTTATGAATTCAATTCTTTAAGTACAATATAAAATAAACCGAAACACTACTAGACTTCAGTTGGCTCCAATGTTCAAAAGGACCTTTCGCTACAATTTGACTGTACTGGTGCTCAAACAACAAAACTGATTTAATTAACTGATGTACACGTTGTATATAACAAAGCTAATTTGATTACTGAATGTAGAAGTTGTATATAACAAAGCTAATTTAATTAGCTGATGTACACGTTGTATGTAACAAAACTGATTTAATTAATGGCTATAGAGGTTGTATATAGCAAACTGTTTTCATTAACTTGGTGTACACGTTGTATATAACAAAACTGATTTAATTAATGGCTGTAGAAGTTGTATATAACAAACTGTTTTCATTAACTGATGTACACGTTGTATATAACAAAACTGATTTAATTAATGGCTGTAGAAGTTGTATATAACAAAATGTTTTCATTAACTTGGTGTACACGTTGTATATAACAAAACTGATTTAATTAATGGCTGTAGAAGTTGTATATAACAAACTGTTTTCATTAACTGATGTACACGCGTTTTAATTAACGGCTGTAGAAGTTGTATATAACAAACTGTTTTCATTAACTGATGTACACGCGTTTTAATTAACACCTGTAGACGTTGTATATAACAAAACTGATTTAATTAACGTCTGTCCACGTTACATATAACACCGTTTTAATATCGATGTACACGCTCTTTATAACAAAACTATCTCGTCCACTGACGGTTGTTGGTTGCCGACTGACTCCTCATGTGCTCTGATTCTCTGGGGGTTGATTCTGCACACCAACACAGCGACAACACTCTCCCCGTAAACCAATTCATTCGGAGTCCCCTTCTTTGACGCGATCTCTCACACAGCCACGGAGGTGATCACACCAGTGCCCCGGCCGTGCAAGTCATCGCAAGAGCCGTCATCCATGTTGGTCGCCACACCGTACCCCTGCCTGTGTGTACATTATTCGTTATGTGCACAGTGGTGGGCGCTCTTGTGTGTGGTTCGATCGTTAGTACTTTTTCATAACACGGATCGCCCGTAATGCTTATACGTGCGGCTTGATGCGGTTACGCGGGCATGCGTTGTATCTCTCGTATTTGTATTGGTTGAGATGTGTCCTTTTAAGGGCATGCGTTGTGGGTTTCGTTTCTTGCGCGCCTGCTTGGTAATTCTGGGAATTAGTCGCAGGCTTGAGCAACCGCATAATGTGTTGGATGGTGTTTTTACCAGATCGATGTGCAGGTGTCCCATGTTTGCTTACGACATAGAGTTTCATGCTTCTTGCAACTACGTTGCGCTTTGTCTTCATGTCGTGCTTTAGGTATTTTAAGTATTTGGCGGTGTTATGTTGTTTAACTTTGGCGGTTATATGATGAGTAACTTCGGGTTGGTACAATGTTCCGCCGCACACTGTTCGCACCAGAGGAAAAAAACACAAGAAACCAAAACACGGATTGAATCTCTTTTAATTTTTTAATCTTTTATATTTCTTTAATGTTTCTTACTTCGTTAAGGTCCCGTACACTATTCTATTAAGGAGAGTAGCGAAATACACGCACGACACACACGTTACACTCTTGGATCTTATTCCACTATCAATCGGATACTGTAATCTAACTCCTCGACGTTTTTCCGTTGTCTCCTCCTTCACGATCAAAATCTCTCTGCGACGGATTGTATCTGTAACTCTATCCAAAAATGTTCTTAGTTCCCCTGCTAACAGAATTTCCGGATTCCTGTTAGCAGCATGTTATCGTATCCCCGGGGATATTTCATAGTTTTTTTTTGAGAAAGGGAAAGTCATCCTGCATACATTCTTCGTTGGTGATAGCATTTCCTTTTTCACGGCCTTCTGTTTGCACAGAACATCTGGCGCGAAGGCCGAGATGATTTTTCGGGCGTACAGCCCGTGGTTGTTTGCCTTTTGTAAACACAACCGAAATCCATTAGATCCTTCTAATGGGTGTGAAATTTTTACAAAGGAATCGTGGGACCGGAGTATTTCCTTTGTTGGCGTTGGATTTGTAAATCTTCCGAATTATCTTGTTGCGATAATTTCGGTTGTTTACAATTTTGGCCGCGGATAGGCGATCTGCTTTCTTGCGTTTAGCTGCCGGCGTATGCATCCGTTGTTATTTATTTACCGAAAATGCAATTCCTGGTACATCGTGCAGATGCTTTGGATGGAAGATTTATGGCCTGTAATCTGGAATTGTTTTGCATACTATGAATGGATGCGTTGACTCGATGCTGAAAGTTTTTGAACGTTAAGTTCCTTGTTTTTTGATGTCGGTTTCAACATTGTTTCAGCTTCCTATGCCCTTGTTACAGGCCTGATTAATGAGCTTTGGGGACACGTGTCTGTGGGCAAGTGTACTGGATAAGGTAAGTCAGTTCCTTGAAGGTTTGGAACCTTACCTGGGCGGAATTATGCGTTCGTAGGACGCTACAAGTATTTCCATGTTGGGGAATGCCTGTTATTGCTGATACACTTTTCGTATCAGCAGACATTGTGGTTTTTCGAAATGCCAATGCAGGTAAGTACACGATTTATCGGAGCCGAACGCTTATGAAAAGGGGGTTACCTGTCGCCACAAGGTCAATAAGACCTTAGAAACACCTACGATGGCGCTCGTAGCATCTCTAATTGTATATTTTTAGTTAACATAATTTCCTATTAGGTATCTGTCAATTTTTAATTTGTGTCATGTTTCATTTTTGCATGATAAATTGGGTATGAAAAAAATGTCTGCGAGATGGGTGCGGAGTTTGCTCTCAGCGACGCATGCGTCGCAACCCAGATGAGTTTCTCCGCAGATTAGTAACTGCAGATGAAACATGGATACTCCACTACACTCGCGAGAAGAAAGACCAGTCAAAACTAAAACTTAAGGAGGAACTGAAAATTAACGTTTGGTTCGTTTAACACGTGTTTGATTCGATTTGGATATGAGCGCTTGTAATTATTTATTGATTATTGTGTATATATATGTGGGTTTTTGGCGTATTCGTGGTATGTAAACCTTCAGCCAATAAACACGAAACGACACAAGGAGCAGAGACAGCGACAATTAAACACCAAGTCTTTCCTTTCCTTTGCAGCGCTCCTTTTATTTTATGTTATTTCTCTTCACAAATTGTTAGAATATCTTTTTTTTATTTAGGGAATATGATAGATAGATTAAACGGATATATTGGAACATTGATTTTACGGCTTCTGTAGCACAACCAAACATGAAAATCACATCGACACATATTAATTCACCGTCCACATAGTCATCTCGTATTTTAATTAAATCGAGTTGGTGAAGTGGCGTACCCTTTTAAGTTTACCGGGGGCAAACGGTTTCTTTCGCTAATCGGCGCGGCGCGGACTCACGTCTTCCTCGGGGTTCTCTAACTGTCTATCTGCCCTCAACAATATCCTGCTCACACAGATACCCAGATTCAAACTGGTATCTGTATCTATCCGGAAAATATTCCCTATTTGCTCTGCTAACAGAACTTCCGAATTTCTGTTAGCAGCATGTTATCACATCCCCCGGGATATTTTGTAGTTTCCTGAAAGGGGAAAGTCATCTTTGCATACATCATTATTATCGCTGATAGAATTTCATTTCCACGGCCTTCTGTTTGCACAGAACATCTGGCGCCCAGACCAGAGATATTCGGCGATTGTTTTGACGTGCAGTCCGTGGGACTTACTTGAACTTGGTACCCGGAATCGAAATCCATTAGATCTTTATAATGGTGCGAAATTCTAGCGTGGCCGTGGGACCGGAGTATTGCCTTTGTTGGCCTAACTCCTCATAAATTATCGGATATCCCGTTGAGATATATTCGATTGCGATAGGTCGTGGCTGCCTTCTGTTGTTCAACGGATTTGGGTGGTCCTTGCGTTAGATTAGATTGTTTTTTTTTTTTTTTAGGAATAGAACTTATGGATGTTTATACCTTTGTTTCAGGCATGAAGAGTTATAATTGTTGAGCTTGACCTAAAAAGCTTTGGGGACGTTCAGTTCCTTGCTTTTTGGTGTCAGTCTCAACGTTGGCTGCGAGTTGCAGGCCCTATCGTGAGACTTTGGGGCACGCGTCTGTGGGCGCGTGCAACGCTCTCAGGTAAGTAAGTTCTTTGAAGGTAGGAACCTTACCTGCGCAGAATTGTGCGTTCGTAGAACGCTACAGGTTGGCTTAGGGATATGAGGATGTTGTATGTAAATATATGCAAGGGAGGAAATGACAGGGCTTCGCAGAGCACTACAACTACCCTAACACGGGCTGAATAATACTCAGTATATTGAATTTTGCTTTAATAAAAAATTTACAATATAACTATTATTAGAATAGAACGGTACTTTTCCTTCCAATGATCTACCTTTCTTTTCTTCAATATAACATTTCTCGAAGTGCTACGATATGATGGGGTACATTAAAAGTTATCAAATAATTTGTTTTAAAACTACGTTACAAAATTAAAACTCAAAATGTCACTTTACAATATTCGACTTTAATCTATTTTGCTGTTTCTGTAGAAACACCCAGAGTAGAACAATTATTTATAAAACATGAATGGTGTATTTTGTTCATTTTTCAAAAGCTTATATTAAAAAGATTTTTTTTAAACATTATATAAAAATAAATAAACATGTCTTAAAAATCTATATTATATTATATATTATCATTTATTGATCTTAAAAATATGTAGCACAATTACAAAAATATTTAATATTTTGTAAGAGACTTTTTTGCGTATCTCTTCAGATCAATTTAATACATTTTTATATAAAGTAACTTATCACATTTAACTTTTTCCTAGAAGCTTAAACTTGTTTAAAACATTTAAGGCACAAGTGTAAATAAACCTCCTTCTTTTCTCCAGCATGATATGAAATATATTGTACAGAAAATAATATTTTATATATAAAACTTTTATGGAAATTGAATAAAAACTTATATAAACTACTTTTATAAACAAAATAAAATTGTTTGCTAATTTTCATATTTAAACCGTTTCGACCAGTTAGACCTGTCCTGCTTATACAATTTTCTTGAATACCAATTTTTAAAGGTCGCTAATAAATTTTGATCTAGTTTAATTGAATGAAATGTCAAAATGAAATCATGTTTCCATCTGTGACAAACATTATCTTAGACCTGGTTTTCCTGGTTTTTAAAAATAATATTTGAAAAAGAAACTACTTATGAAATTAAGTCAATTCAATGGCATTGCTATTGTTCTCGTGACTAATTGAAATTTGAAATTTGTAAAATCAATGTTTCTCTTTTGTATAATAAAATATTTCCTAATACTACAGTTATTTATTTATGTATACACATTAAATTTTTTATTAAAAGCCCGACACTTTGGCGTCAAATAACCCCTATAGTATATTATATGAGAAATATTAATTAATTAATTTTTGATGTTTGATTAAAACATACAAATGTGCGATATTTAAATGTAGCGACATCAACAAATTGAATTGTAAAATGTTTAGTAAAATATGACGTGTTGTCTGCGAATAAAATCGCCCGTTTACTGCTTCTTAAAGATATATAATACAAAGCCAAAAAAAAAAAATGATTTCGTTAAAAGTGCTATAAACAATCATTAAGACCCCTCGCACTGTACTGTTTACTTGAAAGTTTGCTGTGTTTGTAATATATAAAAATTAAAATTTCACTTTTAAAATTAGCAATTAATATCATAGAATGTAAAACTTGTGATGTTTGTGTTAAAAAATAAAACTATACAAATAATAAATAATGCAAAAATAAATAGAGAATTATTTCGATAAATCTGGAGATTTTTCAATGTAGAACTACCAACCAATGCATATTCTCTGTCGCTGATTAGACATATCCTCTGTCGTTGAGAATTGACATCCAACATACATCTCCTGCTTCTTATGCGCGGAATCAATCCGCGGTGGACCTAGACTTTGTCCTGATCTCTGTATAACTACTGCGGCTGCATGGCGCAAGGTAATATCGTATGCTACGAGAGATGTCTTTTGCTTTGAAGTCACAGCAACGGTTTAAATAGGTCGACCCAATTTTTTGATGGATGGCTTACTTACTGCCACAGGTGACGAGAACATAGCACATGGTGAGTTATACAAAATTCCACGCATCAAAAAAAGAAGTCGCCCAAATACCATGTAAGTCTTTTTTTATTATTATTTTAGTATATTATTTTTTATTTTATATAATGGGTGATTCATTTACGAGTAGTTACAAAAAACAAAAACGGATAATTCCATCTATTCTGTGGAATGGTGAATTTGAGATAAACATATAGTTCACAGTCACATCGTTACAATCAGAGCAGGAAAGTCTTGAGCAAAAGGATAAAATTAAAATTCCAATAAAGTGAATATTTTATACCACATTTGGGGGTCAACCGAGATTTATAGAAGGAATAAAGACAGCAACGAAGGAATAAAAACGACAACAAAGGAATAAAGACGGCAAAGAATGACTAAAGACGACGACGAAGGTGTAAAAACGACGAATAGAGACGACAATATAGCTTCCAGCCTCAAAAGGATAAATTAAATATGCCTGAAGCGAGTGATTTCACAGTTAGCGAAGTGCCACAAAAGGCTAAGATGTGAAGATTAGCTATCGGCGGTACGAAAGCCGAGATAATCGCACGACTGGTTGAACATAATCCAACGGGCAATTGTATGAGAATAACTAACGAGGAAAAGAACAAGGGCATCGCATCTCACACAGGACTCCGTTATTGCGCAGGAAATACCGAAGAAAAAGATCGCAGCCAAGAATCTAATCCAGTACAGCGCTAACAAACTGCGAAAATCATATGCGCAAAATGGAACTAATGCAGCGTGAACTCGAACTCCCTCTACCTGAAATTGCGATGGTGCGGCAGCACGACCACTTACCCGTAGACGAATCGCCAGCATAGGAGACGCGCGAAAGACGAATCGAAACAGCCGCTTTATTTTCCCCACAATCAAACATGAGCATTAAGATGATTGCTGAATTAGTAAGTGAGTTCGACAGCGCGTCTGATAATTTCCATCTGTGGGAAAGGCAAATCCAGTTCATGAATGAGACGTATGAGCTACCGGATGGCATGGCAAAAACGTTGGTCGGAATGAAAGTCAAGAAAAAAGCGTTTGAATGGTTGCGTTCAAAAGCCGAACATCTGGAAATGACCTTTTACGAGCTCATTAACAAGTTGGGTCAGATGTGTGGGGGCGAAGTTGTGGCGCCGACATGGGCGCAAGGTTTTACTTCGTCCTCACAAACTTTCTCTGATTGGTGCACTGACTTATTATTCCCCCGCAGCAAACTGTTCCAGAAAAAACAAAACAAAACAAATCTCCGCAACACACCGCCCACAAGAAGCGAGTAAAAGGAAGGTACAATAAAACACACTGATTCCACAGCACAGGAAATGAAACATGCTAGATCGTTTATTAATTAAATGGTTTCTTTATTGATAAATGATAATCGCTAAATGTACATTTGAACTTCGGATTGTAAACCATTACTATGAACTTTGCTTTCTTCAGATTAGTTTTTTTATTATGTTATAAAGGGAGCCAATGGCATGGAACAGATTCGCTCTTCACACACATACATTTCACGTTTAAAATGACTATAAGTTTTATTACGAAAATAACCCGAACACGACTCTTGAATGTGATACGCGCTATGCATATCCGCAGCGCTACGGGTAGCGGTGGTGGAGGACCCACCGGCTCGACCCGGTGATGGAAAAAGACTCACCGAGGAAAGATCTCCGACTTGTATTCAATCCTCAGTTAAAGGGGAAATTCGGAGGAGAAAGAAAATTTCTGTTTAGGGTGTGGCCACCAAGGAAATGCAATCTTTCCTTAATGCCAGTGACCAATGGACGGCGATCTCTGGTAATGCAGTGATGTGTATGTGTGATCGTGTAGATCATATTGTTTACCCATGCACGAAGGTCAATGGGAAACGAAACCAAAAAATTGAAGGGACCAAGGGCATGGTGCGTAATGAGGTTCAGCTAAATAAATAAGCTGCAGCTCATTAGGTGTGAATGCATTTGGGATACTTCAAAAAATTTGGCTTGTTTACCGTATCGCCAGAATGCCTGAAGAAGAACCGAATTCTTTTGTTTGCGCACGTGATGCATGTTGAAGAATTCAGTTTTACGGGCTGTTGGGCTGATTGTTTGCAGCTGCGTCAACAAGCTGCTTGGAGTTACTTTGTGTCGTTAGACAAATAAGTCGCAAGCAATGTGCATGAAAAGGCAATCGTTGTTGCGCATGTGAGGCAGGGAATTACCGACGCGAAGATAATATTCGCTGATTATAATGGTTACGTTATGTGTGAACGAATTGTTTCTTTTCAGGAATATGGTGCTTGATCTTTAAGGAATTCTTCTAGGAAAATACATATGAATCATGAATGCTTGAGAATTCTTTTAGGGAAATTTTGCCGATGGGTTGATGCATGGAGAATGCCCTTGTGGGGAAAATTCTTTTCAGATATTTTGAATGTGGATTAAAGAATTCTTTCAGGGAATTTAGGAAATGTATTTAAATGCATGAATGAAAGAATTCTTTTTACAGAGACTTTAAGGTTATGCATTAGATAACCTTAATGCCTGTAGCTTTGTAGGTGCTAATGCAATTTCATTAGCGAAAAACAATGGGAGTTGGATTGTAATTATGGGGGGTTCTTCGGGTAAGCTTAAAAGAACCCCCACAGATGTATCTCCCGAAGCAGATCAGGATTGACTTACGGAAAAAAATTGAAGCACGAATATGGAAGAAAGACGACTCCTTCCGAGAATGCGCACACGATGAGATTGCGATGGGTAACCGTGTGCCAATCAATAATGAAGGTATGATAGGTTATCTGACGGAGGGTATCCCTGATAAATCGTTATGTAATCAAGATCGCATGGAGTGTTTTCCTACGAAACAACTTTTTTTATTAAACTTCTCTCGGGAGAGGCAAACCTATAGCGCCCAATAGAGTGGGCGCCCCGAAATGCCACCAAATAACAGTTGCAGTTGTTTTTGAACAGTTGCAGGTTGTAACGCTTCGGGGACACTCGCGTGGGAAGGGAGTTCCGTAGCTTCCCCACTCTGTAACAGAACGAGTTCTGATGCAGGGATGTTCGCGCCGTCTGGAGATGAATCTTTAATCGACGCATTCGTTAAGATAGCCTTGCGGGAACAGTCGTCAGCAAAGGCTATTAATGAAAAGGATGAAACGTCACATAATAAACCCAATGCAAGAGTCGAGAGGAACAAACCCACTGGCAACACATCGTAAAAGCTGCTTCCATTGCAGGACAACAGGTCACGAAAGCGCAACATGTCCCTTGAAACGCCCAAACTATTTCTATTGCAACGAACGCGGTCTCATCTCAATAGAATATCGATAGAAGAAAGAGGCTTGAATTGTAACACGGACTCTACGGAAGAAGTACATGTATATAAAGATGGTAACGATTCATGGCAAGAATATCGACGCACTCATCGACACCGGGAGCGATCTAACTCTCATGGGCAGAGACGAGTACGAGAGAATTGGATCTCCACCACTTTAGCTGACCGAAGACAGTTCACAGGTAGGAGTATTCCATCCGGAAGTCGCGATAGATGGGCACTTTTTCCTATTCTCATACGTGTCGTTTCAGATACTATTTCTCAGCAAAAATGATTGAACTGACATCTTGGGACCAAAAAACTTCCACGCAGAGAACGGTACAATTTACATCCTTACATAATCCTGACGACGATGCGGAAGAATTACCGGAGATGTTGCAGATCCTCGAAGAAGAGAATCGTGTTAAGACTGATCTTTCTCACATCGAAGACGAGCAAACGAGGGAAAAAATAATGACGTACATAGAGGACTATAGGTCCAATAAGACGTTGGAGACAACAGTAAGTATGAGACTCAAATTAAAAAACAAGGAACCTGAAGGCAAGGCGGTTTGCGCCCAACGAAAGGCACATAGTTAACAATCAACTAGCGGAATGGTAGAACCAGGGCATCACTTTGACCCTCATCATCTGACCATCTGACTATACCAGCCCAATTGGGTTAGTCAAGAAGAACGACGGAACACACCGATTGTGCGGTGACTATCGACTTTTGAACAAAAAGATTATCCGAGACAGATATACCCTGGCGATAATCGGGGACCAGCTGGATAAACTGCAAGACGCGAACGTCTTCAGTACCCTCGACTGGAAGAATGGTTTCGTCCATGTACTAGTCGATGCCGAGAGTATTAAATAAACCGCATTTATTGTTCCAGAAGGATAATTTGAGCTCCTGCGTGTCCCTTTTGGCCTGTGTAATTCACCATCAGTTTTCCAGCGATACATAAATGCCATATTCCGATGCGCCATTCGGAACGGCCATGTCTTAATGTACATGAATGGCCTGATGGTTCTTTCCAATAATCGCGAGGACAGGTTGAAAAGATTGAAAGACGTATTCGGGGCGGCAAGAAGGGCTGAGTTGAGTATCAACTGGAAGAAATGTTGCTTCCTGATAAGACGTGTTGAATTCTTGAGCCACATCATCGAAAACGGAACCGTCCGGCCAACGGAGTGGAAAATTGAAGCGGTAAGACGTCTTTGCTAGCCTAAGAATACCCGACACATGCAAGCTGTTTTGGGACTGACTGGATACTTCAGGAAATTCATTCCTCAGTACCCAAGGATTGCGCGACCGTTATCAAACCTTTTGCGAGCAGATGTCGAATTTAATTTTGGAGATGCGAAAAAAGAAGCTTCCGAACTACTGAAGACGTGCTTAAGCCAGAAACCTGTGCTTAATTTATATCGATTAGAAGCTGAGACGGGACTCCATACGGACGCATCGAAGTATGGATACGAAGCCATCCTCTTGCAACGCGACGAAAACGATGGGCTGTTGCATCCAATATACTTTGCTAGCGGCAGAACAACGCCAGCGGAGGAGAAGTATCCGAGGAATGAGCTTGAAGTTTCGGGAGTTATCAACGCACTTCGGCGATTCCGAGTATATCCACTGGGTATACGTTTCAAGATTCTAACCGATTGCAAACCGTTTACAATGAGGATGAACAAGAAGGATCTTTGCGTTCGAGTAGCTTGATGGGCACTGCTGCTTGAAGAATTCCAGTATTCGATAGAGCATAGACCGGGACGGGGTATGAAGCACGTCGGCGCACGTCGACGTCGAAACCCACTTCCCGGATGCTTGGTAATTAATGACAGCTAAGAATGCCTTACTGCGTGACTCAAGAAAGCACAGCAGCACGACGACGGCCTGCAGGAAAATATCAAGCGATTGGAAGAAGGAAATCTCGATGGCTATTCCTTGCAACGTGGTTTACTATATAAAGATATTGGTGACGAGATGCGCGTTGTGATTCCGAAGTCAATGCAGCTACAGATGATCCAAAGGGCCCATGCACGAGGCCGCTTTTGGATCAATAAGACAGAGGCGCTGGTCGAGAATCATTGCTGGATATCTGATTTAAGGGTTATGATTGAAAATGTAATTCGACACGACAAGGATTCCTGAATCCTGTGGAAAAGGGCAGTGTGTCCCTCGACACCTTCCACATCGATCACCTGGGTCCACTGGCGTCAACCAAGAAATCTTACGCACACATCCTAGTCATTGTGGACGCTTTTTCCAAGTACATTTTGCTCTATGGCACAAAATCGACGGCATCATTTATCTTTACAAATCCTCGGAGGATCATTTCCGACAGGGCTACCGGGTTTACTTCAAAGGAGTTCGAAAGCTATTGCCGCGAAGAGAGCATTGAGCACGTTCTGGAAACCACGGGGATACAATGGGCCAATGGTAAAGTTGAAAGGGTGTACCGCACCCTAATACCACAGCTGACAATCCTATCAACTCCTAAACAAAGTGAGTGATATCGGTCCCTGGACACGGTACAAAGATGCTACTCCCCCACGCCGCATCGGAGCATGGGGATGTCACCATTCCGATTAATGTTCGGAGTCGACGCTCGTTTGAAGGACGATTCGCAGATTAAGGAGCTTCTTCAGAAACTAACGACTATTTTCAGGGCCTTGAGGAAACCTATTGGAAGGAAAAAAAATTGGAAAAACCCTGGACTAAATGTATCGATTTGAAAGCAGACTATGTTGAGAAATAAAATGCTTATTTTCCGGAAAAAAAGTTTTATTAAAAAAGTCACTGACTTATCAAACTGCCCTCGTATATGCAGGACCCAAATAGAAATGAGTTTTGTTTGGAAGTCTTAAACTTTGAGTAAAGATTATTAAAAATAAAATAGGAATGAGATGAAAAAACGACATTAGACCAAAGTGCATCTAGGGGATTTATTTTTTTACTTCCCCCAGGAAAGGCGAACCTATAGCACTGAGTCAGTTCCCTGGGAAGCTATTTTTTTTCGAAGGCACCTCTATCGGCAAGCTCCGAAAGATGCTTAAAGATTTCTCGCAACCTTTTAACGAACCCTACAGCTGAAAGGGGTGGTAGTTCACCGGACGGCTGGGCTTTGGGACCCTACCTACGACTCAGTAATGGTGCCGAACTGCACAATAGCAAGAGTTGTCAGTTCAACCTAGGTTTGCACAATCAAACGCAAGACACAACCTCCTTACCAACTTAGCCATTGAGACGGCGATTAAAAGAGTTATAAGATGTCACCTTCACAAGCTTTCGTGGTGGCTTAAAAGAGAAAATCGATTCTTCTTATTAATATCGATTCATTCCACTAGGGATCTTTGCCTTTTCATCATCATCATCGCCACTACAACCGGGATCCGGTCTTGACCTTATTTAACAAATCTCTCCACCGGTCCTGATTTCGAGCCGATTTCATCCAGTTTGACACTCCCAGGCTCTGGGCGTCGTTGTCTACGCCATCCCTCCATCGCAGACTAGGTCTGCCGCGCTGTCTCCTTCCATACATCCTGCCACAAAGGACGTTCCGGACAGGTTCCTCTTCGCTCCTACGAGCTAGGTGTCCCGCCCACCTGAGTCCACCGAGCTTGATTTTTCTTACAACATTAGCTTCAAGGTAGATTGCGTACAACTCATGGTTGTAGCGTCTCCGGAACCGTCCTCCCTCACATATCTACGGGGCCAACAATTATCCTTAAGACCTTCCTCTCGAACACGGCTAAGAGTTCAGAGTGGCTTTTATTGAGCACCCAGGTCTCAGATCCATACATGAGTACTGGCCATGGTCTTGTACAGTAGTAGCTTGGATGTTTTGGATAAATTTCGGGACCATAGTAGGCTTTGAATAGTCGTTCGCGTATTCTTCCATATGGTTATCGGCTATACTATTGACCCAAGGTAGTTAAAGGATTGCACTACTTCAAATTCGTGCTCCACTACCCTGATAGTTTGACCAACGTTAGGTCTTCTCTTCGCAAAAGTTGCCACCATGTACTTAGTTTTTCCCTCATTAATGTGCAGTCCCAGATTTCGTGCGCCTGCTCGATCTGGGTGAAGGATTCCTGTACAGCCGATTCGGTTCTACCGATGATGTCGATGTCATCTGCATAGGCAAGTATCTGGCTGGACTTGGTGACAATAGTCCCTCTGGTTGTAACGCCAGGGTCACGGTTTGCTTTGTCCAACGCCAGGTTGAAGAGGAGGCAGGCCCGACCGTCCCCTTGTCGGAGTCCATTAAAGATGTTTATAGGTTTGGACAGCAATCCCGCTATTTTTACTTGACTAGTTACGTTGGTCATGGTCAACCTACAAAGTCGTATCAATTTGTTTGGAATGCCGAACTCACTCGTGGCATTATATAGCCCTACCCTGGCTATGCTGTCGTGGGCGGCCTTAAAGTCTATGAATAGATGATAAAATGGAATCTTAAATTCCAGACATTTTTCCATCGCCTGCCTAAGGGTGAATATCTGATCAATCGCTGCTTTGCCTGGGATGAAGCCACACTGATATTGACCAATGATGGTTTTAGCGTATGGGGCTATCCGATCTTGTAGGATAGTGGAGAGTATCTTATAGGCGGTGCTCAGTAATGTTATACCCCTATAGTTGCTGCACAGTGTGATATCTCCCTTCTTATGTTTGGGGCAAATTAATCCGCGACGCCAATCTTCCGGCATCTCCTCTTGCTCCCATACACGCACCACGATCTCATGAATTGCGTGATATAACGCTGTCCCTCCTTGTTTGATCAGCTCAGCTGGTATGCCATCAGCTCCAGGAGCTTTATTTGATTTGAGCCGTCTAATGGCTTTTAAAGTTTCCTCAATGCTTGGTGGCGGCAGCATTTGGTCTTGATCTTGCATTGGTGGAGTCTCCAATTCTTCTGTGAGCTGACCAATTAGCAATTCATTGAAGTGCACTTCTCATCGCTCCAGGATGCCTTCAGGGTCGGTGATCAGATTACCCTCTTTATCCTTGCAGCAAGTGCAGCGCGGTGTGTACCGCGTCATACTGCGGATTATTTGGTAGAACTTCCGCGCCTGGTGCGGACCTCGCTCTCTACTTTTCTCTATTTCACAGACAAGGTTTTTTTCCCAGGCACTTTTCTTTTGTCTGTGTAGTTTTTTTTCAGTTCTTCTGAGCTTTTTGTATTTCTCCTCAGCACCCACATTCTATGAGACTGCTGCATTGCCCGGTATGCAGCAGTCTTACGTTCAGTCGCTAGTTTGCCCTCATCATCAAATCAGTCGCTTCGATCTCTACGACTACTGCCTAAGATGGAGTTGGCAGTACTAATGACAGTATTCTTAAGGCGTATTCTTAAAGTATTTCTCTTCTACGCCCGGCATTCTGGGCCCAGGACTTACTCGCCCTCCGTCGAGGTCTTCGAGGGCGAGTCTTAACGCATGACCAAAGGTGTTACTGGTATACTCATTGCGTAAGGCAGCAGTGTTGATTCGAACCTGATTCGCGGATGTAATACGTCTCCGTAAAGCAATCCGCGCTCGGTAAACTGTACCAACAAGATAGTGATCCGAGCCGAAGTTGGTACCTCGGTACGTTCGTACCGTCATCAGGCTCGAGGAGTGGCGCCGATCTATCAACACGTGGTCAATTTGGTTGCGAGTGGCTCCATCAGGTGATACCCAGGTGGCTCGATGACTCGTAGCCCATCGTCATTAGTGTTCTCATGCAAACTATGGGAACCTGCGTAGTGCCTGAAAACCGACTCCCGACCTATTTTGGCATTCAAATCACCAAGAACGATTTTAACATCGTATCTTGGGCAGACATTGAGGGCCCGTTCGACGTTCTCGTAGTATTCTTCTTTTTCGTCGTGAGGGGACTCCTCTGTAGGTCCGTGAACGTTTATGAGGCTTATGTTCTTAAACTTGCCTCGCACGCGAAGAGTGCATAGCCTTTCATTTGTTGCATTAAAGCCGATGATGGCAGGCTTCAGTTTTTGGCTGACTAGAAAGCCTACCCCGAGTACATGGTGTTTTGCATGACAGCTGTAATAAATGTCATACTCGTTTCTTTGAATAATACCATTCCCCGTCCATCTTATTTCTTGTAATGCTGTTATGTCAGCCTTATATTTCGACAGGGCATCGGCTGGCTGCTGTGCAGCTCGAACTCTGTGTATAGTAAGCGGACGATCCATGAGAAAATTCTCAAATCGCTTATCCATTTTCGTTTCCGTGGTCGTCGTCGTGTATCCGGTCCATATCCGAGGCTTGGTAAATTTGCCATAATTCATTTTTAAGGGGCTGGTTATTAACCTTGCGCCAACCTTTCTCAGGATGTCGCTGCTTGCATTGGTTCACTACTTGGCGGGTGCCAAAGTAGCTATCCAGGGGTGTCACGTTACTGTTTTAGAAACAGTATGTTTTTAACTCTTTTCTAACGAAGATTTATACGGTGCTTTCGGTACCTTTACTTTAACACCGTTTTTTATTTGTTCATTAGTATAGTCTATTTTTAAGTTGTAAAAAAAGGTCCATCGTAAAATAAAGGCTTATATTTGTGTATTTTTCTATGCGTGTTATTTCCCCCCAGTGCGGCAGTAGTTTTGCTGGGTCCGTGGCGACACAAATATTATATCTTATCCTCCAGCCTAAACTAGTAAACTAGTTTACCTAACTCAAACTACAAATATATACAACGAAGAAAAAATATAAAAGGGAACAAACAAAAGGAAATCAGCGAAAATGAGAAGCATGATCCGTGTACTCGATGCGGGCAGGCGAACAAACTCACGAGTAGTTGGAAGTGTGTTGATGATTGACCAAATCCTAATCTTGCATCTCCAGTGTCGTCGCATGTGCGCTACAACGCTCCGCGCAAACCGCAACGTCAGTCAAATCGATGAATTTAGGTCATCTAGCACAGTGCTACAGTGTGGTAAGAAAAATATGTTACATTATTACAATTATAATGTTTAATGCACGCACCAAAGGGGATTTTGGAGTAGCCCTAAGTGACAAAGCACAGTGCGAGCGGAAGGAGACGAAGTGGATAAGGAAAGGAGGTATCGGTGTGCATTGGTCTTAAATGCCTGTAGAATGTTAGATAGAGAAGTCACTCCAGAAGAATGGAAAAGCTCAATAGTCGTCCCATCTTCAAAAAAGGCGACAGATCTGACTACGAAAACTACAGAGGAATATCATTGCTCCCAACCACATACAAAATACTAACAAATATCATATTGGCGAGAATCACACCGTACGCAGAAGAAATACCGAGAGACTACAAATGCGGACTCCGTAGGAACCGACCAACGAGCGACCAAGGTTTACTGTAAGCCAATTGCTGGAAAAGAAGTGGGAATATGGAGAGATGGTCCACCAACTTTTCGTTGCCTTCAAAAAAGCCTATGACTTAGACGCAAGGCAAAAACTTTACCATATTGTAGTTCATCTGGGAGTTTCAACAAAATATGCCGCCCTCGTTCAAATCTGCATGAACGGAAATAGACGACGAGTTTCCACAGAAAACTACCTCTCACAACTATTTGAAATCCGGGACGGACTAAAACAGGGGGATGGCCTGTCACCGTGTATTTTTAACCTTGTGCTCCAGTATGTCATCAGAAAGATACAAGACGACAACATGGCCGGATCATCCCTGAACGGGGTTTTGGCGTTTTTATACGTCGTTCAAGTGTTCCGCCGAACACTGTTCACGATGGGAAAAACAACCTGGAACACGGAGACACTGCCAAATTAAATCAAACACGAATAGTTATTTTCACTTGCTATTTTATTGGGTAACGTTTTTTTCTTTCGTCACACAAACTACAACGTAAAAATTCGTTTCACGCGCCAACCGACACACATTTCCTTTCGACGACCGGAAGGTTTTCTATTACATTAAATTGTTTCGCGGTGAGATATTATTCGTTAAGTTCTCGAACTATCCTCCTCAATGCTCTAAGTCCACTCTTGTCGCGTTGACGATCATAATTAGACTATCTGTCTGCCCACACAGATATCCAGATTCCAAACTGGTATCTGTATCTACACGGAAAAATTTCCCTAATTGCTCTGCTAACAGAACTTCCGAATGTCTGTTAGCAGCATGTTATCACGTCCCAGGGGTGATTTTTCATTCCTGAAAGAAGAAACTCGCTCATCATCGAACATCATTATCACCATCCGTGGTGGTGGTCGAAATTCAGTTCGACGGTTGTCGATTGTATGCCGCCTTATTTACATAACACATCTGGCGCGAAGGCCGAAAGATATCCTGCAATTTGCATGGATGCATGGTTCATGGGTTTTGTTTGACTTTTGTCAATACACCCGAAATCCATTAGATCTTTCTAATGGGTGTGAAATACAAACAGACACCGTGGGATCGGAGTAGTTTCCTTGTAGGTTTTCAACCTCATACAATTTGAATTATCTCGTTGAGATAATTACGGTTGCCGTTTCTTTATGTTTGCCGCTAGACTTGGTGGTCTTTATGGCAGCTACCCGCACGTGCATCGTTGGTCGGCTACTTTGCATTGCATAGACGTTTGAAATTGCCGATTCAATGGAATGTTCCTGGGCGCAGGCCGATTGAATGTTTCTTTTTTGTTTCAGGTATGATGACTTACGAATGTTGAGCTTGGCCTTAAAAGCTTTGGGGACGTTCAGTTCCTTGCTTTTTGGTGTCGGTCTCAACGTTGGCTGCGAGTTGCAGGCCCTATGGTGGGACTTTGGGGCACGCGTCTGTGGGCGCAGTCGAGTTTGGAAATCAAATTCTAAACACGGTTAGTAGCCTGGTGTGTAACGCTTAGGTCAAATTTTTTTCGTGATTCGAGCTGTCATAGCGTCAGTTCGAATCACACGATCTTCTTCACTATTATTTCAAACGCTATAGGGTCACACAAGTGCTCGCAATAATCTATAAGCTGTGAGTAAAAGCAGTGAAATCATCATGCAACCGGCGGAAGAGGTGGGCCTAGATATTAATCGAGATAAAAAAAATATATACGACTACGACGAGAGCAGGTGGACCTCAGGGAACACATATAAACGTCAGGGGCAAGATATTTGAAGAAGTAAGAGTTTAAATATCTGGGAACAATACTGCCGGCCAGTAACAATATGTCGAATGAAATTAGAAAAATACTGCATTCCGGCAACGCTAGTTGGCACTCCGTCAGTAAACTGCTGAAATCCAAACTGCTCTCACGCAATACAAAGCTCCGTGTTTATAGGAACATAATTATGCTGATTGTTCTATACGGATGCGAAACATGGGGTCTCACAAAACGGGAAGAAAACAAATTCCACGTATTCGAGAATAAAGTCCTAAGGGGTGTTTTTGGCGGTAAATATGACGAGGAGGCAAGACAATGGAGGAAACTCCACAACCACGAATTGGAAGAGCTATACCGCAAACCTACAATAGTGAGAGTAATAAGGTCCCGAAGATTAAGATGGGCCGGACATGTGGCGCGAATGGAACGATAGGATCGTGCGTAGAATTCTTGACGGTAGACCAACGGGAAAGAGATGACAGTGCCGGGGATGGGAATACAATGTAAGGTTTGACCTTGAGGAGATCGGATCAGATGGTCAAGCCTGGAAAGAGAGTGCACGGAACAGGGAAAGATGGCGACGTCGAGTCGATGAGGTCATGAACTTCCGGGTTCCTACAAGCCAACAAATAGTAAATAGTAACTGAGAGGCATCATTCACAGGTAGATGTTGCTTGTGGAACGACTCCTGAGGATTTGGCACTATTTCCCCGTAAGCCTGGTCTCAAATCCCTGTCGTTGGTTGTGTTTGATTTGGTTCTCTTTCCCAATTACAGAATGTATTTGTACTGTGCATGATCGGTGGGGTGATCATGGTGGGACCATAGTTTAGATCAAACTCGTTAGGTGGGGGAACATTGTATGTCCCATACCATAAAAATCTCTTTTTAAATATATCCTTCTCTGTCTTCTCCATTTTGAGGAGTCGCGTGATGATTTTGCCGAGAGGATCTTCTCCTAATTCCAGTAAATGATGGCGGAAGTGGTCCTCTCTGACTCCCACCATCAGTACGGATTTCATAGTATAGTAAATGAGGCACTGGCTTCCTTCCCGTATGAGCACGTCGTCGCTTCTTTGCAAGGTGTCATTTCTTGTTTCATACGAGAAACGAAATCTGCGACGTCCTCTACGTGGAAGTGTCGCATTCTAGAGAGTTGCGAGTGTAACTCCGCATATGACTCTCGCGGTACCAACGCTCTCCTGAGTCGTTGTTCGAACTCCTGGGAGGTTACCGGGGTTTTCTCTTTAATGGCTTCTTCGCCTAGCCGTATGGGTAACCATCGCAAAAAACGTTGTCCTTTCCCCGTGGACAAACAACTTAAAGTCCTATTACAACTGTCAACGAACATTTGCAGTTCGACAGCTGTGGTAGTTTTGTTGCATCTACATGTGTGCTCTGAAAAGTTGCCCCCGACGGGAAGATAGCGGCACTCGTCAATAAAAGCTAGTGAATGTAGTTGTGCATCTTTTGACAGTTCATCATCATCATCATCATCAACATCATCATCGGCACCACAACCGGGATGCGGTCTGGGCCTTATTTAGCAAGTCCTGAGGCTTGTTAAATTTTCCACAAAAATTTGTTTTTCCGGGCAAGTTTATTAGCCTTGCGCTAGTCTTTTGACACTTACTCACCAAAATTTTAGCCACTTTGGATGCGTGGTTTTTATTTGACAGTCGTTTGAGTGAGGCGATCTGAGTGTTTTCGTGAAAATGGACAGAATTGAATATCGAGCTGTCTTCAAATTTTTGTTTTTGAAAGGCAATACGCCTACGCAAATCAAAGATGAGTTGAACTCTGTGTATTGGGACTCTGCACCAGCATTTACCACAGTAAAATTTTGGGCAGCCGAATTTAAACGTGGCGGTGAGAGCTTGGGAGAACATGAACGTCCGAGACGTCCAAAAACTGCAACAACTGACGATAACATCGTTAAAGTTCACCAAATGATGCTAGATGATCACAGAATTAAAGAGAGAGAGAGATAGTAGAGGCTATGAAAGGGTTCAAAAAACGTGTTTTTCACATATTAAATCAAGATTTAGGCATGAGAAAGCTGTCCGCGCGTTTGGTGCCGCATTTGCTCACGTTAGAACAAAAACGTGTTCGAATGAACATTTCCGACGGTCTGCTGGCGCAGTTTAGGCGCAAATAAATCCCAGTTTTGGCGCCGATTAATTACTGCCGACGAAACTTGGATATGTTACACACAGAAATACAATACCATATGTCTACACCATTATACGCCCGAAACAAAAATACAGTCAAAACAGTGGACGAATTACAGTTTGAACTGCTTGACAATCTGCCTTACTCACCAGATCTAGTCCCAAGCGACTTCTTTTTAGTCCCTAATCTAAAAATTGCGCTCGGTGGACAGAGATTTTCGTCAAATGAGGAAGCAATCGCCTTCGTGAATAGTTATTTTGCAGAGAAAAACGCCCAGTACTATTTGGATGGTTTAGGGATATGGGAGCATCGCTGGGAGAAGTGTGTAGAGTTACAAGGACACTATGTAGAAAAATAAAAATAAATTTAAAAAAAAATAAAGTCTTGTGTCTTTGTTAGGTCGGAAACTTTTCATGCCACTCTCGTATTTGCACACTAAATAGTTAAATATAACTTTATAAATAAACGCACTCATCGTTTATTAAATGCCGCTGTTCAGGTATAATGGCGCCTCTCCGACACCGGATCGAACCAGAGCAGTAAGCAGACCTTACCATATCTGTCACGTACGTCGGCCACCACCATCATTTGATACTTTGTATTTAATATAATTTTGTTTTAAGATAGTATGATGGTAAGGTGGTGGAGGAATTGCACGATCCAGACGTGAGTTTTTGAACACGCCCCGATTCGGGAGTGGATCGTGCAGTTCTTCGAGTTCGAATTCGGTTTTCGAACTGGACGTGAATGGAGAGCGAAATGAGAGAGACAGGAGGATGTTAAAATTCGGTTTGTTATGGTTCCGTTGTTGACGGTGGTCGATGAGAGAACGTTGGTCAACGGAAAGAAGCAAGAAGGAACAAAGAAATTGTCCCGTCTTAATTTTTGGTTTTGTGAAAAAAAAGCAAAATAAATGAAGAAGAAAAAGTCTTAAATTAATAAACAAATTGAAAACCTTTTTGTTGAAAGTACTAAGATGTGTTAACTTTTTGTCGGACTGTAAATTGTTTCATGGAAAGATCATTGTTAATAAATTGAAATACGTTGGAAGTGTTATCTCTATTTACTGTTCCTGCTGAGTTACCCAAGCATTGGAGCCGCAAGCTGGTGAATCTTGGCCCGGCAGCAGTGTACCAGGCGATGCAGCTGTACCCAGGTAAACGGTGAATATCTAACGTTCCAATCACAGGTAATAAAGGGCTACTCGGTGACTGTTGGGTGCTGATTGGCGGCCGATAAGAAAGAACCTCGACTCGACGCCACTACGGTGCCTCGCAACAACGTTACAAGTGGTTGACAACCGGTTACCGGAATATTTTCACGAGCTAAGGGACTATAGAAGTCCCCAAATTCGATCTTATACACGGTTAAATATGAGTTGAGTACAGAAACTGGCGAATGCAAGAACCCAACAGGCATTGTTTCCGAGATTGCGATGTTGAATGCTGATAGATGTCCCGACGGATTATGAAGAAAGTGAGTCTTAATTCAACCTAGTAATTACCCACACACAAAAAATACAAATACAACATATCAAAGAGAGTCTCGGATATGGCGGACTATATGAAACCCCAGAGTGTTCCCACGAAATGAATGATCAATACACAAAAAACAATTCCACGAAAAACCCGGTAGGCGTAGGTGTGATGAGCTGACACTACAATAAGGGAACAAATCATCAAGAAAATACCGACTCGGCAAAAAGAAGACGTTGGGAAAAACGCAAAAAGCGGGATATACACGTCGGCACGTGGAATGTTCAAACGTTATATAAACCCGGCTCGATACAGACGGTCGTAGAAAACGCTAAAGTATGTCACCGGTTTCAGTGTGTCATCCCTATTCCCACGCTGCATCAATATACCAGCAAGTCCCAGTGCTGACGCATCCATGTGGACATCGTGATTACAATCTCCATCGGACAATGCCAGAAGAGGAGGGTTAATCAGTGGGGACTTGAGGTCTTCAAATGCCGTCTGAAGCCTCTCCAACCATGCGAAGTGATTTTCCTGTTTCAGCAGATTGGTTAAGGGTGCTGCTATTTGTGCGTACCTCAGTACAAACTTCCACAAATAACCGGTAAGGGCCTAGAACTGCCTCACATGATGCACATTTTCTGGTTCGGGAAACATTTTACCGGCGGCTATCTTCCGCTCGCCTGGTTTTATTCTGCTCCGGTCCAGTTGATGTCCAAGGAACTCAATACTGGTATTCAAGAACGCACACTTTCTGATATTGAGGGTTAGTCCCGACTCCTTCAGGACCACCAGGCATTTTCCGAGTTTTTGTAGGCCCTCCGCTACTGCATCACTTCCGATGATGATGTCATCTAAATAAACCGCTATATCTCCGCGGTTCATGTGTGCTTTTATCTGATTCAACCACATTTGGAAGTATGCTGGGGCATTCGGCAAGCCGAACGGCATGTGAACGAATTCATACAACCCGTTTTCCGTAGCAGAAGGGGTGTACTTCCTACTTAGTTTCGCTATGGGTATCTGGTGATATTCGGGTTTGGGGTGTAACGTCGTGAAGTACTTTTTCCTGGCTAACGTTGCAAGGATCTCTCCACAGTAGGCATCGGGAACTTCTGCTTGACCGTTACTTTGTTTAGTCCCCGGTAGTCGATACGCATCCTGTCGTCGCCATCTTTCTTCTTCGTAAGGACTATTGGTGCAGAAAAACGGGAGGTTGACGGTTGGATAACTCCCTGTTGCAGCATTTCATCGACTTTTTCTTCTATTATCTTCCGTTTGCATGGGGTATGCGGTAAGGTTGAACGCATACTCGCTGTGTGGTGTTTAGTTCTCTTGTGCAGAGAATTTATACTGAACTAGTTCGTTAGCACTTCGTGCGAAGCAATCTTGGTGACCGTTTACTAATTCACTTAGTTTCCCTTTCCCCTCTTTGCCGATTTCCCCGGTGTCCAGGTCGTCACTCCGGATGCCGGCCCGCTCTTGTTTGGCCGATTCACCAGTGACGGCCACAACTTTCGTTTCACTGCTCGCAGTACAATCGCTAATTTTGAGTTCGTTGTGGCTCTTCTCGATTGGAACTTGGGGTTGATCCAGTAATCGTCGCCAATGATTGTTTTGTATGATTGGCTGTCATCCCACCAACTTCTTAGGGAGTCTACTTGAATGTCCGCATATAATTTTCCTGTTGTTCGGCACCCTCCTCTGCCGAACCCGATTAGTGTTCTGGCATCCTCCTCGTAGCGAAAATTGTAGGCGTTTGCGATCGACTCCTGCATCGTGAGGCAATAGGTCCCCAGGTCAATAAAAGCGTTGGCCGTTTACCTGTTCACATATGCCGCCATGTAGTACTGTTATGTGTATGTTATAACAAATTAATTAAAGTCAAGTAAAAGGTATTATACAGGTGGCTTACTTGTAAATCTTTGTCGCACCTCTTCTTTGGTCGGCGCTTCCGGTTTCTTGTTGCTGTGGGTGCAGGATTCTTGTTCCCCCTGTTATGATGTGTTATGTGGTGGACGGTTTCTGCCTCACTCGCAATTTTACCCACTCGCGGCGGTGCTTGATTACTTGGTATACACGGATCACTGAATTTAAACTCGCGGTGGGTAGTTTTGTATTAACTCTACTATTTTCACTCGCGGGGGGGGGGGGGGGGGGGTTCTGGAAATGTTTCTTTTCTTTTCTCAGTACTCGATTGCGGTTCGTTCAAATTAATCAAAACTTCTCAATCAATCTCATTATCATCACCATCATCGGCACTACAACCGGGATCCGGTCTTGGCCTTATTTAGCAAGTCCTGAGGCTTGTTAAATTTTCCATGATAATTTGTTTTTCCGAGCAAGGTCATTAGTCTTGCGCCAGAGTCTCCCCGACGGGGAATCGAAGCCCGGTTTCCCGCATGACAGGCGGGGATACTAACCGCTATACTATCGAGAGGCCAATCTCATTATAATAACCTTTTTTTCGTTCTTTGACGTCGAACTTTTTTTTATCGACGTCAATGCCTTTATTTTTATGATTGCCAAGTAGTTTATGTAAATTTGCATAAAGTAGTTTATGCAAATTTACTACTTGGTGCAATTATAAAAGAGGAAATAACGGGGGGGGGGGGGGGGCGGCTTTTGCGGATCTTGGCTGAGGCTTTCGACGTGGACCCTGTAACACTACACACTGCCGTCTTCTCGCATTCACAGCTTGATTGCTCTCTTCTCTTGGTAATGCTCACTGAAGCTCTGACCTACTGGGCTACCACTTACTCTGCAGTTAGGAGCTGCGCTGTTTTCACCTTATCTTATCGTGACAGTCCGTGTTGGTTATGCCTTGTACCACGCATGTTACAAGAGTTCTCTCGTCCAGCTGACCTGCTATATTCCTGGGGTTGAATTGACAGAGCATCTCGGCCACATTCTTCACTGTATACCGAGTCCTTGATATCGTTTTCTCCTCTGTGGCGCTTATTCTTTGTTCTGCCGCAGGCGGCTACTCCCTCTGTTCATTTACTCGGATGAGCTCGACTTTCCTCAGTTTTGTCTTCATGGCTTCAATTTCGTCCATCAGTTTCTTTACTGTGTTTTGTTCGTCGTGATTTGGTGTCGTTTCCTTTTTGGTACGAGTATCGCCTACTTCCTTGTTGCTCTCGCAAGATCTGGGACTTTTCTTTTTCTCGCTCTAAGCCACGCTTCTTAGACTCGTCCTCCGCTTTTTTCATTCTCCTCGCTTTGCTTCCGGGCTAAATCCCAGTTCTGAAGGTGTACAAAGTTAGTTTTCTATATTTATTCCAATAATGTTAACAACGGGTCTTATTGCTATTAATAACCTTGATGCTCACCAGCGGAAAAAGAGAGACCGAGTGTCGGCCATTCGCTCTTTTTATATTGTATAATCAACGAACAGTGAAGTTAGTGATCGTTCAGTGCCCGAGAACACAAGTAGACGTCAGTCGCACCACAGCCGGCGTTACACTCAAGAGAATTGTTTTTCACCATTTAAAGTGACGGCTATTTGCGGGAAAGGTGTATTGGACTATGGTAAGCAGAGTTACCAAAAGAATCACCAGATGTCACATGCAGGCTATGACTCCGAAAAAATTCGAAGGCACGAGTCTATACACAGTAATGCCCATGGCTGTAGAATAAACTGGTTGTTAATGACCTTTTGTTTTGAAGCTCTTAGATGAGAACCTCCCCTTAAGGGCTTTCTGTTGATCCTCAAATTCTGAGAATTTGAGAATACATTCTTCAAATGCTAAATTTATTTTTAAAGCAAGAACAAATTTCACAGGAACCTCCCTCTTAAGGAACCCATTGCATAAATTATTAGTGCTAGAGACAACTATGATGATATTATACAAGAGTATGAAGATTTTACTAGCTTTACAATAAATAGATCTCACACACGATGGAACATAAAGGAGAAATCGAAAATCATTTGCAAAACAATGCAAAAAGTATCGTTTGAAGAATCACGTAGATCTGCTCCAGTAACTCAAACACAATGAAAATGGAACCTTTCTTGGTCTCCGAAAATTTAGTAATTCCCTAAAAATGAAAGTATCGATTGTGATAAATCTAATTTGATTTAAATCCGGATCCTCAGTTTATTTTGCACATTTATCGCCATATTGTCGTAAATAAAATAGTATCGTAAATTACTCTACAGATGGTATTATCGTAAATAAAATAGTATCGTAAATTACTCTATAGATGGTTCATTCTCAAAGTATTCATTTTACTGAACACTACCAACGATGTTTTTCAAGGAATTAGTGCACAGTACGAGTTTGCAATATAAAAGTGCAATAGACGCTGGATGATTCTCACCGGTTAACCTGGATGTTGACATTATTTGCCGGGTGTGTTTCCAAAGTATTGTGGATTTACTACTTTTATTCGATGAACAAAATACAATTAATGGAGTGTCTATCCGAATGTACCATCCATGGTAAGTTTGATGTTGTAATTTTTGTTTAGTGAGTATTAATTTATTAAACAAATAGGTCGGGCCGCATGATGAGTTCCCACATTTAATATGTTACGATTGCATGGAAAGGGCGCGAAATGCTTATAACTTCAAAAAACAATTCGAAGCATCTCATCGTCGATTATTAAGTTTTCTAGATAGCAAATCGTCTGATTCCAATTTGGATAGTTGGAATAAAAAAAGTACACAGACTGACGATTGTATAGTTTATACATGTGAAAAACGCGATGAGAAATTCTTGACCTACGAACGATTAAGGGTAAGAATCAGCAGTGTTGTTTCGTAGGCTAAGGACTCAACATGTGTTGGTTCTAGGATAATAGGTCAGTGTCACATAAATATAAACCTAAGCTGGAGGTAATCTCTGATTTTGTGGATAGAGATGGTGATGTTGTCAGCTGTAATGGCGACTTAGATGTCGCAAATCCATTTACAAATGATGATAATAAACCTTTATCTGAAATGGTAATAGACCCTTTTGAAAAGCGTAAAGGTAAATTGAATGCGACCATGATATTAGGTGTTGCTATTTAATTTGACATTTCATTTCAGGAAAGCATATCGATGGAGAACCGTTATCTGTGCATGCATGGAAAGATAGACGCTGGCAAATGGAAACATCTGGAAATAGTACAATCGGACGGCATTTCAAGTGCAATGAATGTAGTAAACACCTTACCAGAAGCAGTCATTTGAAACGTCATCTTCTCTCTCATCGTCAAGAGAAACCATTTTCTTGTAAAGTATGTGAGAAAGGATTTAAAAGGCCCGATCATTTGAAGATTCACCTTACCAAACACGAAGATAATAAATCCTTTCAGTGTGATTGCTGCGGTCGTTGATTCGGTCGGGCAGATTTGCTTAAACGCCACAAAGAGCAGAAGCACAATAGTAGAAGGTCAGAAACTGCAGAGAAATGTGAACTATGCAATAAGTCGTCCACAAGTAAGAATTATCTGAAGAAGCATATGCGTCTGCATGAAGATAATTCTTGGAAATGCAAATTGTGTTCTGTAAAATTGGAGACGAAAGATTCGTTAAAGGAGCATACAAAATCTCAAAAAAGAAAAACCATATTTGTGTTCGGAATGTGGCTTGCGATTCGTTCGGAATGATTACTTATTCATATGCGCAGGCATAATGGAGAAAAGGCGTATAGATGTAAATCGTGTTCTAAAGGTTTCCCGCGTGCCACTGCTTTGAATGTGCATGAAAAGTAATTAGTTGCTAGCATTTGTGGAGGTTTTCTTTAAGACTAAATCTTCCTCTATTTTGTCATGTAGGTATCACACAGCAGAAAAGAGTCATATGCACAACTTTTGAAAAGGGATTTCAAAGATCTTATAACTTGGCCGTACACATGAGAGTACACACTGGTGAAAGACCATATCAGTGCCCGTATTGCTCGAAAAAGTTCTCTCAAGGCAACGACTTAAAAGCGCACGTTCGCCGTCACACTGGAGAACGATTCCGCTGCGATCTATATGGACTTGGATTTATACAGGTCTACAGCTTAAATCAGCATAAGGTGATCGTTCATGGAATTGAAATGGAGTCCTGGAAGAGGAGAATCGTCAAAATTACATCAACCGCTTTATTACAGAATGTAAGTCGTGTTAGAGACTAAATAATTTTTCAGAAGGAGGGGTTTAATATTTAATTCAATATTTAATGTACCCTTTCAGTATCGTAGTACTTAGGCGAGTGTTAAGAAAATTCAGTTTGAAGTGAAAAACGGTGATCGTCTTTTAAAGTTTTCTATGCCGATTTAACTTTCCTTCATTTGCCGTTTCTAAATTCACAAATCTTCCTAAGTTTATTATTGTTTTTTGCCGCCTCAGTTAGCAGCTTAGAATTTTTTTTAATAATATGCAGGCTCTAAAGAGATTGTTAACAACCATTTATTATCAAAAGATACAACGCGGACAACAAAGAGAGAAGAGGATTGAACGAGGATATGTTTCAGATGCTTTTTAACTTTATAATGTTTAATCTATCTTCTCAATATCATGGCATTGTTGGGGTGTTACAGTTGTTTCTTCTGCTGCCAATTCTCAATGGTAGGGGATGAAAGTAATCCCACTGCTGCCACCAAAATGTTATACTGCGCCGCGCTTCCTCTATGATCGAGGGAAGAGCGTAGTATGTAGAAAGATCAAACACTACTATTTAAGTTTAGGACGAATGTTTATTTTATTAAAGGATAACTGGGTGAACTTCAATTAAAACATAAAATGAAAATGAGCATAGACTTGCTGATTTTCTCTTTTGATCGTGATTGATAAAAACTCTAAATGGTAAAATGTAAAAATCACAATGATCGAATGATCATGGTCGACTGGCAAAATTGAAAAGCACTGAAAATATGTCCGTTTTCCTTTTTTATACCTGAACTCTGAAACACATGAAAGATTGTTTGGCCAATCATATTCGAGCAGATGCCACGGTTGCCAGGGTTTTCGGCTTGCGTTGCAAATTGTTATTTGGTTGTTATATCGAGCAGCTGCTATGGTTGCTCGATATTGGTTATGGAATCTTTTGGGTTATTTGGATATTATATCGAGCAGCTGCTATGGTTGCTCGATATTGGTTATGGAATCTTTTGGGTTCATGGGATTTAAAAGAATTAAATTAGGATGATGGGATATGTATGTATGGGGGAGGATAGTAATGGTAGGGCTTTCTGGAGCACTACATCCTCCCCTCCTTCAAGAAAAGAAAATTAATCTTGAAGAGATTAATTTTTTGGGTGGTGGCATATTTTAACGGGAATTTTCCTTTCATGTGTTCAGAATTCTTGTATAATAACATACATACAATTTTTTTTTTTGTTTTTACATGTTTAAATGGTTTTTGTAAATGCTATTATTGGCATAACAAATATATTTTTAATTTCGTTAATATTTTATTTCTGTATTGCGGTTGTTTTTTATTTATTATGTCTTTTGTTTTTTATTTTTACATACTTGTCTTGGTTTTTACTTTATTATTTAATATTTATATTCAATCTCCTATTCTATTCTATACATACATATATATTTGAAAAAGGTTTTTTTTTTTTTTTGTAAAGATTTCGATGAGAAAAAAGGAAAAACGGAATATTGTGTGTTGGGAAATCTCTCTTTTCATACTTTGAGCGAAAAAGGTTTAGTCTATGAATGGTTTTTAATTGTTGTTATGGACCACACGTGTACCCTTTCCAATCTTTAAAATTGTGTTTTCCCGGATAACATTTTTATAACTTCATAGGGGCCTTGCCATAGGGAGGTTAATTTGTTGTGTCTGGCGTGGTTTTTTAGCAGAACCCTATCACTGACGTTAAATTTTCGACTTCCCGATGTTTGATCATAATCGCTTTGGACTTCTTTTTTCTGCCCAGCAGTATTTTCTTTGCGGTGCGTTAGCCGTGTTGCAATCGTACCTTTATAGTGATCGTTTTTTTGTTTTGAGTAGTGAGCAGATATCCTTAAAGAGTGGGCTTAGAAAGTTTGTGCCTCGGTCGGTCAATGGAGAAGACGGTATGCCGTGGTGACATACGATATTTTCCACGAAGATCCTGGCCACGTCCTTGGTTTCGGTACTGGCCAAGGCGTATGCCCCAGAAAACTTGGTCAGGCCGTTCTAGCAAGTTAACAAGTATTTGTTTCCGTTGTAGCTGACTGGCAAAGGTCCAACTATGTCTAAAGCGACCCTCTCGAATGGCTTCGAGCTTGTTGTTGTTATTTTCATTTGCACCCTGGGATTTTTTCTACTTTTGGTTTTTTTGGCAGGAGGCACATTTACGGATGTATGTCGTGATGTCGATTTTCATTGATGGTCAATAGTATTTTGGCATCATGCGTTTGAGCGTTCGCGTGATTCCTTGATGCCCCCCAAACGGCGCTTTCTTCGAGAGAATTTGTCAGAGGAAGTATTATTATACGAAACTCTAGTTTCTTCTCGGAATATATGGACCCTTATTGTTTATGTAATAAAAAATCAGGGTAATTTTCGTGGGCTTGAATTTCCCTTTGGATCCCTTTCGTTTTTTAACTGGCCCCGTGTGGTTACTAAAACATGTTTGTTAGGGCCCGTGGTGTCTTCAACTATTATTCGGCTAAGAGCATCGGCATTAATGTTATTTTTTCCCTTTTTGCGGATGATGGTGTATTCATATTCTTCTAGGAGAATTCTCCAACGCATCAGCCGAGAAGTAGGATCTTTTCGTCCTATTAGCCATTGTAAAGAACTGTGATCTGTGACGAAATTGAGCCAGTACAAAAATAACCACCAGTAGTTCTGTGGCGAGTTTTTGGTTATATAGTCTGCTATTGTTATAAGCACTGTTCCTATTTCCAACCACCAGCAAAAACCACTCACATATAGTCACTAATTATGGGGTTTGTTTAAATAATAACAAAAAAAAAAGGAAAAAAACGAAACACACTCTCCACTGAATGCTCTTTATTTCGTATTTATTAACTAAAGGGCGGTACTCCGTTTCACAAGATTAATGTTCGACAGTTAAAATAATTTAATTCCAGTATTGGTTCGGAATATGATTGGTTCATCCACTGGTTAAACTTAAGTAATATAGGATATATGTTCCATTAGACTTTACACTAATCACTTAAATATTGTAAGTACAATATATACAAGGCGTTTGGTACACTACAATTCATCGAACGGTTAACAGTGCAAAGATGTATTTATTCGTCCACTGGTTAAACTTAAGTAATATAGGATATATGTTCCATTAAACTTTACACTAATCACTTAAAGATTGTAAGTACAATATATACAGGGCGTTGGGTACACTACCGATATTGGTTTTTATTTCGATTTTGATTTTGCTTTTGACCTTAAACCTCCGAACGATGCAGCCTCTTCACTCATAGAAAACTCAAACACGACTCTCTTATCTCCGTCGACACAATCGCTTTTTAAGGATGGATCTTGGTTCGCATACACCTTAAGAAATAGTCAAGGGTGTGTAAGACAGCTGCCTTGTTTCTTGTTCTGGACTTTCGGAATTCATACCCACCGGTGATGATGTTAGTTCTATGCCATGATGCACATACATTGTGGTTCCTGTTGTTTACCCCTTTGAACATCTCAGCACTCCTTTTATGGGCATAATTTGTGCTTCATCGATGGCTTGGGTAAACCACTATACGTTTTGGATTGTTGCACGCTTGTGCGACCGTTGCATGTTCTTGTACTGTATCCTTACATGGAAATACGTGATTCGACGCTACTTGATACCAATTGATGATGATACCATTTCTCAAGGCAGTTTTTAGGCGCTCAGTGATGGTTTGTATGAAGTTAGTTTCATAATCATGGAACCATTTTGTCCTGGGGAAATGTGATGCCCTGTTCGGAAATGATTTCGTACTTTGGTCGCGTGTATGCCGTGCTATTTACTTTCAGGGAATCTAAGGAAAGCTTTGCGTAATTGCAACTGTCTGCATTGGGCAAGAATGATTGGAATTTATAAGACCCTTTTTTCCTATACACGATGCCTCCCGGCTATTTTTAGGTATGACACTTGTAGTGCAGGTATGGGGTAGGAAGTCGCGACGCCAGCATGGGCGAGAGTTCTACCGCCAACCCACTCGTTCACTAAAACAAACTTCCTCCGATTAATAAATTGGAAATTGCCACACACCGAACACCGCAGCAAAATGTTTACAGACAAAAGAAGTAAACGCTGTCAGTCCGAGAAATAAAACGCACGGTAGGACTTCCATAACAAAATGTTCTTTTATTTCACTTTAATTGCAAAACGATTGACAAAGGTTATTTTATTTACTAATGTGAATCTTAGGACAATGAAAATATTTACATTAAACGGAACGAAAGGAGTTTATAATTATTTACCGACTAATGTAAAATAAAGTAAACCCGATTGACTCTGCAAAGGGATACGACCTTTGTGCCTCGCACCGTACCGGTGCACTCGGTACGGCGGATGATGACGCGACCGTCGCGAACGGTGGTTAGAATACGACTCAAACGATATCCTCTCCAATCAGGATATCGTTTTTTAACTACCACCAGGGAAACGTAAAGTCTCTCTTGGTGGTATAGGAAACCAGATCTTGTAATAAAGGTCATGGTGGTATGTGTGGGATCGTTGAGATCAATGCTATTCACACGTGCAGTGGTACAGCGAAACAGGCAGGCGGCAAGGACAAAAGAAAAGGCGACCAAATGGTTCGCTCTTTAATGAGGGTCATGTTTATACGATGCCTCGTCGCTATTTTCGACGTTAGGAGAAAAAGGTGCTAAAAGCAAATTGGATGTTTATGGCATCTCTGGCTGCGATAGAAACCGGGTTCATATTTGCATTAGGAAATGCTGGAGAATTTGGTTTCAGCGTCTATTGCGCTAATTATATGCAGCTGCTTGGGTTGTTTGTTGGTAAGACAAACAAAAAAGGTTGCCAGGCAATGGGTATGTAAAGGTATATGACGCGGCTGGGAAAATAGACGGCGCGATATTTATGGTCCCTGTCATGACGGTTACATTGATTGCAATCCGAATTATTTTGTTTACAGGAATTTGTCTGGTACCGAATTGGTTCAGAATACCAAATAAGAAAACAAAGAAATCTTATGAAAAATTGTATGCGAAGGGATGCATGAAGATAAGTTTTCTTTATAGGGATTTTATGATTACAGATGGTGATCAATATAATGCGTGAAGCATTTACAGGTACTAATACCGTTGGATTAGCGAACTTAAGGGAGTTCGGTAATAGTTATGGGGGTTTTTTCAGGAGGGCGAGCCGTGGGATCTGGCGGAACCGCCACACAGGATTGTTACGGGCCTTTTTGACCAACTTGCCGTGTATTATAAGGAAGGGTAAGTAGTGGGGTTTACGTAAACCGCCACAGTTCTTTCTCGGATGTGGTGTCCCGGGTTTCCGCATCATTTAAAGTGCGGCTAGCAAAAGAAATGGGTTTGTCCTGGCTTATTGTACCTGGGGAAAGTATGGGTCTGTAGCTAGTTTCTGCTAGTGCGTCAACACGGACGCTCGTTCAGCAGAAACACCACCAATATTACGCTGGAAATTAGAGCACAACCGCGAACACAATAGCTCTCCAAAGAAAACACACTGAAGTAGTTTTGATGATAATGTTTTTTATTTCGTGGTAAAAATCCTGTACAATTAAATCAATATCCGAATTCTCGTTACACGTACGGTGACAATCCTGGTTTATTATTATAACGGGATCAAAGTTAGTGGGCTACACTTTGTTTAAAGAACTATATTAAATTATATTTCTTTTACACTGGTGAAACACGGCATGGCAAAAAGACGCACACGAAAAAAAAGGACTTAGTAACGAAGTAACTCTTAGACGAACTCTCGGTGACTCTCCGCGGGGATTCGTTAACGAAGGTGCGCACCCTTCGAAGAATAAAATCTGA
The DNA here is from genome assembly GCA_963931805.1 of Microdon myrmicae. Taxonomy (NCBI): domain Eukaryota; kingdom Metazoa; phylum Arthropoda; class Insecta; order Diptera; family Syrphidae; genus Microdon; species Microdon myrmicae. The sequence goes on from OZ007502.1 coordinate 41,960,026, forward strand.
CTAACTATTGGATGTCTCTTAACAGACATCCAGCGAAACGAACCTAAGGGATTCGCCGCCGAAGGCCAGCCAATGGTGAAGGTCAAAAAGAAAAAAGGGAAACAGGAAAACTCATGTAGCAGGTCAAATCTGCTGCTACGTGTTTGGGAAAGATAAACTGCCGCCAGCTGCAAGGGATAGATTCTTGATTGACGTGAGTCAATAAAACCCTTGCCGAAGGCAGGAATCTATTTTGGGATAATGAATCCAGCATTGGGTATGGCCGTTGCTAGATCATTTAACATAAACATATTTCGGTGATATATGTTGTCTTAGGGATATGTTAATCCCGTTGAAGGGACTGTCAGGCGAAAGTATCCGCTTGAGTGTTTACTTTGTGTAAACTAAAATTGGTGGTCATGACCGATGCTGGTGATCGTTCCGAGAAACGGCAACGGATCACAAAATCGGTCATGCTGAGATAAGTAAATATGCGCGCATGAAAGGCCAATGTTTAATTTGATCTTCTTTACTGGTAGGAAAGATAGATCATAGACATGCAGTTGAAAATCTGGCTTGCAGATGTGCAAGCAACCCGAAATAATGCTAGGTCAATGAATGGGTGAAAAGATAATACACGGAAAGATCAGCGTGTGTTGGTAGATATGTGCCATCCATTGTTCGGTCGCGGAAGCTCGTGGTGATGCTGAATTGATGTCATGGCAAGATGATAATCTTGCCATGAATTATGTTTTCAGAAATGACCGTGGAGAAGGGGTTTGGAAAAAAACCCCCAAAGAAAGGTAAGCCGCCTATAAGGTATTTATGTCGGTTATCCTTGGGGACTTCTTTGGCAGACGAGAAGATTTGTTAGCTGCCTAATTTTTAGAAAAGTTCTCCTGGAAGAAGGAGGTTGGTACCGTAGGTAAGCTCTGCTGCCTAAGCACCCAGGTCCTCTTTAATACATGTCCTCAGGCCGAGGAGGACGGTTGGAAGGGCGTCAAACCATTGTGTGTCATTATGACACATGAGTGAGGCTTTTAGAGATCTGTGCCAGCGCTCTATCATCCCATTTGATTGCGGGTGGTAGGCGGTGGTACGACTTCTTTGGCAGCCGAGAAGATTTGTTAGCTGCCTAAAAATTGTCGCCTCAAATTGTGGACCTCGGTCCGAAGTCAAGGTGGTTGGTACACCGAAGCGTGTGACCCATGTTGAATAAAAAGCCTTGGCGACTGATTCGGCAGTAACTGCCCGGAGAGGTATCGCCTCTGGCCATCGCGTGCAGCGATCCATCATAGTGAGGATATAAGAAAATCCTCTTGATGGAGTAAGCGGTCCCACTATGTCTATGTGGACATGGGCGAAACGTGCCGTGGGAAGCTTGAATTGCGCTGGCTCCAGTACATTATGTCGCGCTACCTTGCAGCGCTGGCACTGGAGACAAGCACGGGCCCAACTGGTGAGATCTTTGTTCATCCGGGGCCAAATGAATTTGCGACGGACAGCAGCGGCTGTTGCTCGACCGCTGGGGTGGGCTGGGTTGTGGTAAACCTGGAACACGCCCTTACGAAGTTTCTCGGGAATGTAAGGTCTAGCGGTTCCAGTGGAGACATCACACCAGATTTCGCCCAAAGGGTCGCGAAGGGTAATTTTCTTGAGCTCTAGTGCCGTATCGGCAGTTAGGAGGGACTTAAGCTGTTCGTCCTCCTCTTGAGCTAGGGCAAGATCAGCGTTATTCAAGGCGGAACGCAAGTGAATCGTATCGATTCGAGAAAGGGCGTCCTGTTTACCGGAGATATGCCTGATCTCCGTAGAATATTGCCCAATGAGGTCTAATTGACGCTCTTCTCGGGGGGAGGCATTTCCCGACTTCTTCCGGAACGCATAGACCAATGGCTTGTGGTCTGTTAAGATGGAGAGTGAGCGACCTTCTATCATATGACGGAAGTATTTAACAGCGCTGTAGATCGCGAGTAATTCGCGGTCGTAGGCGCTGTAACGTCGCTCAGTGGGACTCAGCTTCCTTGAAAAGAAACCAAGCGGTTCCGGTCGGCCTTCAATGTCCTGTTCAAGGACGGCTCCGATTGCGGTATCCGATGCGTCGCATTGGATGGAAAGTGCCGCTCCCTCGAGAGGGTATCGGAGTAAGGTGGCATTTGCCAATTGTTCTTTGGACAGTTGGCATGCTCGATCAGAGACTTCTGTCCAATTAATGGGGCGCTTATCATTGCGCTTAGCTCCTTTTAAGAACTCATTTAAGGGAGCTTGAACTTGGGCAGCATTCTTCAGTGTTGGACGATAGAAGTTAAGCATGCCCAGAAATCGACGAAGCTCACTCACGTTAGTAGGCCGGGGATACTTCATGAGGGCCTCCACACGGTCTGGTAGTGGGCGAATGCCCCGGTTGTCAACGACGTAACCCAGATAGGTGATTTGCTCCTTGGCGTATTGACACTTATCTGGGTTGATGACAAGACCGAATTCACGGAGGCGCTCTAGGACCTGACGTAAGTGGCGTTTATGTTCGGCGTGGTCTTTGGAGTCGATGCGAATGTCATCAAGATATGCATGGCAGCAATTTAGACCACGTAAAGTCGTGTCGATATAACGTTGGAATGCCTGTGCGGCATTCCTGAGGCCGAAAGTCATCACTTTGAACTCGAAGAGTCCGAAAGGTGTAATGACTGCGGTCTTGGGGATGTCTTCTGGTGCCACCGGAATTTGATGGTATGCCCTGGTGAGATCCAGGGTAGTGAAGACGTTGCACCCTCGTAACTTGTACGAAAAATCGTAGAGGTGTGCAATAGGGTATCCTTCCGGGACAGTTGCTGCGTTCAACAGCCTGTAATCGCCACATGGGCGCCACTCACCAGAACGTTTCTTCACTAAGTGGAGTGGGCTTGCCCAGGGACTGCCCGACGGTTGGCAGATACCTAATTCAATCATGTGCTCGAATTCCGCGCGCGCCGCACGTAATTTTTCGGGAGCCAGTCGACGTGGAGGCTGGCTCACCGGGGGACCACGTGTTTCTATATGATGAAACACCGTGGCTTTGTGTCGACGTTGGTTAGGTATAGGAATTGTTGTACTAACAAATTCCTGTACCATGAGTTGAAACGGGTCTGTGCACTCTGTGGCCCGCTGGAGATGCCGTCATGGGCAAGGGGGGTGCGGTTGGAGCCACTAGCCTGTTATGGGTCGAATCGACCAACAGATTATGTGCGCCTAATAGGTCGGAACCTATCAGGGGTTCATTCACGTCCGCAATGACGAAACGCCAAGTGATCGGACGTCGAAGACCCAGTTGTAGTGTCAGCTTTTTACGTCCGTACGTAAGTATCGGCGTATTATTCGCAGCTGACAATTTAAGTGCGGCAGGCACGCGGTTACGCGGAGCAAACGATCGCGGGAGGACTGAAATATCGGCGCCGGTATCGACAGTAAAAGCGATATTCAGTTTAGAATCCCGGATGGTTAGGCGACTTATCGTATGGGTGCCGGCTGATTGCGCCAGGGAGTCGGTCGGCAAAATTAGTTTAATGGGCGCCGTTGGGTGGTGGGTGGTTGTGTCCAACCACAAGCCGCCTTGCAATTAAATGCGCGATCACCATATCGTTGGTGATTGGCGCACCAAGGCAGAGTAACGGCATTATCAGATATATTTTGGGTATTGGTATTGCCGTTACGGGGAGGTCGAGCCGGAGCTCGCTGAGAATTGGCCCGGTGAGGGCCATTTTGAGAGGAATTGGCCCTCTGTGGGGCATTTTGGAAGGAATTCTGCCGATTGAGAGGACGGCTCGGCATGGCACGATTCTGCGCGCCTCGAGAATTGTTTCTCACCTCCGCGCGAAATTGACTTATCTCGCGGAGGAGTGAGGTTTGCAGCGCCCGAAGGTCAGCAGGGGTTAATTGTGGTGGCGAACTTCCCTGACTAACGTTGGGCCCTGCCTCTGGATTCCTCTGTGGGAAATTGGTTGAGGTGGGCCTTCTGTGAGGTAGTTGGGTTTGAGGAGGATGCTGGTCTGGAGCCAATTCAGGGGCTGTAAAAGGCAGACGAGGGTGCCGTGTAGACTGGGCGGCGTGTTGAGAAACCGCCGCTACCTGGTACGCAGGAGGCTCAGAATACTGATCTGAGCTTTCCATAATTGCGTCCACAATTTTGGATAAATGGCCCAAACTCTGGTTGGGTTGGGCTATAAGTGCCGAACGGGCATGTTGGGGAAGGCACCTCAAAAAGTGAGGCCTTATTAGGTCGTCCCCGATCCTGGTCGCCGCTATAGAGCGTAAATGGGTCAGGAAAAGAGATGGTCTCGTCCCAGAAAGGTTGGTTACGGCAGCTAAGCGTTGTTGCCACACACTTCCGGGCTCGTCCAGAGCATCGAGCAGAGCTTCACGCATGTTGCTATACGCGTTGCGGTCGGCCGACCTAATGATGTGGGCAACATGCGGTCGCTGAGTGCGGTCAAGCACTTTCAACAGCTCGACTGCACGAAGTTGTTCGTCGTGCAAGTCAGAGGCCAGGAAGTTGCGGTCTGCTACTGCAAACCAAAGGTCTGGGTCCTCCTAATCGAAAGGGGGAAGCCCTATATTTGAAGGACGAGTCCCATTCCCGAGGCTGGAAGCATCGTGGAACTCTTGGGGCTCTGGTTGCCTATGGGCTTGTTGAGAGGTACCGGCACAATTGTGGGCATTAAAATGCCATAATTCATCAAAGGGGCGGTACCAGGGGCGCTAGAAGCAGTCGGGGTGTGTCGGTGGAAGTAGGCTGGGGTCGGTTAACGACACTGGGGGCAACCGGTGGTGCCAGGGGAGTAGATTGTGCAGGCAAGTCTTGGTCAGCATCGACTTGCTCAGCAGGGAGATCGATGTTGGAGGCGTCGTGAAATTCAAGGGGCTCGGATTGTTCCTGAGCCTTTTTGGCAGTGGCGTTTCGCGTGTTGACCATAGTGGGTTGTATGACGCGAAACTGGAGTTAAAAGCGTAAGAGGACGCGAAGAAAGGTGAAGGGAGGCCAATGGGTGAAACGGAGTCGCAGGAAGTTGAGAGTGGTCGATTGGTCGCGAATAAACGGATAGGACGGTATTGATATACAGGTTAATTTTAAAATTATGAAAACTTCGATTTAATGATTAAAACAGAATTAAATTTAAAAAGGTTTAAGTTACTCTAGCGTGCGTGTGTCTCAATGTGTATGACTTCTAATAGCTTCGGAAGCTTCTCTGTTTTCTTAAATTTTCGGGTAGGGAAGCTCTGAAGGAGCTTACAAAATGTTCCCTAGTTGCTGTTCGATTTTTTGTTATTTTATTGAACCTGTGAGAATGTGTCGTTCTCGGATTAAACGTGGTGTTTGAGGTACAAATATATTTTGATCTAATACTTTGGGAGTTAATCAATTAGATTTCCTTTTTAAAACACAAATCAAAATTTAAAACCATCAGGGAAAACAAATATAATGTACATTAGTTTTTGTCTTTATGAAATTCAAACTCTTAAATAATGTCTTAAAGTTTATATTTGCCGGCGGTTCCGTCTTTACGATTAAGATACAAACTTTTATAATCAAGGCAACTTTATGAATATCGGTAGGTTTACACTTAAGGCCTTTTCAATTCACAAAATTGTTTATAATAATTTGTTACGAATTTGCCGCTCGGTACTTTCTAAGAGAAAAAACTATTTTTATTGGACGCCAGAAACGCACGAGTTGCTATGGATTCAGGTTCGGAGTAATTATCGATTACTTTCTTATATTTTAGGATACTGTGGGGGTTCTCTGTACTACGACTTCGTACACCACAATACTGTTAACTATTTGAGTTTGGTTTTCTTCTTTTCTTAAACTAGATATTATTAGTTTATTTGGTATACACAGTTTGACAATTCTCGTTGTAACAATATTTTGATGAATGTGTAAATTGTCTTGCAACTTATTTTTATGAATTTTGTGAATATATTTATTTACGCCTGGGTCGATTACAAATAACAGGATTACATATGTTTTTCGTGCTAAATCGAAATTGTCTGTTCGATGGTTATTGTACATAAATTAAATTTTCGAAAGTATTTGGAATTTCAGACTAGTGTGAAATCCCAAATGCGTCGGTGTAAGTGAGATAATCACCCTCCAGAAAGAAAAGTTTGTTGTATTTACGACATATATCTAGGATAAACGTGAGTTATGGTTTCTTGAAGGTTTGCTGAAAACTAGGGCTTTGGTGCCTAGGGAACGACGGCCCAATCTCCCTTTAACACCATATAGAAACAAATTTCTTGATATCAAACCCGTCTTTCTATTTCGTTCGATTTTCATACGTTTTTATTTCTTAGGTCTATACACATCTCTATTACATAGTATCTGTTTAACTTTTACTACAATTCACAATTTTTCCGTAGTGACAATCTGACAATTCTCCTAGATCGTTTGCTGTTTTACTTTAGTCAATAGTCCCTTGTTATTTCTTACTTAACTCACCATTTATTCAGAGTCACGATCTGATAACTCTCCCCGTTGTGGTGTAAAAAGCCACAAAAATTTTGATGTTAATACTAATGGGGTTACCTTTTCTTAATCCATTCGGACAATCTTCAAAGTCCCGATCTCTCCTCAGCATGGACTGCAATATGCGTTCAAAATGTCGATGCTCATGTGTCCTGCAGCTCACACGATGACGCACACTTTGCTGCGTTCTTCATCGACCCATGAGCCAAGTGATCCACTGCTTGCCCCTAATGTGATCGTAATGAAAACTCCAGCTTCTAGTTGTTTTCGTGTGTATTGGTTACAACTTTACTTTAATTCATTTAACAATCTAAAATCAGTTCTCTTTTTTCAATTTTAAATTAATTAATTACTTTAACAATTTTTTGTTCACGATACGGGACAACTCTTCTGCTGTTCTTGCCCTTTTTTCTTTTTCGACCGTTAACACTGACTACTCAAAAACTGCATCATAAAGCACCGTCGACAACGGAATCACAAAAAAAACCGAATTTAAGATTCCTCCTGCTCTCTCTCGCTCTCCCTCAACATCCACCCCGAAAATCGAACTCGAACCCGCCCACGATCCACACTCGAATCGGGGCGTGTTCGAACACTCACACGTGGATCGTGCAATTCTTCCACCACCTTACCATCAAACTATATTAAAACAAAATTATATTAAAAACAATTAAATGATGGGGGTGGTGAAAGCCGCACGTAACACCGTTCGTTTTATTACTTTCCATTAGACATTAATCACTCTTTAGTTTTTAATTAATCCACCATTTATTCTAGGTAACAATTTATTAATTCTCTTTATTCGTTTTGTTACTTTACATTGGACAATAGTCACTTTTCAGTTTTTAATTACTCCACCACTTATTTAAGGTAACAATTTGGTAATTCTCTATGTTCAATTTACTTTACATTGGACAATAGTCACTTTTTAGTTTTTAATTAATCCACCACTTATTTAAGGTAACAATTTGGTAATTCTCTATGTTCGTTTTATTACTTTTACAGTCCACCTCCGACTCTCATGACTAACTCCCGCCTCTGACCAACCACTGACTGTCTTTACCACCAAAAACCAACTGTCTGTCTCCATCATCTAATCCGATCAAAAACCCCTGTCCAAATCATTTCCTCTTTCACAATACCTTCCGGGGTTAATACTTCCCGATTATGACAATGCAATTTAATTTTAATTGCCCCAATTTTCGATTGTTGGCCTCAGTTCGCAATCGCGATATATCGCTGACTCAATCAATATACCTTCATTGACTTGAACTCGGGTCCAAGCTCTACTGTAGCGAACTGACCCAATTCATTTCTTTTATGTTTAGTATGCAATCAATTGCCTTTCCTTGATTTGTTAATTCTTCCGGAATATGCAATTGATTGCTTTTGCACTATTGGGCAATCGTTTCGGCATATGCAGTTAATTGCTTTTGTATTAATTGGTTGTTGACTTTACAATATGCAATTAATAATTTTATCGCCTCGGGGGTCATTCGTGTTTAAAATCGGAGGGCGTTTTTAGGTTTAGGTGTGTCAATGATCTTTTGTACATCATCTTTGACTATGATGTTATCGACACACTTAACACACGCGACACTTCTGTTGAGTTCGTAGTAAGTATACGATACAATTTAAATTCCATAGAATATGTTCAATACAATTTGATTATAATATATATACACCATGCAGTTTAAATTTCATAGAATACGTTAAATACCATTTGATTATAATATATATACACGATACAATTCAAAGTTCATAACATAAGCGAGATGTGAATTGGTTATTCTTTTGAGAACTTAATATTGTGCACTGCGCACGCGACACTTAATTTGATTAGAATATATATACACGATACAGTTTATTCTTTTGAGAACTTAATATTGTGCATTGCTTAACTCCCGGCTCTGACCAACCACTGACTGCCCGCTAATTTCCTCCTAATCGTTTCATAACACTTCGGGGTCAATAGCTCTATGGGGTTTTTTAGCGGTCTTGGTAGAGTGTCGGCCCGACACAGGTTCACCCAGACGTCCCCAAACTCTACCTCGTCCGTCTGGTGATCGTTCACCGATGTCTTGGTGTTCAGGAAACAATCTGGCTCCTCGTTTAACATCTTTATTTGATGTTTTTAGTCTGTATTATAATGTAAACATAAAAGTGCGACTCGTTATTCTTAAGACTAAACACACAAATAATATTTATTTCATTAACATAAAACTTACTTTAAGTATGGAATATTACGTTTTGAGTCTGTATTGTAATGTAAACATAAAAGTGCGACTCGTCGTTATCTTAAGATTAAACACACAAATAATATTTATTTCATTAACATAAAACTTACTTTAAGTTTGGAATATTACGTTTTGAGTCTGTATTATAATGTAACATAAAAGTGCGACTCGTGGTTATCTTAAGATTAAACACACAAATGATATTTATTTCATTAACATAAAACTTACTTTAAGTATGGAAAAATAAGTTTGAATTCGAAGGTTTTTAGTCTTAAACAATAGGAACCACAACGATCCACCGGGTAAGAAACTGCCGCACTGGGGTAGTGTGGGGTATTCGGGGCTGGGCGTCAACACGGACGCAGGTTGAGCATAACACCACCGCGGTTTCACTAGGAGAATTGCCCACCAATAAAACGCACTCCAAGCAAACAGCCAAATGAAAAGTCACGTAAGTTAGTTGATTAAGTGTTCTTTATTTTACTTATAATATGGCATCGTCACATGCGCATAGAATCAGAAATTGTTCACTGTTCACAATATAAGGTGATCGGCTTTAAAACTAAATTATTCACTACAAAACTCCCGAAAGTCTTACTTTATTCTAGTGTTCACTAGCTCAGAACTGTTCACAACAACATTCGCATAATCCTCTGGTGATGAACGCCGGCAACTCCTCCAGGTACGCAAAAGTATCGTACCAATTTCACTTTAAAAAGAAACTAAACGGGTTTATCGGCTCAATAACTATAAGCACTAGGCGCTAACTCATACTCTGAACTCGAGTATCCTGACCGTGGGTAAAACTGACTCCATGTAACGCGGCGAGAGATGAAAATTAACGTTACAAAGGCGCGACCGTCCGCTATGGAGATTGACATCTGACTGGACATTCACTGCCCACGAAAGAAAAGGGACACCGCCAAACAAACCGCAAGGGGGGAGGAGCTGCACGATTAACTCGAGATAGTTAATCGTGATTGGACCGGGGAATACGGCATACCTTCTCTTCTTCTCGTCTTCAGTTTTCTGACTCCCCGGCTGTGCTCTGGTACTTTAGGGTTGGTTTTGCACACCAACACAGCCGCAGCCATTTCTCCGCGAACCAATTCATGCGGAGATCAACTCTTTTAGCGATGTCTCTCACACAGCCAAGGAAGTGATCACCATTGCCCTGAGCTGTGTAAGTCATCGCAGGAGCCGGCATCAATGTTCGTAGCCACACCGTACCCCTGCCGGTGTGTACCTAGATATCATGTTTACAGTGGTGGGCGCTATGTGTGGCTTTTTCCATAGATACTTATTTAATATCAGAGGTCGCCCGTATAGCCCATACGTGCGACTTGATGTGTCTTTTCACGTGCACGTGTTTGTATTATATCGGAGATGTGTCGCACGCTTGTGCGACAGGATGCTATTCTCGTTGACTGTACTGCATTGTCAGATCGCTGCATGTTGTTTTTGCTAGATCTGTAGGTTATCGTTACCACTTGTGGTGAGTAATGGCTTAGGCGTTAAGAGTCGTCTCTTTTCTGCTTCGCCTCGATAGGGTGTCCGTCCGACACTGGTTCACCGAGACGTCCTGGTGTGCTTGGCCACTGTGTTTCGGAGCTCCAAATAAACAACGGCGGTTTCCTTATGTCTATTTTATTTATTCTGTGAACTTAACCTAGGTTAACAAAGGTCCTTAATTCTTATGTAAAAACTTATTTCAATGGTGCAGTATTTTATTATTACAAAGCAAATTTATTATTTCACCAAAACTTATTGTAAGTTGTACACTAAAACTTATTTTTAGTTGTGCAGAATTTATTATTATACAAAACAAATTTATTATTTCACAAAAACTGATGGTAAGTTGTACACTAAAACTTATGTTAAGTTGTGCGAATTTATTATTATACAAAACAAATTTATTATTTCACAAAAACTTAAGGTAAGTTGTACACTAAAACTTATTTTTAGTTGTGCGAATTTATTATTATACAAAACAAATTTATTATTTCACAAAAACTTATGGTAAGTTGTACACTAAAACTTATTTTTAGTTGTGAAGAATTTATTATTATACAAAACAAATTTATTATTTCACAAAAACTTATGGTAAGTTGTACACTAAAACTTATGTTAAGTTGTGCGAATTTATTATTATGCAACGCGCAAAAAGTCGGAATAACCGTGGTATTTAGTCAATTTTATTGATCCGTTTGAAAGTAGAATATTTCCACGGACACGGTCGTAACGTTGTTTCTTGTTATTTATACAGCGCGCACAAATCGGAATAACCGTGGTATTTAGTTAATTTTATTAATCCGTTTCGAAGTAGAATATTTCCACGGACACGGTCGTAACGTTGTTTCTTGTTAATTATACAGCGCGCACAAATCGGAATAACCGTGGTATTTAGTTAATTTTATTAATCCGTTTCGAAGTAGAATATTTCGGACACGGTCGTAACGTTGTTTCTTGTTATTTATACTGCGCGCACAAATCGGATTGCCACCACAGGAGCTGAACTACCAGTGACTTAGTTCATCGAAGCGACAGAATACCACGTACTCAATCATCGCTTCGATGCCCATATTTGGTCATTTTACTTTCCGAGTTTGTCCTACCGAAGAAGGGTTGTAACACACATCATGCTCCCTTATGATGTTCATGTTGTGTCGCCCAGCATGCGAACCATGGTCATCGTGTATACATGAAAATAACACATTCGCAGCTGGGGACGAGTTGTTTTGAACCGATCATTGTATTTGCACGATCAGCGCCTACATTGTAGCATGATTGCCGATCGTGCGCATGTTGGCTGTCAGATGCGAGTTTCCCTGTGTGTGGCTCGAGTTAGCGGCCGATGTAAGCATTTCGTGTATGAATCAAGAGAAATATAAACATCTCTTGTTGCATTGTCGCCGCATCTTATGACCAATTTCTTGGTAGGAAATAATGCAATGTTGGTTGCTAGATGTGCGACCAATTTGCACTTCCTATGGCTATGCTTGGGTTAGGTAATGTTTTAAACAGCGCAGTTAAATATTGCAGCTGGTGGTTGGTCGTATGGGCAGGTAGGTCATACCTTTCGGTTTTAAAGTGCCCATGTTATACTCTTATATATTTTAAGCGTTTCTATTTTGGGGAATGCCTGTTATTGCTGATACGCTTTTCGTATCAGCAGACATTGCGGTTATTCAAAATGCTAATGCAGGTGAGTACACGATTTATTGGCGCCGAAGGCTTATAAAAGAGGGTTTACCCGGTGATAGGTAGGCAGGTGAGTAGTGGCGTTCGCACGAGCCGCCACAGATCCATGTGCAGGTGTCCCGCGCTTGCTTATGGCATCGAGTTTCAAACGTTTGCAACTACGTTGCCGCTTGAAATCGATGTCTTGCTTTTGAATTGGTGATGTCATCATCATCATCATCATCGGCACTACAACCGGAAACCGGTCTTGGCCTTATTTAGCAAGTCCTGAGGCTTGTTTAATTTTCCATGATAATTTGTTTTTCCGGGCAAGGTCATTAGTCTTTGGTGATGTCACCTGCATTATTATATGTGGGTGAGTTTTCCTCCTCTATAGGTTTACAATTACTTGCCCGGAAAACTGTGCCGGACGACCATCGAAATGTTTCATTGCACGTACCCGTTTATGTGACTTTTTCACCGGTTAGGTGCGCGCCCCTTAGGTTACACCTGAGTATTCTTCCCTGTCTTTAGGTAACTTACTTTTCCGGTGGTGATGCTGAGGTGTAGGATCACTCGGTGGGGTTCGACGCGAACGCCACAGCTCCTGATGACGATCATGCAATTACGTTTTCATCGACCCAATTTCCGGATTTTAACTTTAAGTGGTTTTACTGCGGCGTCAGCCGATATCTCTTCATCGCCTTATGCCACAGTTCAATATCCGTCGTTGTGAACTGACCCGATTAATTATTTTGTGCTTGACTGCAATTAATCGGTTTGTTAATTGCCCCGGAATACGCAGTTAATAGCTTTTGCGTTATTGGGCAATTGCTTTTGGCATATGCAATCAATTGCTTTCGTATTATTTGGTTATTGATTTTAAAATATGCAATTAATAGTTTTATCGTCCCGGGGGGTCATTTGAGTTTAAAATCGGATGGCGTTTTTAGGTTTAGGTGTGTCAATGATCTCTTGTACATCATCTTTGACTATGATGTCACTGACACACCTAACACGTGCGGAGTGTTGATTGAGGAGTTCTTCGCGTGTTCGGACCTACCTCGGGAGTATAAAAAATTTGCTTATTTGTTTGTGGAGGGGCCTATCTCGGAATATATGTATATATATATTTACTTTAATATATATTTAGTATATTGAAATTAAGTATAATGTGTATCTTACAATATGTTTTTTTTTTATATCGGTGTTACGTACAATATGTCCTTTTTATATATTTTCATATATTGAATTTAAGCCCGGTATAAATTTCACGTGATTTACACGCACGTAATGTTTGCTTAGACGTTGTGCACTGTATAAACTTCAAATGATGAAACGCCGAAATGTTCGCTTACGCGCGATGCACTGTATAAACTTCGAATGATTTAGCGCACGAAATGTTCGCTTAAACGCGGTGCACTGTATAAACTTCGAATGATTTAGCGCACGAAATGTTCGCTTAAACGCGGTGCACTGTATAAACTTCAAATGATGAAACGCACGAAATGTTCACTTAAACGCGGTGCACTGTATAAACTTCGAATGATGAAACGCACTAAATGTTCGCTTAAACGCGGTGCACTGTATAAACTTCGAATGATTTAGCGCACGAAATGTTCGCTTAAACGCGGTGCACTGTATAAACTTCGAATGATGAAACGCACTAAATGTTCGCTTAAACGCGGTGCACTGTATAAACTTCGAATGATTTAGCGCACGAAATGTTCGCTTAAACGCGGTGCACTGTATAAACTTCAAATGATGAAACGCACGAAATGTTCACTTAAACGCGGTGCACTGTATAAACTTCGAATGATTTAGCGCGCGAAATGTTCGCTTAAACGCGGTGCACTGTATAAAACTTCAAACTGTTTTACACGCTCGTTACATTCCCGATCGAAGCGGATTCACACGTCTAATGCCTTTGGCTGACTGCTCGTTTCTTGGTTGACTCGTGCCGCACCATAGCACCTCAACAGCCATTGGTGTTGGTCATCACATCGCACCCCTGCCTGTGTGCACTTTTCGTTATATGCACAGTGGTGGGCGCTATTGTGTGTGGTTCGATGATTGTACGCATTCATATCAAGGGTCGCTCGTATTGCTCATACGTGCGACCTGATGCGGCTACACGGGCATGCGTTGTATCTCTCGTATTTGTATTGGTTGAGATGTGTCCTTTTAAGGGCATGCGTTGTAGGTTTCGTCTGTTTTCGCGCCTGCTTGGTAATTCGGAGAATTAGTCGCAGGCTTGCGCAACCGTATAATGTTTTGGGATGGTAGTTCTGCTATATCAGATCGTTGGTTGGTGTTTTAACCTGATCGATGTGCAGATGTCCCATGCTTGCTTATGCCATGTAGTTTCATACCATTGCAACTACGTTGCGCTTGGTCTTCATGTCATTATTTCAGGTATGGTGAACATTTCTACTTTAGGAAAGATGCCTGTTATTGCTGATACACTTTGTATCAGCTGCATCGTGGTTATTAGACATGTTAATGCAGGTAAGTACGTGCTTAATTGGCGCCGAAGGCTTATGTAAAACAAATTACCTGGTGGTAGGTAGGCAGGTGAGTAGTGGAGTTCGCACGAGTCGCCACAGTTCTCTTAAATTACGGGTGCATTTCCTGTTCCAAGAGAGACGTAAAGTCTCTTTTTTGAGTAACCAAACCGATCTCATAGAGGGGATCTTCACGATACACAAGTGCGTGTGTACGTCGGTTCTTTTCATGGCTCAACGCTATGATGAATAACCTGAAACACAAAGAAAGGGAAAGGATCGTAGAGATGTTTGTTTATGTGAGAAGGTTACTGGGAAATGGGTCCAGAACTATGTAGGATAAAGAAATAAGAATATTTTCAAATTTGTAACTTTTTTCCCGTTTGGGAGAAGTTAGGAAGGTATTTAAGTTAATTAACTTGGGGTTTGTTGTTATCCCCCTTGTGTGTTTAAGACACTTAAAATTTATTTTGTGTTTGCACCTTTAAATGTATGAAAGGGTTTTAAATTTATGTTGGGGAATTCTTCTTTGTCCCGTTTGGAGCTAGACAATGATATAGAAATGTTAATACCTTGGGTAATTGTGCTGCTGCTGCTTTTCTTTAAATTCTTTGGCTGCTATGTTACTGCTGCTTGCCTTGCTGTTTCTGTTACTCACCAAAACTTTGTTGCAGTGGATTTCTCTTTCGTTTTTTGCTTCTTATTTGTGAAATACTTCGATCTTGGTACGCGCCGCCGTCTTTCTTATTATTGATGATGAGGGTCGCACGACGGCGACTTTGTTGTAGTTAATCTCCCGGTTAGTTTAATTGGGTTATTCGAAAACGACGTAAGATCTTGACTGCTGATTGCGGTGTATTATAATCTGCTTAAGTTGTATCGGATGTGCTGGGGCGGAAAAATCAAGTGAAGGGGAACAGCAATCGGGTTTCCAATTCTTCTTTAGGTTATTTTTCTTCTTTTCCTTTTCCTTATATTTTAGCTGTTCTGTTTTTTTTTTTTTTTTTTTTTTTAATCTTCCCGCAAAGGTTTTGTCAGCTGTCTTATCGCCTTAACGCCTGCTATGTTCGAATTATGATGATTTCTCGATGATGCAGCCAACTTGTTTCTAAGGAACCTGATGCGTCTCATACGGCTATGCCTTTGTATTACGCACTTATTGTTGCTGGTGTATTTTGCACCAATGAATATCATAGATTCACAGCCTCTAGATGATAGTTGGTATTTATGCAAAGGTAAGTACATGCCTTGGTGTTTCTCCTTGTTGCGCAGGGAGCGGTCTCTTGGATAATTAATGGTAAGTAATGGCGTTCAAAAGAACCGCCACAGTCCTGTGGCTGTATTTTTATGATGGCATCAGCAAGGATGCAGGTTCCACAAAACACCACCGCTATTACGTTGTAAATTGTTTATCCACTAGAAACAGAAAACCCAGAAATGTTCACAATGAATGAAGTCACGAATAAAACACTGATGTTGATGTTGCTCAGCAGCAAACAGTTGGTGAAATATTCTGTAGGTAAATAAAACACTGAATTGGCGAATGTTTATTAACTGGTTAGTTTATTGTGTGACACTTGCGTTATAATTGTATTACAATGCCTATGAACTTTTTTCTTAATACTGAATTGGTCCCGTTTTGAAAACTATTAATTGTCTTAATACCAATCGTTAAACGGCGAAGAGAAAACAAACACAAATGGTCGCGTACAGATATATTAGACACTGAATAATTCGTCGGGGTCAGCAATGTGGTGAGGGATTGTCTGTGCGTCGGCATGAACGCTGATTCACTATCCACCCACTTCATCACTCTAAATGTTCCACAGTACACTGTCCACTAATTGATCGCCGAGGAAAGAAGAAAACACCAGGAGAAAGTTCCAAAGTAAAAAAATGAAACGCACTGCTTTACAAGTAAATGTTCTTTTAATTGTATGTATCTAGTTTATTTCGTGTTTTTTTTTTTAATCTAAGTGAACTGTAATGAATTGTTGTTACACACGAACGCAAGGACTCTCATTAAAGTAGTTAACTACCGGCGCACGACATTAGACACGATAGACGACCCTGACTCACGGCTACTGTTACACAAAATTAAATTCACGGACACTCGCGACTACGATTTTAACGCATCCCCGCAACCGGCGGAGAGCGGGAGTGAAGCGTCACCATTCTGGTCCGCGGATGAAAAAGGACTCAGTTACCATCCCTTTAAACGCAGTGTACGGTTGCGGAGATGGGGTTTTAATTAAACACTTCGCATAAGGAAGCAAGTTTGGGTCTAGTACCCGTGTTACCAGGAGGAATTTCTCCAGTTCGTTGATGATTCCTTCAACGCTGAGAACTTGTTCGGCGTAACCGAACCAGAAGTCTGGGTCGTCGGACGTGAAGTCCGGTAATTGTAAGTTACGCCTTGTGGGCGGTGGTCCGCCTGGATTGAAACGTCGGCTTCTGGACGGCGGGCTGGAGCCTGCGATGTCGTTGGAGAAGGTTCGGCGTAGTTTGCCATTTTCAATTTTTGGGCCGCAGATTTCGACCTAGTTGTTATCAATAACTTGGGGAGATTTTTTGTTGATTTCCTCTGTGGGGGCGCGACTACGTTTCCCCCCAACGTTTTGGTTTTTTGGATCGCCGCTTGCGACCTCGTGGTTGTCATAAATTTCCGGGGTTTTCGCGTTGACTTTTCTTTGCGACGCTATTGTCAGTGGAACGTGACGAAACGACCTGCTGACTCCAAAGAATAGAGAAGGGACGGGCCTAGCACAAGAGGATACTAATTGATTTCCGAAGATGGCCAAGGATGGGCCTACACCAGCGGATCCTACGTGAGATTCGGCGCGTTAGAAACGGACCAGAGCGAAGTTTTCAGTCTGGAGGAGGTGAGAGCTATCGAAGGTTATTTTAATTTTTCTTTGAATACGCACGGTTTCGGTGTTATTTCGGCCGCGAATTATCTTAATTCGGCTGTACGCGCTACCGGAAATGTGGAACAAAACGTTGAGTGTGTGTTTCTTTCATGGGTGTGCTTTGTGTAAGGAACTTTTTGTCATTCACTTTAAACATCACACACACGTTGGAATCCCTCTTTAAACAAAACACTTTTTGTTCTTTATTACTAACACTAAGGTATTTTATTTAGTTTACACTTATTAAACACGTATTATTACAAGATCTGCGTTACCTATTTTCAAAGTTATCCCATTTAGTTTACACTTATTAAAACACGTATTGTTACAACACCAACAAGCAACCTACTCCCGACCGTCCTGGTCAAAAATCCAAAACCAACTCTCCAAACGAAGACCTTTTTTTCTTCATCCTGAAGATCGAAGGATATCTCATTTTTTTTCTATGTGTATTGTAAAGTTAAAGTCGTCTGTTATTATATAAGTTTAAAACGGAGGAAGTTAGAGTCGCCAATACAGACTAATTTTGTTTTTATTTTCGTTTAATTTTCTCACATTATATTAAAAAACGACGTTTCGATCATTGTATTTGATCGTCATCAGGTCTAAAAAAGTTAAAAATGATGTTAAAACTTAATATTTAACCATAAGACACACATTAATTAATTTAAACCAAGCTTACCAACAAAATGGAAACAGGGAAATTACAATATAAATTAGTTTCACAAAATATTGAAAATAAATTGAACTGAATAAATTAAATAAATAGAATTTACTCTGACAACAAATTTGAAAGAGAAGTCAATTACTAAAAACAACATTAAACAACAATGTTACTCAATAACACTTAAAAGAAACCACTAAGTGAGCGCCGGCATATACACGTCATGGAATTTAACTGTGTCTGTCTGTAGATTCCAGGTGTGTAAGTTGGCCTTGATGTAAGACATCTCAGACACAAGACGTTTAGACAAAAGCACTTCCTTATCTTTAATTTTGATTCTCTCCCAATTAATGATATGAGAAGGATGGTCCAGTCGATGTTTTGTTATGACGTTGTGGTACTTGGGATGACAATTAATGTTATTTCGATGCTCTTTAATGCGGGTACTGAGATTTCTCTTTGTTTGGCCTATATAGGTGGCAGGACAGGTCAAACAATCTATTTGATAAACAACATTAGTGTTATTTTGTTGTTGTAATTTGTCTTTTCCCCGTGTAACAATATGGTCCAATCTGTTGTCAATAGAGTTAATAACACGTATATTATAATTCTTTAGTTTTCTGTTCAACTGTTCAGTAAGACGATTAACGTAAGGAATCGTAAGAGTGGCATCAGGTTCCACTCTTGTTTGCCTCGGACTATTATCATTATTATTTAAAATTGCTAATCTTTTTCTGATATGTTTCTTGATGAAGGTGTTGGGGTAGGAATTCCTTTGAAGGATATCAGTAACTAATTTCAAATTTTCGCCATGAAACTGTTGGTCAGACAACTTGATCGCCTTATCTGTCAAACAAGACACCATCGCAATCTTCTGGTGTGTTGGGTGGAATGAATGGTTTGGCGGTTTTTTATGTGTGATGGTGTCAATGTGTTCCGCCGAACACTAGTTGTGTGGTGATGAAATAACGTTCAAGTAGAACGACACTCACAAAACAAGTCAAATAAAAGTCACTGTGAGCTTGTCCTGGTTTTGGCTCTTTTATTTTCTGGGTATTGACTAACAACCCCAGTAATTAGTAAAACATAAAGGTACACTATATTTATTATCGAATCTTATTTAATATTTTCACGGCTTCATCGGGTATACCGCACAACAAAATGATTAATCCACATCGTTAATATTGTTTTAAAATAGATTTTCTTATTTAATATGTTTAAGCTTTAATCGGTATACCGCACAACAAAATGATTATTCCACATCGTTAATATTGTTTTAAAATAGATTTTCTTATTTAATATGTTTACGCTTTAATCGGTATACCGCACAACAAAATGATTATTCCACATCGTAAATATGACTTTTAATATATGGCACACCACAACTGTTAACTCTACGTTTCACTGCTTCTCCAAGACTGATTCATCAATTCATCCCGACTCGCAATGGTTACCTCACACGCAACCCCTTTTCTTATTTTTCCTTCTTTCTATTTTGCACACTCAGCGCCAGGACCCAAAACAGACCACCGCCCCGACCACCATATACGGTGCGCCTTTAGCTTTCTGCTAGGCGAACAAGAAAAAAGGAAAGGGTGAATACACATACACGCTAATCGCGTCCGCCGCTTACGTGCGTGTCCCCCAGCATGCAGACACGGGATCATCGCCATCCACATGACCTGCAGGTTTGCACAGGGGTTGAATTGTTTACACGATCACTACTGCTTGAAGCATTATTGTTGATCGTGCAAACTTCGCTAGTGTATCTTCCATAGGAACGACGAATATTCATACGATCGCGATCACAGCCAGGAACGCCGCCGATCGCATATCGATCGTCGTGCAAATGGTGCAGGTGGCTATTCCCTGTGTTTGCTTCTCCTTTAGGCAAGCATGTTATTACTTGCCTGTAGTTGGTTTTTGCCACCGAATTGCCCGCCGTGTTTGCTGATGAAAAAAAAAGGGGGCAGCTTGCCTGTGTGCGACGGTGCTGGATCGAAGATATTCTTGTCCGAATATCTCGATTGATCCGTTGGTTGAGGATGCGACCGTTTTTCTCCACTCGAGAAAGGGTGCATGTTGGCGGGAACCAATGTTGGAATATTTTCTGTTGACCGTCGGCGCCGGTTGAACTTCCCCGGTGTGTGCTGTATGTTGAGCAAATTCTATCGGATATTCATGTTGTGTTACGCACAAACAAGCTATTCATCCTTGCAGGAAATTTTACTCTTTTTCCCTATAGAACTTGATGCTCTGCGACGACCAGGCTTTTGTTGTTTCCGCCCCCATGGTGCGGCACGAAAACCAAGGTCCACAGCGCATCAACCGCTCGCCCGATAATTTCGGACTATGCACCGTCGCCTGGGTTAATGCCCCTTCTTATTGGTGTTCCCGTTGAAAATGTGAGGCGGGCAGTGGCGTCGGGGGAAACCGCCACAATGGTAATGTAACACTCGCCCTGAGAAAGTCGGTTTTTGGTACCAATTGTAAATCAATCGGTTATCTAAACTTCTGATGACTTGTACATCAAGAAAACTAATTCTATTATTAGTTTCCATCTCATATGTAAACTGGAGATTGGGATTATAGGAGTTAAACACATTAAAAGTGTGTTCAATTTTGTTGGTCGGTAAAATCAAGAACAAATCGTCAACATATCTATAATAGTGAATAACCTCGAAATCGAGTTTCTCAAAACAAGAAACTTCCAAATCTCTTAAGGCTAAGTCACAAAAAATGGGTGAAGATGGAGAGCCCATAGGTGTACCAAACTTTTGTCTATAAATTGAGTTATTGAACGTGAAATAGGTTGAACCTAATAGAAGTCGGAGGCCGATCTGAAATTCACTCCATGGGATCCTACACTTGTCCTTGATAAAATCCCATCTGTTTTTTATACTTCGTATAATACAATCCTCAGGTACGTTCGTGAAAAGAGAAGTCACATCAAAGGAAACCATACTGTGTTCTTCAGGAATTTGAAAATTTTTGATTTTATCAATAAATTCCATACTATTGTTGATATTAAAAGGAGATGCTGGTACATTCTCTGATATCAATTTCGCTAAAAACTTTGAAAAGAAATAATATGGTGTATCCACATTGGAAACAATCACACGTAGGGGATATCCGACTTTATGGATCTTCGGTAACGCGTAACATCGAGGTAAATTCGAGTCAATAGTAAGTAATTGATTATAGAGTTTCTTACCACGTTTCCCTTCAGGGTTAAGAGTATCATCAATAAACCCTTCACTCCACCAGTGTTTGAGTAAAATTTTAAGTTTGTCGATCATTTGATTTAAGTGATTTTTGTTTATCAATTCATATATTTTGTTGTCTGATAAAATGGCATTTACTTTTTGGACATAGTCTGTTCTTTTTAACGCTACTGTTACGTTGCCCTTGTCAGCCAATGTGAACATGATGTTGTGTCGTTTAGCGAACTTTTTCGTTTCTATAATGTGTTGGTGTAGTCGTTTTTTAATATAATGTGAGAAAATTAAACAAAAATAAAAACAAAATTAGTCTGTATTGGCGACTCTAACTTCCTCCGTTTTTTTTCTTTCTTTACTTGGCCCTTTTGCCAGCCGCTATTTCCTTTCTTTATCTTTCCCGGCTTGGGATCAAAAGCGGAAACACAAAGGGAAAAATCAACAGAGGATCGTGCTAATGTACATTTATTATCCTCTATGTTGTTAGGCGCTAAACGAATGTGCAATTCGTTTTATGGTGCCTGTTGTTTGTTTTAGTCGAATCGGCAAGGATCCCTTTTGTGAGAATACGATAGGGAATACAAATAGAGAATTGTGCTAATGAACATTTCTGATTCTCTATGTTGTTTATTGTAGCCGAATGGGCACGAATCTTTTCCGTGGGAAATCGATACAAAGGCGAATATTTGCCTTTTGTTTGTTTTAACTTAATTTGGTTAAAACGAAAGCTGGCGCTGATTGTTTTAATGGTTTCGGGTAACCATTTTTCTAAGGAGTCATAAAATTGCTGACGCGTATTTTTAGGACTCTCATCGATTTTGTTTGGATGACGGCATCTGGCCAGCACATTTGGCTCTTAGGGGTTTGTGTGGTGAACCCTTGGTTCAATGATTATATTTTCGGATTTTTTAAGTGAGTAAATTTAGCATTCAGCTCAATTTACTTGGCATTTAATTGATTAGCGCAAATTGCCCGTTTTAGCTTGATTTGCTTTCTATCAATTTATGCGGGACGAGGTGTATGGGGTAATGCTTTGATTTAGCAAAATATCACATCCTTTAAGTGGATGTTTTTGGCGTGTATCGCCGTTAGTGGTGGAGACTAGCTCTAAAAGGGTAATTTTTATGGGGTGGGTGGTTGTGGCCGTAACATTTGTGCTCTGAGGGAGCTTACCAAATTTCTATTTAATATTTTGAATTTGTGCTTTCTTTAGTAATGTTTTTATTTCCGCTCTGAAGGAGCTTACAAAAATCTCTATATATGGCTCGAAATAAGCTGACAGGAAATGCGTATAATTCTCGCCTTCCGATTGGATACGAAGGAGGCCACTGTCTACTGCACGGGAACTAAAAATAATAATATCTTAACGTCGTATATAATACGTCAGCCGCCATTGGCCGTATTACCATAATTCTTTTTCGATATAAATTAATTTGTCGTAAATATCTTTTTCTTAAAGGCGTCTCAGAAGGAGCTACGCGCCGTGTTTTAAAAGGACTTTAAGGCTCGGATGGAGTTTTTTCACAGATTTCTCACTTCGGCTCTGAAGGAGCTTCATAAATTTTTCCCACACAAAAAAAAAATTTTATCTGAACTATGAGACTCAGAGGGAGCTCGCACAAGAAATTAAAGTAGGATATATGTATCACAATTTATTTACTGCACTACAGACCACGAAAGGAAAAAAGAAGAATATGATAAAAAAAAGGAAATTGTTTAGTGTGCATTAAAATTCGAATTTTTACTCGGAGGGAGCTTTATAAATTTCACTTTCGGCTCAGAAGGAGCTTAATCAAATTAAAATGAATTTTTGCTTGTGACTCGGAAGGAGTTTTTACAAAAAAAAAATTTTTTTACAATGATGTTAAATACAATTTTTCGGGTTACAGGCACGTTACGCACATACATGGTACACGTAATCGTATCTCAAAATGAAACTCGCCCGATTTAAATTTACAAACTTTTTCCGCTCTGAAGGAGCTCACACCAGAAAGCACACAAAAAAAATTAATTATGAAAAGACATGTATTAAAAATTTGTGAAAAACTTGCAGTTTCCTGAAACTGGTGCTGTTAAACGGCGAAGAGAAAACAAACACAAATAGTCGCGTACAGATTTATTAGACACTGAATAATACGTCGGGGTCACCAATGTGGTGAGGGATTGTCTGTGCGTCGGCATGGACGCTGATTCACTATCCACCCACTTCATCACTCTAAATGTTCCACAGTACACTGTCCACTAATTGATCGCCGAGGAAAGAAGAAAACACCAGGAGAAAGTTCCAAAGTAAAAAAATGAAACGCACTGTTTTACAAGTAAATGTTCTTTTAATTGTATGGACGTAGTTTATTTCGGGTTTTTTTTTTATTAATCTAAGTGAACTGTAATGAGTTGTTGTCACACGCGAACGCAAGGACTCTCATTAAAGTAGTTAATTACCGCCGCACGACATTAAACACGATAGACGACCCTGACTCACTGCTACTGTAACACAAAATTAAATTCACGGACACTCGCGACTACGATTTTAACGCATCCCCGCAACCGGCGGAGAGCGGGAGTGAAGCGTGACCATTCTGGTCCGCGGATGTAAAAGGACTCAACGATATTCAATCGTTGTTAAAAGAAATTCAGCTGTGAAATTGGTTCTGTTGGGTTTTAGGTTTTGTGGATGTAATAGCGGAACGCCAACCCAATCCGTCTGCTGCCTGCGTGTATTTACCGCACAAGAAATACTCTGAGTTACTCTGGTAACGTAAAAACAAATACTTTATTCTGGTTATTAAAACAAAACTGTAATTTATAAATCCGACTCCATGGGTAATTAATTGGTGTATAATTATTAACATTAATTGAATATATAAAAGTTACGTTTAACTTAACCGCACTAATGGTGTTGTATTAGACACTAGTATGTGATACTGTTATTTACATTAATTGAATATAGTTATTAACATTAATTGATTATATAAAAGTGACGTTTAACTTAACCGCACTAATGGTGTTGTATTAGACACTAGTATGTGATACTGTTATTTACATTAATTGAATATAGTTATCAACATTAATTGAATATAGTTATCGACATTAATTGAATATAGTTATTAATATTAATTGAATATATAAAAGTTACGTTTAACTTAACCGCACTAATGGTGTTGTATTAGACACTAGTATGTGATACTGTTATTTACATTAATTGAATATAGTTATCAACATTAATTGAATATAGTTATCGACATTAATTGAATATAGTTATTAACATTAATTGAATATATAAAAGTTACGTTTAACTTAACCGCACTAATGGTGTTGTATTAGACACTAGTATGTGATACTGTTATTTACATTAATTGAATATAGTTATCAACATTAATTGAATATAGTTATCGACATTAATTGAATATAGTTATTAACATTAATTGAATATATAAAAGTCACGTTTAACTTAACTGCACTAACGGTGTTGTATTAAACACTGGTATGTGATACTGTTATTTACATTAATTGAATATAGTTGTCAACATTAATTGAATATATAAAAGTCACGTTTAACTTCACTGCACTAACGGTGTTGTATTAAACACTGGTATGTGATACTGTTATTTACATTAATTGAATATGGTTGTCAACATTAATTGAATGTATAAAAGTCACGACATCCCATGAGAGATCTGATAATATACGGTCGGGGGTCTACCTTTTCCAGCATACACGACACGACTGATCACCGCCCTCGAAGCGACAGGCTACCAAAAAATCTATCCATCGCCCTGATGACCATATTTGGTCATTTTTCTTTACGTTATCCCTATCATAGAAGGGTTGAACACACACAACGGTCCCATGTTGGTGCTCCTCGTTTGTGTCGCCCAGCATGCGAACCTTAGACATTATATAAACATGAAAAATAACACATTCGCAGCTGGGGCGAGTTGTTCGGCACTGATCATTGTATTTGCCCGATCAGCGACCACGTGTAGCATGATCGTTGATCGTGCGCATGTTGGATGTTGGCATTAATGAAGTCGAACGGGCGTACGTGTATTTACACTGTGCATTCTCTATGGCCTGTTGGTGCCAGATGTGAGTTTCCCTGTGTGTGGCTCGAGTTAGCGACCGATGTGGGCATTTCGTGAAAGAATCAAGAGAAATAAAAACATCTCTTGTTGTATTGTCGCCGCTTCTTATGAGCATTTCGTTGGTAGGAAGTAATGCAATGTTGGTTGCTAGATGTGCGACCATTTTGCCCTTCCTATGGACATGCTTGTGTTTACATCATCAGCGCAGTTAAGCATTGCAGCTGGTGGTTAGTCGTATGGGCATGTGGGGGTTGATGTATGTTGCCAACGTATGGCATATGATTCACTGTACACCCCCGACACTTGTTACTCCGAAGGAAGAAATGAAAAATGTCTTTTTATTTATTTAAAGTGTTTTTTTTAATTATTTTTTATTTACAGCTCCTCATTGGATTAATCAGAATATCAAATAATTTACTATTTCACTGCTGTCAAGCAGGGAATGCAGTACGCGACGGGACCTTTCGTGGTGATGATTGAATAGCGACTGACTCTATTTAGGGTGGAAATCGTAATTTCTGCTTTTTACACATTGATCTGCCAATGGTAATCATGCTCTCTTGTGTGTTCCCCAACTCACCACACTCATCCAGGTCGAAACGTACTTGTGTATTCGTTCGACGTCGATGGGCGTAGCCAGAATGGAGAAATCAAAAGGGAAAGCACAATAACCCAGGATGGATCTGGCTAGGTGTGTGTGCGTTAATGCCGTGTATACGGCTGGTCTACTGACCTAGTGACTATCACTTAGGTCAACGCACTATAGCAAGACAGAAATACGAGAGAGAGGGCAAACATAGC
Organism: Microdon myrmicae; assembly: GCA_963931805.1. Taxonomy (NCBI): domain Eukaryota; kingdom Metazoa; phylum Arthropoda; class Insecta; order Diptera; family Syrphidae; genus Microdon; species Microdon myrmicae. The sequence goes on from OZ007502.1 coordinate 41,986,102, forward strand.
CAAGGTTATTCACCAGCAAAAAGAGATCATTGGTCCCAAGCGAATGGGTGATCTGGGAAAAATCAATAGGACGCCGCATCGGCTGGGGATATAATTCCATTCTGTGGAATGTTCAATAATACCCAAGCCTATGGACTATGACGTAACCGCGTCGCTTGGTTTGGCTTGGTTGTTGCTAACCAATACGAATGGAATTTCCGGTGGAAATCCCATGGTTAGCGCAATAGTGTTGCCGTATGTTGTTGATTGTAGCTAAACTCAATTATGCATTATCTGCATAGAAAAATGAGTTTAGCTATGCGTCCCTTTGACATGTCCTGCTGGTAAATACCTATCAAGGGAAATGGGTAGGTATTGGTTGGAATTGTTGGCTGTTTCTCCTATAGGATAGAGAAACCCCTACAGGCAGGTAAGTCATACTTTTCAGGTTTTTAATGCCCATGTTATACTTTTCGTATCAGTAGACATTGCTTTTCACCAGTTTTTGTGGTTGTTAGACATGCCAATGCAGGTGAGTACTCGTTTTTAGGGACAGGACACTTATACATAAGGGGTTACCTGGTGGTAGATAAGCAGGTAAGTAGTGGCGTTCACACGGACCGCCACAGTTCTCTTAAATTAAGGGTGCATTTCCTGTTCCAAGAGAGACGTAAAGTCTCTCTTTTGAGTAACCAAACCGATCTTATAGAGGAGATCTTCACGATACACAAGTGGGTGTGTACGTCGGTTCTTTTCATGGCTTAACGCTATGATTTATGATCCCTGTCATCAATGTATGTACCGAATTATTTTGTTTACCGGAATTCATCTAAGGAAATTTGACTGGCGACGTAGATGCCGAAATTGATTGTGAATTCCTGGTAAGCTAATAAAGAAATCTTAAGGAGCAGTGGTATGCGAAGAGAATGCATGAAGGTAAGTTTTCTTTACAGGGACTTAAAGATCATAGATTTGATCTCTTAAATGCGTGCAGTATTTTTAAGTGCCGAATGCGAATGCATTGGCGAGGACTTGAGCGTCTTGGGTGATGATTATGGGGGTTTTTCGGGAAGGTAAACCGTGGGATTTGGCAGAACCGCCACAGAGTCACTGTAATAATCACCTCCGCCTCCTTGAAGGTGCCGTGCTACCTCGGGCTTATTTGGTTTGGACCATGTTGGTCTTCTGGAAGAATGCGGTTGTGTTCCTGACCTAAACGGGGTTTTGTAGTAGTGTGCGTCTAACAGGGTGAGATCGTTCTGGGAACCTAGTGTTAGAATTCCTATTATGTGTCCCTACTACCTGAGACGCATCGTTTACGGGCCTATTTTGTCTTTGCCTCGATTCCTGGGGGTTTGGTCGAGTATCCCCGTAGGTCCTATCTGAAACCCTATTTGTTTTCTCTGGGGGATCCTGTTCATCCTCCCAATAGTAGAATGGGTTATTTTTTTGGATGGGCCTATTTGATGAGATGGAGGTATGAGGTAGAATGTCTGGTCGCTGTCGTTAGCGCGGGTTCTACTCCTACCACCATTAAATGTTCCCTTAGATTGTCACTAATGTGGGGGTGTGTATTTTTCGGAATAGACAACTGGGATTGGTTCTGGACCGTCACCACCAAATACAAGAAAACACGCCTCTCTCCTTTTTTTTTGCTTTTATGTAAACTTAGACAAAAGTCACAATCCACTAAAGATACCAGTGTAAAAAAATAGTTCTGACTCCACTATTACGTAAAAAAATATAATGAAACCTCAAAAAGTAAGGAATATCTTCTGTGGCATTGTAGCCGACTCTTTAGGAGATATTTTGTTGGTAAAAAATTATGTAATGTTGGTTGCTAGATGTGCAACCAATTTGCCCTTCCTAATAGATGTTGGGGTATCATCGCAAGACTGCAAAAGGGGCGACTTACCTTCTTTGGTTGGCTTTCTGGGTCGTTTCTGTAGACGTTCCTTTTAGTTGAGTAAAACGGGCAATTTTTGTGTATTTAGATTTTCGTTTTATTTGTTTAAGAATTAATTTTACAGACGGCCAGCGGTTTGGGCTCTGGTGATCTACTGATCTCGAAATAAAAAAAAAATAAAAAAATGTGGCGAGAAGGCCGAATTTGGCGAGACAGGACATATGTGTCCTTCATCTTGTCTCTGACTTCTGGTCATCTTGCGATAACCAGAATCACCCACATCCGTGAGGATATTGGGCTCGGTCTCGCGGCATCAAAGAGAAGAAAAAAGGGGGGTATCCAAGGATAGTGTGGACAGTGTTAGTCCAAGTGTTCTCTAACTACTTTTATAGAGGGATGGTGGGAAAGAAATCTTACAAGACCGGTGGGTCTTGGGTGCGGTAGTAATTAAAGTTTCCATCGGTGCGTCGCCCATTAATATTAAGAATTGCCGGTGGTACGGGTTTATCAACCCCTTCATGTAGATGCTTTTAGCGAAGACATCTAGTTGTGTTTTTACTGCCTCGGACAGTATGGGACCGTATTTTAACTCCGCGGCTTTCCTACATTCCCTTAATGACTTCTTCAGTCGTAACTGAAATAGGATGAGTGCTTCTGTCGGTTGTTGCCGAATTGCTAGTAGCCTATTTACCAGATCTTGATAATTTTCTGCTGGCAAATAGACTTTCCTTAGCAAGTCCTCGGCTTCCTGAAACGTTGCGAACGGAGTGGACGCGAATAGGGCAGAAGCTTGTCCCCTCAGTCTAGTAGGGAATATTTGTAGAAAAGCCCCGTGTTCCTCGGTCCTGAGGCAGTTTATGACCCTGTGGGGCTTTTCAGGGCCCGAAGAGCCATGCATCACTCGATCCCCACCATTTCCAGCAATGCGACTTACCTTAAAGTCGAATCTTCAGCAGGATTATACAACCTTGCTACGGCATTAACCGCTAACCAATTCGCTGGAATTAATTCGGTTATCCCCAAGGATAACCGACATAAATATATATTAGGCAGCTTACCTTTTTTGGGTGCTTTTCCAAACCTCTTCCCCACGGTCATTCCTAAAAGCATAATTCACGGCAAGATTATCATCTTGCCATGACATCAATTCATTAACCGAGCTTCCGCGACCGAACAATGGATGGCACATATCCACCAACACACGCTGATCTTTCCGTGTGTTATTTTCGTACCCATTCATTGACCTAGCATTATTTCGGGTTGCTTGCACAGCCGCAAGCCAGATTTACAACGGCATGTCTACGATCTATCTTTCCTTAAGTAAAGAAGATCAAATCAAACATTGGCCTTTCAGGCGCGCATATTTTGCTTGGATCTAAGCATGACCGATTTTATGATCCGTTGCCGTTTCTTGGAACTTTCACCAGCATCGGTCATGGCCACCAATTTTAGTTTACACAAAGTAAACATTCAAGCGGATACTTTCGCCTGACAGTGCCTTTCAACGGGATTAACACATCCCTAACATAACATGCATCGAATCATACGACCGAAATTTGTTTATGCTAGATGATCTAACAACGGCCATGCCCAATGTTCGATACATTTTTCCAAGATAGATTTCTGCCTTCGGCAAGGGTTTTATTGACTCACGTCAATCATGAATCTATCCCTTGCGTATGGCGGCAGTTTATCTTGCCCAAACATGTAGCAGCCGATTCGATCTGCTACATGAGTTTTTCCCTTTTCCTTCTTTGTTTGGACCTTCGCCATTGGCGGCGAATCCTTTAGGTTCGTTTTCGTTGGATGTCTGTAAAGAGACATCCAATACCCAGTCAAATTTCATCGCGAGAGGAGTACGTACACCGCTACCGGTCACCTTATCAATTATAATCTTTTTCCGTCGAGTCGCTTGTCGTGGATGAAGTTTTTGTAGTTAGTTGCTATTTAGAGGCTTTATACGTGTCGGAGGTTTTTTTTTTTTGTCTATGTGATAATCGCTTATCCATAATAACTCTTAGTGAAAGTCGGCCTTACCAACTTAAATGGCAATAGTAAAGGTCGTTATAGTGATTATAAGTGTTCGAACAATGTAAAAAATTCATTGGTAGTCCCAAACGAACTATCTCCCATGAATAAAGAAGTGTGATTGTCTAACTAAAAACTACCGTGTGTTTATTTTCCGCTGGGGATATCAGGGTATCGCATCGATCTTCGTTTCTAAGTTTTGCCACTGCTCGATCGGTGGACAATAAACAGTGAGCCATCCGTGGGTGTTTCTACGAACCCACGTCCGTGCAGACGTAAGGTAAAAACTACCCCACAACCCTCTTACAGCAATTCAAGAATGTTTCCAGCTCTGCACCTATATGCGGATTTAATTCCCCGGAGAAGGTGGGGATTAGCTGTGCTGACAGCTTCGCGATCTTGGTGTAATTCATGGCCATATTTTAGAATAAACAGACTTGATTTAGGTTAAAGTGGAAAGTGAAATAACAGTCTACAGATCCAGAGGTTAGTATAGTTGCAAAAGTGTAGGGGGGTAATGAGGGAATGTTTTTGGGACGAGGACAAGCACTATTTCAAAGATGTTTTACAATAAATCTGTTAAAGTGGGGGTACTTTCCGAAGATTGGTGGTCACACAATATGCACAAATATAGACAGGACAGAGTTTTAATGACTGGTTTGTTTAAGTTTTAAATAATATTTTTGGGACGAGCTTAGATTTCTTATTCCCAGATTTAATCCGTGGATGGTTGTCATTGACCGTGGTCGTTTTTCCCTTTTTTTTTGTTTTTATTTTTGTTGGTGATGTAGGTGGATTTCTTTGGTAGGTGTGGTGTTTTAAAGCCACAAAAAAATTTATATTTGGATACAAAATCGGTTACCTGATATTGGGGGAGGACTGCTTCCGTGGCTTAATGTCGTTGCGGTATCCTTATGTGTCCAATTAACCACACGAGATTCCGCTGAGTACCGCCAATAGTTACTGACCAAATTAATTCAGATCATCGGTGGTCCGGTATGCAAGCTTCAAACTTGTAGTCGGCTAACGTCGAAGTGGTTCGATTCCACCAAATTAATCATTTAAGATTCGGTTGCATATCAAGAACAATATCATTGATAATTATCGACGTCTCACTCGGGTTCACAACCAATGTTCGAGGATTAAGATTATATCAGAAGCTTTTGATAGATAATGCAAATTTCACTTCTTCCGAGGTTTTTTCTTTATTACTTTTCTTTTTTTTTTCCTTTTTCCTTTTTACATTCAAATTTTTTTCAACACCGATCAAAAAACGGGGACAACTTGCTTCCTTTTCCTTTTCTTCCCAACTGCACTCAAAAACAAAACGTTTCTTCTACTTTTTCCGTTGTCAAAAAAAAAAAACGTCAACAACGGAATTCCGAACCGTATTCAAGAAGAACATTAACCCTCCGTCTCTCTCGCTCTCCATTCACGTCCACTTCGAAAAATAAATTCGACTTCGAAGAACTGCACGATCCACACCCGAATCGGGGCGTGTTCAAAAACTCACTTCTGGATCGTGCAATTCTTCCACCACCTTACCATCGTACTATTTTAAAACAAAATTGTATTAAATGCAAATTATCAAATGATGGTGGTGGCCGACGTACGTAACAGTAGGTTCGTAGGGTTTAGGATTTATTGGCTCTTACCAGAACCGTCCGCTCTGTGGCCTTACCTAAATCCTACCGGCTGCGCCATTTTATGTTGAGGTATCACCGGAAACATTATAAAGCTTGGATGGCTTACCTTTTGGGGTGGACGTCTTCTGGACCTCGGACTGTTTTTGGGCAGGAGGGGCCATCTGTCGCTTGGGCGGCCCTCGGGTGGTGGTGGTGCTTGGGCAGGAGGGGCAGTTCACTTTTTGAGCCGCGCACTGAATTGTGGTGACGTGTCGGATTAGGCCACAGACGAATTCGCACATCCACTGTCGTTCACCCACCACTGCAACACTTTGTTCGACCCGAGAAAAGTTATTTGTATGAGTTTTTATCATTTGATGTCACTGATACTTGGTTGATTAATTACACAACTCTCTGTAAAAACTGTTAAAACCCCGAAACCAAGCTATCCTCGGAAACTGCAACCGAATGTGGATGACGCCGAAACGAAAAGACAACTTTGCCTTGTTAAGAGGTGCTTATTTTATTTCTGGGAATTTGGTTTTATAATTGCATTATGCGCGCGGCCAGGGGTTCGGCCTCTGAACTTCATCTGATCTCGAAATTCAAATTCACCGCCCTTTTATTAATTTTCTAGTTGAGAATTGTCAACTAATTTTTGTTGAAATTCCCAGAAGCACACATAACGACTTAGTGCGTTTCAATTTGAGTTGTGTTCTGGGAATTTGTTAGAGGCTTTAGTTGGATGGGTTCTAGGAAGGGAAATCATGAAATGCGTTTTGAATTTAGCATTTCACGATGTCAGGGTTTTTAGGAATTGAGTCAATGTATGATGAATTAACTTTTGGTTAAATTCGTTGTACATGTGACTCAATATAGGATTTGAATATGAAGCAATGGAAGATTTGGGATTTGGGTTTATTATGTGGAATTGAATCAATGAGCGATAAATTAGCTATGGGTTAATTTATTGCTCATATGATTCAATATGAAATTAGGAAATTTAGGCTTTGGATTATGATTTAATACTATTGGGGATTTGGATAGGAGTAGCGATTTAGGATCGCTACATAGAAACGCTTGTGTTGCTGATGGTGTTTTACCTCAGCGTGGTTAAGTATTTCAGTGGTGGTTGGTCATTATGCGCAGGTAAGTCATGCTTTTCCTGTTGTAGGATCCGCGAGGAAACCGTTACCTGGTGGTAGTAGGAAAGGTGAGCAGTGGCGTTCGAAAGAACCGCCACGGGGGCATGGTGTGTGTCGTTCCTTTCAGGTAGGGTGACTGGTCATGGTATGTGTGTACCCTCGTTGGTATTTCATTACTATACCATTCACTCTCGCTCCTCATCTCATTCTGCTTTCTCCAATTCGAGAACCCTAGCAATAATCCTATCTAGGGGGTCTGTAGGGATTTCACATGGTTATATGCCGGCATTGGCAAGGTTCACCAAGTGTCGTAACATACCGGACGAAAAGAATCCCGTAAAACCGATTTCACTCGTAACGCTGTTCGACAGTGGAAAGAAAAACACACTGGGGTATTTTCGATGATAATGTTTCTTTTTTTATTTTGGAGGAGTGTGCATTTTTTTTTCTCCAACTTTCGAAAGCGTTCCGCCGAACACGTTTGAGCGCGACTCCAGAAACAATCGACACAAGTCCTCAAATGCAAAACACAATTTGTTTCATTTTATTCTTAACTTTATTATTTACTTTGCTGTTATTTAATCTAACGAGACACAACTGTTAACTTTATTATTTATATCTGGTGGGCCGGAAGGAGCTCACCGAAATGTTACGTGCGTCCGCCACCCCATCAATTAATAATTTTGTATTTAATTATTAACATAATTTGTTTTAAGGTAGTATGATGGTAAGGTGGTGGAGGAATTGCACGATCCAGAAGTGAGTTTTTGAACACGCCCCGATTCGGGTGTGGATCGTGCAGTTCTTCGATTTCGAATTTGGTTTTCGAAGTGGACGTGAATGGGGAGCGAGAGAGACAGAGGGTCAATGTTTTGATGTACGGTTTTTTTTGGTTGACGTTCCGTTGTCAGAAGAGAGAAAAAGCATCAGACTTAGAAGAAGAATCGAAAAGATTCCCGTAAAATGTTTTGTGGAGAAAAGGGCAGAAAAAGCCGAAAAAACCGAACTGTTGTTAACCGTTTTTGTTACCGGAGATAATTTTTTTGTTCGGTTGGAATTGAAGGTGTAATTGAAGCGTAATTTAATGTGTACTTAATAAAGTGTGGACTTGTTTTACGTTTTGTTTTTTTTTTTTTTGTTGGATCTGATTTTGAACTTAACAACAGCTCATTCGACTAGAAGCAGTTTTTATATTGGGTGAATTCAAGGAAAGCATTGCAGATTCAACAAATGGGAAGTTACAACACATCTCGAACTGGTTGTTTTGCTTGAGAAGAGGGCTCTTCTGACCCAATTACCAGTGGACCAACACCTTGGAAACCCAGCACCTGAAGTCGTCTATGGAATGCCAAGTGAAGACGACGACTGAGAAGGCTACATACCTACAATACTGACGCCTCCATTACTGTGAGTACCTATTGTTTAAGCCTATCTGTTGCCCTTAACCAGTGGCGCTCGAGAATGCGACAGTCCGGATAGTATACACGATACTACTCCCCTGTAGTTTCACCACAGACCCAATTCAAATTAGCCAGATCTGCAGCATTTGGCGCAGATCTACAACTCTTATGAAAGAACCATTAGCCCAAATTTGCGAATACTGGCTCCCAAACTAAGTAAAGATATTGGAGGAAAAACAGTTACAACATTGAACTGGACAACATACGACACATACAGCACGACTCTATACATCAAACAAATATTAAAGCTATATTTATAATATGACAGAAAGGAGAAATCACGATTTGGAAACTAGAAACTAGAAACAAAAAGAAAAAGAAAAGGAAAAAGAAGAACCTGTGTCCTGTTGTTGATCGGCTGCTCCTGGTCCGGTGATGGCGTGTTCCTGTTCCGGTAGTGTTGGGGCACACTTGCCCCTTTCATTGTTCTTTGGGTTACACAATTTCCACTAATTTATCGTAGGAAAAGCACTTTGACACTGTACCGTCTTTGCACTGAATAGTCACTGGTTTTATCTGACTCTGAGTCAGAAGTTGGAAGGTTGCGCGAACCTTCAACTGAGTCACCCATGTGGCATAAATCTTCGTATTGGTGCCGGCGTTGGCACAGCTTGTACGAAGATTCATTGTTGAACATTGTTTTATCATTTCTGTTCTTCTTGGTGAACAGTTTGCTGCGTCGCTGTATTTTGTGTCCAGCGAACTCATGATGGAGAATCTTCGTACAAGCGGCAAACGCGGCGTCGGTGATCGTTTGAAGATTCAAACAAAGAAATATTTCCGCTAGAAGTGCTTGCAATTGAATCAATAGTTGCAAGTCTTCGGAAAGTAATTTAGATGGGTACACAATGACGGCTGTGTATACCATTTGTGTCAATTATGCATAGCATCTATGGCGACGGCAGGATCGAACTATAGTGTGAAAATCTACACCACTTGAAAATTCGGTTTCTTGGGTCGCTAATGCAGAGATGCATTGATAATGTATGAATGCCTTTGTAGACGCAATTCTTTTTAGGAATTCTATGCAATGCTTGTATGCATTAATATCCTTGGGAAAGGAAATATTTTCAGGTGCCAATGCGATTGCATTGGCGGGAGACAATGGGAGTTGAGTTGCGGATATGGGGGGTTTTTCAGGTAAGTGGGCCGTGGGGTTTGATGGAACCGCCACAGGTCTTTTTCTGATTCCACTATCCGATGTCTGAGTTGGTCGTTCCTGATGCCTACCATCAATACTGATTTTGCCAGTCTTTCGATCTGGATGGCGAATGCTACGCTATTCGTGTTCCCATACTTACGTATTGCCGCCTCATTGAATGTATCTCTTCATATGACGCGTGTGGCAGTAGCGTACTCCGGAGTCGTTGTTCGAACTCCTTGAAAGTCGCTGGGAGGTTTTCCTTAAACATGCGGCGAGCTTTCCCACTTAATCTCATGGGCAACCACCGCAGGAAAATTTTTTCATCCTCTTCTGATAAACAGTCCAGTGTCCTGTCACAGCTTTCGAGGAAATTATGCAGTTCCCTCGCTGCGTTAGGACCTTTCTGGCCACTGAAGACTGCCACATTGTTTTGGACTAGGTCCGACATTTTTTCTGCACCCAGCATATCGGCAATGGGTTGTTCCGTTCTAATTTCCGCGGATAGTCTCCTTGAGTGGATCTTTGGCGGTTTTTAATTTTTAAGATGACGGGTGTTCCACCGAACACTATCTGATCACGAATACTAAGCGAAAGCAGCTACAAAAAGATCACAGTGATGTGGTTTTATTCGGGTACGCGCCCCTTTTTATTAATTTTTTATACATGAATAGTTCATTTACAGAGAGGTTACAATTAACAAAGTTTAACAAAAAGGGTTTTTTTAAAATGTCATTGTTCGCACGATTTACTTAATAATGTTTAACTAAAAGGATTTTTTAAGAAAGACAACCGGATAGTTCGCGTGCGCTTCACTCTGGCTCAGATTCGACTCTATGACAATTTCCCCAGTGGATGGGCACTATCCAATAAGCGTTGATTTACATTTTTTAACCACTACACGCAACGTCGCTTGCGCGGCAGCTAACCAGTGAGAAGATCCCCGGTTGATCGTGACCGCAAACATACGACCGTTGCATCGTCGCCATGTGTGTAGTGTCCACAGCTGTGGTGATGCTTGTGCCCGACTATAGGGCGGCATTATGCCATCAGCAATTATAATGCCCGCACAATGATAGCTGTGCGTCGCATTGACACTGGTGATCACCCTGAAACTCATGGATGCATGTTATAATACCACTTAATTTGCCTCTCAATGTCTGGGCATACCATAGGCGGGCAAGTTTTGTCGTTTCGACTATACTTGGATGCCTTGCTGCGTATTAGAATATGTCACGCACTTGCGCGACAGGGCAAAGATGTTCAATTGAAACACCACTTGGTGTTCCTTGTGTATGTTGCAGGTTGGTAATTCCTTACGAGGAATTCTAGTGCTGCAACGTTATAATATATTAAGTAATGTTTAGCTTTAGTAAGTTAAATTTTAAGAAAAAAAAAACAAAAAAAAAATTGACAAAGTTTTTCAATTTTTTCTTTGTATTTCAACTAATTAGTACTGCCACAAAGTTCTGTCGCCGAAAGGCAAATTATACAAATGTTAAGTAATGTTTAGCTTAGAGCGTCTGCGAAGGACCAGTAAGTTATTATATAAGATATTTAAGCTAGAATTTAAGCATTTTTTGTCTAGCCTTTAATTTAGAAACTAAGAATATAGAAAGAAAATAAAAAAATGTTTAAAAATGAAAAAAAAAAAAACGTTATAACGAATGCCATTCTGCCTATAGGAAATATTGATGGCGCCCCGTGGTGATGCCGTAAATACATGAATGAGATTTCTCTTCCAGGGAGGTTTCGAAGATGCATTGAATGCATATTATGGGGGAAAACTTGTAAAGGGAGAATGTCTGCAGGTGATGAAAGGTTTTTAGGTGGAAGATTTGGTATGCTTAATTGCAAGGTAAGTAATGGCGTTTAAATGGAACTGCCATTTTATAGGTTTTTAGTGCTCTAGGAAGCACTTTCTTACCAATTGATGGGGAGGTGGTGTTCAATGGAACCGCCACAGCTCCTCGTTTGCATCAACGGTAATGCTTTACGCGCGTTTATGGTTTCCGTAAAGAGTGGCTACCCGGATTATTCTAACCGTTGTTCGCTATTAACCGGTAGCAAACAAAAGACGATTACGGAATTAACATCCCAACGATGAGGGACTGTTGAATCAGGCCTCTTTTGACCTGATTTTTATGTTCGTTGTTGAAGAACCTAAGTCCAATGTTTGATTCAGACCTCCTTTGATCTGAAGTTTGTTGCTGGACCTAAATTCTAAAACCCTAATGGACACTAGGGTGCAACACCCTTAGTGTAATAGTTTGGTTTGATGTTTGGCCGCAACGCCACTAAACATCTAAAAAATATATGCTGAAAAAAAGGATTTGAGTCTACGTCCGGTGTTACGGTCGGATGCATTCTGGCTTTATTTAAAAAAAAAATGGGTGGCGAGAGGGCCGACTTTGGCGAGACAAGGACAGATGTGTCCTTCATCTTGTCTCTGGCTTCTGGTCATCTTGCGATAACCAGAATCACCCACATCCGCGAGGATGTTGGGCTCGGTCTCGAGATATCTGGAAAAAAAAGGGGGGGGGGGGGGGTATCTAAGGATAGTGTGGACATGGTTAGTTCGGATGTTCTCTAACTACTTGGATGGAGGGATGGTGGGAAAGAAATCGTACAAGACCGGTAGGTCTTGAGTGCGGTAGTAAACGCAGATCACGTCTTTGTCGTCTGATAATCTGCGCTTTGGTCGGTGTGTGTGTGTGTGTGTGTGCTTGTGCTGTCTTGTACTGTGCGTGCGTGTTTGTAGTGTGTCAGCAGTAGACCCTATGGGATGGGTCCAGGAATCCTCTATTATAGAGGAGAATGTTGTTGGGAAGGGTGCTTTCTTCAGTTTTGTACTGAAGAAGAAATTGTGGTGGTCTGATCCGAAGAGATTGAGAGAGAGAAGGGTCAAGAACGCAAGATTGCCGTACAAGTGCGTTCTCGCTGTTCTGAATGCTTTCGAGGTACTTATATGCTAGTTCTAGCAAGTACTCGTCGATAGGGACAATCGAGGCACCTTCATATAGGTGAGAGTTCGGGTAGTGGCGGCCGTCAGGCCTTCTAAAGTGGTTGATGCATCTTCTGAGGAGCTTTCTTTCGAAAACTCGAAGTCTTTCCATTTGGGCCGAAGATATGCAGGACCATATCGGAAAGGCGTACGATATTCCAGATCGGATTAGCTGCTTATAGCAGAGAAGCTTAACTTTGGTGTCAACTTTGTTGCTCCACTTCAAGATGTTGTGCAGTTGCTTAGACCGACCGAGGCCCCTTTGGAGAATGTGGGTCACATGTTTGATGAAATTCATTTTTGGGGTATAAATGACCCCAAGATATTTCATCCTGTCCTGTGGTCTAATCGTAGTATCTCCCATTTTTATTCGAATATTCTGTGAATATCGAGAAGTAGGTTGGGAGTGTTTACTACTCAGAATTATAGCTACTGCTTTAGATGGGTTAAGTCGAATTTTCCATCGACTGTAATACTGATACAGTTCGTCCAGATGACGGTTGAGTCGGTTTGTTGCGAGTTTTGGGCTTTTAGATGACGTGTACAATAGGACGTCATCCGCATAGCAAATCTGGTTTACTCTACCGTCCACAGGGTGAGGAATATCTGAGGTGTATATATTAAACAAGATGGGGCCTAGAATGAAGCCCTGTGGTACGCCTGCAGCGGCGTTGAAGGTTCGGGAAAGCTTTCCATTCACTCGAACTTGGAAGGTTCTGTTTAAAACGAACTGGTAGATTATATTACACAGCGTTTTACTGACGCCAGTATTCAGTAATTTAAAAACGAGACCTTCGATCCAGGTTGTGTCAAAAGCCTTTTCAATCTCCAAGCTCACCGCAATGGTGGGTTCCTTATTAAAGAGGCGCACGCAAACGTGGTTTTGAAATATGTTGAGAGCCATAGTGGTGCTGTGCGCTCTTCTAAATCCAAATTGGAAATCAGGTATTAGGTTCCTGACACTGATAAATTTATTTAGCTTCTCGTATATGAACTGTTCATATATTTTGCTGATGCAGGTGAGGAGCGAAATAGGACGAAAGTTTGAGGGGTGATAATTTGGTTTCCCCACTTTTGCTATTGGGCAGACAACAGCATGCTTCCAAGCTTGGGGAAAATACCCCATGTTGTAGGCATGGTTGAGCAGAATGGAGAGCTTTATAAAGAATAAAGCAGAAAGCCTTCGCAACGAGTGGTAGGACATATTGTCGATACCGGGTGACTTCTTGGGGTTTCGAGATTTAACTAGGTTCTGTAGGGTATTTGGTGTGACGAAGCCGTGACTATTATCACGTGTGTCATCGAAGTATGCACTGTTAGCTGAGTTAAAGACAACTATTGGCTCGTTAAAGTTGTCTAATTTATTGTGAACCTCTGAACTAATTATTGCATTCGTTTCCGGGTCGCCATCCTCGAGAGTGAGCTTGTGATTATTTTCAAAGGTCTCTCCGATGATCTTTGCTTTATTGGTGTCATTATTGACAACAAGACCGTTTTGCATGATTGGTCCAGTGATACGAGAGGTGCCACATATCTTTTTAACATTTTTATAAATGTTCTGGTCCATCTGAATACCCTTCAGTTTGTCTTCCAATTGTCGGGTGCGATTGTTTTGGATTCTTTGTTTTATCAGTGTGCCAATATTGTGAATAATGGCTCGCAATAATGGCTCCCTTTGCGTAAAGCGGTGACGATATCTCATTCTGCAGAGCTTTTTACGCTCCCGGATGAGACGAAGAGTGAGGTCGTCAAGGGGTTCTGGCTTTATTTTCAAATTCTTAAACTATATATACAATTTTTCTATACTACTACTCTTACATCTAAATGATACACAAATCCAAATTAGTGCTCGCAACAGAGCATTACTACTACATACATGCATATAATTTGGGTGCAGAACATTATCATACATAGGATACAGAGATCGTATCTATAATCTTGACTACAGGATTGCAAGATTCCTGTTTACAATAAAACATGAGTAAGAATTACTCGAGTGCACCAGAAACAAAGACAAAAGGAACACACTGTCCTGTACAAAGAATCGTAACTTTATGATTGTGTGTCCAACAAGCGTTGAACACACCTTCCGCACACAGAAAGTTGTTAACTTGGTGTCTCCTGACGTTGGGTAATGTGGAAATATGTCGTTCTGCAACAAGCTTAAATGTCATGGTTAAGAGAAACGAATACCTGTAAGCTGATTGGTTGCCGCAATCCTATAAATATTCCTCTCGAATGAAATTACAATTCATGGTCCGTTTTACTGTGTTTAATTTTTAACTTTATTTATTCAGATTAATAGGATGTTTTTTGATTCCAATTTTTGCGACCTGTCTCGCTCAGCAGTTAACGAAGAAGAAAATTGTTATTTTGTTATTGGTTGCTTGACAACCAAATTCGATTATGTCAGCTAATTGCTGACATTTGTTATAGTGTTGTCAAGGGCAGCATTCCATTGCGACTTCACTGCCTGCATCCAGTGAATCCGCAACAATGATGGTCCCTTTTTTTAGGTGGTCGATGATGCACTTCACACCTTCTGTTGCTGATGCTGGTGGCTATCGTAATTTGCTGGTTGTAGACAAATACAGCGCTGGTTGATCGCCCCGGTTGGTGATGACGGCATAAAGATAAACTGTGTGTTTATTGCCCAGTCATAAATTGTGCTGGAAATTGGCATTCAAAAGGTAATGGCATGTAATGACTCGGCGGCATCTGGCTCAGCTTGTTATCATAATCATTGGATGGCTGGGCCGTGGTATGAATGAGTGTATAGAATGGATATGACGGCGACTTGTCGCAAATGGCGCCGTATGTGCTCATAAACAGTGACAAGAATCAGTCTAGATGAACGACCCAACGATGAGGGACAAGAACCAAACTAGAAACCTGTGGAAAAAGAAAAGAAGGAAAGAAAAGACAAAAACGTGCAAACAAAACACCAGAAACAATGGAAAATATTTGGGTAAATGGTTTTCTAAAATTTCCACCCAACGTTGATTTTGTCCTCTCTCCTGTAAATTGAAAAACGAAAAGGAGAAAAGGAAAACAATATTCTTATTTATTTTATTTATTATTATTACGGCTTTTCTTTTTTTTATTTGTATCCTAGCCGCTAATTACGCTAGTCGGCGTAGGGACGTTAGAGCCTCGGGGCTCTTCCCACCACTGAATTTGTAACATATCCCCGACGGATTTGATACAATTCTCAGCTGGAGGTAACCGGCTGCGCCGAAATTGTTATAGTTTACTTAAGAATTTGATCATATATTTAATATATTTAGTATGTAACATAGTTGATCATTTTAATTGGTATGTGAAAGGGTTAATTGGGGCTTACTTGGTTGACCGGATCCGGTCTCTTCCAGTTGCTGGAGGTGTCGGCTGCAGTCAAGTTTCAGGGGGCGTAGAGAGTCGTGCTCCCCTGTTCAGCTTCAGTCCGTTGGAGATTGTTGTTGTTATTCCGTAGCTGTTGGAAGCGGTCTCTTGTCAATTATTTCCTTTTGCTTTGTTCCCTTTTGTTTGACTGTGATTTCCTTTTTGTTTTTCTGTTATTATTCTTTCGACATCTGTTCTCTTCGAAGTTTAACGTCGAATGTCAATTGTATTTTCATTTGCCGTTGACGTTTATTTATTTATTCGGCGCCAACGCCGTTTTATTATAATTTTTTCACCAAGTAGAATTTGCACAAAGTAGTTTATGCAAATTAGCTACTTGGCGATTTGTGGTGTGTTTTAAGTTCTTTTAAGTCCCTGAGGAGTCTTCCCCATCGGATAGGTTATACCAATAAAAACACCAGGCTTCTCTCTCCATTATGTTTATTTCTTTATTCAAAGTTACAGATTAAATGAGACATCAAAATTAGAATTCTTCTTCACTGTTCTTATTCAATATTATAGATTGAATGAAATTTATTAATTCTAAGGTTCTTATACACGTTATAGATCAAATGAAACTTATCACAATTAGAATTCTTATTCACTGTTCTTATTCAATATTATTGATTGAATGAAATTTATTAATTCTAAGGTTCTTATACATGTTATAGATTAGTGGTGCGCTTCAGAAAAACACACAAACAAAACTACTAATAAAAGCCCGTGACTGTAAAACTATATTTGACTCGTTGAGACTTCGTCCATCGACGGTGGCTGATTCCAACTAACTAACTGTGTAATTCAATATTCATCAGACGAAACGAAAACTTCGCTCCGCATCCCATGTCGAGCTTCCACCAGCATGCGAACCGTGGTCATAGAGATAAATTCTACATGGACCGAAAGTAACGCTTGCAGCCGGTTAATCCACCATGAACGAGGGTTTTTGTGTGTTTTTTCGTTGGAAACTGCGCACAACGTTGGTGCTGATCATGCACATATCCATGACGGGCCGAAGGGTAGGATTCTCGTATGTGGTGCTTATGCCATTGAGCATTCTATTTCCCTCGGAAGCCAGTCGCGGCACCAGGCACACTCGGGGTTACATGATCGGTCAACATGTACGCTGGTAAGGGTAAAATCAATAGAACGAATAGCAAGCGAACTGGCTGCAGCTGTACAATACTTGTGTACGGAACATTGGATGTTTATACGATCGAAAATTGCGCACAGCATCTCCGCCGATCGCATATCCCTCGTTGGGTAATTGGTGCAGGTGTTGATATATTGTTTGTTTAAGGATGCGACCGTTTTTTCCTACACGAGAAGATGATGTATGTTGGTGGGAACCAATGGTTGGGATACTCTGGTTGGCCATTGGCGCCGATTGAGACTCCCTGGTGTGCGTTGCATGTTGGAATATCTCTCTAGAATATTTACGTTATGCAACGCACAGACAAACGGTTCTTCCATATAGGAACGTTTTTGTTCATGTCCTATAGAATTATGATGCCATGAGACAGCCAGATTCCTGATTGTTTTGTTACCATGGCGAAGGCATGGAAACTATGCTCCCGTTGCATTGTCTGTATGACCGATTAATTTGGAACATAAACCGTTGCCTGGGTTATGCTCTTTTTTTGGGGGGTGTTATGTATCTATGGTGAAACGAGACAGTGGCGTTATGATAAACCGCCACAGATTTGTTTCCCTTTTAGAGGTAGAGAGGGGAAACTTACGAAAGGGGATTAGTGGATGTTAGGGGAGACACCTGGCCGCGAGGTAGGTCCGTAACAATACCTTCCCCCCTTAAATAATGATAGTTTCATTCTTAGAAGTGGAATGAAGCTTGGCTTCAAAAGTATATAACTGCAGCGTTGAACCCTACACCGGTCGTGGTGTATTATGTTCCCTTGTTTGTCGTGGTCCGTCTGCTTTTGGCTTCCTCTATTCGTAATAGGGTTTCAGCCTATTGTTAAGCGCCACCACATTTCTTCTCCCTACCTTCACGACACTATTCACCGGACTGTTTATCTGTACTATCTTATAGGGACCCTGTGGGGAAGGTTTTAGTCAGCGCACCGGCATGGGCGCGAGATCCACTAAACTCCCACAACTTCACAACTGCGGTCCTCTGGGATTAACTTCAACGGCGACGGTGTCCCAAGTGAAAGAGAAATAAAAGACCTCGGTTTCTTTTTATTAAGTTATGTTCTTTTATTGAGTTCCATGACAAGAAATAATTCGTTGATACAAAACACTGAATCATTTAATGTGCTTAACTGAATATATTAGGTAAGTGTTCCTTTTTTATTTGAGTTCTGGAGACAAGATGTAATTCCTTGATACGAACACTGAGTCATTTAATTTGCTTAACTTAATTAGATAAAATGTTCTTTTTTTTATTTGAGCTCCGGTGACTCCGATGTAATTCATTGAATCAAAACACTAAGTCGTTTAATATTGCTTAGTTGCAGTTCGCGAGCACAACTTAACATACACCATGATTGACATTGTTGGGTTACACGTAATAAACAACAACAGAAATTACTTTTTGGAACAACGCCACGTAAGGAAAAAAAGCACTTGGATTAAAGCAACTCATATTAATGCACTCGACATTGAAAATACGGCGACAACCCTCTGGCGACTCGAATAGTGCGTGTGCGCACGTTGGAATATGAAATTAGACTCTTCGGTGATAGGATGTATGAAATTCACTAGATGCTATTGTGATGGATTTCCATCGATACGGGAGGAGCCAATTCGATCTTTTCTTTGGTGAAAATGGTCACTTTGGTATAATATTTAAAATGAAAACCTGTTATCCTGCTATGGTGTTACTGCAGTCCGGGCTGTATGGTGATGTCGGCGTTCGGCGGTAGCCTTGGTGTACTAGATACCTTTACCCGTCTTTTCTTTTTATTCAGGCTACCTGATGTCACTACTGCTTCAAGCACTCCGTTTTTCCGGTTGCGTGTTCACTCTCACTGTAAAGTCACCAATTATGGGGTAGGATGTATGTGTGCCGTCGTTGGTATTGGTTCTACTTCCATCCCACGATGGGGTTGCCCGAAGATTGTCACCACTGTGGGTCTTATTAACGATAAAACCTTAACAACATCCCGTTTTTGAATTGTCTGAACGAATATTAATTAAAACTCCGCGGTTCAATTGCTCTTTCTCTTTTATTATTGGTCCAAATAAACATTTACAATAAGACAAAAACAACAAATAAAAACAACACTTGTATTTGCACAAAAAACAAAATAGTTTTGTAGTTCCTTAATTTACATGAATAGCACAATGTATTTCTTGAAAACAGAAAGGAGTTATGGTTCATTACTTTAACTGTATAGCAATATGTATTTCTTGAAAACAGAAACGAGTTATGGTTCTTTAGTTTGACATAGGAAGCTCTTGGCTTTTTCCCGGTCACCAATTGAATCTCGACTGACTGTAGAGGCCCGACTTGCCTCCACGGAATCCGTATCGCGATTGGTTAGGTCACCGAAGGCGACAGCATATCAAAATCCATCCATCACCTCGGTGCCCAACAAGGGATGATTTTCTTTGCATTGGTCCAGCAAAGGGCGCGAAACACACACGATGATCGCTTCTGCTGCTCATGGTGTGTGTCCACAAGTATGCGGACCGTGGATCAGCCGAATCCTTACGGGGAACATTAGCTGGCATGGTCGCAGCTGGTGCAACTATCTCGACGTCGATATTTTGTGTTTACACGATCAGCAACTGCGTATAGCATTTATGCTGATCGTGCACATCTTGGCGGCATCTCCAAACAGTCGAATTCTCGCTGGTAATTTTCCATTTTTGAGAACTCGAGTTCCTTGGGCGGCCAGCCGTATGCCATAATGTATTTGTCGATCGGATGACCGACCGATGCGGGCATAGATAAAAGAAAGGAAAAGAAGAAACATCTCCTGCACGTGTGTGGCAGACTTGTAGAGGAAGCGTCTTGGCACCAGGCAAGGGTGCGAGTTCTACGTCGTCCTCAACCGTCACGAATGTTCCACCGTAGATTTTCAGGATCACAAACTGTACGAGCGAAACAAAACAAAATCTCCGCAACACAATGTCCACCATAGGAGAGCGAAAACAGACACTGGAGGAAAAGTTAAACGCACCGTTTTACAAGTAAATGTTCTTTTATTCTAACGATGTATTTTAATTTTATTTATCTATTGGTCCGCAAATCCTATTGTTCTTAATTGTATCAAACAAACAAAATAATTGCACCGAAGATAAAAGGACGCACAGAAACAACATATGAGGCACTAAACTTATTTTTATTAAAAACGCGCTCACCCCACTAGCGGTATATTATCGCGGTATATTTGCATTTGAATATGCTGTAGGATTTAATTGATGCAAGAGACGGAATGCGTATTTGCTTTGGTCTCTAGGGTGTAAGTCGCCAGCCAATGTGTATGTAGGGAACATTGTTGTACACATGGCGCGGCTGGAAAAATAGACGGCGCAGTATTTATGATCCCTGTCATGAAAGTTACAATGTATGTAAATCTAATTATTTTGTTTACCGGAATTCATCTAAGGAAATTTGACTGGCGACGTAAATGCCGAAATTGATTGGAAATTCCTGGTAAGCTAATAAAGAAATCTTAAGGAGCAGTGGTATGCGAAGAGAATGCATGAAGGTAAGTTTTCTTTACAGGGACTTAATGATCATAGATTTAATCCATATAATGCGTGAAGCATTTTTAAGTGCTGAATGCGAATGCATTGGCGAAGACTTATACGTCTTGGGTGATGATTATGGGGGTTTTTCAGGAAGGCGAACCGTGGTTAAGAGATATCTCATTGATATGGTTCGGGTAATATTGGTTGCTTGATGGTGCAACCAAATTGCTTTTCCTTGTGGAAAATATTTATTAATGGTGATGGGATTTTACGTCAGCAAGAATTATTGACTCAAAGTATTTCTGAAGATAGTTGGTACAACTATGGAAGGTAAGTAGATGTTTCTATGTGTTTTAGGAAACTGTTTCTTCATCATAGGTTGTATGGTAAGTAGTGGCGTTTAATGGAACTGTGGGGTAGGAAGTATTGCGCCAATACACGGGCACTCCGTTCACTTCCTCCTCCGTCCTGCATTCACTGTGTATTGTCACTAAGATTCCGCGGCAAAGGAACGAAACGCCGCCACGTTTGTACGCAACCAACCAACCAAACGAACACCAAAAGTAAACACGTAAAACACACTATTTTTGTATTGGTCTTTTTATTGTTCTCGGCAATTTTGTCTATTACTAGTGCACTTCCAATTCCATTAAGTTCATCTTATTTGTATGTTTAAATATGATATTCTATTAAAAATTTAGATCCCTGCTTTGGTACAAGTTATAATTTTACGTTTTAGGCTTAATAATGATTACAAATTCACTGAACTATAGAAAACGCACGAATTGTATCGGAAAATGTCTCGACTCTTTCTTTGTCTGCCGTTTGCACAAATGGATTTGCTCGGAAAAACTCAACTCTAACTCGACAAAATGGTTCGTTACTAACTCTCGGGGGTGTGGACACCCCCGGGTGCACGCGGCGGTGGTTAAAAGACGACGCGCACTGCTCGATGGTTGGAATAAGACTCAAACGATATCCTCTCCAATAAGGATATCGTTTTTTACCTACCACCAGGGAAACGTAAAGTCTCTCTTGGTGGTATAGGAAACCAGATCTTGTAATACAGGTCATGGTGGTATGTGTGGGATCGTTGAGATCAATGCTATTCACACGTGCAGTGGAACAGCGAAACAGACAGGCGGCAAGGACAAAAGAAAAGGCGACCAAATGGTTCGCTCTTTAATGAGGGTCATGTTTATACGATGCCTCGTCGCTATTTTCGACGTTAGGAGAAAAAGGTGCTAAAAGCAAATTGGATGTTTATGGCATCTCTGGCTGCAATAGAAACCGGGTTCATATTTGCATTAGGAAATGCTGGAGAATTTGGTTTCAGCGTCTATTGCGCTAATTATATGCAGCTGCTTGGGTTGTTTGTTGGTAAGACAAACAAAAAAGGTTGCCAGGCAATGTGTATGAAAAGGTATATGACGCGGCTGGGAAAATAGACGGCGCGATATTTATGGTCCCTGTCATGACGGTTACATTGATTGCAATCCGAATTATTTTGTTTACAGGAATTTGTCTGGTGCCGAATTGGTTCAGAATACCAAATAAGAAAACAAAGAAAAAAAATTATGAAAAATTGTATGCGAAGGGATGCATGAAGGTAAATTTTCTTTATAGGGATTTTATGATTACAGATGGTGATCTATATAATGCGTGAAGCATTTACAGGTACTAATACCGTTGCATTAGCAAACTTAAGGGAGTTGGGTAGTAGTTATGGGGGTTTTTCAGGTAAGTAGACCGTAGGGTTTGGCGGAAACGCTACAGAACTGCTGTGGTATATGTAGCCACAGGAAATTTAGTATATATTTAAATTCAAAACGGATTACCTGGTTTTCCTCTTTAGGCTCCTCCTCTGGTTCTTCCTTTCTTCGCGACCAGGGATGGGCTTCTGTGGCTCCAAATTGAGAAAAGTCGATGTGTTTCCGTGGTTCCAAACGCACCACAAGCGATGGGACTTTCACCTCCTGCTTCGAACTCAATGCTGTCTTTTTATGATCTACACGTGAACATGATGGACAGGGTTAGCCAGTCCAATCTTAACACACTTGCATTTTAATTTTCAAATCAAATTTCTGAAACTTTACTTTTAAGAAAACGTTTTTTTGTATTTTACTTTTTATATTTAGTTTCTAACATTCTATTTTTACAATTTTCTCTTAAAAAAAACAGCGAACAACGAACGGGAAAAACCTTTCTGTTTCTTCCTTTTCAACTCTCAAAAAACTGAACTCTAAGACTAATTTTAAAACCGTCAACCGGGGCAAAACTTCTTTCTTCCTTTTTTCAACTGTTCGGAAAAACAACTATCTCTTCAAACTGTTTACCTTTTCACCGTATTCTTGACGAAAACAAGACAAACGGAATCCAAAAACTCCCTGCCGCCTCTCTCTCTCGCTCTCCCTCAACGTCCACTCCGAAAACAGAATTCGAACTCGCCCACGATCCACACTCGAACTGGGGCGTGTTCGAACACTCACATGTGGATCGTGTGCTTTTTTCCACCACCTTACCATCAAACTATATTAAAACAAAACTAATCTAAAAACAATCTACTGATGGGGTTGGCGGAAACCGCACGTAACACTGCCACAATACTTGTTTTATATCGTTTTTGGATGCTCTATGTTGGAAGTTTACGCATAGGTAATGGGAAGGTGAGCAGTGGCGTTCAAGGGAACCGGCACGGGGTCATTGTTAAACAAGTTATATAGTTGAAGAGTGTTTTATTTTTATAAGGTTTCCTAAGGATATTGGGTCTTATGGAACGCAATGTACGCCTGCGTGGTTGGACCGTCCTTCCTTTGGCTTTTTTATTCCTTCCGCAGAGGTTGGTGGAAAATTGCAATTACCGCAACGATATAATTTGGATTGAGAAAACTTCTCTTAATTAAAACCACATATATATTGTTTTTTGTCTTAATTGGGTTTTATTTATTACCACTAAGAAACAATTTTTACATTGTTTTTTGTCTTAATGTACTTTTATTTTTAACTACTTTCATGAAACTGAATATTGGTGGGGTCGTTGTTAAACAAGTTATCTAGTTGAAGAGTGTTTTATTTTCATAAGGTTTCCTAAGGACATTGGGTCTTATGGAACTCAATGTACGGCTGCATGGTTGGACCGTCCTTCCTTCGCCTTTTTTATTCCTTCCACAGAGGTTGGTGAAAAATCGCAATTTCCGCTGTTATGGCATTTTAACCTAACAATTTAATACTAATATAGTTAATATAGTTAAATTATTATAGTAAGGACATAAAGTAAGTTAGGGGACTTACTTGGGTGACCGTTGAGCGGTCGATTTGAGTTGTAGTTGATTGAAGACCGCGACTGTTGTTCGGCGCCAAGGTGCAGGGGGCGTTGAATGGTTGTATGGGGGTTTTAAGTTCGTGCGTCGACACGGACGCGGATTCAGTAAACAACCACAGAGTAAAAGTCAACGGAACACCAACGATGTTAGGGCGAAGCACTGATCACCTGAGGAAGTCGATTAATGAAACTAGTTGATGGTTTATGGTTATAAAACGTTCTTTTCTTTATTTGGGTTAATCCGATGGATGGATGTATAATTGCGTCTCTAATTACAGAAAAATTTGGTCAAATACGATTTTGTTTCGCATTAACATAGTGTTCAATTTACAACAATAAACACGATCAAACGTAACTTGTTTTACACATTAACTTGTTGTTCCTTTTACAAACGATAATAATTGATGGAATATAACTTCTGTTGCACATTAACTTATTGTTCCTTTACAAACGATAATAATTGATGGAATATAACTTCTGTTGCACATTAACTAATTGTTCCTTTTACAAACGATAATAATTGATGGAATATAACTTCTGTTGCACATTAACTTATTGTTCCTTTTACAAACGATAATAATTGATGGAATATAACTTCTGTTGCACATTAACTAATTGTTCCTTTTACCAACGATATTAAGGCGGTTATATTTGACGACTCGCGCAAGGATGGAACTCCACGATCTCGACTTAGAAAAACGCACCAGACAAAAAGATACTTGGTTCGAAATTTGACTCCGAATATTAATTAATCACAATAGACGTGTGTGGGGTAAAAGCGTGAGAATGCCAAAACACGGACACTTATTTCCTTTTACACCCAACGATCGTTCGAGGAATAAAACACAAATCTCCATTCAATGTTCATATTCGTTTTATTACGCCGCACTGAATTTTCTTAAATTTTTATTCCATTAGAGCACGTATGTCTGAATTTTGTTAAATTAGTTAAAATTATTCCTTCACTGTCTCACATTACATTAATTCAATAAAATGCTACTTGGGAAATTTAACAAACGAACTTTTCTTAGGAATACCGAATTTTGCAACTAAAATTAACTTTCCGCTCGCGAATTTATCGACGCACATATACTCTCGGCTTACCAGCTTAAGATTTTTTGGGTGACGTCCCTCTGCACCGGTGACTAAAATCTGACTGGTGACTAGAGCTCACCAAAGAAACGGAAAAACCTCAAAAGAAACTGAAAAGGAGGCGGAGTTACACGATTAACCCGAGGTAGTTAATCGTGATTGGACCGGACGGAATAGGCATACATTACGCATGTGTGCGTATGCCATGCATACGATCGTTCGGCGACCGTGGATGGGGGGCAACATCGCTAGTGCATTTTCCAAGAATGTAAATACTAGCATCTGGGGTGTGAAAGACCCAAACCGAAGATTTGGTCATCCTAATGGGAGGCCATAAATCATCATTTCGGTTGCCGATGATTAAACATTGCAACGAACATAGGGTGCAGCCATTGCCAGATGTTGAAAGTAAACATTTTCTGGCTGCATCTTGATCGTTGCTTGATTGCGGTCTCTGAACGTGGGGACCGATAATTGGAAGCCAGCGGTTGCTGGTAATCAGGGACATGTTTGGTTTGCGTCAGCAGAAACCTTGTCGGCGATAGCAAATCAATGGGACCAAAAAGCCGCATGCGAGAAGTGCCATGGGCAAACAAATAAACGAGTCAACAAGGAACTCTTTGTTGATGTTGTTTCCATAGCATAAGGCTATGGAAACAAGCTGCCCTGGCAGAACGTATGCCTAAAGATAGGATTTCAGATTGGTATTATTTGCAGCTGACAATTTAAGTGCGGCTGGCACGCGGTTACGCGGAGCAAACGATCGCGGGAGGACTGAAATATCGGCGCCGGTATCGACAGTAAAAGCGATATTCAGTTTCGAATCCCGGATGGTTAAGCGACTTATCGTATGGGTGCCGGCCGATTGCGCGAGGGTGTCGGTCGGCAAAATCAGTTTAAAGAGCGCCTTTGGTTGGTGGAAGGTTGCGTCCAACCACAAGGCGCTTTGCAATTGAATGCGCGATCACCATATCGTTGGTGATTGGCGCACCAAGGCAGAGTAACGGCATTATCAGGGATATTCTGCGTATTGCTATTGCCATTACGGGGAGGTCGAGCCGGAGCTCGCTGGGAGTTGGCCCGGTGAGGGCCATTTTGAGAGGAATTGGCCCTCTGTGGGGCGTTTTGAGGCATATAGGCCCTCTGAGGGGCAGTTTGGTAGGAATTCTGCCGATTGAGAGGACGGCTCGGCATGGCTCGGTTCTGGGCGCTTCCAGGATTGTTCCTCACCTCCGCGCGCAATTGAGTTATCTCGCGGAGGAGTGAGGTTTGGAGCGCCCGAAGGTCAGCAGTGGTTAATTGAGGTGGCGAACTTCCCTGACTAACGTTGGGCCTTGCCTCTGGATTCCTCTGTGGGAAATTGGTTGAGGCTGGCCTTCTACTTGGTAATTGGGTTTGAGGAGGACGGAGAGTCGGGACCAATTGAGGGGCTGAGAAAGGCAGACGAGGGTGCCGTGCAGGCTGGGCGGCGTGTTGAGAAACCGCCGCTACCTGGTACGCTGGAGGCTCAGAATACTGATCTGAGCTTTCCATAATTGCGTCCGCAATTTTGGATAAATAGCCCAAATTCTGATTGGGTTGGGCTATAAGTGCCGAACGGGCATGCTGGGGAAGACACCTCAAAAAGTGAGGCCTTATTAGGTCGTCCCCAATCCTGGTCCCCGCTATAGAGCGTAAATGGGTCAGGAAAAGAGATGGTCTCATCCCAGAAAGGTTGGTTACAGCGGCTAAACGTTGTTGCCGCATACTTCCAGGTTCGTCCAAAGCATCGAGCAGAGCTTCACGCATGTTGCTATATGGGTTGCGGCCGGCCGACCTTATTATGTGGGCAACATGCGGTCGCTGAGTGCGGTCAAGCACTTTCAACAGCTCGACTGCACGAAGTTGTTCGTCGTGCAAAGCTGAGGCCTGGAAGATGCGGTCTGCCACTGCAAACCAAAGGTCTGGGTCCTCCTCATCGAAGGGGGGAAGTCCTATATTTAAATGACGAGTCCCGTTCCCGAGGCTGGAAGCATCGCGGAATTCTTGGGACTCTGGGTGCCTATGAGCTTGTTGTGAGGTACCGGCACTAGTTGTGGGCATAAAAATGCCGGAATCTACCAAAGGGCCGGTACCAGGGGCGTTAGGAGCAGTCGGGAGTGTGTCTGTGGAAGTAGGCTGGGGTCGGTTCACGACGCTGGCGGCAACGGGTGGTGCCAGAGGAGTAGATTGTCCGGGCAAGTCTAGGTCAGCATCGACTTGCTCAGTGGGGAAATCGACGCTGGAGGCGTCGTGAAATTCAAGAGGCTCGGATTGTTCCAGAGCCTTTTTGGCCATGGTGTTCCGCGTGTTGACCATTATGGTTTGTATGACGCGAAACTGGGATCAAAAGCGTAAGAGGACGCGAAGAAAGGTGAAGGGAGGCCAATGGATGAAAAGAAGTCGCAGGGAGTTGAGAGAACCACGGATGTCCTAAAACAATGGTTTTCCCTAACCAAAATAAGCCGAGCGAAGGTCGGAAGTGGAGTCAAGTGGAGTCGAGAGTGGACGATTGGTCGTGAATAATCTAGTGCGAGGAGTCTTGTGCGTTAATGATGTCGGTAAAACACGGGAAAAAAATGAACTGAGTCTCTGGTTGCAAAAACCGTTAAAAAGGGATTACGAAAGTCCCTATTAAATTACAAATTTACGCTGGTAACCGGTCCAGTTCTTCTTCTTTATGTAGTATTTTAATTTAATTCGATAAGTTCAGTATGACTCGGAAGGAGTTTACTCTTATTTGTTTTTCGTAGCTCTGAAGGAGCTTACAAAATGTTCGCTAGTTGCCGTTGGATTTTTATTATGTTATTTAATACCCTGAAGGGGTTTACAAATGGTTCTATTTGTTTTTAATAATGTCTATTTATTTATGTTAAACTTAATATAGGGACAATATAATAGTGCTTCTGCAAGTGTATGTATTTTTTGTTATTTTATTGAACCTGTGAGAATGTGTGGTTCTCGGATTGAACGTGGTGTTTGAGGTGTGAGTTAATTGAGCGCCAAACACTGGTTTCGTGTTGCGATGTACCCGAAAGGGTTTACAAATTTTATAAAAATTAAGGAAAGCAATCGAAATTAAGTACACTTGAGATAGAATGTCTCTATAAATGTTCTAGGGGTGTGTTGTTTTATTGATGTCAAACAGGCCTATTGAATTAGGAATTTACGAATGATTACAGTATGTGCCTCGATAATTTTTATTGTGTTGTTTGTGGCTAGTACCCCGGAAGGGGGCTTACAAAAATCGTTATTCTGTCAATAAGGTTGTGCAAATTAAGAATTCGAGTTATCGGTTTGTTGCCGTTACAATTAGTAATTATTGAACTATTTAGATTGCTAATATAATGAGAAGCGCATTTGCTAGAAATCTTAATATTTTATTTCTTTGATAAAATTTCAGTTTCGTAATTTATCTATGTCGATAGGGAATGTGATAAAAAGGTAAACACTTATACGGCTTTTACATTTGTTGGTATATGTACGCATATGTATAAATTTCTAGAACGATGTCGTTTGTCACTGTTTTGGGAAAGCAAATCCAAGAACGCTTGAATTTTGTTTTATCACTACTGGACTCTTTATATTATAGATTACCGTATAACAATCTTATTTAGTTTATCATCAATAATTTTAAATGCTGAATCCCTCGAAAGGAACAAACTAAGGTGAGACAGCAAAAAAAAAAAAAAAAAAAAACAAAAAAATATATATACAACGCAAGAGTGATCGAAGTATTATTAAATTACTTAATAAGCTGTCGTAGTTGAGTTCTTAAACAGGGGATCGTTTTTTTTATGTTTTTGATTGTCTCACTAATATGAATTACAAAATAATTATTTAAAAACAGGGATATTATTTATTTGTAGTGATACGTGTACGTATTTGTTGTCAGTCGATAACAGTTGTTGCTAAAACGAAAAGAGAAAACCGAAACAACAAACGGCGCTTCGCTAGCGCTGCCTCAGTCTCTCTCTGAGTGGACTGTATTTTCCGGCACTGGCCGGCCAACGATGCTTTTTCCCTAATTTGAGAGATTGTACCTCCAGAGCCGGACTCTTCTCTGGATTGGCGGGCGTTTGAGTCTTGCCCAGTACAAAATCCTGAAATTTACCAAAAAGCGGAAACGACCAAACGGAAGAAGACAAACCCAGAAAACAATACGATTAATTAATTTTTTACTATTAGAACAAGACTTCGCTTATGTTCTTTATTTGCTGATTAAAAATCTATCTCTTTACACTAGTCTTGAACAAGACTGATTGGGCAGGAGTTCCTTTGACGACTCCCACTGCTTCAGCGCCGCGCTCGCCTTTTATTGCCAGCAGCTGTCTCCTCGTTCGCTTGGTTTCGACAAATCACTCGTTTCCTGTTGAGTGATTTGTCGCGACTGGTATACAGCTGTCTGCCATGCTCCTCCTTCTTGAGTGCTTGTGCGACGACGTCGAGTGCTTGTGCGCTGGTGCCCAGTGGTTGTGTGTCGATGCTGAGTGTTTGTGTGCCCTCTCTTCGTCGTTCGGGTCCGTGCTGACGTGGGTCAGTGGGCGTGAGTTGACGACGTGTTCTGCTTCGGTCATCAGGGTGTACAGCACCTCTTCTGGCGGCGTCCTGGAGTGTAGAGTGGCGGTCAAGGCCGTTTTTACCGATCGCACGAGCCTCTCCCATGCTCCCCCCATATTGGGGCATCCTGGTGGTATGAACTTCCATCTGATGATATGCCCGTTATTGGACTTCTCCAGCTCCTTGCTTGCCCCGGTGAAGTTGGTCCCGTTGTCGCTCCAGATGGTCCTCGGAGTCCCTCTTCTTGCGGCCATCCGTCGCAGGGCCATGATCATGGAATTGGCGCTGAGAGAATTGGCCAGCTCCAGGTGTACGGCTCTCGTGGTTAGGCATGTAAACAGCACTCCCCAGCGCTTCTCGATCCTTCTTCCGATAGCGACCTGCATTGGTCCGAAGTAGTCCACCGCGGCGGCAGTGAACGGGTGTTGGTGGTGGTGCAATCGTTCGATCGGTAGGTCTCCCGTGGGTGGCACTTGAGGGGTGCATTTGTGGACTCTGCACCATTGGCATCGGTGTATCACTCCTTTTGTGGATGCTCGTAGCCCTAAGATCCAGTATCTCTGCCGAAGCTCGTTCATCACGGTTGCGGTGTTGCCGTGGGCGAACCTCTTGTGATAGTGGCCGATCAAGAGGCGGCTCAGATGATGTTTCCCGTCCAGCACAATGGGATTTGTTCTCCAGCCGTCGATCGTTATTTTTCTCGTCCGGGACCTCAGCTTCATCACTCCATTTTCGTCGAGGTAAACATCTATTTTGCGCAGCCGACTCGAGCTTTCCGGTGGTCTTCCTTCTCGCAGGCGGGCCATATCTCCTGCGAAACTGTCCTGTTGGCTCATTTTGACCAGTTGCTCTTCGGCCCTGTCCAGATGTTTTTGACGCAGGGGTGTGAATGTCTTCTCGGCTTTGGAACATGTGGGTGTTTGTTGCCTTCGGGACTTCGGTGTTTTGGCTGATATTCGCCGCTCTCTCTTCTCTTTCAGAGTGTCTATAAATTGAAACACGCGTGCTGTGGTTCTCAGCAGACGCAGCCAGTCGGAAAATCGTTCCGGGTTCGGTGTGGATGGTTCGACCACTCTCGCCGCGGCTACCACTTGGGGGCTTTTTTCTTCTCCAGTGACTGTCGCCGGGCTCGCCTCGAAGTGCCGGTTTGGCCACTTGTCTCGTTCCTCGTACAGAAACGCGGGTCCCTTGAACCACCTCGCTGTGCTGCTGAACTCGTTTGGTATCCCTCTGGTAGCGTCGTCCGCTGGGTTTTCTTTCGTCGGCACCCATCTCCAGTCCCGTGGTCCTGTCAGCTCTTCGATTTCCGCCAATCGATGGGCCACGAAAGTCTTGAACTTGCGTGGCTCCGATTTTATCCACTGCAGTACTGTGCTGGAGTCGGTCCAATACCATTTCTCCGATATTTGGAGCCTAAGCTCCTTCTCTATTGCCGCTAATCTGCTTCCCAACAAGGCAGCCTGTAACTCTAGTCGGGGCATGGACACTGGTTTTGTCGGAGTTACCCGGGCTTTACCGGCGATCAGAGTCACGCTCACTCTTCCATCGGGTTCCGTCGTCCTCCAATAAACTGCGGCTGCGTATGCCTCTTCGCTGGCATCGCTGAAAGTGTGCAGCTGACCTTCTTCCTGACTGCTCGACAGGCACCGAGGAATCCTCAGACCTTTGAGGATGGACGTCTCTTTTAAGTAGGTGGTCCAAGCGGTCCTCTGTTCCTCTGGGATCTCATCATCCCATCCGATTTTGGCGCGCCAGACGTCCTGGATCAGCTTCTTCCCCTTTGTTGCGTTGCGAACCCCAGTGGGTCGAAGGTTGACATCACCGCGCTCGTGACTTCCCTCTTGGTAGGCATTCTTCTCCCGGTGAGGACTTGTGGGGGGGTGTTCCGGAACTCTACGTTGAAAGCCAGGATGTCCTCCGTCATCATCCATCTGAGTCCGAGGGTCTTCTCTTCCTTCGATAATTCCACGGCTTCTGACTGGGGCTGCTCCTGAAAACCTGAGAAAATTTGGGGTTGATTACTACTCCACCCTTTGAGTCGGAATCCCGCCTTAGCATGGATCCTCTCCACCGCCTTTGCCACGTCCCTGGCTTCTTCTACCGTCGCAAAACTCTGTAGGTAGTCGTCCATGTAGTGGTTTTCACGGATGGCTTGCGCCGCTCCCGGATGTTCCTTCTCGAAATCCTTCGCGTTCTTGTTCATCACATAGATCGCGGTTGATGGTGATGAGGTGGCTCCGAACACTACGGACGTCATCCGATATTCTTCCGGTTTGCTTCTTGTGTCTCCGTTGCGCCAAAGAAACCTTAGGCAGTCGCGGTCGGCTTCGCGCATCTGGATTTGGAGGAACATTTCCTTGATGTCAGCGACGACGGCGATTGGTCTTTCTCGAAATCTGACCAGCACCCCCACGATCGATTGGAGGAGGTCCGGTCCGGGGAGTAGAGCGTCGTTAAGGCTCTTGCCGTCGAACTTGGCTGCTGCGTCGAGTACTATCCGCGGTTTTTTCTTCGTCGGGTGTATTACTGCAAAGTGCGGGAGGTAGAAGGTCCTTCCGGTGATGGAGTTCGCCGGCGCCTTTTCTGCATACCCGTTCTCTAGCAAATTGTCCATTTGCTCCAGGTACATCTTCTTCAGGTCCTCGTCTTGGCCCAGTTTCCTCTCGATATTCAGAAGGCGCCGATAGGCCTGGCTGTAGTTGTTGGGCAGCATCTCATCGTCGCTTCTCCATAGAAGGCCCGTTTCGTATCTTCCGTTTGGCAGTCGTCTCGTGGTTTTTTCCAGAACCTCTATGGCCCTTCTGTCGGCGTCGTTCTTGGGGCGTCGTGGTTGCACTCCCAATGTTTCGATTTCGAAATGGCGTCTTACGAGCGATTCTGTCTCGTCTTCCTTAGACCTGCCATAGTTGACGAATCTCACCGGCGCGCTGCTCCTGGCCTCGCACCCGTGCAGGACCCATCCCAGGCTGGTAAGCGAAGCGACTGGTTCGGTGCGTCTCCCCTTCCTCAGACTCCTTGTGACTATCAGGCCCCAGTTGTCCTGGCCGATGAGCAATTTAGGTTCCTGTTGGGTGTAGGTCAGTTGGTCTCCGAGGTCTCGTAGATGCTCGCATCTCTCAATCGTCTCCTTCTTCACCTCCTGCTTCGAAAGTTTAAAGTTAGGAAGGGTTCTTACCTCGATCGAGTATCCGGTCCGGCCATGGGCTCCTTTGACTCGCACATGGACTCTTTGCGAGTCGTTCCTCCTGATGCCCAGGTCCCCGACTGTCTCCAAAACGAGCGTTTCTCGCCTGCCTTTCGCACCGATCTTCTCGGCGACCGACGAGTCCAGTAATGAAATAGTGGATCCCTCGTCAAGCAGAGCCAATACTCGAGCCGACCCCTTGGGTCCGTAAACGTCCACTGGAACCATCTTCAGGTAGGCTTTGGTGCTACTAATTGTGCGCATGGAGGTGACCACCTCTCCTCTAGTTTGCTCGTGGTCGTGGCCTGATGGCGAGGTGTCCTGGTATGACCTTCTTCCTCTTCTGGGTGCCATTCCTGGTGGAAGTTCGTCCGGGTGGAGGATGACGTGGTGTTCCCTTGAACATCTATCGCACGGTGGTGCCCTGCAGCCTGCCTTTCGGTGTTTGGAGCAAAGGCATTTAAAACAAAGCTTTGCCGTTTTTGCCAGATTCCATTTTTCCCGATTACTGGCCCTCCTGAACGTGGGGCATCTGGGGATGTCGTGGTCCTTCAGACAAACCGGGCACTCTGGTTTGATTCCGTTCCCGGGTGCATCATTCTCTCGAACGGCGTGGATCGATCTCCTTCCTGAACTGCGTCGTCCTTGGGATGATGCTCGTTGATGGTAGCCTCCTCTCGGCTCCCATGATACTTCTGGTGGGGCGAAATTGGCACACATGTCTGCCTCTACCTTCATGAAGTCGCTGAAAACCCTCAGCTCCGGCTGGTCCTCTCCTCCATGGCTGTTGTAGTACGCGAACCACCTGCACCTCATGGATGACGGGATCTTTGTCGCCAGTTCTCTTACCGCCTCGGGTGCGTTTAGAAACTGCTGCTTGCCCAGCGCTCTGATGGTGGCCACGGAGTTCATAACCCGGCTGGCGAAGACTCCAATATCGCTCGGGTCTTCGGTGACCCGAGGCAGGGCTCTCAGCTTTGTCAGCTCTGCTACGGCCAACGCTCCCGGCCTTCCAAAGCGAGCCTCTAGTCCTTCCATTACCTCTTGGGGGTCCTCGGCGATAAACAGGAGGCTTCTGACAGCCTCTCTTGCTCTTCCTTTTAGAGCTCTCCGGAGACGCGCCAAGTTCTGCGCGTGGGTGAATCCGACGGAGGTATCAACAAACGATCTCCTGAAAGCCAGCCACTCTTCGCTGGCACCGTTGAAGTCAGGTAGTTCCACCATTTGCCTCGAGGTATTTGCTCCGGGGTGTGTTCGCAAGAGCCTGGCTATGGTCTGGGTCAGGTCCTGGATCTCGCTCCTTCCTTGATCGCGGAGTGGTGACCTGTCTTCTTGGGCTAGCTCCTCCTGCCTTTCTCCGGGCGGTCTCGGCAGTTCGTCCCATTGATTGAAGGGGTTCCGCTGGTACTCGTCCTCGTCTTCATCAGCCTCGCTCTGGCTCGCCTCGTCCTCGGAGTCTATCCTCCGCAATTCGAGCTGCTCCCGGGCCACCTTCGCTTTCGCCTGGGCCACCTTCGCCCTCGCCTCTTCCGCCTTCGCCTCTTCCGCCTTCGCCTTCGCCTTCGCTTCGGCCGCCTCCAGTTCTCGCATGGAGACTTCTAAACTGGCTGCGGCATCAGCTCGCCTCGACGACTTCATCGAGCTTGCTCTTGAGCTAGTGCTTCGCGTTCCGCGCCACACTTCGACCTTGGCACGGTTGTCTCGGGCCCTGTCTTCTCTGGCCACGCTGGTCTTCTGGGTTAACGCTTCGTACGTTAACTTGGTCCCCCGCCTGGGGGTGTGGGGTTCGGATTGGATCCCCCTTGCTTCGGCCGATCTCGTTATCGGCATCTTCATCGTCTTCGTCTCTTCGGTCACGTGCGCTGATCCCCTTCTTCTGGCGAGCGCTCCGACAGGTCCGTCATAATCTCCTCCAAGTCGCGTGGGAGATTCTTCTCCTGTGGCGCTTGATCCATGTCCTCCAGTAGGGAACGGCAGCGTCCTCTTTGCCTTAGCCGATCTCGTTATCGGCATCGTCGTCTTATCGCCGAGATCCGGCTCGAAGGACCAAAAATGTTGCTAAAACGAAAAGAGAAAACCGAAACAACAAACGGCGCTTCGCTAGCGCTGCCTCAGTCTCTCTCTGAGTGGACTGTATTTCCGGCACTGGCCGGCCAACGATGCTTTCTCCTCAAATTTGAGGGATTGTACTTCCAGAGCCGGACTCTTCTCTGGATGAAACGGGCGTTTTAGTCTTGCCCAGTACAAATCGAAAGTGAAAACGACCGAACGAAAGAAGACAAACCAACCGACCAAAGAAAATCTCGACGAAGCAAAAAACAGTTTGCAATAATATCTAGGGAATACTTTGCTTATTCCCTATAGTTTATTGCTGAATATTCACAATAAAAATCTGTTCTCTTTACACTAGTCTTGAACAAGACTGATTGGGCAGGAGTTCCTTTGACGACTCCCACTGCTTCAAAAAAAAAAAAAAAAAAAATTGTGGCGAGAAGGCCGAATTTAGCGAGACAGGACATATGTGTCCTTCATCTTGTCTCTGACTTCTGGTCATCTTGCGATAACCAGAATCACCCACATCCGTGAGGATGTTGGGCTCGGTCTCGCGATCTCTGAAAAGAAAAGAGAAAAAGGGGGGGTATCCAAGGATAGTGTGGACAGTGTTAGTCCGGGTGTTCTCTAACTACTTTTATAGAGGGATGGTGGGAAAGAAATCGTACAAGACCGGTAGGTCTTGGGTGCGGTAGTGAACGCAGATCACGTCTTTGGCGTCTGATAATCTGCGCTTTGGTCGGTGTGTATGTTTGTGTTTGTGCCGTCTTGTACTGTGCGTTCGTGTGTGTGGTTTGTTAATAGTAGACCCTATGGGATGGGTCCAGGAATCCTCTATTATAGAGGGGAATGTTGTTGGGAATAGTGCTTTCTTCAGTTTTGTACTGAAGAAGAAATTGTGGGGGTTTGATCCGAAGAGATAGAGAGAGAGAAGGGTCAAGAACGCAGGAGTCCCGTACAAGTAGGTTCTCGCTGTTCTGAATGTTTTCGAGGTACTTATATGCTAATTGAAGCAAGTACTCGTCGATAGGGGTAATGGAGGCGCCTTCGTATAGGTGAGAGTTGGGGTAATGACGACCGTCAGGCCTTCTAGAATGATTGGTGCATCTTCTGCTCCCACTGCTTCAGCGCCGCGCTCGCCTTTTATTGCCAGCAGCTGTCTCCTCGTTCGCTTGGTTTCGACAAATCACTCGTTTCCTGTTGAGTGATTTGTCGCGACTGGTATACAGCTGTCTGCCATGCTCCTCCTTCTTGAGTGCTTGTGCGACGACGTCGAGTGCTTGTGCGCTGGTGCCCAGTGGTTGTGTGTCGATGCTGAGTGTTTGTGTGCCGGTGTCGAGTGCGTGTGCGCCAGGAAGTATGCATCGCCAACAACAGTATAAAAGGTTTTGAATATATTTATTTAAATACATGTATGTGTGAATAATGTTTCTCTCAATTAGTAATTTGGTTGTACAAACGTAACTACTGTGCGTACCTGTTGTGTTGACTATTGTTGTTAGTGATGTGACTGCTGCATGTCCGATGATAGTGTTGTTCCTGTTCCTGCTGACATATGGGGCTGCTGCTGGAGTACGCTCTCGGGTGTTAAAGATGGGGTGGGGCTCTACTTGCCCTTTAAAAGTCTGTTAAATGTTTCTGTGGTGCACCGTTTAAAAACACTATATGGACCGACCGTCTATTTGTGTAATTGTTCAGGAGGTGGCGTGTTCACTTTTTTTAAAACGCGAATAAAAAAAAACTTTCGCGGTCACCAATGTGGGGTAAATGCCGTAGCAAGGTTACGCAACCTTGCTGAAGTTCGACCGAGAGGTAAGTCGTTCGCCTGGAATAGTGGGGATCGAGCGATGCATGGCTCTTCGGGCCCTGAAAAGCCCCACACGTGGATTGCGCGTGTCTACTCGCAAGATGACGAAATCTGACTCCAGTAATGCTGACCCAGCCTCTGGTGATTGCGATGAGTTTCCACCGCACGCCATCGCAGGCGAAACATCCCTTCCGTCATGCAGTGACCAATGAGAGCGTACGGTGCTGGTTCACCTCGCTCCCCATCACTAACGTCACTTTATAAATCTCCAACAAGAAACACCGCCAGTCAGATGGAGGACAAAACACTGAGCAACACCGCCAAAGGGTTCTATTTGCTGGTTGCCCGACCTAGACTCTCTGTGGCGCGACCGTACACAATGGTGGTTAAATCTCGACTCGCTACCTTCTGTGTTTAACGTCGAGGCCCGACTTACTTCCACGAAATCTGATTTACGACTGGTGATTGCCACCGACACGACAGAATACCAAATTCCATCCATCGCCTCGGTGGCCAATAAGGGATGATCTTTCACACCATGGTCACGATGAGGATGTGCACGCACACAGATGCGGCTACTTCGCACGCTCATGCTGGTGTCCATGAGCATGCGAACCGTGGATATCATAATTCTATAAAAGGAAATCTTACACGATAAGTTTGCAACTGGTGCAAGCCATCGTGACCCAGGAACATGGGAATGTTTACCCGGTCGGCATTGCGTAAGGCATCTATGCTGATCGGGCGCACGTTGCTGGCGGCTTCGGAGGGTCGAACTCTCATGTGTGTATTTACACTAGCGAGGTGCGACTTAATTATTTCTTGTCGATCGGTTCAGCGACCGATATGGTTGCAGCAGGGGTATCTGTGGTGTTTCCGCCAAACCCCACTGTACGCTTTCCCCACTGTACGCTAACCCCCATAACACCCATCTTCCCATATAATTTCGCCAATGCAATCGCATTCGGCACACAAAAACGCTGCACGCATTTAAGAGATCAAACCCATGATCTCAAATTCCCTTTTAAGAAATCTTACCTTCATGCATCTCTTCGCATACAATTTTCTGTAAGAATTCTTCATGACCCTTTTAGGAATTCCATAGCTCCCATTGTTTCCCGCCAATGCATTTCCATTTGCCCCAGAAAACATTTCCTTTACCAAGGACATGTAATGCTTTCAAGCATTATCTGAAATTCCTAAAATTGTTCCTTAATGTGCATATGCACCATAAATACCAAACATTCGGCACCCTTTGTCTGAGTTAAAATACTATGTCGACCAGCTTGTTTTTACAGCTGTAACACTAGCGATTCAATAGACAAACAATCATGCATTTCTTTCGTCGCCACCACGAATGCTTGGCATACCTAAATG
Source organism: Microdon myrmicae (assembly GCA_963931805.1). NCBI lineage: Eukaryota > Metazoa > Arthropoda > Insecta > Diptera > Syrphidae > Microdon > Microdon myrmicae. The sequence goes on from OZ007502.1 coordinate 42,023,845, forward strand.
CAAGCAAGGAATACGTTTCGGCAATTAACCCAAGATACGATATACAATTTCCATTGTATAAAGTATCGTATCCCATTAACACCTTTTTACCAACGTCCGTCATAGCGACGTTGCATAAACATGACCCTCATTACGGAGTGAACCATTTGGTCGCCTTTTCCTTTGTTCTCGCCGACTGCCTTTCTCGTTGTTCCACTGCTTTCGAACACGTGCAACAACATCGGATCTGAACGTCCCCACACACACACAACCATGATCTCAACTACGAGATCCGGTTTTCTTGTTCCCACAAGAGAGACTCTACGTTACACTCGTGGTAGATAAAACATATCCTTGGCAAGAATATATTCACACCCTTAAGAGAAAAGTTTTTCTCTCTTCCTTTTTCCTTAAATTTCACTTTTTAGCGAAATCATCTCTGCATGAGATGATGATCACGGAGTCCTTTTACATCCGCGGACCAGAATGGTCACGCTTCACTCCCGCTCCCGTTCGACTTTAACCTACATTAAAATAATGAAAGTGTAAACCATTTCTGATAAATCGAAAACACTAAGTGCCCGTGTATCATTAGTTTTGTACTCAACTCAAATTATATTAAAAAAAACAGTTTGAACTATTAAGCCTTGCATGTTTTTACTGCTTGTGGACGTCCGTGGTCGAGATTCACCATGTTTTTCTAGTGAACGATAGCCTATCGTTGTTCGATCAGCGGAGTATTGTGGAGTTTCTGCTTGTACTTTTGTTCTGTCGTTGTGTCCGGTGAACTGTTTACAGCGGAATTATGATGGAGGAGGAAGTGAACCGAGTGTCCGTGTTAGGCATAATACTTCCTCCCCACATATCTTCTGCTTGTGTGCTGTAAAATTCGACAGGGGATATGTGCACCGCGGTGGTCGAGTTATGTCGGTTGCTTGTTGGTGCAACCGAATTACTTTTTAGGATAATGGTGCGTTTAAGTAATATTGATGGCGCCCTGCGGTGGTTCGTAAATGCATGAATACCATTTCTCTTCCTAGGAGGTTTCGAAGATGCGTTGAGTGCATCTTATGGGGGAAACTTGTAAAGGGAGAAATGTCTGCAGGTAATTGCAGGTGATGTAAGTAAGTAATGGCGTTTCAATGGAACTGCCGTTATACTTGTTTTTATAGGTTTTTAGGATGCCCTGGTGGGAGTTTTCGAATTATTGATGGAAAGGTAAGTGGTGGCGTGCGGAGGAACCGCCACAAACTAATTTTGTAATGTCAATTATTTCACCGGCACATCGTAGATAGAAATTGAAACAGAATGTTTGATCTTCATCCGTTTGATTCAGACCAAGCTTCCATCTGAAAACTATTTTCATTAACACTCAGTATATTATTCTTATTAATCGCCGACATTATTTCCTTTGATAAACGTGTCTTAAAACAACAGAGAGGATGATATATTCTGGCAGATTGAAATCCGAAATATCGGTATCAGCCACAATCTGGGTTTCACATAGTGTGTTATTGGATATATAGGCTAATACAGCAGAGAAATTGCACCTCAACTTTTTTAGTTTTTGTAACTCAGTTGTTTGTAATTACTTGACTTGTTTTTATTCAGTTTTTGGTGTTATATTTTGAGTCTACAAACGCCGTGCTTCCTCGCGACCGAGGGAAGAGCTTTGTGCGCTGAGTTTTTGAAAAAGAAGAAAACGTTTTTTTATTATCTTATTTTATTACTATTTTTTTGTCCGTACGCCCGGACGTTCTTCGCAATACTTAACTTATCTCATGTTTGTTTTTAACTTAAATACTGAAATTTCGAAGCACATGTCAGTTAATTTAGCCCAATCACTGTTGAGCAGCTGCTACGGTTGCTCGTGGGAAACGTTTAGATTCAGGGTTCCGTGTATTGATATCGGTTTTGCTGATGGTATTTTAGATTGTTACCTAACATCTGCCATGGTTTCTGGTGCTTTGGACATTGCCCGTAGGGATCGTTTATATCGAGAGTGGACGATTGGTCGTGAATAATGTAGTGCGAGGAGTCTTGTGCGTTAATGATGTCGGTAAAACACGGGAAAAAAATGAACTGAGTCTCTGGTTGCAAAAACCGTTAAAAAGGGATTACGAAAGTCCCTATTAAATTACAAATTTACGCTGGTAACCGGTCCAGTTCTTCTTCTTTATGTAGTATTTTAATTTAATTCGATAAGTTCAGTATGACTCGGAAGGAGTTTACTCTTATTTGTTTTTCGTAGCTCTGAAGGAGCTTACAAAATGTTCGCTAGTTGCCGTTGGATTTTTATTATGTTATTTAATACCCTGAAGGGGTTTACAAATGGTTCTATTTGTTTTTAATAATGTCTATTTATTTATGTTAAACTTAATATAGGGACAATATAATAGTGCTTCTGCAAGTGTATGTATTTTTTGTTATTTTATTGAACCTGTGAGAATGTGTGGTTCTCGGATTGAACGTGGTGTTTGAGGTGTGAGTTAATTGAGCGCCAAACACTGGTTTCGTGTTGCGATGTACCCGAAAGGGTTTACAAATTTTATAAAAATTAAGGAAAGCAATCGAAATTAAGTACACTTGAGATAGAATGTCTCTATAAATGTTCTAGGGGTGTGTTGTTTTATTGATGTCAAACAGGCCTATTGAATTAGGAATTTACGAATGATTACAGTATGTGCCTCGATAATTTTTATTGTGTTGTTTGTGGCTAGTACCCCGGAAGGGGGCTTACAAAAATCGTTATTCTGTCAATAAGGTTGTGCAAATTAAGAATTCGAGTTATCGGTTTGTTGCCGTTACAATTAGTAATTATTGAACTATTTAGATTGCTAATATAATGAGAAGCGCATTTGCTAGAAATCTTAATATTTTATTTCTTTGATAAAATTTCAGTTTCGTAATTTATCTATGTCGATAGGGAATGTGATAAAAAGGTAAACACTTATACGGCTTTTACATTTGTTGGTATATGTACGCATATGTATAAATTTCTAGAACGATGTCGTTTGTCACTGTTTTGGGAAAGCAAATCCAAGAACGCTTGAATTTTGTTTTATCACTACTGGACTCTTTATATTATAGATTACCGTATAACAATCTTATTTAGTTTATCATCAATAATTTTAAATGCTGAATCCCTCGAAAGGAACAAACTAAGGTGAGACAGCAAAAAAATTCCATCCATCGCCTCGGTGGCCAATAAGGGATGATCTTTCACACCATGGTCACGATGAGGATGTGCACGCACACAGATGCGGCTACTTCGCACGCTCATGCTGGTGTCCATGAGCATGCGAACCGTGGATATCATAATTCTATAAAAGGAAATCTTACACGATAAGTTTGCAACTGGTGCAAGCCATCGTGACCCAGGAACATGGGAATGTTTACCCGGTCGGCATTGCGTAAGGCATCTATGCTGATCGGGCGCACGTTGCTGGCGGCTTCGGAGGGTCGAACTCTCATGTGTGTATTTACACTAGCGAGGTGCGACTTAATTATTTCTTGTCGATCGGTTCAGCGACCGATATGGTTGCAGCAGGGGTATCTGTGGTGTTTCCGCCAAACCCCACTGTACGCTTTCCCCACTGTACGCTAACCCCCATAACACCCATCTTCCCATATAATTTCGCCAATGCAATCGCATTCGGCACACAAAAACGCTGCACGCATTTAAGAGATCAAACCCATGATCTCAAATTCCCTTTTAAGAAATCTTACCTTCATGCATCTCTTCGCATACAATTTTCTGTAAGAATTCTTCATGACCTTTTTAGGAATTCCATAGCTCCCATTGTTTCCCGCCAATGCATTTCCATTTGCCCCAGAAAACATTTCCTTTACCAAGGACATGTAATGCTTTCAAGCATTATCTGAAATTCCTAAAATTGTTCCTTAATGTGCATATGCACCATAAATACCAAACATTCGGCACCCTTTGTCTGAGTTAAAATACTATGTCGACCAGCTTGTTTTTACAGCTGTAACACTAGCGATTCAATAGACAAACAATCATGCATTTCTTTCGTCGCCACCACGAATGCTTGGCATACCTAAATGCAAGCAAGGAATACGTTTCGGCAATTAACCCAAGATACGATATACAATTTCCATTATATAAAGTATCGTATCCCATTAACACCTTTTTACCAACGTCCGTCATAGCGACGTTGCATAAACATGACCCTCATTACGGAGTGAACCATTTGGTCGCCTTTTCCTTTGTTCTCGCCGACTGCCTTTCTCGTTGTTCCACTGCTTTCGAACACGTGCAACAACATCGGATCTGAACGTCCCCACACACACACAACCATGATCTCAACTACGAGATCCGGTTTTCTTGTTCCCACAAGAGAGACTCTACGTTACACTCGTGGTAGATAAAACATATCCTTGGCAAGAATATATTCACACCCTTAAGAGAAAAGTTTTTCTCTCTTCCTTTTTCCTTAAATTTCACTTTTTAGCGAAATCATCTCTGCATGAGATGATGATCACGGAGTCCTTTTACATCCGCGGACCAGAATGGTCACGCTTCACTCCCGCTCCCGTTCGACTTTAACCTACATTAAAATAATGAAAGTGTAAACCATTTCTGATAAATCGAAAACACTAAGTGCCCGTGTATCATTAGTTTTGTACTCAACTCAAATTATATTAAAAAAAACAGTTTGAACTATTAAGCCTTGCATGTTTTTACTGCTTGTGGACGTCCGTGGTCGAGATTCACCATGTTTTTCTAGTGAACGATAGCCTATCGTTGTTCGATCAGCGGAGTATTGTGGAGTTTCTGCTTGTACTTTTGTTCTGTCGTTGTGTCCGGTGAACTGTTTACAGCGGAATTATGATGGAGGAGGAAGTGAACCGAGTGTCCGTGTTAGGCATAATACTTCCTCCCCACATATCTTCTGCTTGTGTGCTGTAAAATTCGACAGGGGATATGTGCACCGCGGTGGTCGAGTTATGTCGGTTGCTTGTTGGTGCAACCGAATTACTTTTTAGGATAATGGTGCGTTTAAGTAATATTGATGGCGCCCTGCGGTGGTTCGTAAATGCATGAATACCATTTCTCTTCCTAGGAGGTTTCGAAGATGCGTTGAGTGCATCTTATGGGGGAAACTTGTAAAGGGAGAAATGTCTGCAGGTAATTGCAGGTGATGTAAGTAAGTAATGGCGTTTCAATGGAACTGCCGTTATACTTGTTTTTATAGGTTTTTAGGATGCCCTGGTGGGAGTTTTCGAATTATTGATGGAAAGGTAAGTGGTGGCGTGCGGAGGAACCGCCACAAACTAATTTTGTAATGTCAATTATTTCACCGGCACATCGTAGATAGAAATTGAAACAGAATGTTTGATCTTCATCCGTTTGATTCAGACCAAGCTTCCATCTGAAAACTATTTTCATTAACACTCAGTATATTATTCTTATTAATCGCCGACATTATTTCCTTTGATAAACGTGTCTTAAAACAACAGAGAGGATGATATATTCTGGCAGATTGAAATCCGAAATATCGGTATCAGCCACAATCTGGGTTTCACATAGTGTGTTATTGGATATATAGGCTAATACAGCAGAGAAATTGCACCTCAACTTTTTTAGTTTTTGTAACTCAGTTGTTTGTAATTACTTGACTTGTTTTTATTCAGTTTTTGGTGTTATATTTTGAGTCTACAAACGCCGTGCTTCCTCGCGACCGAGGGAAGAGCTTTGTGCGCTGAGTTTTTGAAAAAGAAGAAAACGTTTTTTTATTATCTTATTTTATTACTATTTTTTTGTCCGTACGCCCGGACGTTCTTCGCAATACTTAACTTATCTCATGTTTGTTTTTAACTTAAATACTGAAATTTCGAAGCACATGTCAGTTAATTTAGCCCAATCACTGTTGAGCAGCTGCTACGGTTGCTCGTGGGAAACGTTTAGATTCAGGGTTCCGTGTATTGATATCGGTTTTGCTGATGGTATTTTAGATTGTTACCTAACATCTGCCATGGTTTCTGGTGCTTTGGACATTGCCCGTAGGGATCGTTTATATTGATTTGAATTGTTTGGATTTTGAATAGAATATGATTATAAAAGGTTGTGAGAGTGTAGATGGGGGAATATTGATGGTAGGGCTTTCTGGAGCACCACATTGGTTTATTTTAATTTTATTTTCTCTTATTAAATATTTTTTTAATGTTGTTAGCCGTTGTTAGCTTTATTTATTTATTTAATTTTATATTTTTGTTTGTTTAGTTTATTCACTGTTTTTTTCCTAGTTTTTTAATTTCTTTATTTTGTATGTGTTCGATACCCGACTTAAGTCGAGAATCACTTCTATCTGCACGATCATAATGTTATATCGAAGTTTGACCTCCGATATAAACATTTAAATAGTTAATTATCTGAAGGTTAATTTGTTTATGATTCTTGTGTTATCAATATTTGGTTATTATTGTAATGAAATATCTGAGCGTAACCCCAGATATTTTCATTAATTATTTAATTATTAAAATGTAACACCTGAGCGTAACCCCAGATGCTATCATTTATATTTTTATTATTGAGAACGAACTGAGTTATCAGAAAGTGTGTATAGTTTATCTTTTGCTAGGGCCTATGTTGGGAACCATTGAGTTAAGAGGTTACTTACAGTATTCTAGTTCAGTATTCGGTTTCCACGTGCTGGATCTCTTCCGTCGGTGTTGGAATTGGTGCCTCCTGCGAGCTTCGTTTCTGGTTTACCCTGTTGCTGCTGGTGTTCTCGAAATTATATGCCAATTTGTACTTTGGTTTTTCGAACTTTATTTCACTGACAAATACAATTTTAACTTTACATTTAGTTTTACTTGTTTTATTTACTTTTGGTTGTACTTTAGACTTATACTTTGTATTTAACAAACAAGAAGACCCGCTGCGCCTTCTTGCCTATTGTTAAACACTACACCCTATAGAAACTTACTAACAAGAAGACCCGCTCTACTTATGGGGGGCTGCAGTCTTCTTGCTTTCGTTTTCTGAGAGACTTACAACTCACTTGCAGCCACTTTATATACCATTTCGATTGTCCATAATTGTAGATGGAGCATTTTTTCCACCCAGCGCGTGTAGCCTAATTGGGGGTTAATTGCCTGTCATTTTTAATTCGCAATTTTCAATGATCGCTGCAAAAATTGCAGCAGAAGCGATTCATATATTAACTCGATTTGCAGCAGCAATGACCGAACCAATTTCAGTGCATTGCCCTACGTGCAAATCGTTTGCGACTTCTCGCTGCGTCCGCCATTTTCGCTGCGATCGACATTTCTCCGAGGTTCAACTGTGTCGCAGCCGGTCTTCCTCGATCATGTTGCTGGCGCTCGAATAACATGTATTATTCTTGTTAACATGTGTATTCGTAAACTGAAACCGTTTAGGTCTGGTTTTGCTTTTCGTAATGCGAAACGAAATGCAAGGTCAAGTGCACGATGGATATATGCTTTGGCATGGACTTATCGTATGCGATATTATTTGATTGAAATGAATGACTGCGAATTATTGCATTATATGCAGAATAGATGTAAACATAAGAGCTGTTTTGATATTATGAGATCATTGATGATGGAATTGTAGGAATTGGTGATTTTAAGATGATGGCATCTTAGTTATGTTATGTGTGTTGGGAGGGGGTGTAAAGTGAGGTGTAACAATAAGAAGAGTGATGGATTATTTCTATTCCCCCGATCATGGAAGTCAGTAGTAGCAAAGTGGGATCTAATGTGCTATAAGGATTTACCACTGTCTTGTTAATAAAAATTCAACTTGCCTGGGGTTGTTGTGGGCGATCTTTAGACCTTGGGTGTATAACTGAGAGGTCAAACCTGATGTATCTGTGGCTTATGTTTGCTTTAATCTCAACGCCTAATAATCGCTACTTTGGCGGATTTTAGTCTTGGTCGAAAGGAGTGTTCCGCCGAACACTGTTCGCAAAACAAAACGATACGAAACCAGAAAGAAACACACTGGAACGAAACCACACAATTAAAACACATTTATCTTTACTTTTATTTTTATTGTTCGTAGAATTTGCTCTTACCAACACATAAATTACTGCAGCTTTACGATTAGATTAGCCACTTACGGCCTCACATAAGAGTCAGATACTTAGTAATGAACCGTCACCCGTTACAATAATAGTTCGGCTGGAGTCCAACAGAAAACACACAAAACTTCCGCCACACTTCGAACCGTATTCCTGTTTAAAGGTTCTGTTTTTACTCTGGTCTATCACTAGCCTTGCCCGTTCTCTAGCAAATTGTCCATTTGCTCCAGGTACATCTTCTTCAGGTCCTCGTCTTGGCCCAGTTTCCTCTCGATATTCAGAAGGCGTCGATAGGCCTGGCTGTAGTTGTTGGGCAGCGTCTCATCGTCGCTTCTCCATAGAAGACCCGTTTCGTATCTTCCGTTTGGCAGTCGTCTCGTGGTTTTTTCCAGAACCTCTATGGCCCTTCTGTCGGCGTCGTTCTTGGGGCGTCGTGGTTGCACTCCAAATGCTTCGATTTCGAAATGGCATCTAACGAGCGATTCTGTCTCGTCTATCTTCGTCCTGCCATAGTTGACGAATCTCATCGGCGCGCTGCTCCTGGCCTCGCACCCGTGCAGGACCCATCCCAGGCTGGTAAGCGAAGCGACTGGTTCGGTGCGTCTCCCCTTCCTCACACTCCTTGTGACTATCAGGCCCCAGTTGTCCTGGCCGATGAGCAATTTAGGTTCCTGTTGGGTGTAGGTCAGTTGGTCTCCGAGGTCTCGTAGATGCTCGCATCTCTCAATCGTCTATTTCTTCACCTCCTGCTTCGAAAGTTTAAAGTTAGGAAGGGCTCTTACCTCGATCGAGTATCCGGTCCGGCCATGGGCTCCTTTGACTCGCACATGGACTCTTTGTGAGCCGTTCCTCCTGATGTCCAGTTCCCCGACTGTCTCCAAAACGAGCGTTTCCCGCCTGCCTTTCGCACCGATCTTCTCGGCGACCGATGAGTCCAGTAACGAAATAGTGGATCCCTCGTCAAGCAGAGCCAACACCCGAACCGACCACTTGGGTCCGTAAAGGTCCACTAGAACCATCTTTAGGTAGGCTTTGGTGCTACTGATTGTGCGCATGGAGGTGACCGCCTCTCCCCTAGTTTGCTCGTGGTCGTGGCCTGATGGCGAGGTGTCCTGGTGTGACCTTCTTCCTCTTCTGGGAGCCGTTCCTGGTGGAAGTTCGTCTGGGTGGAGGATGACGTGGTGTTCCCTTGAACATCTATCGCACGGTGGTGCCCCGCAGTCTGCCTTTCGGTGTTTGGAGCAAAGGCATTTAAAACAAAGCTTTGCCGTTTTTGCCAGATTCCATTTTTCCCGATTACTTGCCTTCTTGAACGTGGGGCATCTGGGGATGTCGTGGTCCTTCAGACAAACCGGACACTCTGGTTTGATTCCGTTCCCGGGCGCATCATTCTCTCGAACGGCGTGGATCGATCTCCTTCCTGAATTGCGTCGTCCTTGGGATGATGCTCGTTGATGGTAGCCTCCTCTCGGCTCCCATGATACTTCTGGTGGGGCGAAATTGGCACACATGTCTGCCTCTACCTTCATAAAGTCGCTGAAAACCCTCAGCTCCGGCTGGTCCTCTCCTCCATGGCTGTTGTAGTACGCGAACCACCTGCACCTCATGGATGACGGCATTTTTGTCGCCAGTTCTCTTACCGCCTCGGGTGCATTTAGAAACTGCTGCTTGCCTAGCGCTCTGATGGTGGCCACGGAGTTCATAACCCGGCTGGCGAAGACTCCAATATCGCTCGGGTCTTCGGTGACCCGAGGCAGGGCTCTCAGCTTTGTCAACTCCGCTACGGCCAACGCTCCGGGCCTTCCAAAGCGAGCCTCCAGTCCTTCCATTACCTCCTGGGGGTCCTCGGCAATAAACAGGAGGCTTCTAACTGCCTCTCTTGCTCTTCCCTTTAGAGCTCTCCGGAGACGCGCCAAGTTCTGTGCGTGTGTGAATCCGACGGAGGTATCCACAAATGATCTCCTGAATGCTAGCCACTCTTCGCTGGCACCGTTGAAGTCAGGTAGTTCCACCATTTGCCTCGAGGTATTTGCTCCGGGGTGTGCTCGCAAGAGCCTGGCTATGGTCTGGGTCAGATCCTGGATCTCGCTCCTTCCTTGTTCGCGATGTGGTGACTTGTCTTCTTGGGCTAGCTCCTCCTGCCTTTCTCCGGGCGGTCTCGGCAGTTCGTCCCATTGATTGAAGGGGTTCCGCTTGTACTCGTCTTCGTCTTCGTCAGCCTCGCTCTGGCTCGCCTCGTCCTCGGAGTCTATCCTCAGCAGTTCGAGCTTCTCTCGGCCCACCTTCACCTTCGCCCCGGCCGCCTCCAGTTCTCGCATGGAAACTTCTAAACTGGCTGCGGCATCAGCTCGCCTCGACGACTTTATCGAGCTTCCTCTGGAGACGGTTCCTCGTGTTTCGCGCCGCGCTTAGATCTTGGCACGGTTGTCTCGGGCCCTGTCCTCTCCGGCGACGCTGGTCTTCTGTGTTAACGCTTCGTACGTTAACTCGGGCCCTCGCCTGGGGGTGTGGGGTTCGGATTGGGTCCCACTTGCTTCGGCCGGTTTCGTCATCGGCATCCTCATTCTACCCGTCGCTTCGGTTACGTGCGCTGATCCCCTTCTTCTGGCGAGCGCTCCGACAGGTCCGTCATAATCTCCTCCAAGTCGTGTGGGAGATTCTTCTCCTGTGGCGCCTACATCAGGTCCGGTGCTGCCCACTCCAGGTTGAGTAGACAGTCCTCCCGTAGGGAACGGCAGCGTCCTCCCTGCTTTGGCCGATCTCGTTATCGGCATCATCGTCCTATCGCTGAGATCCGGCTCAAAGGACCAAAACTGTTGCTGCAATGAAAAGAAACCGAAACCAACAAACGGCGCTTCGCTAGCGCTGCCTCAGTCTCTCTTCGAGTGGACTGTATTTCCGGCACTGGCCGGCCAACGATGCTTTCTCCTTAAATTTGAGGGATTGTACCTCCAGAGCCGGACTCTTCTCTGGATTGGCGGGCGTTTGAGTCTTGCCCAGTACAAATCCTTGATCTAACAAAAGTGGAAACGACCGACGAGAGAAGACAAGCCAAAAAACAATGCGATGACAATATAAAACTCGCGCCAATACGGTCAGAAACGAGAATCTTCCCAACTCTTTATTTGCCTTGTATAATCTATTATTTTGTTTGATCTCTTTATTCTGGTCTTGAGCAAGACCGATTGGGTTCCTTCGACGACTCCCGCTGCTCCATCGAAAGTGCCCGCCTTATATAGGCCCGCAGTCGTCCCCTCCTTTGCTCGTTTCCTGGGATCTGCTTTTCTTAATGGCTTCCCGTAATCGGTGCGCCGCTGATCGTCGTTTCCCTGGAAGTGGTATGTTAGCGCTTGCCTTGCCTTTCCTGGGAATTCGTGATCCATCGCCAACAGTCCCTGTCATGACGGTTACATTGAATGCAATCCGAATTATTTTGTTTACAGGAATTCATGTAAGGGAATTTGACTGGCGACGTAGATGCCGAAATTGATTGGAAATTCCTGGTAAGTTAATAAAGAAATCTTAAGGAGCAATGGTATGCGAAGAGAATGCATGAAGGTAAGTTTTCTTTACAGATTTGATCTCTTAAATGCGTGCAGCATTTTTAGGTACTAATACTGTTGCATTAGCAAACTAAAGGGAGTTGGGTAGTAGTTATGGGGGTTTTTCAGGTAAGTAGACCGTAGGGTTTGGCGGAAACGCTACAGTATTCCCCCCCCGCCCGCCAGTGATGTCACGAAAAATAGGTAGGGCTGTAGGGGTGCTTGAAAGAATGGTGCTATGCTAGGCGGAGGGCTGGACACTTGACGAACAAGGTGGACCTGCGCACTTCGGAAGGCGCTGTAATTAAATCGGGGGATCTGTCATGGTGACTAGTTCCAGGTGTAGTATGGGCCTTTGTCGATAAGGTGGACACAGATGTTACCGATTGATGCCATCAAGGGCAAAGGTGTGCGGCGTGGTCCATAGGCCTGTTATAGGTCTCATGGACCAACAGACTTATCGTCCGTATAGGTCGGAACCCATCGGAAATCCGCTCACATCCGCAGTGACGAAATAGCGTGTGCGAGATGGAGGGGAACTTATCCCAGGGTAATTCCCATCCGCAGTGACGGGTTGCCGTGTGCGGAATGGAAAGGTACCAAGTCCAGAGCCGGTGTCTTTTCTCCATACGTTTGTATGGCGACTTGTTTGCCACTGGGACTGGTAGAGGAGGGCGGGCCCTCAATTGCACGTTTTACATATCGAGGGAGGACCGGTACATTGGTGCCAATGTAGCGGTAGCTGCGACCTCGACCGAATGGAAACTTGCTGTAAGGTGCCGGCCGTCGCGCTTGTTAAAAAAAAATAGGAGACTTTGGTTAGGGGGCTCCTGGTGGGTGGTTGATTGTGTCCACCCCCAGGGCGCCCTAGGGTTATTAGAAGTGCGCTCCGAAGTATTATGCACCTAGGTATTTGAGGCGGCGTAGAGGGGCGTGTATAGCCTTTAGTTGCCGCTAAAGGGGAGCCATGGTGGCTAAAGGTTGGGGAACCAGGTATATTGTCTCAGTCCGGTGGTATCGGTTTGATTTGTGGACCGGTGTTGCTGAGACGTTTGGGAGACGTTAAAAGATCTAAGGACGAAGGTCCTGAAGTTTAAATAAAGAGGCAAAGCCAGGTGTCCTGTCGCGTGCTCCTACGCGTAGTAGCTGTGGTAACGGAGGGAGCTGGCTTGCTAAAATCGGGTGGAAAGTCAAGGAGGGTTGCATGAAGGCTATGGTTGGTGAGCGTGAGCGCCAACCTTCAGAAAAGGGACAGAAAAAGTCGATTTATGACAAAACCGGGCGTCATTGAGTGTTGCTACTCGTAGTAGCCGTTGTTAGTTAAGGGGCCGGTTTGTGGAAGATGGGTGTTGAGCAATGGCGAGCGTGTGCGCCAATATTTATAAAAGGACCGAAAAAGAAGATGTTGAAATAGAGGGGATTGTACGCCAATATTTAAGGAGGGCCAGAAAGGGGTTGAAGTGTTACGAGCGAGACTAAACCAGGCGTCCTATTGATTATGTGCTACGCGGAGTAGCTAAAGTGTGATGAGGAGCCGGTTTGAGGGAGTTAACTGGGGGCGTTGTGTGCCAATTGTAAGAGAAAAGCCAGGCGGGTGTTGAAATGGGTCGAGTGAGGTTGGATGGTGTAAAGGGACGAAGAGAGACTAATGGGAGCAAAGGGAGCCGAAGGCTGTCGAGTGGAGTCGAAAGGTGGCCAATGAGGCTAAAAATAAGTCGAAGGTGGTCGGGTATTGTCGCGAGTAGTCGAGAGAAGTAGGAAGCGGAGTCGTGTGTAGTCGAATTGAGTCATGTGAAATTGTGTGGAGTCAACAGTGCTGTGCATCTTGTAAAAACGGTTGTGCACTGCTAAATACCCTGAAGGGGCTTACAATATTTATTATTTTTTTACTAATGCCGTTTTAAATTTAGTATTCTGTTTTCATAATCCATAGAGTTGTGCAGTAACCCTTTTATTCCATTGGTTTTAATGTTTATTTAATATACGAAATATTGAATTAAAAAAAAAAAGAAAAACAGAAAACAGAAATATAGGAATGTATATAATAAATGTGAATTCCTTGTTTTTGGTTACACTAGATTTAAGAATACTTTACGGAGTGTTTGATTTCGTATTCAATTTACTTTTGTTGAGGGTTCATATTTGATTAAAACTTAAACGGAAAAGAAAACCTTTCCACATTGCCCCTGAAGGCATTTTGTTCTTTTCTACATGAATTAAATTGTAAATTTAGTCTAATTCTGGTATTGATCGTATTTTATATTGTTGAAGCATATTGCATTAAGAAGTTGTTATTTTAAGTTGCCTCTTTTTCATTATTTGTCATCCTTTTCTTGTTTTTTTTTTTTTACGTCAATCTTATATTTGAAAGTTTTTTAGTTTTAAGCCCACAGAAATATATTTAGGTTAATGTGGTGTAGATTAAAAATTTGTATTAACGATTTGTTACGATTACAAATAGTAATTTGTTAAACATGTTTACGAGAAACTTAAAACATTTAACAAAACGGAAAAATTGTATATGCATATGTATATTTCGTTAATAGGAAATAATTGATTAACGTTACAACTATTCATATTTTGTTTAAAGATACGCAGAAAAACTTAAATTTATTTATCGATCTGTTACTGTTTTTAATACATGAAATTAATATTTCGTTATGCTTTAATTTTGTCAGTACGACACAGTGAAGTGCAATGAAAAGAAAAATTATACACTATTTCCGTATTTAATATTTTTTTTTAGTCATTGATCATCATGCATTTTGGAAATTTCAGATTGATCATGTTAGTTTATAAATTTTGAAAGTTTACAAAAGAAACGCTGTCACAAATGGATATGTGGTGTTAGGTTTAGTAGCAGCCATGTACGACGCGGGTTCACTTAACCTTCCACTGATAGTTCTCTAGAAGCCGCACAACGTTCTCCGAAAGGGGAAAAATAAATACAAATCACCGGATTAATGTTCAAATAATGTTTCTTTATTTATTGATTACTCCACTATGTTTCTAATACTGACAGGGCCACTTTACAACACAATTCTTATTTTGATATAGTTTGGTGTTTTTATCGCAAGTGCGACTACTTTATATAAACAATTTTACTTTGATATTATTACTGTTTTTATTTACTTTCTAATCTACGACAGTAACTGGTCACAAGTAAAGAAAACCTTTTCGATACAACTAATGACACCTTCTACGGATATGGTTACGTTCTAGTAAATGTACATGAAAAATATTTTGTCAACAACTAATGACACATTTCACGGATATCTTTTAAGTTCTTAATAAATGCACACGGTGTGGACGACTATTGAATTTATATTACTTCACGGATTCACAGATAAGTTACGTGGAACAAAAAAAAAAACTAAATATCCCATAGTGGGGAAACAAAACACACAATATGACGCTTGACGCCACTCGTCCTTCGATACACACTCCGTGTAGATTACCGACACGACCCTTTGGGTGTTATAACTCCGATATAATTTAATTTAAAAGACAATCGATCTGTACTTTCGGAACTTGTACGACTTCGATGACGGTGTAACTCTGACTCTACCCATTGGAAGTCATTAAAGGGAAAGAACCCCGAAAGAAACTGGCAAGGAGGCGGAGTTACACGATTAACTTGAAGTAGTTAATCGTGATTGGACCGGGCGGGGTAGTCATACATTACGCATGTGTGGGTATGCCATGCATACGATCGTTCGGCGACCGTGGATGGAGGCACATCGCTAGTGCATTTTCTAAGAATGTAAATACTAGCATGTGGGGTGTGAAAACCCGAACCGAAGATTTGGTCATCCTAATGGAAGGCCATAAATCATCATTTCGGTTGCCGATGATTAAACATTGCAACGAACATAGGGTGCAGCCATTGCCAGATGTTGAAAGTAAACATTTTCTGGCTGCATCTTGATCGTTGCTTGAGTGCGGTCTCTGAACGTGGGGACCGATAATTGGAAGCCAGCGATTGCTGGTAATCAGGGACATGTTTGGTTTGCGTCAGCAGAAACCTTGTCGGCGGTAGCAAATCAATGGGACCAAATAGCCGCATGCGAGAAGTGCCATGGGCAAACAAATAAACGAGTCAACAAGGAACTCTTTGTTGATGTTGTTTCCATAGCGTAAGGCTATGGAAACAAGCTGCCCTGGCAGAATGTATGCCTAAAGATAGGATTTCAGATGCCATGGCAATGTGATGATTTTGCCATGGACTTATGCTTTTTTTAGGAAATGATGTACGCCTCGGGGGTGAATTTTCGATGCCACGGTAAGGTGATAAGCTTTGCCGTGGGCTTAATGTTTCTTAGGGAATGATGTACGTCTCGGGGGTGAATTTTCGATGCCACGGTAAGGTGATAAGCTTTGCCGTGGGCTTAATGCTTTTTAGGAAATAATGTCTGGCCGAGGGTGAGTTTTCGATGCCACGGCAAGGTGATAAGCTTTGCCGTGGATTTAATGTTTTCAGGGGTAGTGCCGGAGAAAAAGGGGTTTGGAAGGAAAACCCCTACAGAATAGGTAAGCTGCCTAACAGAAATTCAAAACAGTTATCCGATTGGGTAACCGTATTAATTCCAGCGATTTGGCTGGGGGTAAATGCCGTAGCAAGGTTACGCAACCTTGCTGAAGTTCGACCGAGAGGTAAGTCGTTCGCCTGGAATAGTGGGGATCGAGCGATGCCTGGCTCTTCGGGCCCTGAAAAGCCCCACACCACTCCCTCCCCAGTGACGTAGTCACGAAATAGGTAAGGCAGGTTAGGGGGTGGTTAGTTGGTTATAGGCGCGCGCCTGAGCGCGAGTACGGGGAGGTTGTGCTGGTGGCGTAGGAGTGGTGTCAGTAGATGGAGGTAATTCTGGAGCGGAAGCTTCCAGAAAACAGGGCTTAAGCCTTTCGACGCTGACCGTGGATCGGTTGCCTCTAATGTCGATCTCGAAGACGCGGTCACTGATGCGGCGGAAGACTTTGAATGGGCCATCATAAGGGGGGTCGAGGGGTTTTTTGACCTTATCCACCCTGACAAAGACGTGCGTGCAGCTGTGCAGTTCAGGGTGGACGAAAAGTTTTTTGGAGCCGTGCCTGGTTACAGGGGTTGCCCTAACCTTACGTAGCAGGTCACGGAGATGTCCCAATTCGCGAAGTTGGTCACGCGGTGTTTCGCCATTCAGGAAAAGTTCTCCTGGAAGAAGGAGGTTGGTACCGTAGGTAAGCTCTGCTGCCGAAGCACCCAGGTCCTCCTTAATACTTGTCCTCAGGCCGAGGAGGACGGTTGGAAGGGCGTCAAACCATTGTGTGTCATTATGACACATGAGTGAGGCTTTAAGAGATCTATGCCAGCGCTCTATCATCCCATTTGATTGCGGGTGGTAGGCGGTGGTACGACTTCTTTGGCAGCCGAGAAGATTTGTTAGCTGCCTAAAAATTGTCGCCTCAAATTGTGGACCTCGGTCCGAAGTAATGGTGGTTGGTACACCGAAGCGTGTGACCCAAGTTGAGTAAAAGGCCTTGGCGACTGATTCGGCAGTAACTGCCCGGAGGGGTGTCGCTTCTGGCCATCGCGTGCAGCGATCCATCATAGTGAGGATATAAGAAAATCCTCTTGATGGAGTAAGCGGTCCCACTATGTCTATGTGGACATGGGCGAAGCGTGCCGTGGGAAGCTTGAATTGCGCTGGCTCCAGTACATTATGCCGCGCTACTTTGCAGCGCTGGCACTGGAGACAAGCACGGGCCCAACCGGTGAGGTCTTTGTTCATCCGGGGCCAAATGAATTTGCGACGGACAGCAGCGGCTGTTGCTCGGCCGCTGGGGTGCGCTGGGTTGTGGTAAACCCGGAACACGCCCTTACGAAGTTTCTCGGGAATGTAAGGTCTAGCGGTTCCAGTGGAGACATCACACCAGATTTCGCCCAATGGGTCGCGAAGGGTAATTTTCTTGAGCTCTAGTGCCGTATCGGCAGTTAGGAGGGACTTGAGCTGTTCGTCCTCCTCTTGAGCTAGGGCAAGGTCAGTGTTATTCAAGGCGGTACGCAAATGAATCGTATCGATTCGAGAAAGGGCGTCCGCCGTGACATTCTGTTTACCGGAGATATGCCTTATCTCCGTAGAATATTGCCCAATGAGGTCTAATTGACGCTCTTGTCGGGGGGAGGCATTTCCCGACTTCTTCCGGAACGCATAGACCAATGGCTTGTGGTCTGTTAAAATTGAGACCGAACGTCCTTCTATCATATGACGGAAGTACTTAACAGCGCTGTAGATCGCGAGCAATTCACGGTCGTAGGCGCTGTAACGTCGCTCAGTGGGACTCAGCTTCCTTGAAAAGAAACCAAGTGGTTCCGGGCGGCCTTCAATGTCCTGTTCAAGGACGGCTCCGATTGCGGTATGCGATGCGTCGCATTGGATAGAAAGTGCCGCTCCCTCGAGAGGGTATCGGAGTAAGGTGGCATTTGCCAATTGTTCTTTGGACAGTTGGAATGCTCGATCTGAGACTTCTGTCCAATTAATGGGGCGCTTATCATTGCGCTTAGCTCCTTTTAAAAATTCATTGAGCGGAGCTTGAATCTGGGCAGCATTCTTCAGGGTAGGCCGGTAGAAGTTCAGCATGCCCAAAAATCGACGAAGCTCACTCACGTTTGTTGGTCGAGGATACTTTGTGAGGGCCTCCACACGGTCTGGAAGTGGGCGAATGCCCTGGTTGTCAACGACGTAACCCAGATAGGTGATTTGCTCCTTGGCGTATTGACACTTATCTGGGTTGATGACAAGACCGAATTCACGGAGGCGCTCTAGGACCTGACGTAAGTGGCGCTTATGTTCGGCGTGGTCTTTGGAGGCGATGAGAATATCATCAAGATAAGCATGGCAGCAATTAAGACCACGTAAAGCCGTGTCGATATATCGCTGGAATGTCTGTGCGGCATTCCTGAGGCCGAAAGTCATCACTTTGAACTCGAAGAGTCCGAAAGGTGTAATGACTGCGGTCTTGGGGATGTCTTCTGGTGCCACCGGAATTTGATGGTATGCCCTGGTGAGATCCAGGGTAGTGAAGACATTGCACCCTCGTAACTTGTACGAAAAATCGTAGAGGTGTGCAATTGGGTATCTGTCCGGGACAGTTGCTGCGTTCAACAGCCTGTAATCGCCACATGGGCGCCACTCACCAGAACGTTTCTTCACTAAGTGGAGTGGGCTTGCCCAGGGACTGTCCGACGGTTGACAGATACCTAGTTCGATCATATGCTCGAACTCCGCGCGCGCCGCACGTAATTTTTCCGGAGCCAGTCGACGTGGACGCTGGGGGACCACGTGTTTCTATATGATGAAACACCGTGGCTTTATGTCGGCGCTGGTTAGGTAGAGGAATTGTTGTACTCACAAATTCCTGTACCATAACCTGGAATGGGTCTATGCACTCTGTGGCCCCTGAAGTTGCCGCTGGTGATGCCGTCATGGGCAAGGGGGGTGCGGTTGGAGCCACAAGTCTGTTATGGGTCGAATCGACCAACAGATTATGTGCACCTAATAGGTCGGAACCTATCAGGGGTTTGTTTACGTCCGCAATGACGAAACGCCAAGTGATCGGACGACAAAGACCCAATTGAAGTGTCAGCTTTTTACGTCCGTACGTAAGTATCGGCGTATTATTTGCAGCTGACAATTTAAGTGCGGCTGGCACGCGGTTACGCGGAGCAAACGATCGCGGGAGGACTGAAATATCGGCGCCGGTGTCGACAGTAAAAGCGATATTCAGTTTCGAATCCCGGATGGTTAAGCGACTTATCGTAGGGGTGCCGGCCGATTGCGCGAGGGTGTCGGTCGGCAAAATTAGTTTAAAGAGCGCCTCTGGTTGGTGGAAGGTTGCGTCCAACCACAAGGCGCTTTGCAATTGAATGCGCGATCACCATATCGTTGGTGATTGGCGCACCAAGGCAGAGTAACGGCATTATCGGGTATAATCTGCCTATTGGCATTGCCGTCACGGGGAGGTCGAGCCGGAGCTCGCTGGGAATTGGCCCGGTGAGGGCCATTTTGGGTGGGATTGGCCCTCTGTGGGGCATTTTGAGGGATATAGGCCCTCTGAGGGGCATTTTGGAAGTAATTTTGCCGATTAATAGGACGGCTCGGCATGGCTCGATTCTGGGCGCTTCGAGGATTGTTCCTCACCTCCGCACGCAATTGAGTTATCTCGTGGAGGAGTGAGGTTTGGAGCGCCCGAAGGTCAGCGGGGGTTAATTGTGGTGGCGGACCTCTCTGGTTAATTGCGTTGGGGCCTGCCTCTGGATTCCCCTGAGGGAAATTGGTTGAGGCGGGCCTTCTATGAGGTAATTGGGTTTGAGGAGGATGGGGAGTTGGGACCAATTGATGGGCTGAGAAAGGCAGACGAGGGTGCCGTGCAGGCTGGGCGGCGTGTTGAGAAACCGCCGCTACTTGGTACGCAGGAGGCTCAGAATACTGATCTGAGCTTTCCATAATTGCGTCCGCAATTTTGGATAAATAGCCCAAACTCTGATTGGGTTGGGCTATAAGAGCCGAACGGGCATGCTGGGGAAGACACCTCAAAAAGTGAGGCTTTATCAGGTCGTCCCCAATCCTGGTCCCCGCTATAGAGCGTAAATGGGTCAGGAAAAGAGATGGTCTCATCCCAGATAAGTTGGTTACAGCGGCCAAACGTTGTTGCCGCACACTTCCAGGCTCGTCCAAAACGTCGAGCAGAGCCTCACGCATGTTGCTATACGGGTTACGGCTGGCCGACCTTATTATGTGTGCAACATGTGGTCGTTGAGTGCGGTCAAGCACTTTCAACAGCTCGACTGCACGTAGTTGTTCGTCGTGCAAGGCTGAGGCCTGGAAGATGCGGTCTGCCACTGCAAACCAAAGGTCTGGGTCCTCCTCATCGAAGGGGGGAAGTCCTATATTAGGGTGACGAGTCCCATTCCCGAGGCTGGAAGCATCGTGGAATTCTTGGGACTCTGAAGGTCTTTGGGGTTGTTGTGAGGTACCGGCACCAGTTGTGGGCATTAAAATGCCGGAATTTGGCAAAGGGCCGATACCGGGGGCGTTGGAAGAGGTTGGGAGAGCGTTAGAAGATTGGGGTCGGTTCACGACGCTGGGGGCAACCGGGGGTGCCAACGGGGTAGATGGTACGGGCAAGTCTAGGTCATCACCGACTTGCTCAGTGGGGAAATCGACGCTGGAGGCGTCGTGGAATTCAAGAGGCTCGGGTTGCTCCTGAGCCTTTCTGGCCATGGTGTTTCGCGTGTTGACCATTATGGGTTGTATGACGCGAAACGGGGATTAAAGGCGTAAGAGGACGCGAAGAAAGTGAAGGGAGGCCGGTGAGTCAAAAGAAGTCGCAGTGTGTGTGCTGTCGAAGAGCGATGAAAAGAAGGCGATTGTGAGGTTCGGAGCCAACAAAGAACCGTACAAAGTCGAGTGGGGGATTGGAGGTCGGAGATGTTGTCGCAGAGGAAGGCGGAGGGCTTGGACTGAGTCAAGTGGCACCTAAAGGAGTCGCTGAGAGTTCAAATTGGGCGAGTGAAAATCGCCGATAAAATAATAGAACTGTATTGTTATACAGCTTAATTTGAAAATAATTAATGTTCAGTCTAAATTATTGAAGGCGGAAAAAGAAATTTATTACGCGGACGTGTGTGTGTGTAAAAGAGTTGAGGAGCGTTGACGTGAAGTTGTGTGTACTGTCGGAACCGAATTGCACGTTATTCAGTACCCTGAAGGGGTTTACAATATTTATTATAAGGAGCAATAAAAATTATGCACGCTTGGCATAAGGCGTTTTTATTAATGGTTTAGTGTGTGTTCTTCCCTTTATATGATTCTTTAAACAATTCGACAATCTAATTTAGAAGGGCTAGTCTCTGTGCAAAAAGAACAGACGTACGAGAGAAAAGATACTCGCTTGAGGAGCGTGTTCGTCAATAGATGCAGTATCGCTTTTTCCAATTAAAGTAACTCCTAAATTAGTAAAAATTTTTAAGGTATAGAATATTTTGTTTTGATCTAGCGAATCACACTAATTGCTTAATTTCATAGAATCCGATAATTTATTTCAATTTTTATGTTGACGCTTCCTGCGTAGGTAATGCAATTGGTTTATGTGAGAAAAATTACAATTAAAAAGAAAGCGGGAAACAAATTTATTATTTAAGTGTATGATTTATATATCTTGACGAAATATTTGTAGTGGCAACACCTTAAACCAGTAGGACGTTCTTATATTCTAATCGTCATATTCGATTGTTTCAAATTTAGTTCACTTTTGCGTATTTAATTTAGTTTATTCTAAATTTGTTATTTTTGTTGTTACGAAAGTAGTAAAATTTGTTAAACTTAAGATTTATTTCGTTTACGCACTTTGTTTAATTAAATACAATGTGTATATCTTTGAATGTGAAACCTAAACTTTCTTTTAATTTTTAAATGCTGCCAAGAATTGATTACATAATTTATATTTATATTTGGCTCTGAAGGAGCTCACCGAAAGGTAAAATAACAAATTGATTTTGTTAGGTTTCAGTTTACAAGGAACTTAGAGTTATTAGTATTTAAACGCAAAATATTTTAATAAAAACAGAGAAAAAAAAAAAAATTATATCTCTTACGTGCCTGTCAGTTGTTGTCGACGTGGATGGTGTCTGGTGATGTTGTGTCTTCGTCAATCAGACAGTTCCTGGTCCGATGATGTTGGTATGCCAGGTGCTGTTGTTGGGCTGGCGTTGGGGCGTACCCTTTAATTGACTTTGTTTTAATTTTATTTAATTTTTGTTGTTAGTTGCTTTCACTTCTGTGAGTCACGAAGGTGTTCTATCTGTTGCCTGATGTTTAGCATCGATTGGTTGTTCGAACGTTGCGTGTTCTTCACCCTTAGGTCACCAATGTGGTGTTAGGTTTAGTAGCGGCCATGTACGACGCGGGTTCACTTAACCTTCCACTGATAGTTCTCTAGAAGCCGCACAACGTTCTCCGAAAGGGGAAAAATAAATACAAATCACCGGATTAATGTTCAAATAATGTTTCTTTATTTATTGATTACTCCACTATGTTTCTAATACTGACAGGGCCACTTTACAACACAATTCTTATTTTGATATAGTTTGGTGTTTTTATCGCAAGTGCGACTACTTTATATAAACAATTTTACTTTGATATTATTACTGTTTTTATTTACTTTCTAATCTACGACAGTAACTGGTCACAAGTAAAGAAAACCTTTTCGATACAACTAATGACACCTTCTACGGATATGGTTACGTTCTAGTAAATGTACATGAAAAATATTTTGTCAACAACTAATGACACATTTCACGGATATCTTTTAAGTTCTTAATAAATGCACACGGTGTGGACGACTATTGAATTTATATTACTTCACGGATTCACAGATAAGTTACGTGGAACAAAAAAAAAACTAAATATTCCATAGTGGGGAAACAAAACACACAATATGACGCTTGACGCCACTCGTCCTTCGATACACACTCCGTGTAGATTACCGACACGACCCTTTGGGTGTTATAACTCCGATATAATTTAATTTAAAAGACAATCGATCTGTACTTTCGGAACTTGTACGACTTCGATGACGGTGTAACTCTGACTCTACCCATTGGAAGTCATTAAAGGGAAAGAACCCCGAAAGAAACTGGCAAGGAGGCGGAGTTACACGATTAACTTGAAGTAGTTAATCGTGATTGGACCGGGCGGGGTAGTCATACATTACGCATGTGTGGGTATGCCATGCATACGATCGTTCGGCGACCGTGGATGGAGGCACATCGCTAGTGCATTTTCTAAGAATGTAAATACTAGCATGTGGGGTGTGAAAACCCGAACCGAAGATTTGGTCATCCTAATGGAAGGCCATAAATCATCATTTCGGTTGCCGATGATTAAACATTGCAACGAACATAGGGTGCAGCCATTGCCAGATGTTGAAAGTAAACATTTTCTGGCTGCATCTTGATCGTTGCTTGAGTGCGGTCTCTGAACGTGGGGACCGATAATTGGAAGCCAGCGATTGCTGGTAATCAGGGACATGTTTGGTTTGCGTCAGCAGAAACCTTGTCGGCGGTAGCAAATCAATGGGACCAAATAGCCGCATGCGAGAAGTGCCATGGGCAAACAAATAAACGAGTCAACAAGGAACTCTTTGTTGATGTTGTTTCCATAGCGTAAGGCTATGGAAACAAGCTGCCCTGGCAGAATGTATGCCTAAAGATAGGATTTCAGATGCCATGGCAATGTGATGATTTTGCCATGGACTTATGCTTTTTTTAGGAAATGATGTACGCCTCGGGGGTGAATTTTCGATGCCACGGTAAGGTGATAAGCTTTGCCGTGGGCTTAATGTTTCTTAGGGAATGATGTACGTCTCGGGGGTGAATTTTCGATGCCACGGTAAGGTGATAAGCTTTGCCGTGGGCTTAATGCTTTTTAGGAAATAATGTCTGGCCGAGGGTGAGTTTTCGATGCCACGGCAAGGTGATAAGCTTTGCCGTGGATTTAATGTTTTCAGGGGTAGTGCCGGAGAAAAAGGGGTTTGGAAGGAAAACCCCTACAGAATAGGTAAGCTGCCTAACAGAAATTCAAAACAGTTATCCGATTGGGTAACCGTATTAATTCCAGCGATTTGGCTGGGGGTAAATGCCGTAGCAAGGTTACGCAATCTTGCTGAAGTTCGACCGAGAGGTAAGTCGTTCGCCTGGAATAGTGGGGATCGAGCGATGCCTGGCTCTTCGGGCCCTGAAAAGCCCCACATCACTCCCTCCCCAGTGACGTAGTCACGAAATAGGTAAGGCAGGTTAGGGGGTGGTTAGTTGGTTATAGGCGCGCGCCTGAGCGCGAGTACGGGGAGGTTGTGCTGGTGGCGTAGGAGTGGTGTCAGTAGATGGAGGTGATTCTGGAGCGGAAGCTTCCAGAAAACAGGGCTTAAGCCTTTCGACGCTGACCGTGGATCGGTTGCCTCTAATGTCGATCTCGAAGACGCGGTCACTGATGCGGCGGAAGACTTTGAATGGGCCATCATAAGGGGGGTCGAGGGGTTTTTTGACCTTATCCACCCTGACAAAGACGTGCGTGCAGCTGTGCAGTTCAGGGTGGACGAAAAGTTTTTTGGAGCCGTGCCTGGTTACAGGGGTTGCCCTAACCTTACGTAGCAGGTCACGGAGATGTCCCAATTCGCGAAGTTGGTCACGCGGTGTTTCGCCATTCAGGAAAAGTTCTCCTGGAAGAAGGAGGTTGGTACCGTAGGTAAGCTCTGCTGCCGAAGCACCCAGGTCCTCCTTAATACTTGTCCTCAGGCCGAGGAGGACGGTTGGAAGGGCGTCAAACCATTGTGTGTCATTATGACACATGAGTGAGGCTTTAAGAGATCTATGCCAGCGCTCTATCATCCCATTTGATTGCGGGTGGTAGGCGGTGGTACGACTTCTTTGGCAGCCGAGAAGATTTGTTAGCTGCCTAAAAATTGTCGCCTCAAATTGTGGACCTCGGTCCGAAGTAATGGTGGTTGGTACACCGAAGCGTGTGACCCAAGTTGAGTAAAAGGCCTTGGCGACTGATTCGGCAGTAACTGCCCGGAGGGGTGTCGCTTCTGGCCATCGCGTGCAGCGATCCATCATAGTGAGGATATAAGAAAATCCTCTTGATGGAGTAAGCGGTCCCACTATGTCTATGTGGACATGGGCGAAGCGTGCCGTGGGAAGCTTGAATTGCGCTGGCTCCAGTACATTATGCCGCGCTACTTTGCAGCGCTGGCACTGGAGACAAGCACGGGCCCAACCGGTGAAGTCTTTGTTCATCCGGGGCCAAATGAATTTGCGACGGACAGCAGCGGCTGTTGCTCGGCCGCTGGGGTGCGCTGGGTTGTGGTAAACCCGGAACACGCCCTTACGAAGTTTCTCGGGAATGTAAGGTCTAGCGGTTCCAGTGGAGACATCACACCAGATTTCGCCCAATGGGTCGCGAAGGGTAATTTTCTTGAGCTCTAGTGCCGTATCGGCAGTTAGGAGGGACTTGAGCTGTTCGTCCTCCTCTTGAGCTAGGGCAAGGTCAGTGTTATTCAAGGCGGTACGCAAATGAATCGTATCGATTCGAGAAAGGGCGTCCGCCGTGACATTCTGTTTACCGGAGATATGCCTTATCTCCGTAGAATATTGCCCAATGAGGTCTAATTGACGCTCTTGTCGGGGGGAGGCATTTCCCGACTTCTTCCGGAACGCATAGACCAATGGCTTGTGGTCTGTTAAAATTGAGAGCGAACGTCCTTCTATCATATGACGGAAGTACTTAACAGCGCTGTAGATCGCGAGCAATTCACGGTCGTAGGCGCTGTAACGTCGCTCAGTGGGACTCAGCTTCCTTGAAAAGAAACCAAGTGGTTCCGGGCGGCCTTCAATGTCCTGTTCAAGGACGGCTCCGATTGCGGTATCCGATGCGTCGCATTGGATAGAAAGTGCCGCTCCCTCGAGAGGGTATCGGAGTAAGGTGGCATTTGCCAATTGTTCTTTGGACAGTTGGAATGCTCGATCTGAGACTTCTGTCCAATTAATGGGGCGCTTATCATTGCGCTTAGCTCCTTTTAAAAATTCATTGAGCGGAGCTTGAATCTGGGCAGCATTCTTCAGGGTAGGCCGGTAGAAGTTCAGCATGCCCAAAAATCGACGAAGCTCACTCACGTTTGTTGGTCGAGGATACTTTGTGAGGGCCTCCACACGGTCTGGAAGTGGGCGAATGCCCTGGTTGTCAACGACGTAACCCAGATAGGTGATTTGCTCCTTGGCGTATTGACACTTATCTGGGTTGATGACAAGACCGAATTCACGGAGGCGCTCTAGGACCTGACGTAAGTGGCGCTTATGTTCGGCGTGGTCTTTGGAGGCGATGAGAATATCATCAAGATAAGCATGGCAGCAATTAAGACCACGTAAAGCCGTGTCGATATATCGCTGGAATGTCTGTGCGGCATTCCTGAGGCCGAAAGTCATCACTTTGAACTCGAAGAGTCCGAAAGGTGTAATGACTGCGGTCTTGGGGATGTCTTCTGGTGCCACCGGAATTTGATGGTATGCCCTGGTGAGATCCAGGGTAGTGAAGACATTGCACCCTCGTAACTTGTACGAAAAATCGTAGAGGTGTGCAATTGGGTATCTGTCCGGGACAGTTGCTGCGTTCAACAGCCTGTAATCGCCACATGGGCGCCACTCACCAGAACGTTTCTTCACTAAGTGGAGTGGGCTTGCCCAGGGACTGTCCGACGGTTGACAGATACCTAGTTCGATCATATGCTCGAACTCCGCGCGCGCCGCACGTAATTTTTCCGGAGCCAGTCGACGTGGACGCTGGGGGACCACGTGTTTCTATATGATGAAACACCGTGGCTTTATGTCGGCGCTGGTTAGGTAGAGGAATTGTTGTACTCACAAATTCCTGTACCATAACCTGGAATGGGTCTATGCACTCTGTGGCCCCTGAAGTTGCCGCTGGTGATGCCGTCATGGGCAAGGGGGGTGCGGTTGGAGCCACAAGTCTGTTATGGGTCGAATCGACCAACAGATTATGTGCACCTAATAGGTCGGAACCTATCAGGGGTTCGTTTACGTCCGCAATGACGAAACGCCAAGTGATCGGACGACAAAGACCCAATTGAAGTGTCAGCTTTTTACGTCCGTACGTAAGTATCGGCGTATTATTTGCAGCTGACAATTTAAGTGCGGCTGGCACGCGGTTACGCGGAGCAAACGATCGCGGGAGGACTGAAATATCGGCGCCGGTGTCGACAGTAAAAGCGATATTCAGTTTCGAATCCCGGATGGTTAAGCGACTTATCGTAGGGGTGCCGGCCGATTGCGCGAGGGTGTCGGTCGGCAAAATTAGTTTAAAGAGCGCCTCTGGTTGGTGGAAGGTTGCGTCCAACCACAAGGCGCTTTGCAATTGAATGCGCGATCACCATATCGTTGGTGATTGGCGCACCAAGGCAGAGTAACGGCATTATCGGGTATAATCTGCCTATTGGCATTGCCGTCACGGGGAGGTCGAGCCGGAGCTCGCTGGGAATTGGCCCGGTGAGGGCCATTTTGGGTGGGATTGGCCCTCTGTGGGGCATTTTGAGGGATATAGGCCCTCTGAGGGGCATTTTGGAAGTAATTTTGCCGATTAATAGGACGGCTCGGCATGGCTCGATTCTGGGCGCTTCGAGGATTGTTCCTCACCTCCGCACGCAATTGAGTTATCTCGTGGAGGAGTGAGGTTTGGAGCGCCCGAAGGTCAGCGGGGGTTAATTGTGGTGGCGGACCTCTCTGGTTAATTGCGTTGGGGCCTGCCTCTGGATTCCCCTGAGGGAAATTGGTTGAGGCGGGCCTTCTATGAGGTAATTGGGTTTGAGGAGGATGGGGAGTTGGGACCAATTGATGGGCTGAGAAAGGCAGACGAGGGTGCCGTGCAGGCTGGGCGGCGTGTTGAGAAACCGCCGCTACTTGGTACGCAGGAGGCTCAGAATACTGATCTGAGCTTTCCATAATTGCGTCCGCAATTTTGGATAAATAGCCCAAACTCTGATTGGGTTGGGCTATAAGAGCCGAACGGGCATGCTGGGGAAGACACCTCAAAAAGTGAGGCTTTATCAGGTCGTCCCCAATCCTGGTCCCCGCTATAGAGCGTAAATGGGTCAGGAAAAGAGATGGTCTCATCCCAGATAAGTTGGTTACAGCGGCCAAACGTTGTTGCCGCACACTTCCAGGCTCGTCCAAAACGTCGAGCAGAGCCTCACGCATGTTGCTATACGGGTTACGGCTGGCCGACCTTATTATGTGTGCAACATGTGGTCGTTGAGTGCGGTCAAGCACTTTCAACAGCTCGACTGCACGTAGTTGTTCGTCGTGCAAGGCTGAGGCCTGGAAGATGCGGTCTGCCACTGCAAACCAAAGGTCTGGGTCCTCCTCATCGAAGGGGGGAAGTCCTATATTAGGGTGACGAGTCCCATTCCCGAGGCTGGAAGCATCGTGGAATTCTTGGGACTCTGAAGGTCTTTGGGGTTGTTGTGAGGTACCGGCACCAGTTGTGGGCATTAAAATGCCGGAATTTGGCAAAGGGCCGATACCGGGGGCGTTGGAAGAGGTTGGGAGAGCGTTAGAAGATTGGGGTCGGTTCACGACGCTGGGGGCAACCGGGGGTGCCAACGGGGTAGATGGTACGGGCAAGTCTAGGTCATCACCGACTTGCTCAGTGGGGAAATCGACGCTGGAGGCGTCGTGGAATTCAAGAGGCTCGGGTTGCTCCTGAGCCTTTCTGGCCATGGTGTTTCGCGTGTTGACCATTATGGGTTGTATGACGCGAAACGGGGATTAAAGGCGTAAGAGGACGCGAAGAAAGTGAAGGGAGGCCGGTGAGTCAAAAGAAGTCGCAGTGTGTGTGCTGTCGAAGAGCGATGAAAAGAAGGCGATTGTGAGGTTCGGAGCCAACAAAGAACCGTACAAAGTCGAGTGGGGGATTGGAGGTCGGAGATGTTGTCGCAGAGGAAGGCGGAGGGCTTGGACTGAGTCAAGTGGCACCTAAAGGAGTCGCTGAGAGTTCAAATTGGGCGAGTGAAAATCGCCGATAAAATAATAGAACTGTATTGTTATACAGCTTAATTTGAAAATAATTAATGTTCAGTCTAAATTATTGAAGGCGGAAAAAGAAATTTATTACGCGGACGTGTGTGTGTGTAAAAGAGTTGAGGAGCGTTGACGTGAAGTTGTGTGTACTGTCGGAACCGAATTGCACGTTATTCAGTACCCTGAAGGGGTTTACAATATTTATTATAAGGAGCAATAAAAATTATGCACGCTTGGCATAAGGCGTTTTTATTAATGGTTTAGTGTGTGTTCTTCCCTTTATATGATTCTTTAAACAATTCGACAATCTAATTTAGAAGGGCTAGTCTCTGTGCAAAAAGAACAGACGTACGAGAGAAAAGATACTCGCTTGAGGAGCGTGTTCGTCAATAGATGCAGTATCGCTTTTTCCAATTAAAGTAACTCCTAAATTAGTAAAAAATTTTAAGGTATAGAATATTTTGTTTTGATCTAGCGAATCACACTAATTGCTTAATTTCATAGAATCCGATAATTTATTTCAATTTTTATGTTGACGCTTCCTGCGTAGGTAATGCAATTGGTTTATGTGAGAAAAATTACAATTAAAAAGAAAGCGGGAAACAAATTTATTATTTAAGTGTATGATTTATATATCTTGACGAAATATTTGTAGTGGCAACACCTTAAACCAGTAGGACGTTCTTATATTCTAATCGTCATATTCGATTGTTTCAAATTTAGTTCACTTTTGCGTATTTAATTTAGTTTATTCTAAATTTGTTATTTTTGTTGTTACGAAAGTAGTAAAATTTGTTAAACTTAAGATTTATTTCGTTTACGCACTTTGTTTAATTAAATACAATGTGTATATCTTTGAATGTGAAACCTAAACTTTCTTTTAATTTTTAAATGCTGCCAAGAATTGATTACATAATTTATATTTATATTTGGCTCTGAAGGAGCTCACCGAAAGGTAAAATAACAAATTGATTTTGTTAGGTTTC
Source organism: Microdon myrmicae (assembly GCA_963931805.1). NCBI lineage: Eukaryota > Metazoa > Arthropoda > Insecta > Diptera > Syrphidae > Microdon > Microdon myrmicae. Next base: position 42,054,044 of record OZ007502.1, read on the forward strand.
AGTTTACAAGGAACTTAGAGTTATTAGTATTTAAACGCAAAATATTTTAATAAAAACAGAGAAAAAAAAAAAATTATATCTCTTACGTGCCTGTCAGTTGTTGTCGACGTGGATGGTGTCTGGTGATGTTGTGTCTTCGTCAATCAGACAGTTCCTGGTCCGATGATGTTGGTATGCCAGGTGCTGTTGTTGGGCTGGCGTTGGGGCGTACCCTTTAATTGACTTTGTTTTAATTTTATTTAATTTTTGTTGTTAGTTGCTTTCACTTCTGTGAGTCACGAAGGTGTTCTATCTGTTGCCTGATGTTTAGCATCGATTGGTTGTTCGAACGTTGCGTGTTCTTCACCCTTAGGTCACCAATGTGGTGTTAGGTTTAGTAGCGGCCATGTACGACGCGGGTTCACTTAACCTTCCACTGATAGTTCTCTAGAAGCCGCACAACGTTCTCCGAAAGGGGAAAAATAAATACAAATCACCGGATTAATGTTCAAATAATGTTTCTTTATTTATTGATTACTCCACTATGTTTCTAATACTGACAGGGCCACTTTACAACACAATTCTTATTTTGATATAGTTTGGTGTTTTTATCGCAAGTGCGACTACTTTATATAAACAATTTTACTTTGATATTATTACTGTTTTTATTTACTTTCTAATCTACGACAGTAACTGGTCACAAGTAAAGAAAACCTTTTCGATACAACTAATGACACCTTCTACGGATATGGTTACGTTCTAGTAAATGTACATGAAAAATATTTTGTCAACAACTAATGACACATTTCACGGATATCTTTTAAGTTCTTAATAAATGCACACGGTGTGGACGACTATTGAATTTATATTACTTCACGGATTCACAGATAAGTTACGTGGAACAAAAAAAAAACTAAATATCCCATAGTGGGGAAACAAAACACACAATATGACGCTTGACGCCACTCGTCCTTCGATACACACTCCGTGTAGATTACCGACACGACCCTTTGGGTGTTATAACTCCGATATAATTTAATTTAAAAGACAATCGATCTGTACTTTCGGAACTTGTACGACTTCGATGACGGTGTAACTCTGACTCTACCCATTGGAAGTCATTAAAGGGAAAGAACCCCGAAAGAAACTGGCAAGGAGGCGGAGTTACACGATTAACTTGAAGTAGTTAATCGTGATTGGACCGGGCGGGGTAGTCATACATTACGCATGTGTGGGTATGCCATGCATACGATCGTTCGGCGACCGTGGATGGAGGCACATCGCTAGTGCATTTTCTAAGAATGTAAATACTAGCATGTGGGGTGTGAAAACCCGAACCGAAGATTTGGTCATCCTAATGGAAGGCCATAAATCATCATTTCGGTTGCCGATGATTAAACATTGCAACGAACATAGGGTGCAGCCATTGCCAGATGTTGAAAGTAAACATTTTCTGGCTGCATCTTGATCGTTGCTTGAGTGCGGTCTCTGAACGTGGGGACCGATAATTGGAAGCCAGCGATTGCTGGTAATCAGGGACATGTTTGGTTTGCGTCAGCAGAAACCTTGTCGGCGGTAGCAAATCAATGGGACCAAATAGCCGCATGCGAGAAGTGCCATGGGCAAACAAATAAACGAGTCAACAAGGAACTCTTTGTTGATGTTGTTTCCATAGCGTAAGGCTATGGAAACAAGCTGCCCTGGCAGAATGTATGCCTAAAGATAGGATTTCAGATGCCATGGCAATGTGATGATTTTGCCATGGACTTATGCTTTTTTTAGGAAATGATGTACGCCTCGGGGGTGAATTTTCGATGCCACGGTAAGGTGATAAGCTTTGCCGTGGGCTTAATGTTTCTTAGGGAATGATGTACGTCTCGGGGGTGAATTTTCGATGCCACGGTAAGGTGATAAGCTTTGCCGTGGGCTTAATGCTTTTTAGGAAATAATGTCTGGCCGAGGGTGAGTTTTCGATGCCACGGCAAGGTGATAAGCTTTGCCGTGGATTTAATGTTTTCAGGGGTAGTGCCGGAGAAAAAGGGGTTTGGAAGGAAAACCCCTACAGAATAGGTAAGCTGCCTAACAGAAATTCAAAACAGTTATCCGATTGGGTAACCGTATTAATTCCAGCGATTTGGCTGGGGGTAAATGCCGTAGCAAGGTTACGCAACCTTGCTGAAGTTCGACCGAGAGGTAAGTCGTTCGCCTGGAATAGTGGGGATCGAGCGATGCCTGGCTCTTCGGGCCCTGAAAAGCCCCACAGATATATCTCCGGATATACATCCATCTATATAAATGTCGATCTCCTTTATAAATGAATTGTGAATTTCAATTACTAACAAAATGTTTCGAGATCTGAATTGGATTGTTCCTAGGAATAAGTTTTTTATTACTTATTATAAGGGTGCTTCGACAACTAAGATTTGTCTACAATGAGCAACGATTGGTTTGGAGGTATATTTTATACACAACACTTACATACGGTATTTTGTTAATTAAAGATTTGGCAAATGTGTAAGCTTTTCTAACGGCTAGTGAAATAATTTTCATTTGGTTTATTGTACAATGATATATAAGTTTATGTGCCATATTAAATGTTTCTACTTTTGTATTTATTCTAAAATACGATTGTGTCCCTGGTAAATTTTGATTTGAAACGGTTTTAAAGTGTAGTACTGTGGCTGATATAAAAAGATTGGATAACAATGTTAATATATCAACTATATAAGATTTCTTATTACAAGGTACTGTATATATATATATATATATATATATATATATATATATATATATATATATATATATATATATATATATATATATATATTTTAATTATATGCTAGTGCAAGATATTCGATAATGTTTACATTTGTTGTCTCACAATTAAATGATTGAGTATACTATTGTAAATTAAATAATTTGCTTGTGTTAAAATGAAATGTAATATTTGTTACATAAAACCATTACAAAAAACACATAAACCCCAAATAATGTCGCATTTTGCGAGTAATATCAGTAGAGGCTACTTCGGTTAATTCGACGGTGCTAGGAGCAGAAAAGAGAGGAGCTTTCCAGCTCAGAGGAAGACGAGAAGAACGAGGAGGTGAGGACTATTGAAGTTGTTTCGCGGATGCGCAACTGTTTCTTCGTTGCCTTTATTTCGGGGGATTAATTTCCCTTGTATATCGCGGCCGTCACGAAAGGAGAAAAACGAGAAAAAATTTGTCGAGTATGTCGTCAGTTCGCGTGTGCTTCAGGCTCTGAAGGAGCTTACAAATTTCACCCTTGGCTCAGAAAGAGCGTTTAAAAAAATGTCACTTTTGGCTGAAAAGGAGCTTACAAATTTCACTTCTGGCTCAGAAGGAGCTTTGTAAATTTCTTAATATTAAGTTTTCTTTTAATGTCGTATCTATAAATGGTGTGGCATAAATCTTATTGCAAGGTGACTCGGAAGGAGCTTACAAAAATTTTACGTCTGTGCTTCTTTGGCTTAATTGTGTGCTTTATTTTATCATTTACTGTTATTTACTTGATGCAACTAATATTTACTGATTTGCGATTTGTAACAAATTAAGGTATGTGTACTCGTTACTTTATATACTGTCGTTTAGTTGTCACTTATGTTTCGAAATTTTGTTCAACACAACGGAGAAAAATAACGCGACACTTAATTTGAGTTCGTAGTACGTACACGATACAATTTAAATTTCATAAATACGCAAGATACGATTTAGCTACTCCTTCGCGTGACCGCACACTGAGACGACTCACTAATGACTCCTCGTTCTCGATTCAATCCAACAAGATCGTATCTGCGAAAGTAAATAAAAAGACAAGGGGCATACTTGTTCGCACGCGCATCCAGGCACCCAAACTGAAATCTCATAGCAGGCGAACAGACGAACACGATACTTCGTGTTTCCTTTGAAAGATACTTTTGCTGTTTGGGCAAACCGTAGAACACGCAGGTGTCTATGTCCCCGAGCACCATTCTAATTGGGGCTCCAAGACCGGACAACCTGCGGGCCATCAATGTAAACACACAGCTAATGATCGCTAGGGGTTGTTGCTGCGCCAGTCTCATACAGGGACATCAGATGTTTATATGATGGCACAGCGTACAGCGTATATGCTGAACGTAAATCCCTCCTAGCGAATGGTGTGTATTCTCGCTGGTGCTGGTGTTGTTTTTGGTTCTCCCGTGGCAGATGGGCATGGTTTAACATTGCCTGTGGTTAGGTTTAGCGACCGAGATGCTCGCCGTAGGGCAAACCCGAGAACGGAGTCTGGCATGCGCGATCATACATGCAGGCAAAAATGCGCGTTACATGCTTTCCACATTGCCTTGGGTGTGTTATGATGCGACTGTTTCCTCTTGGTGAGAGGATGGTGGTTGTTAATGGAAACCAATGGTTGGGAAGATCGTTGGCCGTTGTCGCCGAACGAACTTCCTTAGTGTGCGTCGCATGTTGGGCGATCTCTATTGAGCATTGATGTTATGCAACGCACAGTCAAGCAACTCGCTCGGTGGCATGGAAATATTGATGTTGGTCCCAGAGACAATATTCAACGTTAAAACCAGGCTTTTGACCGTTTCTTGATGCATTGGGTATGCCCGATGAATTTGGACAATGCTCGTTACCTTAGTTATGCCTCTATATTGGGGGTTGCCATACTATAGGTGAAACGGAGCAGTGGCGTTACATGAAACCGCCACGTATCGCTTAAACAGCAGCAACGAAATTCATTAAACACTTAACAAGTAGTAATATTTTTTATTTATTGTTGCTTTAGCATTTTACAAATCGCTTAAATAACTTTTTTCCACACCAAACAGCACCAACGAAATTCATGAAACACTTAACAAGTATTAATATTGTACTGTCGTTTATTGTTGCTTTAGCATTTTACAAATCACTTAACAAGTTTTAATATTTTACCTTCTTTGTCACCATCCGGCTTTTGGGGTTTTGCCTTGTTGTTGGCGTAACTATTACCTGACAGTTTTTCACGGTCCTTTCCCTGTGTGTGTAGGGTTTGCGGGTGGGTAGGGTTTTCGGCTACGGTTCCAACTGAGAAATCACTTCACTGAGAGCGCACTTCGATTTTCATGCAGCGGCATATAAAGCTCAGTTCCGACTGTAATCTTGCCACTGCATACCCTTAGGCGCTAAAATAATGCATCTTCGCCGAGTCATTTGAATCATTTGACTCATTTAAATCGTTGCAACAATTATAATATAAATTTTACAACAATGGATACTCACAGTTGCTGTATATTGATACTATTTGTTGCGGACTCACCTACTTACACCAACCGGAAGAATTCTAGTACGTTCGCATTTGCCACCTGTCATCTACCAGCTGACAACGCGTCGATGACAGAAAAAGAGCTCTACTTAAGCGTCAAAATTTAAAAGTTCCCAACGATTTATTGACTTCTTCTTGATTCATCCGCTCGCTTGGCGTCATCATCTCTACTTTAGCTGTTCACCCGCTTTCTTTGCGTCATCACACACTCTTCATTGGACTCTGCTATGGAGGCGTCGCTCTTCATCCGATTCTCCTTGGATGCGCCGCCGTCGCCTCATCGGGCGGTTTTTTGTGGACGCAGCCTCGTCTCCAGAATCGGATCCCGGAACACTATTATATAATTGTGTTTATCTAAGGTAATAGATTCCATCGATGCACTATTGTAGTAAGCTATTATTTTTATTTAAAGTTCACAGATTAGGTGATTTTATTAATCAGTCGATGAAAAAGTAACGCTGATGGTATTATATTTTTCTGTACAAAAATCCCGATCGCCGTTCCGTGCGACTCCGCCAGTTATGGGCAGTGAATGTGAATTGCACAATTTCCTTTCACACAAAAACTTTATTTAGTTTTGGTACACTTGTGGATAATTGAAGTTATGTACTGGGCACGGGCACTGTTTTACTTCATTCCTCAACGAAAGAGTTCTCTCGATGTCACGCCGGAACAGACAATATGACGGTTGATTCCAACGATGGAGCGGGCACAGAACAGCAAAGACAAGCACTCTGATATGGTTCGATTTATTTTATTTTTCCGTTTTATTTTCTTTCTAATTAAAACGCCAATAGATTCCATTTATTGTTCCTTTTTATTTTTTTTGGTTAAAACATCGATATATTTAATTCACACTTCAATTTACGATTGCCTTAGTCGAGTGACTTTAGGAACTTAACAAACTGGTAATTTTTAATTTTATTTTGCGAAATAACACTTTATTTGGACAACACTTGCATCTTGGGTATTTGGTATTGTAATGCTAACAGTATGTTGACGTAATAAATATAAATAATAAATTAATACCAAGCTTGGTATTAACTAAATAAGACAGCACATGCAGTAAAAAACCTCGAAACCAGGGAAATAAACCACCCGAATGAAATAAGTTATTGATTGTCAATAGGTTCTATTCGAAACACGTTAAACAGAGGATTAATGCGGGATAAAAGGTTTAACTAAGAAGGAGAAACTTTTGCACTCGACGAGGGAATACTTGCGTCCGACGCGGTTGACACGATGACCTCGATTCGACTGGTTAAGGATGAAACTTGACTCCATAAAATTGGCCCAGCCTCCGGCGATTGTGATCGGTTTTCACCGCACACCATCGCAGGAGAAACATCCCTTCCGTCATGCAGTGACCAATGGGAGCCGATCAGCATCCCATTGGAAAGTCCATGCACAATATCGTCTCTATGAGAACGAATGTCTTCCCATTGGAAGGAAGGACAAACGAACGCTCATCGAAACGAATAGACGGGAGATATGCAGCTGGGTACACATAAACATTGGTAGCCCTAACATCTCTATCTTAACAATAGAGGGTATATTGAATACCGAAATGTAATCCAATGCTTAAGCGCTAAAAATGCGGCTTGTTTGCACAGGCCAATACAAATATATTAGGATTGCCTAAGCAGTGGTGATCCGTGATAATTGGATGCAGCTGCAAGGGTATCGATTTGCATGATATGCTCATGGGATCAGTGATTGCTTGAGAAAAGCAAACAAAGAAGGATTTCCGTGAGCATGATTGCAATGAATTGCGATAAAAGGGGACTGCGGAAGATTTCCCAATGGTTGGCAATGGGCATGGGTGCCTACCAGAGGAAACATAAATGTTTTAAAAGGTTACAGCGATGTGGATGATGCTGTGGCAAGGTGATGATCTTGCCTTGGAACGTTTTCCAGGAAGCTTAATGCTGCCTAATTGCAGGTAAGTACCATGGGGTAAGATAGAAAGAGGAAGGTTTAAGAGGGTTAAGCGATGGGTGCTTCTTCGGCGCCTTGAAGAAACCCCACACGCTCACCTTCTGTTCTTTCTTTTGTTGTGTTTAATTAAAATCCAATGCTAATTTTCTTTACCTTTTTTTGTAATTTTTACTTCATTTAGATTTATTTTATACTTTAACAATAAGCTTGCGCCACTGACGCTTTCAATGATTTGTTTTTCCTAGACGACAACTCACACTTTCTACACGAACAACTTTCTTAATATCACCAGTCGACAACAGGTAACGAACCACCACTGAAGAATAACAGGTTCTCTGCCCAATCGCGCCCTTATATACCGATCACCCATTCTCATCCTTATTTTCTCGCCCACTAAATACGAATGAACTGTCCCGAATTTACTCATCAGTCAAGGAACCCAGGGAGAATGGGAAAATTGCATAGGAGAGCAACCTGGTAAGGGGTGGATTTGGTTTCGCTTGCAAGGAAAAGCGGAGCCAGAATGATAACCGCGTGACCTCGTTTTAGGCTTGGGTAATTCTCGGAATACAGAATTACGAAGTGCATTCCGAGAAGGGGAAATGGAGAGGGTTGAAAAGTGTTTTTGTTATTTATTAACAAATGAATATATTACTAATGAATATAATATATTGGGTTGGAGAGACTTACGTACGTGACGTCGGACCACGTGTCGGTTGACGCTTATCTGGTTGCAGGGGGTTGTTGATGTCATGAACCCCCTGTTTATTTCTTATCTTCTCGTTCTCCTTTGTTTTTGTTTCACGCGGTAAGCGGCGAATAACTTCTATTTCAAGCATGACCGATGCGTGTTCCGTTGGCGTAAACTCTGATTACACACGTGGCGAACATTAAGTATTACTTTAAATCTTTTTCGTGATCGCACACACGGCGAATATTAGTTTTTCATTTAACGCATTTCCGTCGGGGATTGGCGATCAACTGAAAAACTTCTGTCGAAGACCAATGTTTTGTCCTGTGTTGTGCCATGGTGTGAGTGGACTGTAATGTTGGTTCGTTCGTTGTGTCGTGTTATGCGGACTTAGCGAATTTATATCCAGATGAAATGAAATGTAATATTCTTGTAGATTAATTCATTCAACTAGTTTAATAGTATATTATAACATTGACATGAAAACGTGTGTGTACCTACAGTTTTAGTTCCGGTTAAGGCTGGATTTCTCTGGAACTGGCCAAGGGTTGGATAGCTGGCTGAACTGCAACCCGTCAACTGCACTAACCCATAGATGTTTCTCTGGTTCGAAATCAGATTCGTTCTGGTTTTAAATCCCTCCGGGGTTGCTGTTACCAGGGTTTTCGCACTTTCACAGTGCTTGTTGGTGTAACCACGTAACACTCTTCTCTCCAAAGCTTTCGTGGTGTTTCCGATCAAGAGCAGTACTGTTGTACTCTTGAATTTGCCCCATTATTTCTTGTGTCACAGCCCAACGTAATAGAAACTGAGCTAATCGGCTATACACCTTAAGTGTAGAGGGTGGAGAATTATTTTAAACATTGTGGGGTACGAGAAGTAGGTTGCACCGGCATACGGCGCTGATTCACTTCTTCCCCATCATGTACTGATCGTTCCGCCGAATACTAAACGATTACGGTGAAGCAGGGGAAACACCGACGAAAGTAAAACAAACGGCTATTGAATACAATTTTTATTGTTAGGCTATTAAGTTCTTATACAGCTTGTTCTTATTGCAAATTTATAAAACATTTAGAACACAACAATAAGGAAAAATACTTAGCCAGAAAATCAAAAAAAAAACTCGACTCGCGTAAGGGAGTTTAAGATGGACTCAATGGTGTGAGCATCCCCAGTACGTACGTTACGGGGGATGATCGCGACTTCGTGTGCTCGACACGACGGTTGTAATTTGACTCCCCGAGGATAGAACTCTGACATGAATTCCATCCTAGGTTAGTGGTGAGAAAAAAAGAAGAAAGAGAAAAACGTTTCTCTTAAGGGTGTGGCCGCCAAGGAAATGCACTCATTCAGTGCAATGGTATGCGTGTGCAGCTGCAGTGATGCTATTTGCACGTGCTCGAAGGCAATGAAACAACGAAGCAAGCAAACGGCGAGAACAAAGGAAGAGGCGACCAAATGGTTCGCTCCGTAATGAGGGTCATGTTTACCCTATGCAACGTCGCTATAATGGACGTTGGTAAAAAGGTGCTAAGTGGTGCGATACTTTATACAATGAAAATTGTATATCGTATCTTAAGTTGGTTGCCGGAACGAATCCCTTGTTTTCATTTGAATAGAAAGAAATTGTAGATTGTTTAACTATAGGAAGATGCTGGTGATACGACTATAGTCTGTCGTATCGCCCGATGCCTGGCAAAGGACAGCGTTCCTTTGTTTGCACTTAGTGCATTGCTAAGGCATTAGTCTCAACGTGGATGGTGCTAATTACATGCATCTGCGTTGGACTATTTTCGCTGGCTGAAGGGGTCGGCAGCCGATGTATGTGTAAATAGTTTTTTGTACACATATTGAGGCTGGGCTTAGACAACTCTATCGTAAGATTCTCTGATATGTGGTCGTGTGATATACGAACCGATGAATTTTCTTTTCAGGGAATTTATGACAAGGAAAGTAAGAACTCTTACAGGGGGTTTGTAAGCGAAGGAATGCTTGAAAAGGTAAGAATTCTTTTGCAGAAGCTTTACGATTATAGCTTTGATCTAATTAATGCGTGTAGCATTTTCATGTGCTTAATGCGATTGCATTAGCGAAAACTTATGCTGGTGGGATGAGGTTATAGGGGCTTTTAGGTAAGTGTACCGTGGGGTTTGGCGGCACCGCCACAACATGTTATTATATGAAGCACCCTAATCATCACTAGTTGCATCGTGCAACTGAACACACACTTCTTCCTTTCTATCGGAGGGCGTACCCGGAGCTTTGTTGCTCGATAAACTGCTTGGTTTTTAGATGTGAAATAGACTCATGACCCAGATGCTGTTTTATTGTTATTCTACGAATTACTTTTTCTGAAAAATTCAACTCGAAGGACGTCCTGTGACGTGCAGGTTATTTCATATAATTTCGAATTCAACTGTTTTTGATTGTTTTGCCTGCAGCTTATTGGCTAACAAAAATCTCTCTTATGTCACCTACAGTTTCCTTTTATATTCACCTACTCATCTCAATCGGTCATTTTCCTTCTTCGTCAGATATATTCGGTGATCGCCAGTGATATAAAGGATTGAGATGGATGACGACTACACACCCTCAATTTTCTCTTCAAGAGATGCATGACTCAGTTTTGCTTACAATTGGCAGCAAAACTAGAGCGTCAACTGTAATGTATGTTTACAGAGGTATGCACTAAAATACGTGTGATTTTGGTTATTGCTATTTTAGTAAGAGGGAGTTTTGATATGTAACAATTTTTTGCAAATGTGTATTATTCTTAGAAGAGGAATAATACTCTTGAGTAGATCGCAGTGCGGTCGGTTTGTGGTAGTTTCTTAACGATGTTCTGATTTCGTTTTTTGATTTACACGTTTTGTTTTTGTCACTTTGTTAGATAGTACAAATTGTGTTTCTTAATATACCATACATTTCGAACTCATCCCTTGTAATCTTCCTATTCCACTTTATTTTTTTGTTCTTATCAATTTCACGCTGGGAGCTTACAGACTAAAATACATCGGTTTGAAATGTCTGGCTATCACAATGACGAAGAAATACATGATTAAGCAAGCATTCCACGTTTGTGTCGTTCGGCTAAAGAATGATTCTCTGTGTTTATTTGTACGTCTAAAATTGATTTTTAACGTGAATTGATGCGTGCTCTTAGATTAATAGATATCGTCCGAAAATGTTTGGACGGGTCGAATACATTCTGTTTGTTTTTGTTTTAGTGGGGCTTAACAGTTTAAAATTTAATTTTATCGAACAAAAAAGCAACTTTGTTTTGTTGGCCCCGTGATCATCCACGAGTAGGTCTTTATTTCCGTCCGTGCTATTTACGCTATCCACAAAAACTCTATTCATTTATTATTTAACGTGGGGGACATAAGTTGTTCATCTATAGGATGAAATTCATTTTAACAGAATGGATTCAAAACCGAGGATGAACAATTTAAAAAGTATAGGTTTATGAGAAATTTTGTCGAAAGCTTTGCTGAGATTGGTTGTAACCATGTCGGTGTTAAAAAAAAACACTTTGGTAGATTACTAATCATTATTCAGTGGTAAATTTCAGTAACTGGTTCCATTTGTCAACACTGCTATACTGCTTGTTTAATATCTATTACCCAGCAGTATTAACTTTTTGCATTGGGCTTAAATTATTATGTTGTATTTAGTGTAACTGTGAGATTAAATGTCACTCATACGCGCTCATGGGCGTGGGTTCAGCAACACCCCCACTACACTTCCATTAAACGTTGCGAGAATAATTGTTCACAAAAATCACCGCTTCGCCACAAACCGTTCACATATAGAAGAAAATGAAACTCCGCTATTGTTGTTGGTTATTGATGAAAATTGTTCTTTATTTTTGGCTACTTTAAATATCAGCACTTACACATATAGCGCTCTGCTTGTGTTCTCAATATACAAGGTTTTACAGGATCACTTTCTTATTTGATATCGTTTATAAAATAATTAACGTAGAATTAATTAAGGTCAAAGAGAATCCTTTTGCATTGTTCGCTTTTCACTTCACACACTCAGATTAGACGGATATTTTGTTAAACACCGATTAAATTCACACGATCCATTGGTGATGGGTACCAACGCGGTAAAAGGAACAAAAGAAAACTAAACTTTCTACTGGGCAAAAAAACGTATGTGCGTTGGTGAATATATATTCGCGTAAGACAGACTGACGGACTCGACTTAATAAATTGGATGTATTATTGACCGACTCGCGTAGAGACGGTGTTGGACTTTCGAACTGAATATGCGTGCACATCGGGGGTAGAAATCTGACTCCACGATGCAACTCACATCCATCAGTAGTGATCATCCACGAGTATGTCTTTATTTCCGTCCGTGCTATTTACGCTATCCACAAAAACTCTATTCATTTATTATTTAACGTGGGGGACATAAGTTGTTCATCTATAGGATGAAATTCATTTTAACAGAATAGAATGGGTTCAAAACCGAGGATGAACAATTTAAAAAGTATAGGTTTATGAGAAATTTTGTCGAAAGCTTTGCTGAGATTGGTTGTAACCATGTCGGTGTTAAAAAAAACACTTTGGTAGATTACTAATCATTATTCAGTGGTAAATTTCAGTAATTGGTTCCATTTGTCAACACTGCTATACTGCTTGTTTAATATCTATTACCCAGCAGTATTAACTTTTTGCATTGGGCTTAAATTATTATGTTGTATTTAGTGTAACTGTGAGATTAAATGTCACTCATACGCCTTCATGGGCGTGGGTTCAGCAACACCCCCACTACACTTCCACTAAACGTTGCGAGAATAATTGTTCACAAAAATCACCGCTTCGCCACAAACCGTTCACATATAGAAGAAAATGAAACTCCGCTATTGTTGTTGGTTATTGATGAAAATTGTTCTTTATTTTTGGCTACTTTAAATATCAGCACTTACACATATAGCGCTCTGCTTGTGTTCTCAATATACAAGGTTTTACAGGATCACTTTCTTATTTGATATCGTTTATAAAATAATTAACGTAGAATTAATTAAGGTCAAAGAGAATCCTTTTGCATTGTTCGCTTTTCACTTCACACACTCAGATTAGACGGATATTTTGTTAAACACCGATTAAATTCACACGATCCATTGGTGATGGGTACCAACGCGGTAAAAGGAACAAAAGAAAACTAAACTTTCTACTGGGCAATAAAACGTATGTGCGTTGGTGAATATATATTCGCGTAAGACAGACTGACGGACTCGACTTAATAAATTGGATGTATTATTGACCGACTCGCGTAGAGACGGTGTTGGACTTTCGAACTGAATATGCGTGCACATCGGGGGTAGAAATCTGACTCCACGATGCAACTCACATCCATCAGATTCAATGGGCGCGAATTGCATCGATAGAGGAGGATTCTATATGTGTCCGTATAGGACAAGTACGTTGCCCTTCAGCCTGCATATCGGCAACGACGAAAATGCACCTGAATAAACATGGACTGGGGTAATGAATTGTAGGTATTATAGAGATACGCCATAGCGAAGTTCGCCGAAGGGAGAAATAGGTTTCTGTGTCTCAAATAAACAGAAACGCTATTTCGAGGGCCATAAATCTTTGATGACCTGCGCCTGAGAACGAAATAGGTTTTTGCTTTAAGGTACACAAAAACGCTATTTCAAGGGTCACGATGATATGCACATCGTGTTTACTCAGGCGTTCATGATAATGCCGTTGTAGGCTATACATTCTGGTGACGATAGGTCAGCCGAAAATTTGGGTCTTGTTCACAAGACGGTGCCGGTACATGAGTATAATGGCGAGGAATTAGCCTTGCAGATGTGCAAGCGTACATTTCGCCCAGGGTGGCCATGGACCAGCGGTCGATTAATAATATAAACACAGTGATGCTACTGTGTGTTTGTTTGTTTAACAGGCCGCAGCATCGTTAGGCATGATCTGGTGTATGATTGTCTAACGTCAATCATATTAGTGCCCAAATCCCATGATCGGTAGATAACAGATAAAGGAAATTGGTCGCAAGTGTTGCGAACCTCTGGACAGGGGCAATAAATGGTTATGAACCGTAGCAAAACCCATCGGCTACAACTGTGTCAACAATTACGCTGGCCAGCGAGTATTTATCTATTATAATTGCTGACAAGCCGAGCCGATGGAGATATGGTACGGTTCATATAATAATTCAATGTGATGCATACCTTGATGAGGTTTAACTTTCAGGTGAAAGTTATTTGAAAGAAAGTTTACACTGCTCGAATGCAGGTAAGTATAGTGGTTTATAGAGTGAGGGAAAAGTAGGTTGTTTTAAAGAAATGGATGCTTCTTTAGGAAGGCTTTAAAGAACCGCCATATAACCAATGATGGCGAAGTTCGGTAGAACGTCCTCCTAGACGAGGACGCGAATTCGAATTGTTTGCACGGGGGAGAATTGTAAGGTTATCCTGTAACGGAGTTCCCCAACAAGTGGGGATAAAAAGTAAATGGAGTACACAATATTGAGTTAACTATTTTTTTTTCGGATAGTTACTTATCAAAACAATCGAATTAAAATGGAAGAGGTTTCATTCGGGATATATTTTTAAGGTTTTTTTTTTCTGGGTACTTCCGCTGGTTAGGTTTATAACAGTAGTTGACAGTTTTTACAGTATACGGCACAGTACAGTTTTTCACTGTACTGTAGCGTGCTGGTAGTGGACTGTATTATAAATTAATAAAAGGCGGAGTGAATGTTTGTCGAACAATTTCTTTTATTTCATATACTCTCGAACTTGCTGCACATCTGTGGGGGTACGAAGTCGCGACGCCCCACGGGCTAGAGTTCTACCTCGTCCCCACAAAATTGTCACTAAACGAAAGGACTGCGCTGAAGGAAAAACACCAACAAAAGAACGAAACTCCACCACTTTTCGTTCATCACCAGGAGGAAAGTAAAAGACCGAGGACTTTTATGTTTATTGTTTCATTTTTATTGTGGACAAAGCCTATTATTAACGACAAAATTTATTTAATAGTTGTAAGGAGACACTCTTACTGCACTTAATTAGTTATTTAATTTTATTGAAGACGGATTCTTTTATTAATGACGAATAAACTGACGCACCAAAGTATTATACTAGATACCACGCGAATATTAAACATGACTGTGTATGTTTACGCTTCTCCGCCGTGGTGACGGAGAGCGGGAGCGCAACGACCACGACTTCCTCGATCGGCGGATGTAAGAGGACTCCACGATATTCAATCGTTATTAAAGAAATTCAGCCAGTGAATTTGGCTCTCTTAACTTAAGGGTGCAACTCCCGTTCCGAGAGAGACATAAAGTCTCTTTTTTGGGTACCCAAGAGATCTCATACAGAAGATCGCCACAGCACACTTGCAAGATAGAATTGTAAATTTCAACGTAAAGGTCTGTATTAGTATTCTCTATAGTTGACTCCTCGTAGTTGAACAAGTGTTTACTTATGTTGATAATCATTGATAAGCTGGAAATTTGCTAATTTGCTTTTTGAAAGTCGTACTGTGGGTATTTAGGTACCTGTGCGTCAGCACGGACGAGGATTCTGTACAAACACCGCAGATTGTTAGCCAGAACTCCACAGACAAAACAACAAATCACTAAAATTGTTTATCTAAAACAGTGGTTCTTAACCTTTTTAGCTACCGGCACCCCTAAAATTTTCAAACAATATTCTCGCACCCCTTACTAGAAATTATTGAGTTATATAAATTAAAAAACAAACATTATGCAAAACATATTTTTTATTAATTTTATGTGCGTAACAAATTTTTTATAAATTTTAATTGTTAGCTGAAATAATCAATTATAAATTATCAAAGTTTTTATTAATGGCTTTTTTGTTGTTGCTTTTCCTCAATTATTTTTGAAAACCGGGGGATCTTTTTTGAAATAGCTACACGCATATCATTACTAACACTAAGTCTATTTCTAGCTTTTGTTTTTATATGCACAAGTGACGAAAATCCCATCTCACACAAATATGTTGTGGCAAATGGAACAAGATGCTGAAGCGCTATTTTAGCTAATCGTGGATATGACATTACTTGAGCACACCAGAAATTTTCCAAATTCTCTGCTTCAAATTCCATTTGATTATGTCCATTTGTCCGTAGTTCAACAAGGTCATCTTTCAATAAATTACTGTCATCCATTGAGTCCAGATTATAAATAAATGGATCTAATATCCATTTTTCTGATATATCTATATCTCCAGTAGCAAAATATCCCTCAAAAGATTCGCTCAACTTTTGCAAATGATCTTTAATTTCGGTGGTAATATTGTTTCTTTCATCATCTGAAACAAGAACTTCTTCAAGCAAAGGAAAGTTAGCATAATTTATCTTGTCAACACGGTTAATCCAAATTGAAAGTTTTCGACTAAACGCAGTCAACTTCTCTTTCGCTGTTATAGTGTTCACTCCAAATCCTTGGATTGAAATATTTAATTCATTAAGGTGCGTGAATATGTCTGCCAAATACGCTAGCTGAATTATAGCATCTCTATTGCTGAATTCATCAGCTAAACTACTGCCTTGATTATTAAGAAACAGCATTATTTCACTTCGCAATTCGTACACACGATTTAGCATACGTCCACGCGATAGCCATCTTACTTCTGTGTGAAATAAAAGGACAGTATGCTCGGCACCAAGTTCTTCGCATAAAGCACGGAAGAGACGATGATTTAAAGCTCGACCTCTGATAAAATTTACAACTTTGACTGAAGTGATTAATGTTTTCTTTAATTTTTCAGGCAATGTCTTTGTAGCTAGCGCATGTCTATGTAAAATACAATGGGTAATTGTAACGTGAGGCACTTCCTTTTTTACATACGCTACAAATCCAGAATTTTTGCCTAACATGGAAGGAGCTCCATCAGTACAAATTGATCCTATTTTGTTCATCGGTATCTCATATTGTAATAAAAAGTCTTTGACTTTATTAAATATATCAATTCCTTTTGTAGTCAATTCTAATGGTTCACAAAACAAAAATTCTTCAACAATTTCTTTTTCTTTTACATATCGTACAAACACCATCAGCTGAGAACAATTTTCAACATCTGTAGATTCATCCAATTGAATACCCACTGGGACATTACTAGCTTTAATATCTTCAATTACTTGTTGTAAGATGTCTTTACTTATATCAGAAATTCTAGTACGGATTACGTCATTTGACAAAGGAATTTGTTGAAGCTTTTGTTGTGCTTCAGTACCCAACACTATTTTTGCCATTTCTAATGCACAAGGCTTTACAAGTTCTTCAGCTATTGTATGTGGTTTCTTCTTCTTGGCACAGATATATGCAACTTGATAAGACGCTTGCAACAGCGGCTTTTCGTGTGATATAAATCCAAAAGTTGTGATAGTTCCACTTTTATCAAATCGAACTCGTTTAGATTTCAAACTTTCAAAATCATAGCCAGCATCTACACCACCATGCTGTTTGGTAAAATGCTCATTTAGTTTCGACGGCTTGAGATTGGCGTTTGAAAATTTATTGCAGCACAGAATACATTGTGGTCGCTGCGTTCCATCCTTCTCCGTTGTAAATGTAAAACCATAACGAACATAATCGTCATTCCAACATCGTTTCTTTGACATGGCGCCTTTTGAATTTGACTTTAATGTACCAAATTATATTCTAATAATTAGAATATAAATATTCAACTAAACTTGTAAAATTAACTTGTATTAATTATTTTATTATTAATATTTAACTTTTAATATTCAACACGAAAATTCAAACTTGTAATAGTCGACACTAAAATTCAATTATTTTTAAATTTTTATTCAATGTAATGTGCGCATCAACAGTATTTATATTTCTAAGAATAATCGCAACAATCAACTGAAATTTCGAGGAAATATAAAAATTAGTATAGAAACTAGAAACGCATTTGAATTTTTGTAATTGTAGAAAAAATACAAAAATTAATTTGTCTCGATGGTTTATAATTTACAAACATATTTAAAAAATGTTTAGGGAATAAAAAATTTACTAACCAAAATGAATTTTTAAGATTAGTTTTTTATTTTGCTAGCTA
Source organism: Microdon myrmicae (assembly GCA_963931805.1). Lineage (NCBI taxonomy): Eukaryota > Metazoa > Arthropoda > Insecta > Diptera > Syrphidae > Microdon > Microdon myrmicae. Next base: position 42,072,046 of record OZ007502.1, read on the forward strand.
CACGTGAATTTGTAAAATTACAATTTCGCACCCCAAAATATTCAAGCTCGCACCCCTAAGGGGTGCGTGCACCACCGGTTAAGAACCACTGATCTAAAAGAACGCAAGCACTAAGAACACCATAAATAAAACAACTGGGTTAATGTTAATCTTTCTTTATTTATCGTTAGACTTTTGTCACCAAGTTACTGTTAATGAATACAGGTTCCTTTCACAGTTGATTGATTAATTAAATTAAATTACAAAACAACAATACAATTACTTAAGAGACATTTTTACAACGCACTTGATCAGGTAGGTAGTGATCCTTTTGGCCGACATAAACTGTGTGTTCTAATAGCAAATTATTGATTTAACAAAAAACAAAAACACGCGTTGCGACTCTAAAGTGCGTGCGTGCACGTTGAGATATCCAATCTGACTGCCAGGAGCAATCGTCCTCCACATTCCTTGTAGAATCGAGGATCAGATGGTATGCCATCGAAGAACCAATCCGATCGTTGGATTAGGGATTCAATGGCGATTGCCCTGGGAAATTCCTACTAAAAAGTTCCTATAGCAACCATACCGGTTAGTAGGACACACCCACACGCTGGAAGTGGTGACGATGCCAATAATTACAGATGCGCACGGAAAATACCAATGCACATCTGGTCGACTAGAAGTGCGAGGTTGCGGCTGGCCGTAATGGCGGTCATAAATCATAGAAATAGTTTCCTATGATATGAACAGACACTCGAGGGTACTCTATTGTGTGTTTGCCTTTTCGGCCACCTAATTTGGATAGAATTGCCGCCCGGACGAAAATCATATCTTCTGTCTACATTACTAGAGAGAAACGTTTTATGGGTGGTGTGTAAGGGATAATAAGGCGACGGTGTTAGATTCTTCTGTGATGTTAAATTGGCAGAAAATCGCCCGCCATCGAGACTGATCTTTTATTATCCCACCGTTGTGTCCCATTACAGGCTATTAGACATCTGGTTTGCAGATGTGCAAGCCGACCAATAGCCCAGCCAGTGTTTTGGGAGATAATGGACATTGAAACAGTGTTTGGATACACATTGTTCCGATCATCAGAACATCTTATCGTGGTGACATGTGTGTTGTTTAAAATAACACAAGGCCATTTGCAGGAAACCTACCATGGCTACGCTGCATTAGAAGATAATAAGATCGGCGGACGGATGTATGGCCAAAAAGGTAAACACGTCCTGTCGAATATAGGGAAAAGCTCCTCAGCTATTACGGGTATTATGTCAGTTGTCCTGGGGGACAACCGAATTGTTTTCAGGTTTTTAGGGTGGTGATGAATGCTGTGGCGAGGTTATGTAATTTTGCCAAGGATTCGAATTAGGGGTAGCTAAGGAGTTTATCGGTTTTTAGGGGGGTTAAGAATGATGCGAGGTTCTTCGGGCCCTGAAAAGCCCCACAGTACTACTAGAGATTACTAGGGGGCATAGACGATGGCGACGTGTCGAGAAAAAATGACAATAGGAGAGAGGGGAGGTTTTGGCGGATTTTATATTGTCGATTGGCTGGGGTTTTCCGCCGAACACCGTTCACAAAAAAGGAAAACGAACCTGGAGCAGACACTGTACAAATCAAACACGGTGTTCGTTTTACGTGTTTCTTTATTTTTTTATTATTAAATCCAGGATTCACTACACTGGAACGCCCGTGGCGATTTTGCAAAGGTATTCACTGTAATAACACTTAAGTACTCGCCGACACGTTACGGTCGACACACTCGCGACCTTTCGTGGTTCTGTGGTGTCCTGAGGTCGTTGCGTCGACATGGACGCTGGTTCTACCTCCAGTCCACAATACGGTTCGCCGGAGAAAACTGGTCGTCGGGGAGTGGAGATTAAAAGCGGGAACAAGCTAACGTCGATTGAGGAACAAGCAAAATGCAAAACACGGCTTCCTCACCAATGGTTATCGAAGAAATAAAACACGTTGTGGATCTTGTTGGTTGATGTTCTTTAACCTTTTAATGTCTATCATTAATGTTGCACTCCAGAGATGATGATTACAAAAACACTCAATTGTATTAGGTGGATTCTTGAATTAGACACACAACTGTATAACTTGAATTCAGATACAAAGGTTCTTAAGTTAAATACACAACGAAGTTACAATATGATTTTGGGTAACATTGACAAGTTCTTGAGTTTAGATACACGACTGCATAATTTGCATAATTGAATTAGTTAGAAAGGTCCTTAAATTAAACGCACAATGAATTTACTATATAACTTCGGTAAACATCGACAAGCTCTTGAATTTAGATGCACAACATTGTATAATATTGAATTTGATAGGAAGGTTCTTAAATTAAACGCACAATAAATTTCGGTAAACATTGAAAAGCTCTTAAATTTAGATGCACGACTGTATAATATTGAATTGAGATTGATAGGTTCTTGAATTAAACGCACAACTGATTTAAAATACGACTCCGAAAGGAAGGTGCGTGTACCGTAAAGGTTACTATGAGACTCCTCGAGAAATCGTCCCCAACATTTCTTGTAGTATCGGAAACGGTGTACCAAGGAAATTCCAATACACATCTGGTAAATATAGACTGGCAGAAAATGTAGTCATAAATCATGGGAAGGGTTTTCCCATGTTGTTGATATAATATCAACAGAAACCCAAGGCTGCCTGAGAGCGTGTATCTTTTCGGCTACATTATTTGTGTAGGAAATTGCCGCCTGGATGAAAATGTTTTCTTCTGTCTACATTGGATAGACAGAAGTATTTCGGGTAGCATAAAGGAACAATGCTGGCGGCGGCAATTGGGTCTTCTGTGATGTAAAATTCACAGAAGATCGCTCGCCATAGCAACTAGAGAAAAGGTTTATTGGTCTTTGGGATATTGGTCTTTTTATTATCCCGCTCATTATGTCCTATTGCAGGGCTATCAGAAATCTGGCTTGCAGATGTGCAAGCCGGCAAATTGCCCGGCATGTATTTTTGGACGCTAATGGGCATGGAGACTGGTGGATGTGTAACCTTTTATTCTGCTCAAGGTAACCTTCCATCGGTCGATGAATCGAGTGTGTGTTATTTTGAAAGACATTCGATCGGTTGCAGGTAGTCAACGGTGGCTACTCTGCATATCGTCGATAGAACGATCGGCCGATGGGTCTGTAGCTACGTGGTAAGTATACAATGCCGAATGTGGAGGAAAAGCTCCTCGGCTATGAGGGGATATTAATGTCGATTGTCCAGGGGGACAACCGAATTGTTTTCAGCTATTTTAGGACAGTAATTAATGCTATGGCAAGGTTGTGTGATCTTGCCAGGGATTCGACTAAAGGGTAGATATGGGGTTTATAGGATATTTATGGGGTTAAAAATGATGCGAGGTTCTTCGGGCCCTGAAAAGCCCCACAGAACTCTTGGGACTCTAATTGCCTATGGGTTTGTTGAAAGGTGCCTGCACGGGTTGTGGGCATTATAATGCCAGGATCCACCCAAGGGCCGGCACTAGAGGCGTTAGAGACAGCCGGGAGTGCGTCAGAGGGAGTAGGTTGGGGTCGGTTAACGACGCTGGGGCAACAGGTGGTGCCAGGGGAGCAGGTTGTGCAGGCGGGTCCTGGTCGGCATCGACTTGCTCAGCAGGGAAGACTACGCTGGAGGCGTTGTGGAACTCGAGGGGCTCGGATTGTTCTTGAGCCTTTTTGGCCGCGCTGTTTCGGGTGTCGACCATTATAGACTGAATGAGGCGGGAAGGGGGCGTAAGAGGACGCGAAGAAAGTTGAAAGGAAGTCGCCAATAAGTCAAAGGTATTCGCTGAAAGTTGAACACAGTCGAGTGGAACCAAAGGGAGTCGAAGGTGGTCGAGTGGAGTTGCGGTGTGAGTGAGCTTTCGTATTATATCAATGTGTGTATTGTATATTAACTCCGTTTTACTTTTAAATAAAAACCAAAAACGGAAAATATTTTAAAAACCACGGCAAGGAATAATTATAGGTGTTGCAATTACGAGTGTATGTGTGTGAAAGTCTCGCCGATTCAAAAGTCGGATTATTTATGCCTAAATGTATGTAAATATGTAAATGAATATTTTACTAATCCTAGAGTTGAATTTTGAAATGCCTTTTTTGCAAAGAAAATATTGTTTCTTGTTTTATGTCTAATTAAAAGAATTGATACTTTGCTTAGCCTTGATTGGAAAAAGGAAAAACAAAAAAATGTTCTTAGTTTAGCTGGAAGTTATTTTTTTTTTAAATTTGGCTAGAAGAAGTTAATAATTGTAGCTCGGTACCCTGAAAGGGTTTTCAATATTGGCTAACTCTTGATTTGTTTAATTTATAGATTAATTTTAAAATTTTTTAAAATGATTCCCGGTTCGGGTAAAATTAAATGCAGTGTGGTGTTGTGTACTATATTTTTGGGGATTGCTTCGTTTTCGCTTGTAGTTATAACAGAAATAGGACGAAGCCAATAGTTCCTTACATATATTTATACCTGTTGGAAGGTAAACTAGCGAAATTTAAAACTACTCGTACTCGTGGGTAAGTCGTGAGTACGTTTATTGTGTGCGTTCAATATATAAACCAAATGTTCAAAACAATTTTAAGTTTCGCAAAATTATTGGTTTTTCTTTACTGGTTGACTAGTTTAGTCAGCAAATTCTCTCATAATGCGCTAGACTTAAAACGCGATTATGGGATTGTGGGTAGTGTCTATCTAATACGCCTTCATGGGCGTGGGTTCAGCAACACTCCCACCGAAATTCACAGCCAACGAGCACAACGAGAAGAAATATTCACCAAAAGAAAGTTCCAACACAAACGAACGAAGATAAGAATGAAAAATGTCATAATTTTAAAACACTTTTGGAGGTGTGCTGCATACTGTTTTCTATTTATTTTCACGTAATTTCTTAACTATTGTCCACAAATTCACCCCAGATTGTGGTGGGCTTTTATTATTTAAAACTCTAATGACATAATACAATCAGGTACAATTTTACCACTAGCACTTCGACACCCTTTTCAAATGAACTCTTTTATTTTTGATGCTCTCAGTAAGTCATAGAGTTTGTTTAATTATCCGACAGCACAGGAAACACACTTATTTGTAACTTTAGTTGCTTATTGATTGATTAACACACACTATTCGTGGTACGTTGAACGGAGGTTTCACGAGGAAAATAAGGGTTGAGCTTGGAAAGGCAAAAACGTTTCGTCGCACGCAGAGACGGTATCCGATCCGTGTGTGTAGTTCGGCGGTTAAGATCTGACTGGTGTCCATTCGACTACACACGAAGGAACCGGACACGAAAGCCTCAATATGGGAGGAGCTACACGATCAACTCGAGGCAGTAAATCGTGATTGGATTGAAAACAAGGGGTGCATTTTGCATGCATGTGTATCCGCTACATACGATTATTAACGGACGAACATAGATAGATGCAGGCGTCGTTATTGTATCTCATCATAAATGATCATTAGCTGGTAAAAAGGACTCTGTGATCTAATATCAACAGAAACGCTAATTCCCATGATCAACGACGGGGACGCGGATTGTTTGGGTTCGCCAGCATGGCATGGGTCGGCGGTTGTGTACACAATTGATTTGTGTAATACTTGCCGGCAGCGGACCCTTCTGGTGTGAAAAACACACCGAAGATCTGCCCGCCCAAGGAGCGACCATAAATCAACATTTAGTTGATGGACATGCTGTTTTCTAGGTCCGCGGACGGTTGGCGGCCGTTAATAGAAAATTTCGATGTACCATAAACAATCCGGAAGATATGGATGCGACGTTTAGGTTTTGCAAGCGAATATAGGATGCGACCGTTGCCAGTTGTTAAAAGTAAACACTTGGTGGCCACATCCAGTTCGTTGCTTGTTTGCGGTCCACGATCGGTGGAAACCGATAATGGAAAATTAGCTGCTGCCGAACATGCGGGAAATGTTTGCTTTGCATCGGCCGTAACCTTGTCGACGGTGGCAAACTGGTGAGACTGGGTAGCCGCACGATTAGGGGTGACATGGGCAAACAAAACAAGCACATTGGGATACTCTGTGTTGATTTTGTTTTCATGGCATGACGCGGGTAAGCATAAGATTATAGGGACGTGATGCACTGGGTGCAATGCATGCCTGGGGGTGAACGTTTTTGATGCCACGGCTAGGTGATAATCTTTGCCGTGGGCTTAATGTTTTCAGGAGAAAGATACTCTTATGCCGGTGAGATGATTAAAGGTATTGGTAGTGGGATATGGGGCCAAAGTGCTGCGTGGTTTTTCGGGCCCTGAAAAATCGCACATCACTCCCTCCCCAGTGACGTAGTCACGAAATAGTCAGGCAGCTTAGGAGGAGGTTAGTTGGGTATGGCGCGGGTGCGGGGAGGTTGTGCCGGTGGCGTGGGAGTCGTGTCAGTGGATAGGGGTGGTTCTGAGGTGGAAGCTTCCAGAAAGCAGGGCTTAAGCCTTTTGACGCTGACCGTGGATCGCTTGCCTCTATTCAGTATCAGCATCAAATATCAATCCTCTGAAAGCAGTTCACCGGTTGTATGTTGCATCATCGAATTTCTGGTAAGAAATTATAAATGCGGCATACATCCGGGGAACACATTCGGTGCTACCCTCATATGCTTACAATACTACGCAGCTGCGCGAAGATCGTAGCATGCACTGTGGGGGTTCTCTACATTACACAGAGAACCAACCCACAACCCTAACCTGTAAACATGCGAACAGCCCACAATAGCATACATCTCCCAATCTGCAATAAAAACCACTTTCCCAACTCCCAACAGAATATAATTCAACCGAATATATCCTAATCATCCCCGCATTCATTTTCCCAAAATTGCATCGGTCAATCCTTGCTGAATTCTCATTCCCTCTTTGCGACCAAGCAATCACAATTTCCCCGAATTTGATATGCCTTAATAAAACATATATTCCAACCTACAACAGACATTAACCATCTTCCTTAATTACATTGTAGCGATTCTAACAGATACACACAATTCACAAGCAAAAATAGTGAAGAACACCGAACGAAAAAAAAATCGAATAAGAAAAATACATCAGAACCGTATACCAAGCGATAAAATAAAAATAATTCATACCGGTGGAATATAGTCGAGTTTGGAAATCAAATTCAAAACACGGTCAGTAGTCTGATGCTTCACTGCTTCGCTTTTCAACCGTTTCATCGTGTGTTCAATTCACCTTCTTCACTATCCTTGCTTAACGCTATATAATTGGTGACCCCGACGTGATCTGAACACGCAGCATCCACTTCCCATAGTAAACCAGAACTTCACACACGGTCACGACTTCCGCATAGAGCCCAGCCTCCGACGTTTTCTCGTTTCTCTCTCGTTCGTCCGTCGTCCGCATACGAATCTGATCGTAACGAAGTTACTGCGGCGGGAGTGTGTAGCGATTCTAATAGATACACACAATTCACAAGCAAAAATAGTGAAGAACACCGAACGAAAAAAAAATCGAATAAGAAAAATACATCAGAACCGTATACCAAGCGATAAAATAAAAATAATTCATACCAGTGGAATATAGTCGAGTTTGGAAATCAAATTCAAAACACGGTCAGCAGTCTGATTTCGATAGCCATATCGGGTGGTATATTTCGAGCAACGAAGAGAGATTCAGATAGTGATAGTCATCGCGACGAACCGAACAACGAGAACCAAACGAGGGAGTTGATCCGCGTATTAACGATACAACCGGAAAGTAACGTCAGTGTGCAAACGAACGGTCGCGACCAGAAAAAAAATGTAGATAGTATTTTGTCTTGCCACGAGCAACTAACTAATAAATGTGATATTGTTACCGACTTTCGATAGCTTGTAGTTACAACACCGGGAATTGTATACTCATGAACTTACAAAAACTTGGGCGAATAAAGGAAAGTTAGTATTTTTGAGTTTCATTCGTGATTATTTTCACAGTGTTTTGCGTGTGTGCAGTTTTCCGCTTCGTGTAAGTCCTTGTAGCAGCAGTGTTCGGCGGAACACTTACGATCCAGATAGACTAACTTCCGCCAAAACATCACCCCACATACAATTTTTCCCAAAATTGCTTCGGTCAGTTTTCTCATTGCAACCATAGCAAACGCATATCCCAATCCTCAACGGAACATTAACAACTAACCAAGCCGTGCACATTTCCCTGAAATTACTTCGGTTAACATTCCACCCAAATAATATTCCTTGCTCGCACCCAAGCCATTCCAATTTCCTCCGAAAATGCATGCCCATACTTGCTCGCGTCCCCAAAGCCAATTTCCCGGTACGCCCAACCAACGAGTTCAACCCAGCCTGTACGGCCAGAATTCGCTGGAACTGAGTTCTTATGCGAGCATAGCAACTCCTCTAAAATTCTTCATAATTGGCAGCGAGCCTAATTTCGCTATGACGCACCGCCACGACGCATTGAATGAATCATTCTCATTCATAAGTCAGTCGTCGTTTACCTACCAACGCGCGAATTAATAAAAAGCAATTGAGTTATTATTAAATATCAAAAAAATTATTTTATTTTATTTTTTCCTTTATTGAATAACATTCATCTCTGAATTTCCAATCGAGACTGCTTGCTCAATTCGCCTCCAGTCTCCTTTTTAACCTTTCTTCGCTTCCATGTTGTCCTTATCATATGCCAGCAGATCTTCGTTGCGAGGACTGTGTGAACTTTTGCTTTTTTTGCAGTAGTGTTGAATGTATTACCTACAGCATGTGTGCTGAGGGCTGTGAGAACTTTTGCAGATATTGTTGGATGTATTAACTACAGCATGTGTGCTGAGGACTGTGGGAACTTTTCCTTATTTTGAAGTGGTGTTGAATGTATTACCTACAGCATGTGTGCTGGGGGCTGTGAGAACTTTTGCAGATATTGTTGTTTGCAGCTAATGTTGGATGCATTAACTCTCCTCCTCTTTTAGAAAAAAGCGTCCTCCCTTTTCCAGTTAGGCGTAGTGTTCTTGAACAAAATTCATTTATAATGATAACGGCACTTCTAACAGGGTGTTCTATTGGGATGAAAAGTGTTTAGATTTCTTGTATATTGGTGAATTTAGTATCTGCTTCTGACTCTAATATATTTAGTGAATCTAATCTTTCCTCCTGTTTTTGTGGATGATTTCTTTTAATTGTTTTTTTTTTATGTTTGACTATTTAGTTCTATCTACATGTACATTATTTTCTTTAACGTCTTTTAAGTCTAGAATGTTAGAATAGAATTTTTTATTGAATGAATAACTTCTAGGGTAAGTACGATGAAAAATAATTTTAATTGCCTGGTTGTGAACGAATGTTATCCTTGTGCACTTTGGAACTACGGTTCGTTGTCACTGTGTTTCCATTATCGTCTCTGACAATGTGTTCGATGAAGCGATCAGTATTTTTGTTTCGTCGGGATGATCTTGTGGGGAGGAAGTATGTACCAGCATGGGTACTCCGTTCCCTTCCTCCGCCAACATCTGATTACCGTTGTCCATTTCGTCGCCGTAAACTAAACTGTTCCTCGATAAAACGGAAGAACACATAAAAACTCAGAAAACAAATAAAATGTAACGCGGTTTGGTTGTCTGTCTAAAAGTTCTATTATTTTATTTAATATATTGTAATTTAACTGGTTCACTATTGTTTAACTTAAAACTGCCTTATACTGCCGGGCGCAAGAAAAATTATTTTTTTATTTTCGACGCGCTCGACTCTAACTCTCCGACTTTTGTGTCACACCGTGCCGGCGCCGGCACGGTGGATCGCGGAACGGCCGTCTCGATCGCTGGATGAAATTCGACTACTCGATAAATATCTCGTTTTGAGGTGAGTTTGCCCAAGACTAAAATGTTTCTCTGTGGTGGAAACAAGGAAGACAGACTTGGCAATGAGTGTGTATGTGTGTGTGAAGATCACATTGGTTTATTTTTCATACACAAGGCCATAGGAATAATCCTGAAACTCAAGGACGGGGCATAATGGGCATCCAAGAGATGTGTGTTTGTTGAAACAAACGAATCGCATCTCGTCGGATGCTAATGGCTTTGTGTTGTTTATGCATCTAGTTCGTAAGGGACAAGATTCGGCGAATCAAAGGACAAGGGAAATATGACCTAATGCATAGTTCGGTAATGAGGGTTGGCTAGATAAATAGCAGCCGCTCATTAAATAGAAAATGTGATTCGAAAACCTAAACGATATGAATTGTCTATGGTATGCATTGCAGCTGTTACGATAGCCGCAATGCCGATGCACATGGTGCTAATAGGTTTAAGACGCGAGATGCGTATTTGCTTTGGTTTGCACATTGTGCGAGTCAGAGAATTTTATTGCTGGAAGAAAAACGTCGCCAGCTAAATGTATACATAAGGAAGTTTATCGTATACATGAATGAAGCTGGGAATAGGCGACGCAATGCTAATTATTCCTGGCTGGAATGGTTACATGATATGTGAACCGGGGTTTTTCTTTTCAGGAAATTTATGATGAGGAAATTAAGAACTCTTACAGGGGATTTGTAAGCGAAGGAATGCTTGAAAAGGTAAGAATTCTTTTGCAGGTACTTTTGGGTTATAATAATTGGATCTGTTTGATGCGTGAAGCATTTAAGATGCTAATGCGAATTGCATTAGCGAAAGCTGGTGCAGACCGGGTTGTGGTTATGGGGGTTTTTTCAGAAAGGCGAGCCGTGGGATCTGGCGGAACCGCCACAATCTCACATAAATTTTGTCTCCTGGTTTATACATTTTGGTTTCGCGGTTCTTGTTAAAATACTTTATTAATTGTTTTTGGTTTGCTTCAAGTTTTTCCTGTATATTAGGATATGTGAGTCTGTTAAAAAACATGTTCTCGGGTTTCGCGTTAGTTACCGAGTGAATAGAGTTGTTATATTGTTTCACTGCTTCGAATATGAAGTCCTTACATTCACCGTTATTTTGTTTAGCGATTGCACGAACTATTTCTATAATTGTGGAATGCACACGCTCTATTTGGCTGTTGCTCGTAGAGTGATCTGTTGGGGTTTTTATGTGTACCACATCGTGCCGGTCGTAGATATTTTTAGCTTGATGGCTGGTGAATATTGACTCATTGTCGGTCGTGAGGAATTGTTGTCCATGATAAGCGAAGTTTTGAGATAAGAGTTCATCGAGAACTAAATGTATGTTTAATTTATCTGGAATGTGTCTCAAATATGCGTACTTTCAGTAGCGGTCTATTGTACTGATATAGACTTCGTTATTCATATGAAATATGTCCATTTGTAAGTGTTGGGATGTTTTATCGGGTATGGGGGTTTTTCCAATCAGTTGTTTGTTGGGTTTTCGGTCGTATTTTGTGGTCATGCATATTTTGCAATTGACTGCGTATTTTTTGCAATCTTTATTCTGGGTTGGCCAATAATAGTTTTCTGATATTTCTGAGTTGTTATTTCTATAGTTTCGGTGTGCTCTGTCGTGGATATCTTTTATTATTTGTAGCTGTTCGTCACGGTCTATGATGTCTTTTAAAAATGCTTGGGTTAGTATGATTTTGTAATTGCTGAATGTCTCCTTGATTTTATTTTCGAGTTGGAATATTGTTTCTTCATTTGTTTTAATCGCATTAATGATTTTTGGATTCAATATTTTTTTTAGGTTTATTATCAGAGTTGCTTCATCTTTGAATTGAATAGTATGTCGTTCATTTTTGAAAATGGTATAGGAACTTAATTTATTAATAGATCCTTTTATTAACAAAATTTGGTTTTTGTAATGGTTGAGAGGATACGATGCTCGTTTGAATTGATCAGTAGGTGAGCTTATAGCTGAGTGGTCAGAACATGTTGATGAATTTATTTGTTGTCTCGAGAGTGCGTCTGCTACGACATTTTGATTACCTGGTTTGTATTTTAATTTTGCTCCATACTCTTCAATTAAATTCTTCCATCTTTTGAGTTTGTTATTTGGGTTTTTTTCTGAAATTGCAAATGTTAGAGATTGATGATCTGTGTATATCGTAAGATCAGATATTCCATATAGAAGGTTTCGTAATTTGGTTAGTGACCAAACGATGGCTAGCAACTCTTTTTCGTTTGTTGAATAATTTTCTTCCGCTGAGTTAAGGGTTCTAGAAATAAAGGTTATTGGTCGTCTCCCTTGACTTAAAACTGCTCCAATAGCGAAGTTGCTAGCGTCGGTTGTTAATTCGAATGGTTTGTTGTAATCTGGTTGATATAACTCTACTTGTGCTTGGAGTTCCTTTTTTATTTTATTAAATGCCTCTGTAGCTGGGTTATCAAATTTTATTTTTACAGTCTTGCTTTTATTTTTTGAAATTTGTCCATCTCCTCCCTGTAGAAATATCGTCATAGGCTTTGTAATTTTAGCATAATCTTTTATAAACTTGCGATAATATCCCGCGAGTCCTAGAAATGATCGTAATTCTTTTAAGTTAGTGGGCTCGGGATAATTTTTTATTGTTTTTATTTTTTCTGGGTCTACTGTTATTACATTATGTTTTATTATGTGTCCTAAATAATTAACTTCATCTTTAAAGAAATGTGATTTTTCGGTCGATATCTTCATGTTAGCTTCTCTTACTGTATTTATAATTATTTTTATATGTTCCATATGTTCTTCTTCATTCTCTGAATATATTAGTACGTCGTCTATATAAACATACGCGAATTTTCCAATATAGGATCGTAGAATATCGTCTACTGTTCTCTGGAAGATCGATGGTGCATTTTTCAATCCGAATGGCATTCGAACAAATTCATATTTAGCTCCGTTTATGCTGAAGCTTGTTTTCGCTCGATCTGATTCCTTCATTTTTATTTGATGGAATCCTGATTCTAGATCAAGTGTCGAAAATATCTTTGCTCTGCCAAGATTTTGTATGGTTAAATTAACGTCGGGAATCGGGTATCTATCGGTTATAGTTTCGGCATTCAATTTCTGGTAGTCGATAACCATCCGTCGTTTCGGCTTACCATTTTCGTCTGTTCCCTTTTTTGGTACAATCCATACAGGCGAATTGTATGGGCTATGACTCTTTTGAATGATGCCTTCCTTTAACAGTTCATTAACTTCTTTATTTACGAAGTCGTTATCGGTTATAGGGTAAGGATACTGGCGTGAATAGATTGGATCTTCGCTTCTAGTGCGAATTGTTGCTTCGAATTTTGTTGTAAATGGGAGCGTTGGGTTTGTTTCCTCATTAATGTGCATAATGTCTTCGATTTCTTTTTTATATTTCTCGCTGTTAATGGTAAAATTAATTTTTTGTTCTACTTTGTCTTCAATTTTTTCTTCTCCCTCGTTTATATATTTATATTTAAATTCATATGTTTGTAGATTAATCTCTGCTTTCAATTTTTTTAATCCTTCTAACCCCATTAACATATCAAATTCTTCCAATGCGTCTGTTTCGTCAAATATCATTTTATGGTGCAAAATGTTCATTATCTTTTTTGAAGTTACTGTAGAATGTCCGTGTAATGTTTTAATTTTAATTCTATTTCCTATCAAAATCGATTTGCCATATTTATATTTTGAAGATATGTAGTTATTTGTAGCTCCTGTGTCGATTAAAATATTTACTTGTATAGTTGAACCTCCTTTATCCTTAGATTTTAAGACTAAACACGGAAGTCCATTCACTTGGCTAAAAAAGTACAGCCATAAATTAGTTCGTTTTCGTCTACTTGTGGCATGGTGGATTCATTGTCTTCAGTCTCTTCCATTTTGTTTACTCTTTGGAACTTAGGCGGCGGTCTCTGGTTTTGGGATGATATGCCATGCTCCCTTTTAACTGATTCTCGCTGTTGCCAATCATGGTGGTTGAACTGTTGTCGTGGGTGCCACTGTTGTCTCTGTTGATTTCTGTTCAATTCTTCATACGGATTGCTTCTGGTTGGTTGCACATATTTTTGTGAGTTATCTACGTCCATTGGTTCAGCGGCTGGTCGATATCGCACCTGTACATTGGGTCGATACCTCGGGAGTTCGTGTTGTTGTCTCGCAAAATGCTGTTGTGGTTGATGCTGTCGTTGGTCAGGTAAAGTTTCTCTTCTGGTGCGGTTAAATCTGAATATGTTATTGTCATGCATGATTGTGCTAGCCATGGTGTATGCTGATTCTAGATCATTTGTTCTATTGGCATAAAGTGTACCCCTTGTATAGTCGCAGTTGATGCCTTGGATGAATGATCGTACTCCATCCTTTGTGGCATTTTTACGAAGTGGTTCTGCATTGCTCCCTTCTTCCATTTCGATTTTACTGAGGATTAGATTTAAGGATTTATTCACTTCGTCGAAGAATTGTGAAAGCGTTAATCTTCCTTGGGTTGGGTTTCTCAATTGATCCTGTAACACGTACAGTGGTCGTTGATCGGCATATACATAATCGAGTCTGTTAATTATGGCGTAAAAATTGAATATTGTATTGTGTGATACTAAGATATTCGCTGCTGCACCTTGTATTTTTGATTTTAATATCGACAGGCATGTGAAATATTTATTCGTTCCTTGAAAGTTTTTTATGTTTTCCATACACGTCCATGCCATGTTTCGCCATGCACGATAGCATTCTTGCTTTCCGTCGAAGATCGGAAGAGCTTTGAAGATCTCTGTATCGATTTGTTCTGAGTTTTCTATCGACAGCGTTTCCGCTTTTAATTCTCGTGTTGTTACGGCTTCTACGTTGCTAAATCCTCTTATTTGTAAATCAGCTATTAATCCGTTTAGTCTCTGATTTTCTGCATCTAGCGCTTTTTGGTTGTTTGCCAGATGAACAATCTGGGTTTGTAATTCCGCGTTAGTGGTCATCTTTGGAGCTGTCGGTTTTGTTGAAATAAGCTTGGGTGATTCTTCTGTGTCACTTTCGCTTTCGCTTTGCTGATTATACCTGGATCTTTCCAATATATTTCCTTCTGAGATTCTTCTTTTGCTTGTTTTTATTTTCATTGATTACACTTTTGTTTCACTGAATTGATTTAATTGGTTTTCTTCATTAATTGTTGAATTTTTCTGTTATGCGGATACTCGTTCTTGTTGGTTTAAAACCTATCACTTTTCACTAGAAATTATTAGTGTTCTTACCAAATTTTGCGTACTATGTACGTTGGCGAAGGTCCTTACTGTTGCGGCCCAATTGTCTTCTTGTCCGTTTGAGTAAGATGTCTTCAGATTTTCCTTTAAGTTCTCAAGGATTAGTGTGACGATGCTTCTCCTTTGCCTGGGATGTATCTCTGCGCTGTCGTTTGGTTTCACGTTCGTCTGGATTGTCCTCAGGTTATTTCTTCAGGGTTCTATCTCAGAGGTACCACTTGGATCCGTGTCCTTTTCTGGATAGTTCCTTGGTTTATGGTCCACAGGGTGTAATAACGATAGAAGTTAAAACACTCCTGGCAGGATCGCCAATTAATAAAAAGCAATTGAGTTATTATTAAATATCAAAAAAATTATTTTATTTTATTTTTTCCTTTATTGAATAACATTCATCTCTGAATTTCCAATCGAGACTGCTTGCTCAATTCGCCTCCAGTCTACTTTTTAACCTTTCTTCGCTTCCATGTTGTCCTTATCATATGCCAGCAGATCTTCGTTGCGAGGACTGTGTGAACTTTTGCTTTTTTTGCAGTAGTGTTGAATGTATTACCTACAGCATGTGTGCTGAGGGCTGTGAGAACTTTTGCAGATATTGTTGGATGTATTAACTACAGCATGTGTGCTGAGGACTGTGGGAACTTTTCCTTATTTTGAAGTAGTGTTGAATGTATTACCTACAGCATGTGTGCTGAGGACTGTGGGAACTTTTCCTTATTTTGAAGTAGTGTTGAATGTATTACCTACAGCATGTGTGCTGAGGACTGTGGGAACTTTTCCTTATTTTGAAGTGGTGTTGAATGTATTACCTACAGCATGTGTGCTGAGGACTGTGGGAACTTTTCCTTATTTTGAAGTGGTGTTGAATGTATTACCTACAGCATGTGTGCTGGGGGCTGTGAGAACTTTTGCAGATATTGTTGTTTGCAGCTAATGTTGGATGCATTAACTCGCGCACACCAAGTAGTCGCTATCCATCCGCCGAGCCATACACATCAAGGGAATACCAACTCACCGAGGAGTCGAGTCGAGGTCGTTGCCCTGTCACGGTCGGAAGAATATATCTAAATAACGCGTCGGATTCGAGCGTCCGCACATCACCGCTGAGCACCGCGTCCTTGAAAACCCGTGCTCTTTAGGAAAACGACGTTCTCCCGTACGTTATTGTTCGCCGATTCACTTTTCATTGAACTCTTTCGGTTTTCCTCAAACGTGAATGAAACGCGGATCGACCGTGTCGACAGTAAAGGAACATGTATCGCAACAGACGTGTAGGGGAAAAACCAATCTCTCATCGCGCACCAGTTCATCCAAGGAACGATTAATACTAAACAAGGGAGACTGCCCCCTTACATCGGTGTAGTGCTTAACCCTTTAGTTTGTATTCGCGCGGTGTTATTAATGTACCGAGATATATTTGATGCTGATATTTAGGATGGACATTTTCTCCTCTTCATTACAGTGTTGCAGCTCCAAGAGTGATTCCAATCGCGCAAGCCTATTTTTTGCGTTGTTCTTTGATTCGTTTGTCTGGACCACGTCGTAGTCTTCCAGCCTTTCCCATTTGACTTTGATGTCGTTGATTTTTATTTCTTGGCTCGAGTCCAAGGTGTTCATAACGAGTATCTTGATTTTGTTATCCTTGGTTGCCGTTAGGGTGTCGCCTAGGTATATGCCTGGTCTGACGTGGGTCTTTTGGATTATTAAGTTTTCGCCAGTTTTGTTCCTAAAGGGAATTTCTATTATTTGTTGCGTTCGGGGGTGCATTATAATGGGGTCTAGTGCAAGCTCGCGCTCATTGTTTAAGAGTTCCGGTAGGGTTTTATTGAGATTGGGATTTTGGCCAGAGGTATTTTCTGCTAGGGCTTCCTTTTCCTCCGGCTTATCCCTTGTTGGGATTTTATGTTGTAGTCCGACGTTATTAGTCAGTTTATTCGCGTTATTCGGAGTTTGAGAAGGAGAGGGCGAGTGTGGTTTTGGGATAACTTGTTCGACTGTGTTTATTGGGACATCGGATCCGGCCCGTAGACAAACGGATTTAGATGTTGACCTGCATGTTTTATCCTTAGTGGCTGTTTCCGATTTTTGGGAGACATCGTAGTTGTCATGCAGCAGTCTTGTGGTATCCTTATTGCCAGTAGTGTCCGTGGACGTCACCTCGTAAGGTGTGGCATTTTCCTTTTCCCTCTTTTCTTTCTGCAGTTTCGTGATCTGCTCCGGTGTTCCCTTGGTTCCCCTTTTCATAGATTTCTGACTAAATTTCTTTTGGTAGTCGATTTGGCACTGGAATTTGGCGAAGAATTCATTTCCCAAGATGCCATCGTATTGGAGGTTGATTTTTTCGTTCATAATTTGAAAAAAATGTTTCGAATTCTAGTTCGCCTTCTAATTCCCCACCTGTGTTTAGAGCTTCCCCTGTGATTGTGGATATTGTTATGGGAGCCGAAAAATGTGCGGCTTGTATTTGAGCATCCTCAAGCTTTATCAGGCTGATGTCTGCACCTGTGTCGATGAGAAACGTCGAATACCGGTTGTCCGATGGATTGAATTTGACTCGTATCACTGGTTCCTTGAATTCAGGGCAGAAAGATACGAGCATCTTTAGAAGCACTTCCGCAGGCTATTGCGTACGCAGACGATCTCATAATTTACAGAACAGCTCCGAAAGTTGCGACTATAAATAGGTTAATACAGCGAGACTTCAACAAAGTGCAGCGCTATTGCAATGACTGGAAACTTAAGATCAACTTCCAGAAATGTGAAGCCATCCTATTCAGAACTCCATTATATAAAGCCACGTACGACACAAGGAAAAACTGGCGAAAGCTAGTTATCGTGGGACCGCATGGAGATAAACTGGAAACCAAGAGTTTAGTTAAATACCTGGGCATCTGGCTAGATCAATATCTGTATTTCAACAGACATGTGGAGGCTGCTTTGCTCAAAGCGAGGAAAACTTTTGCTATGACAAGGAGGCTATTTCACAGTAGCCAACTTGACAGCAAGGTAAAAGTCATATGCTACATGACGCTAATCAGGCCAATGCTCATATATGGTTGCCCAGTATGGTTCAACATAGGTCCAAATTTGATGGAAAAGATTCGGGTGTTCGAAAGAAAGTGTCTCAGAAGTTGTCTCAGATTATATCGGACACCGGAATCGGACTATAAAAAGTATTACTCAAATGAGACTTTATATAATGAAGCGTACATAAATAGGGTGGATAATTTTATGATTAAATTAATCAGAGGACATATTGCGAGAGCAATAACCTCGTCCAATGACCTAATTTTCGGGGCCTATTATCCAAACACCTTGTACTATGAGAGCGTGCGTCGCAACGGCTTTGTTCCACCAGAGGCGTTCCTTGACTTGGATATGAAAGGGCTTATACAGGATAGATCCGGAATTCCGCTGATCTATCATGTAAGTAGATCATCTGTAGACGGGCGATTGTGCTACGAACGGGAAGTAGCGCGCACCGAAGAAGAGCTCCTGCGCTTCAGTAGGGCTATCTCCCACAGAGACCGGGACGATAGTATTAGACAGCGTCAACAGTTCTGGTGGTTGAATGGCATATAAAGACCTGGATACCAAAGTCGGTATAGAATCATACTATCATCAGCTAGCTTACATAGACTTAGCTTTTCTAGAATTAGGGTAGTATAAGATTTAAGTTAAGTTAGGTTAAGTGCTTTTACATAAAAAAAAAAAAAATTAAAAAAAAAAAAAAATAAATAAAAATAAAAAAAAAAAAAAAAAATTAAAATTAAAAAAAATAAATAAAAAAAAAAAATATGTATATATATTAGGTAAGTTAAGTAAGTTAAATTTTAAGAAAAAAAAACAAAAAAATTGACAAAGTTTTTCAAATTTTTCTTTGTATTTCAACTAATTATCAGTACTGCCACAAAGTTCTGTCGCCGAAAGGCAAATTATACAAATGTTAAGTAATGTTTAGCTTAGAGCGTCTGCGAAGGACCAGTAAGTTATTATATAAGATAATTAAGCTAGAATTTAAGCATTTTTGTCTAGCCTTTAATTTAGAAATTAAGAATATAAAAAGAAAAATAAAAAATGTTTTAAAAATGAAAATGAAAATGATACGAGCATCTTAAAATCTACATCGGGGCGAGGTGTGCGTCGGCGGTCGTTTGTACCCGAGAAAGAGTGCCGGCGTTCGCTACTCGGGTTGATTCGTTTCCCTGAAGGGGTACGTTAGGTGTGGTTTGACTTTGCCTGATGTTTTGGATTCTTCCCCGGGGGAAACTTGTAGGTGTTTCGTGTAGTGGCGCATTTGGGGTGTTTCTGAAGGGGTTTTGGGTTGCTGGGGCCTGGTTTTGGGTCTGCATGTGTGCCATTCTGGTTCTACATTCTGCCTGAGAGTGGTTAAATCTCTTGCAGTATGTGCATTGAAGGCGTGCAACCTCTGCCTTGATGTGTTGGGGGACGAAGTTCGGGAAGTTTGTGTTGCGGTAACAGGTTGCGGAGATGTGTCCCCCTTTGTTGCACGTCTGGTAGATTTGTTGTTGATTTCCTCTTAAGGTGTTGGCCGGGGTTGTCACTTTGTTGACTCTGTCCAGTCTTCGGGATTGTTCTAGTGCGTAGTCGATGGCTGTTTTTAAGTTTTGGGCGTTGTGTGACTTGACTAGAATCCCGAGATTTGGGTTTTTTAGTCCGTCTTCAAAGGCGTTTAGTGCGATTTTCTGGTTTTCCTCCAAGAGGTATGTTCGCACGGCAGGGTCTACGGAGCTTGCGAATGTAGCTCCGTTCAGTTGATGCAGGCGGTGTGTGAGCCTGTTTCCGAATTCTTTTACGCCCTCCTTGCTATCCTGTTTTGCCGCCACCAGGTTGTTTTGTGCCGCGGACATAGAGGTGAGGATTTTGAATTCTTCTTTTAATTGCGATACAAGGTCCTCCCAAGTTGGGATGGCCTTGTAACGGATGCAGTCGTGTGCCGGCCCTTGGAGTCTTGTTTTGACTATTTGCAGGAAGAAAGATTTTTGGCTATCGTCCCGTGCTTGTGAGAAAATGATGTCTCCGCACGAGACGAATCCCTCTAGTTCGTCTGGGTTGCCGTCGAACACCGGCACGAATCCCAATATATCGCCCAGTCCTATGGTGAAGTTCATTTTGGGGTTTTTTCCACGTTTTCCAGTGGGCAGGACTTTCTGAAGCTCCGCCTCGTGTTTTTTTAATCGGGTAATAATGTTTACGTCTTAAGCGGGTTGGTTTTTTGAGTATAAGATTTGGAAAGCGGACTCGAGGGGAAAATCCAGAGAGTATCAATGAAAGAGGGCAAAGGTTCAGGTAAAAATTTTGTTCTGTTAGAGACACCGGTCGTGAGGGGAGAAAGGGGCTGAATTTAAAATATCTTCGTAGAAAAAAGGGGGGGGGGGGGGGTATGTGTATGTGTATAATGTACCTTCTGTTTTTGGTTTGTTATTGTATTAATTTGTGTGGCTTTTCTTACATATATATTTTTATTTCGCCTTTTGTTAGCGCGATTTAGAAATAATTTCGTAGTTGGTAAAAAGAAAAAATGAAAAATAAGAATACCTGGTTGCCGCGCTGTTGAGTGCGTTGTTACCTTTGTAGTCGTCAGTGTTTGTTAAAAAAAATTTTTTTTTTCGCCTTTCGGTTTTTTCCTTGCTGATGTTGCGCTCGCTGTCTTCACTGCAGTTTTTGTTGTTGGTCGGAGCTGCCACTGATTATTGTTTTTCCGTTGTTATATTTTTTTCTTTTGTTGTTCTGTTCTTATTGTTTTTTTTTTTTCACTTTGAAGTTGTTTTTACTGCCAGGTAAGCTTCGCGCCCTATAGTTGAGTGGTCCGCCCTGGTCTTTGCAGCGGGCTTGTGTTGAAAAAAAAATTTTTTTTTTTTGCTTTTTTATAGATTTTTGTGTTTGTTTCACCTTTTGTTTAAATGGTTTGTTTTTTTGAGGCTTAGATGTGTGTTTCGGAATCACCGTTTTGTTATGAAGGGTAAACCAAAGGAAAATCAATATATTGTCGTTGGCATTTAAGTAATTCTGATGGAAATTGCGTATTAGTTTAAAATGAGTTTTGCACTAGACGTAAGTATTTAAAATAGTTCCATTTTATGGTGGACGTATATACATTTTATGTTCTTTGTTTAGTGTGTGGAGTTTTACGTTGTTGTTTGAGGACTGCTTTTTCTAGAGGACGTTTGCGGGTTTTAGCTCTCTCCTGTCACCCGATTGTGAAGTGGCGCACTGTATTTAGTTTAGTTTTTTGTTATTGTCTGGGATGATTTTAGGTAGCGATCTACACCGCTGCCACCAAAATGTTATACTCCGTGCCGTTCTTTCCCAAACGGTGGGAGAAGAGTCCGGAGTGCCGAGAGTGTGTAAAATAAAAGACTGGAAAAGATTTGGCGTATATAAAGATGGATTGATGTTTATTTTGTTCTTAAATTTGTGACATAATTATAATTTGGCCAGCGGTTCGGGTTTTGAAAAGAGACTGATGCCGAAATTGAAATGCACTCCCCTTTTATAGTTTTTGGAGTTGACTTTTGTCAACTATTTAATGTCAAAATTCCAAGAAGCGTACGCAAGGCTTGGCGTGCTTCGATTGGAATTTTGTTCCGGGAATTGTTTAAAAGTTTTTGTTGGATAGATTCTGGGAAGGGAATCATGAAATGCGTTTTGAATTTAGCATTTCATGATGTTAGGATTTTTAGGAATTCAGTCAATGTATGATGAATTAACTTTTGGTTAAATTCGTTGTACATGTGACTCAATATGGGATTTGGATGTGTAATGTGGAATTTGAATCAATGCGCGATAATTAACTATTGTTTAATTTATAGCTCATTGATTCGATATGAAATTTGGGTTTTTCGTTATGGGATTAGGATTTTTGATGTTCTTGGGGATTTAGATAGGAGTCGCGATTTATGATCGCTACACCCGTGTTACTAGGAGGAATTTCTCCTGTTCGTCGGCGATTCCTTCCCAGCTGAAGGTTTGTTCGGCATAACCGAACCAAAAGTCTGGGTCGTCGGACGTGAAGACCGGTAATTTTAAGTTACGCCCTTGTGAACGACGGTCCGCCTGGGTGGCTACGTCGACCTCTTGGCGGAGGGATGGAGCCTGCGATGTCGTTGGAGAAGATTCGGCGTCGTTTGCCATTTTCAATTTTTGGGCCGCGGATTTCGATCTAATGGTTATCGTTAACTTTGGGAGGTTTCGCGTCGAATTTTTCTCCTGGGGAACGTTTATTTTTCCCCGCAACGTTTTCGTTAGTGGACGCGACGAACGATATGCTGGTTCGAAAGATTTCTTTTTTAGGGACGGGCCTAGCATAAAAGGATTCTATCTAATTTCCAAAGATAATAAAGGATGGGCCTACACCAGAGGATCCTACGTGTAATTCGACTTGCCGGGAGCAGAAAGGAGAGGAGCTTTCCAGTTCAGAGGAGGACGAGAAGAACGAGAAAACGAGGAGGTAAGACTGTCGAGGGTTTTCTTTATTTGCACGCACTGTTTGTGCGTTGTTCCGGCCTCGAATTGTCTTAATTTAATCGTGCGTCTTAATTTAATCGGTGGAAGGAACGAGAACGTCGGGCGTGTGTTGTCATTTCGCTGTGTTTCGGGCTCTGAAGGAGCTTACAAAAAAATTCTTTCTATCCGTTCTTAAATTTCTGTACTGCTTGTGCCTCTTTGGCTTAATCGTGTGCTCTGTTTAGAAATGTTTGATCACTAGTGTCACGGAATTTTGGTTAAGGAATTACCTCTTAATTTACTTAATTGTACATATTATTCCAAATGAAAAATACATTTACTTTAATCTTTTTCTCTCACGATTTTGACTGTGCTCAATAATATCGGTAACAAAAGAAAATTGGTATACATTTTTAGTATAGAGGAGGCAAAAAGTTTAAATTTGACTGGCTAATAATATAAGTATATGAGGTATACACAAGATTTAAAAGGTATCAATGAGAAACGAACCCAAAGCGATACCATTTTTTTTTTCTTTTTCGTAAAAATCCTACTACTAGTACTAATGGTGTTATGGGGGTAATGGTATGTGTGCCGTCATTAGCACGGGTTCTACTCCTATCCCCAAGTTGTTACCTCGTAGATTGTCATCAATGTTGGGGGTTTCGTCTTTCCGTTTTGGTGTGCTTCACGAAACTGTCCCCTATCTCGTTGTCCACAGTCCGTGAACGGCGCAACTATGCCACTTATAGTTCAAAACCAAAAGGGAGTGAAAGTCACTATTTAAACTTAAACGTTTTCTTTATTGTTCTTTCTACAAAATTTGAAGACACCATAAAAATTAAAAAAAACACAATTCAAAGCCTTAGTTAACCCAAAAACCAGTGTACAACCGATGTAAATAAAAGAATGTAAAATACACTTATTCGAATGATTAAGATTAAATAAAAGGTTAGTGGTTTGTACTCGATTCTTAAACTATGAATCGGCTTACAATATCACTTAATTAGATTTACTCCACTATGTACAGTCGGTGTAATTAACAAATATCACTTAATTAGATTTACTCCACTATGTACAGTCGGTGTAATTAACAAATATCACTTAATTAGATTTACTCCACTATGTACAGTCGGTGTAATTAACGCTGTGTAAAATGCACGTATTCGAACGATTAAGATGAAATAAAAAGGTCAAGGGTTTGAATTTAATACTGCGCACCACATTCACACGCCAATACATTAAAATAGATTAACACTTTTGCTTCCAAAGCACGACCGATCACCTCGAACACCAGAACTAGACTCCTTAATATTTGGGTTTATTTAACGTGGAGGCCCGACTTGCCTCCACGGAATCCGAAACGCGATTAAATAAGCTCATCGAAGCGATAGAATACCACATATTCCATCATCGCCTCGACGACCACATTTGGTAATTTACCCTTTTGCGTTTTGTTCAACACAAAAGGGGGTTGAAACTCACACACGATCATTGCTTTTGCTGCTCATCGTGTGTATCCGCAAATATGCAGACACAGCATACATCTCATTTAAGGTTCGCAGCAGGTGCGAGCATCTCTGCTACGAAAAGGGTTGAAGTATTTGCACGATCAACGTGTGCGTAAGGCATTATTGCTGATCGTGTACTTTCCTCTTCCATAAATGGATATGTTCCTTCGACATCATTGTGTTGTCCCCATGCTGCTAGGGCGCGCTTTTACCGGCGTCCCATGGTATACATCGCCATGCGTGTGTGTGCGAAAATGCTTTGTCCTATGCGCATGGAATAAGTAAGGGAATCATATCGAACACGCGATGTTGTATCGATCCGTGTTTTCAAGGGCATTTGGCTGGTGCCAACAATTTCGCTTGTCGGACGGGTGGTCGATCGGTCGTTTGTATAGATGGCCACAAAAAGGAAGAAATAAATCCTGTAGTATGTGGTAAACACATTAGGAGGTATTTCTTTGATACTTATTGGGCAATGTTGTTTGCTGCATGTGCAACCGGATTTTGCCTTTTGGGAAACATGGTGCGATTCGCACGACTATGCCGTTGTTGCTGATGTATTTTTCATATCAGCAGACATTATGTTTCACAGGTTTTTCTATGATTAGGGAATGTTAAGGCAGGTAAGTACACGCTTTTTAAGAAGTAGGACGCGCGTGGAAATGGTTACCTGGTGGTAGCTGAGCAGGTAAGTAGTGGCGTTTGCAAGAGCCGCCACCGTAATTGTTTCTCCTTTGTCGTATGCTATTTGGGGGTTTTTACCTAGATTGTGGGACGATGAGTGCTGGCGTTCAGGAGAATCGCCACAGTACTACCCCCCCAGTGACGTAGTCACGATAAGAAAGGTAGGGCAAGGTATCGCTCTGCTGGCGATGTGCGAGAAAAGGGGAACCAAAACGAAAGAGTTATGCATTAAATAGTACTATGTACAACTAATGGGGTGAGCCATGGACCCGATTACGCCGCGGTGATGCCGATATGGGCAAAAGATGTGCGGTACGGTTCATGGTGGTATTTGGGGTTGGTTATGGGCCGACGGGTGGTAAATTTCCAATTAGTCGGATCCCATGTGGCTCGTTGACATTGGTTTTCCCAAGGTGTCAGGAGTTAGAGATAATGATACGCTGGCATTGGTACTCCAAGGTGCCAGTATGAGAGATGAGGCCGGCGTCTTACTGTTGTATGGTACGTGCAGTAGCTGATGATGAGTAATGAGCCGTCCGTCAGAGTGGTGAAACCTGGTGAAGTCGAATGTCGCTGAATGAAAGTGGGACGCAAGTCGAAAGTAGTCAAATGGAGTCGGGTGGTGCAAAAGCTTCGCTGGCATTGGTGCTCCAATGTGCCAGGGTGTGGAATCAGGCCGGCGTCTTACTGTGGCATGCTACGTGCAGTAGCTGGTTTTAGTAATGCCGTCCCGGCAGACTGTGACAACGCGTGGTATCGCATAGAGTTGCGATGTGGGTGCTGTCGACAGGGATTTTATTGAGTCGCAGGGAATTCAGAGGTAGAGTATCGTTACGCGTGCGAAGGATCGCTGGCATTGGTACTCCAATGTGCCAGGGTGTAGGATGAGGCCAGGCTAAGGATTGTGGGCCGCGTCTTACTGCTGTTTGCTACGTGCAGTAGCTGGTGGTTAGTAATGAGCCGTCCCGAAGAGTGGTGAAAACGTGTAAAGTCGGATCTCGTTGAATGAACGTGGGAATGATGTCGAAGGTAGTCGAGTGGTGTGGAAGGCTCGCTGGCATTGGTACTCCAAAGTGCCAGGTTGTGTGGTGCACGAAGTCGTTGGCATTGGTACTCCAAAGTACCAGGAGATTAAATATAAGATCGCTGGCATTGGTTCTCCAATGTGCCAGGATGTGGAGTGGGGTCGAGAATCCACTGGCATTGGTACTTCAATGTGCCAAGAGGATGAGGGTCGGGTGCGCGCGTGTGACCATGAATCGCGGAAGTCGAATCTGAAGGTGCCCGTGGAGTCGAGTGTCGCTGAACAGAGATGAAACAAGAGTCGAAGATTATTGGGTGTGTGGTGAGCGGAGACGAGTGTGTGCTGGGAAAGGTTGTGTGCGATTCTGTACCCTGAAGGGATTTACAATAGCTTCGTGCCTTTCAATTATGTTGTTCTGATAATTATTTTTTTTTAATGATTTCGTATATTTAAATTGGTTATTTCATATTGTTTTGTTCTGTCCGCTTGTTTCTCTTTTTTTTTTTTTTTAATTTAAGGTGTTTTCATTTATCATATCTAATTCTCATCGTTAATCAATATGGTGAACTGCGGCGAAGTTTAACTATGCTTGCTGCTATGTAGGCGTGGTAATCTGAACAGGAATTTCGCATTTTCAATTATACAGTTTGCTTGAAGAGCTGTTTTTCTGGTGCAGGATTGGTTGTGTACCTAATCTCTTAACAATTGTTATTTTATTAATGCAAGGTAAAGCTTATTGAATTGGATATTTACAAATAATTACTGTATGCGCTTTTGTAAATTTCTATTGCGTTGTTTTGTCGCTCTTAACGTTAGGTTTAGAAATGATTAAGTAGTGCGTAACTTGCACTTACATTTACTGTATGTTAATTACTTTTTTTTTTTTTTTTTTTTTTTTCTCTTTGAAATAGAACCTTCCAATGGGAATGTTCAGTCTCTACTATTTATTTGCACTACATTCGTTTCTATTAGCTCTTCACTGCCTACAGTTTTGTTACTAATTCAGTATTTTCAATAATATGTACTTTGCAGAACACAGAGAATTGGCTTAAATATTTGAAGGTTTGTTTAATTGGTTAACATGGCTTGGCCTTCGCTTAATTATTATGGTTTTAAATTTACGGCACAAGAAACAAAGACGACAATAATCTTATCACTATTAGAATAATATTACGTGAATAAGTTTAACTTGAATTCTGCGTATGTGTAATGATAAATATTTATACTATGTTCATTTCTCTTAAAGTTCTTAAAGTTCCTTGTTTAATTCGTGTTATTGCAATTCATTAAAAAAAAAAATAAAATCGATGCATTTCTGTAAGTTCTGTTGTTAATGATTGAATAATTATTTCATTTTCGTTTAGTCTGACCATGCTCTCAGAACTGTTATGAAAAAAAAAAATGTATATTTTGGTGGCTCAGACGGAGCTCACCCAACAGGAAAAAAAGGAAAAAAATTTTACTTGACCTGTACTCCAACGTTGGGTGTCTGCTCACTGCCGTCTCAGGTGTCGTCGTTCGGATGTTGTTGTTGGAAATCGTTGGGGATAGAACCCTTTTGTCTTCAGTGTCCTGTTAAGACTCCTTGTTAGGCGCTGATGTCTAACGCTGTGTCGTTGTTGAGGGACGTTGTGTTGTGATGGCCGCGTGGTGATGCTTCTGACTCCAATCAACGCTGCGTGTTACTTCTTGCCTCGCTCTCAGGGCTGGATAGCCCTTTTCAGGATGGTATTTGCGGTTGCGTTGCGTGTTCCTCACGGGGTTACCAATTATGGGGGTAATGGTATGTGTGCCGTCATTAGCACGGGTTCTACTCCTATCCCCAAGTTGTTACCTCGTAGATTGTCATCAATGTTGGGGGTTTCGTCTTTCCGTTTTGGTGTGCTTCACGAAACTGTCCCCTATCTCGTTGTCCACAGTCCGTGAACGGCGCAACTATGCCACTTATAGTTCAAAACCAAAAGGGAGTGAAAGTCACTATTTAAACTTAAACGTTTTCTTTATTGTTCTTTCTACAAAATTTGAAGACACCATAAAAATTAAAAAAAACACAATTCAAAGCCTTAGTTAACCCAAAAACCAGTGTACAACCGATGTAAATAAAAGAATGTAAAATACACTTATTCGAATGATTAAGATTAAATAAAAGGTTAGTGGTTTGTACTCGATTCTTAAACTATGAATCGGCTTACAATATCACTTAATTAGATTTACTCCACTATGTACAGTCGGTGTAATTAACAAATATCACTTAATTAGATTTACTCCACTATGTACAGTCGGTGTAATTAACAAATATCACTTAATTAGATTTACTCCACTATGTACAGTCGGTGTAATTAACGCTGTGTAAAATGCACGTATTCGAACGATTAAGATGAAATAAAAAGGTCAAGGGTTTGAATTTAATACTGCGCACCACATTCACACGCCAATACATTAAAATAGATTAACACTTTTGCTTCCAAAGCACGACCGATCACCTCGAACACCAGAACTAGACTCCTTAATATTTGGGTTTATTTAACGTGGAGGCCCGACTTGCCTCCACGGAATCCGAAACGCGATTAAATAAGCTCATCGAAGCGATAGAATACCACATATTCCATCATCGCCTCGACGACCACATTTGGTAATTTACCCTTTTGCGTTTTGTTCAACACAAAAGGGGGTTGAAACTCACACACGATCATTGCTTTTGCTGCTCATCGTGTGTATCCGCAAATATGCAGACACAGCATACATCTCATTTAAGGTTCGCAGCAGGTGCGAGCATCTCTGCTACGAAAAGGGTTGAAGTATTTGCACGATCAACGTGTGCGTAAGGCATTATTGCTGATCGTGTACTTTCCTCTTCCATAAATGGATATGTTCCTTCGACATCATTGTGTTGTCCCCATGCTGCTAGGGTGCGCTTTTACCGGCGTCCCATGGTATACATCGCCATGCGTGTGTGTGCGAAAATGCTTTGTCCTATGCGCATGGAATAAGTAAGGGAATCATATCGAACACGCGATGTTGTATCGATCCGTGTTTTCAAGGGCATTTGGCTGGTGCCAACAATTTCGCTTGTCGGACGGGTGGTCGATCGGTCGTTTGTATAGATGGCCACAAAAAGGAAGAAATAAATCCTGTAGTATGTGGTAAACACATTAGGAGGTATTTCTTTGATACTTATTGGGCAATGTTGTTTGCTGCATGTGCAACCGGATTTTGCCTTTTGGGAAACATGGTGCGATTCGCACGACTATGCCGTTGTTGCTGATGTATTTTTCATATCAGCAGACATTATGTTTCACAGGTTTTTCTATGATTAGGGAATGTTAAGGCAGGTAAGTACACGCTTTTTAAGAAGTAGGACGCGCGTGGAAATGGTTACCTGGTGGTAGCTGAGCAGGTAAGTAGTGGCGTTTGCAAGAGCCGCCACCGTAATTGTTTCTCCTTTGTCGTATGCTATTTGGGGGTTTTTACCTAGATTGTGGGACGATGAGTGCTGGCGTTCAGGAGAATCGCCACAGTACTACCCCCCCAGTGACGTAGTCACGATAAGAAAGGTAGGGCAAGGTATCGCTCTGCTGGCGATGTGCGAGAAAAGGGGAACCAAAACGAAAGAGTTATGCATTAAATAGTACTATGTACAACTAATGGGGTGAGCCATGGACCCGATTACGCCGCGGTGATGCCGATATGGGCAAAAGAT
Organism: Microdon myrmicae; assembly: GCA_963931805.1. Lineage (NCBI taxonomy): Eukaryota > Metazoa > Arthropoda > Insecta > Diptera > Syrphidae > Microdon > Microdon myrmicae. The sequence continues at coordinate 42,101,515 of OZ007502.1, forward strand.
GTGCGGTACGGTTCATGGTGGTATTTGGGGTTGGTTATGGGCCGACGGGTGGTAAATTTCCAATTAGTCGGATCCCATGTGGCTCGTTGACATTGGTTTTCCCAAGGTGTCAGGAGTTAGAGATAATGATACGCTGGCATTGGTACTCCAAGGTGCCAGTATGAGAGATGAGGCCGGCGTCTTACTGTTGTATGGTACGTGCAGTAGCTGATGATGAGTAATGAGCCGTCCGTCAGAGTGGTGAAACCTGGTGAAGTCGAATGTCGCTGAATGAAAGTGGGACGCAAGTCGAAAGTAGTCAAATGGAGTCGGGTGGTGCAAAAGCTTCGCTGGCATTGGTGCTCCAATGTGCCAGGGTGTGGAATCAGGCCGGCGTCTTACTGTGGCATGCTACGTGCAGTAGCTGGTTTTAGTAATGCCGTCCCGGCAGACTGTGACAACGCGTGGTATCGCATAGAGTTGCGATGTGGGTGCTGTCGACAGGGATTTTATTGAGTCGCAGGGAATTCAGAGGTAGAGTATCGTTACGCGTGCGAAGGATCGCTGGCATTGGTACTCCAATGTGCCAGGGTGTAGGATGAGGCCAGGCTAAGGATTGTGGGCCGCGTCTTACTGCTGTTTGCTACGTGCAGTAGCTGGTGGTTAGTAATGAGCCGTCCCGAAGAGTGGTGAAAACGTGTAAAGTCGGATCTCGTTGAATGAACGTGGGAATGATGTCGAAGGTAGTCGAGTGGTGTGGAAGGCTCGCTGGCATTGGTACTCCAAAGTGCCAGGTTGTGTGGTGCACGAAGTCGTTGGCATTGGTACTCCAAAGTACCAGGAGATTAAATATAAGATCGCTGGCATTGGTTCTCCAATGTGCCAGGATGTGGAGTGGGGTCGAGAATCCACTGGCATTGGTACTTCAATGTGCCAAGAGGATGAGGGTCGGGTGCGCGCGTGTGACCATGAATCGCGGAAGTCGAATCTGAAGGTGCCCGTGGAGTCGAGTGTCGCTGAACAGAGATGAAACAAGAGTCGAAGATTATTGGGTGTGTGGTGAGCGGAGACGAGTGTGTGCTGGGAAAGGTTGTGTGCGATTCTGTACCCTGAAGGGATTTACAATAGCTTCGTGCCTTTCAATTATGTTGTTCTGATAATTATTTTTTTTTAATGATTTCGTATATTTAAATTGGTTATTTCATATTGTTTTGTTCTGTCCGCTTGTTTCTCTTTTTTTTTTTTTTTAATTTAAGGTGTTTTCATTTATCATATCTAATTCTCATCGTTAATCAATATGGTGAACTGCGGCGAAGTTTAACTATGCTTGCTGCTATGTAGGCGTGGTAATCTGAACAGGAATTTCGCATTTTCAATTATACAGTTTGCTTGAAGAGCTGTTTTTCTGGTGCAGGATTGGTTGTGTACCTAATCTCTTAACAATTGTTATTTTATTAATGCAAGGTAAAGCTTATTGAATTGGATATTTACAAATAATTACTGTATGCGCTTTTGTAAATTTCTATTGCGTTGTTTTGTCGCTCTTAACGTTAGGTTTAGAAATGATTAAGTAGTGCGTAACTTGCACTTACATTTACTGTATGTTAATTACTTTTTTTTTTTTTTTTTTTTTTTCTCTTTGAAATAGAACCTTCCAATGGGAATGTTCAGTCTCTACTATTTATTTGCACTACATTCGTTTCTATTAGCTCTTCACTGCCTACAGTTTTGTTACTAATTCAGTATTTTCAATAATATGTACTTTGCAGAACACAGAGAATTGGCTTAAATATTTGAAGGTTTGTTTAATTGGTTAACATGGCTTGGCCTTCGCTTAATTATTATGGTTTTAAATTTACGGCACAAGAAACAAAGACGACAATAATCTTATCACTATTAGAATAATATTACGTGAATAAGTTTAACTTGAATTCTGCGTATGTGTAATGATAAATATTTATACTATGTTCATTTCTCTTAAAGTTCTTAAAGTTCCTTGTTTAATTCGTGTTATTGCAATTCATTAAAAAAAAAAATAAAATCGATGCATTTCTGTAAGTTCTGTTGTTAATGATTGAATAATTATTTCATTTTCGTTTAGTCTGACCATGCTCTCAGAACTGTTATGAAAAAAAAAAATGTATATTTTGGTGGCTCAGACGGAGCTCACCCAACAGGAAAAAAAGGAAAAAAATTTTACTTGACCTGTACTCCAACGTTGGGTGTCTGCTCACTGCCGTCTCAGGTGTCGTCGTTCGGATGTTGTTGTTGGAAATCGTTGGGGATAGAACCCTTTTGTCTTCAGTGTCCTGTTAAGACTCCTTGTTAGGCGCTGATGTCTAACGCTGTGTCGTTGTTGAGGGACGTTGTGTTGTGATGGCCGCGTGGTGATGCTTCTGACTCCAATCAACGCTGCGTGTTACTTCTTGCCTCGCTCTCAGGGCTGGATAGCCCTTTTCAGGATGGTATTTGCGGTTGCGTTGCGTGTTCCTCACGGGGTTACCAATTATGGGGGTAATGGTATGTGTGCCGTCATTAGCACGGGTTCTACTCCTATCCCCAAGTTGTTACCTCGTAGATTGTCATCAATGTTGGGGGTTTCGTCTTTCCGTTTTGGTGTGCTTCACGAAACTGTCCCCTATCTCGTTGTCCACAGTCCGTGAACGGCGCAACTATGCCACTTATAGTTCAAAACCAAAAGGGAGTGAAAGTCACTATTTAAACTTAAACGTTTTCTTTATTGTTCTTTCTACAAAATTTGAAGACACCATAAAAATTAAAAAAAACACAATTCAAAGCCTTAGTTAACCCAAAAACCAGTGTACAACCGATGTAAATAAAAGAATGTAAAATACACTTATTCGAATGATTAAGATTAAATAAAAGGTTAGTGGTTTGTACTCGATTCTTAAACTATGAATCGGCTTACAATATCACTTAATTAGATTTACTCCACTATGTACAGTCGGTGTAATTAACAAATATCACTTAATTAGATTTACTCCACTATGTACAGTCGGTGTAATTAACAAATATCACTTAATTAGATTTACTCCACTATGTACAGTCGGTGTAATTAACGCTGTGTAAAATGCACGTATTCGAACGATTAAGATGAAATAAAAAGGTCAAGGGTTTGAATTTAATACTGCGCACCACATTCACACGCCAATACATTAAAATAGATTAACACTTTTGCTTCCAAAGCACGACCGATCACCTCGAACACCAGAACTAGACTCCTTAATATTTGGGTTTATTTAACGTGGAGGCCCGACTTGCCTCCACGGAATCCGAAACGCGATTAAATAAGCTCATCGAAGCGATAGAATACCACATATTCCATCATCGCCTCGACGACCACATTTGGTAATTTACCCTTTTGCGTTTTGTTCAACACAAAAGGGGGTTGAAACTCACACACGATCATTGCTTTTGCTGCTCATCGTGTGTATCCGCAAATATGCAGACACAGCATACATCTCATTTAAGGTTCGCAGCAGGTGCGAGCATCTCTGCTACGAAAAGGGTTGAAGTATTTGCACGATCAACGTGTGCGTAAGGCATTATTGCTGATCGTGTACTTTCCTCTTCCATAAATGGATATGTTCCTTCGACATCATTGTGTTGTCCCCATGCTGCTAGGGTGCGCTTTTACCGGCGTCCCATGGTATACATCGCCATGCGTGTGTGTGCGAAAATGCTTTGTCCTATGCGCATGGAATAAGTAAGGGAATCATATCGAACACGCGATGTTGTATCGATCCGTGTTTTCAAGGGCATTTGGCTGGTGCCAACAATTTCGCTTGTCGGACGGGTGGTCGATCGGTCGTTTGTATAGATGGCCACAAAAAGGAAGAAATAAATCCTGTAGTATGTGGTAAACACATTAGGAGGTATTTCTTTGATACTTATTGGGCAATGTTGTTTGCTGCATGTGCAACCGGATTTTGCCTTTTGGGAAACATGGTGCGATTCGCACGACTATGCCGTTGTTGCTGATGTATTTTTCATATCAGCAGACATTATGTTTCACAGGTTTTTCTATGATTAGGGAATGTTAAGGCAGGTAAGTACACGCTTTTTAAGAAGTAGGACGCGCGTGGAAATGGTTACCTGGTGGTAGCTGAGCAGGTAAGTAGTGGCGTTTGCAAGAGCCGCCACCGTAATTGTTTCTCCTTTGTCGTATGCTATTTGGGGGTTTTTACCTAGATTGTGGGACGATGAGTGCTGGCGTTCAGGAGAATCGCCACAGTGTAACTGTGGACTACAAATGCAGCTTTTCAGTTTCTTTAATTGTTATATTTTTATTATAAATTTCAAATATAATTGTTTTAAATTCTTGCTCGGAAGGAGCTTTATAAATTTCACTTTTGGCTCAGAAGGAGCTTTCTGGATTTTAAAAAATCACACTGCTTTTAGACCGATTTTGGTTTTGGAGTAATGCCTCACAATAATTTTAATTATTCTTTTTCGGAGCACAGTCACGTTAATTATGTGTAATATGAATATATTTAAATATGTGGTGGCTCAAAATGAACTCACTCGACCTACTTCTACAAGATTTTGGTAATGTCTCGGAAGGAGCTCACACAAGAGAAAAAAAATTATAAAAATATTGTTGCTGAAACGAAAAGAAACCGAAACCAACAAACGGCGCTTCTCTAGCGCTGCCTCAGTCTCTCTTCGAGTGGACTGTATTTTTCCCCGGGACTGGCCGGCGAACGATGCTTTTTCCTTAAATTTGAGGGATTGTACCTCCAGAGCCGGACTCTTCTCTGGATTGGCGGGCGTTTGAGTCTTGCCCAGTACAAAATCCTTAAATTTACCGAAAGTGAAAAACGCCCAACGAAAGAAGACAAAGCCAGAAATACTATTAGAACGAGACTTCGCCTATGTTCTTTATTTGCTGAATTTTTATTATTTATTGATCTCTTTACGACGCTAGTCTTGAACAAGACTGATTGGGCAGGAGTTCCTTCGACGACTCCCACCGCTTCAAAAAAAAAAAAAAAAAAAAAAAAAAAAAAAATTTGGCGAGAAGGCCGAATTTAGCGAGACAAGGACATATGTGTCCTTCATCTTGTCTCTGACTTCTGGTCATCTTGCGATAACCAGAATCACCCACATCCATGAGGATGTTGGGCTCGGTCTCGCGATATCTGAAAAGAAAAGAAGAAGGGGGGTATCCAAGGATAGTGTGGACAGTGTTAGCCCAAGTGTTCTCTAACTACTTGTATAGAGGGATGGTGGGAAAGAAATCATACAAGACCGGTAGGTCTTGGGTGCGGGTAGTAAACGCAGATCACGTAGACTACTTAATGCGTCCAAGGATCCTCTTTTATATGGGGGAATGTTGTTGGGGAAGATGCTTTCTTCAATTTTATACTGAAGGAGCTGAAGCGCTCGCCTTTTATTGCCAGCAGCTGTCTCCTCGTTCGCTTGGTTTCGATAAATCACTCGTTTCCTGTTGAGTGATTTGTCGCGACTGGTATACAGCTGTCTGCCATGCTCCTCCTTCTTGAGTGCTTGTGCGCCGACGTCGAGTGCTTGTGCGCTGGTGCCCAGTGGTTGTGTGTCGATGCTGAGTGTTTGTGTGCCGGTGTCGAGTGCTTGTGCGCCGGGAAGTATGCATCGCCAACAAATATAATATATTTAAAAAAAGGAAGAGAAAACAACATTTTTAAAGGGCTTGCGGGTTTTTTTTCTTGGTTTCCTGTCGGTCGTCGGGCGACCGTGGGCGTCGTGCTGGGTCCTTGATTCGTGGCGAGGATGGCTGCTATTCGGTGGACGTCCTCGTAGTGATTTTCCCTGGCACTGGCACTGTATTGTTTTAATTGGTGATGCCACTGGCACTGGTGCTGTCTTTCGTGTTTGTGGCCTTAAACGTTCACTGTGAGTGGTTTTCACATTCGCGTGAGTTATGGTTCTTGGGTAAGCGGTGAGATAACACTTACAGCAGCAGAAAAAAAAAACAACGTCCACTCATTGAAACAATTAAAACACAGAGCTTTTTTATTTTTTGTTATTGTTTTATTTTCTCTTTTTATTTACACTAACGTTATATTTCTCAATTGTTTTACACCTGATTTCGTTATTCCCTTTATACAAAACTAGTACACTAAAAGATTTCACCAAGCAAACGCTTTGCACAGAAGTAATCATAAATGGTGAAATAAAGTTTATTAGATGTCTAGTGTCAAGTTCTAATATGTTCTATTTAGTCACTTTTCTTATTAATAGTTTTCGCTAACACACTTCGACATTACATTCAATTGTTAATATGATCTATGTAATTATTTCTCTTAAACTTTAGTTTTTTCTTTCTTCACTCCGTCATTACATGTCACAAAACCAAAAATCTTCCTGTTTTCTAATTATCGACCACTTTCTCACTTTATAACCGTCACCAGATTTCTTCTATACCCCAATCTAAACGACTTTATTATCAATCACCAACTTCTCATTCGACCGCCGATTCAACCTTCTTTGCTACCAAAATCCAACTGCCTACTTCAATCCTCTATCACCATCCAAAACACCTGCCCAAATCATTTCCTCTTTCACAATACCTTCCGGGGTTAACGTTTTCCTTATTTCATACAGCATTTCAACTTCAGTTGTCCCAATTATCGTTTACCGGCCTCAGTTCGCAAACTTGCTGAATTGCCCAATATTTCTTTATTGGTTTGAACTCGCTTCACCTTTTACGGTTGCGAACTGACCCAGTTAATTGCATTTCTGTTGATTGGGCTGGAATATGCCGTTTAATTGCTTTCGCAATTTGTTTGTTTCGGCTTATGCATACGATAATTGCTTTAGGGAAATGAGTTTAATTGTTTTTCTTTTCCTTTCATTTCAATTGATTTGCCAATTGCCTGTGAAGTGCTAATTTGGCTGTAATTGTTTTAGGAAATCATGATTAATCGTTTTCCGATTGATTCCTATGAAATGATGATTCGGATGCACTTGCTGGATTGTAGGGTTATTGGAGTTCAGAATCTGGTGGTACTTTTCTGATTAAGTGTGTTTATATCAGGCCTCTTTTGACCTGATATATATAGCCTATTAAGGCACCTAACCTTGAAGGCCCTACTGTACACTAGGGTGCAACACCCTTAGTGTGATAAGTTTTGGTCGATGTTCGGGCGCAACGCCACTAAACATCTAAAAAAGTGTATGTTTTGAAAATTCGGGCGCAACGCCACTGAATATTTCAAAGTAGAAACCTGAAAATCAATAGAAATGAGAACCACTCGATGTTACTGTCGGATGTATTCTAATTTTATTTTTCAATCCTTAAACTATATATACAATTTTCCTATACTACTACTCTTACATCTAAACGATACAAAATTCATGCTCGCAGCAGAGCATTACTAATACATACATACATAGGATACAGAGATCGTATCTCTAATCTTGACTACAGGATTGCAAGATTCCTGTTTACAATAAACATGAGTAAGAACAAAGACAATAGGAAGGAGAGTTCCCGTACAGTACTTGCATTTTTATGATACACACCAATTACTGGTGTGCACAGGAAACAAAGATAAAAGGGACGCACATTCTTGCACAAAAAATAGAAGAATTACATTGATGGTGCTCCCTTTTTGAGTTGGCGGCAATTCAATTCGCACCTTCTGTTGTTGAAGATGTTTGCTGATGGCAAATTGGAATTTTCCGGTTGCGGGAAAATTCCGATCATGTTGGTGGTGATGGCGGCATGACGATAAACTGTGTGTTTATTGCCCAGTCATAAAATGTGCTGGGATGCGGTATTCAAATGCATGGAATGCTGCGGCTAGTGGGTTATCATGCTTTTGTAGATGATAATGGATGTGGCATTGAATTGGATGGATGAGACGAACGACGGCACCGCACAAATGGCGCCGCATGATCTCATAAACAAAGTGTATCAATGACCCCTTGTATGTTATCTTTAGATATAACGTCATCGACACACTTAACATGTGCTTTTGTCACGGTTTGTCTTTCGCGTGTGTTTTCGGTCGTGTTCACTTATTAAAATTGTTTTTATGCGCGTTCACCGTTTTAAATTGTTTTTAAGCGTTTCTCTATTAAATTCGCGCGTCAGGCTGTCACCACTTTGGCGGAATTTATGTTGATAATTTTTACTTTGTCGAGATTGGTATTGGTCCAAGTGTTCCGCCGAACACTGTGTATCGCAGATGATTTTAACACCCAGAGCGAATGCTGTGCTCTGCCAGAGCTGTCCACGAAAACAACTGAAAACACCGAAGCGTATGCCGGCACGAATTAAACTCAGAAGGATTATGTTTATTATCTCGATTTTATTTTATTGTTTTTTTCTGGTTTATTAAGTCGCTTATATTGAATTTACAAATTACTTTAGTTTATGTGGAACTCGATGCTCTACAACACACTGGCGGTACTCGGATTTCTCTCTTCGTTATGCTGTGGTGATAAATTGCCACCGATTCTAAACTACGCACGGAAATTGTTAAATGAACACTTGCTCATCATGAAATGATCGTCACCTGGTAACGCACGTACGTCCTCAAATTCACGCAGCTTCCTGTCGACCTCCTCGGATGCTCAAAATAGACTAACTGTCTGCCCAAAAAGATATCCCGATTCAAAACTGGTATCTGTATCCGTACAAGAGAAATTTCCCTATTCGATCTGCCAACAGAATTCCCAAAATCTCTGTTAACAGCATGCTATTTTACCCCAGGGATAATTTCCTATTTTCCTGAAAGGAGAAACTCGCTCATCATCATACATCATTATCACCCTCGGTGGTAGTGATAGAATTTCATTTCGACGGCCGCCGATAGAGTGCCGCCTCTATTTGCATAAGGCATCTGGCGTACAGGCCGGAGGGTATCCTGCAATTTGTATGGACGTATAGTCCGTGAGTTGTTTAACTTCTGTAGTTAATAGCAACAATCCATTAGATCTTTCTAATGGTGTGAAAATATTGTAAGGACCGTGGAACTGAAGTAGTTCCTTTTATTATTTTTACCCTCGTACAAATTCACGTCATATCTCGTTGAGATGTTTAAGTTTCCCAGGAATCTGGTAGCGGATGACCGATATACATTATTGTAGTAGGTTGCCGCTGCCTTTTGTTTGCTCGATGGATTTGGGTGGTCTTTGTGGTAGACTACCCACACGTGCACCGTTGATCGGCTCATTTTCTGGCGATAGCACTTCCTTGCATAGATGTTTGGGTTTGCCGATTCAATGGAATGTTCCTGGGCGCAGGCAGAATGAATGTTTTTTTTTCTTGTTTTAGGTATGATGACTTACGAGTGTTGAGCTCGGCATTAAAAGCTTTGGGATGTTCGGTTCCTTGCTTTTTGGTGTCGGCTCAACGTTAGCTACATGTTGTTGGCCCCTAGTAGGGCTTTGGGGCACGCGTCTGAGGGCGCGCGTAACGTTTTCAGGTAGGCATGTTCCTTGAACGGTAGGCACCTTACCTGCGCGCAATTGTGCATCCGTAGAACTACAAGCCTGTTGTGGGTCGTATCGACCAACAGGTTGTATGCGCCTAATAGGTCGGAACCTTTGGCGGTTTGTCTGGTCAAGTCACTGCAGAAAGATGCTGGAGTGTCCCGCCGAACACTGCTTACCATAGAAGAAAAATACACCAGCGGAGTGAACACAACAAAACATGGAAAATTTGTTTCTGTAGATTTTTCTTTATTGTTTTCCTTTATTCATTTCCTTGCACCGCACTTAGAACTAATGGACACAATCGTACTGGCGAAACACACTCACACACTGATTTTAAATGTTCAGATAAATTATCCCCGTTTCTAAGTGAACTAAGTTCGCGATTCGTCGATTTAGAATTGAAGCGATGTGTCACCACGTTTCTCTCGCACCTCAAGGATACAAATCGAATCAATGCGGTATCCGGCACGCGTGCGCTTTCGTCCGACACTAAAAGTATTGTTAATTTCCCGTATTAATTTGATGTCGTATTCGCGATTGATTTTCTGGTGTGACTTTCTCGGTTTATTTTCAATACGTTGCGCAGCGCGTACCGACTTCCTAATTGGGTTCACTAACTGGGCTCTCCTGGACGGATGCTCGATATAGACTATTCTTTGTCCTCGGTTTCCTGTTTTGTCACAGGCCAGATGTGCGGTTGAACCCGCACACACAGACGCGTATGTTGATGCCTGTGTGGCCGAAGATCTTCCTGGGACCCCGAGTTTACACCTTCTATCGAATCGATCGGTGTATCTTTGGTGTGGTTTATTATTCCTAGCGATCCCTTTTTGGCCACAATAATTATCTTCGGTTGTGATAATTATATTTGCTTTTCCCTATGGGAACAGCGTTTTAGTCAATTGCTGTTTCTCCGCAATGGCTTTGTTTTGACACGTGCGCTTTTCGGTTTTGGGATCTTGCAAGAAATTAGAGGTGCTAATTGCTATTAGCTACAAGAGGAGATATGCATCATGCTGCCGGTGGTTTAAGGAAATTGCATTGATTAGATTAAATTGCGTAAACGGATTTGAATTGAATGGATGAATTGAATTGAATATTAGGAAATTTTGAACGTTAAGTTCGATTGAATTTTACTATTGAATTCAATGTTGAGGTATTTGGAATGTTACCTTTTGTTTCAGGCGGAAGTAAGGACTTTTGGGAAACGTGTCTGTGTCACGTGTAATGGCTATAGGTGAGTATGTTCCTTTGGTGGAACGACGATATCTCAACCTATAGTGGGTTGTGTGGTTCGTAGAACCGCTACAAATCTATTAGGGGTTCATTTACGCTCGCAATGACGAAACGGCAAGTGATCGGATGTTGAAGACCCAGTTGAAGTGTCACCTTCTTTCGACCGTACGTAAGTATCGGTGAATTATTAGCGGCTGACAGTTTGAGATCGGCGGGCACGTGGTTGCGCGGAGCGAACGATCGCGGGAGGACTGAGATATCGGCGCCGGTATCAATAGTAAAAGCGATATTCAGTTTTGGGTCCCGGATGGTTAGGCGACTTTTAGAAAGGGTGCCGGCGTTGTTAGGCGTATTTTGCCTATTTGAGTTGCCGTTTTGTGGAGGCCGAGCTAGTGCTCGGCCGAAATTGTCCCGCTGAGGGGCATTTTGGGAGGTTTGCGGCCGATTTACGGGACGATTAGTTACGGCGTAGTTCTGAGCGCTTCGTTGAACGCTTCTCACCTCCGTACGAATTTGATTTAGGTCGCGGCGGAGTGAGGTCTGTAGCGCACGAAGGTCAGAAGTGGTGACTTGGGCAGGGAAGCTTCTCGGGCGGAATTCGTTGGGCCTGTCCTCTTGGGTCCGCTGTGGAAATTGGTTGAGGCAGGCCTGTTGAGACGAGTAAGTGACTGAGGAGGCTGCCGCACTGGAGCCGTCAGGGGGGCTGTTAGTGGCAGGGAAGGGTGCCGTGTAGGCTATGGGCGTCGAACGGGCATGTTGGGGGAGACATCTCTACGAGTGAGGCCGTATTAGGTCGTCCCCGCTATAGAGCGTAAATGGGTCAGGAAAAGGGACGGTCTCATCGCCGAAAGGTTGGTGTTTCGGCCGCCAAGCGTTGTTGCCGCAAACTTCCTGGCTCGTCCAGGGCGTCGAGCAGAGCCTCTCGCGTGTTGCTGAATGGATTGGGGTCGGCCTGTGGAGGCAGGAGGTATGCGGCAGCGTATGGCACTAGTTCACTACCATCCCCAACCGTCGGGTCCTTTACCACGAACAGACAAAAACGAAACGCACTGGCTCTGATGTAATTAGTCTCTATGTCTTTTATTTATTGAAAGAGAATAATACTTGAAGGTGGTTGGTATTAACAGTTTTTTTGGTGCCAAGTCTTCCTGTTCATGGGTTAACTAGTAGGCACTGCGCTAGTATTTAAATTACGCTATCAGATTAAGTTCTTACACTAAGGGTTTGCTATAGTGTTCAACAGCGGTAGCGGCACTACGCTTATTTGTTAATTTTGGGGCATATACACGACGCGGGTTATGTGTTATTATTAAACACTAAATAACACGCGATGAGCAGAGAATTCGTGTGGAAAATAAATGCGTGACTAAAGGGCAGAACTTTTGCACTCGCGAAGTGGTGAAATGGCCAGTGTGTGCACTCTCGCGGTTAAATAACTACTCGGGGCGGTGCGACCGTCACCGGTGGTGGGTGTGAAGCGACTTATGTGCGTGCGCGCACTTTGGTGGTTGCGACTCGACCTTTGTGCTGCGGCCCCGGTGGCAGTTAGATAAGGACTGACTTCTACACACGGGGGCGGCGTGCCGGCGCGTGATCGCGGCGGTTATAGGAGACTCGATACGCGCGTTGTGGTAGTTGGATGACGACTGACTGATGAAATCGAAAATTCATTGCATTGTGGCAGTGGGGTTATAGCTAAAGTCAGCTCGCTGCCACTTACTAATAATTTTGGAAGAGTTGCTGTGCCTGCATAGGAATTTAGTTCCACCGAATCCTTGCCGTATAAGCTAAGTTGGATTCGTTGGTGGGGTGTACCGGGAAATTGAAATTGCTTGGGTGCAAGCAAGGAATATAGTTTAGATAGAATATTGACCGAAGTCATTTCGGGGAAATGTATGCGGCTGGGTATAGTTATTAATGTTCCGTTGTGGATTTGAATATGCGTTTGTTACGGCATATGAATTTCGGGGAAATTAAGATTGCTTGGTCGCAAAGAGAGAATATGGATTAAGTAGAGAATTGACCGAAGCAAAAAATTGGGGAATGTATGCAATTGCGGATTGGGGACGGATGCTGTTGCATATTGGGATGGGTGCGGTTGCAGGTTTTGCATGGTTGCGAATATGTGTATTGCAGGTTGGAGGCGGGGAGTCGGGTTGAGGTGACGCGCTGTTAGCGGTCAAGATTGTTTGGCATTGTGGGTTGGTTTTCCATGTGGTTAGAGAACCCTCACAGGCCGACCTAATAATGTGGGCAACATGCGTTCGATGAGTGCGGTTGAGCACTTGTATGGGGATAAAGTATGTGTGTGCAGGCGTACTGCACCGGTTCTACTTCCATCCCATAGGTTAACAAAATTTGCTGGCCATCCTCCCAAATATCATGTTGCTGCAGTCCGGGCTGTATGGTGATGTTATCCGATGTCACCACTGCTTCAAGCACTCCGTTTTTCCGTTTGCGTGTTCAAATCGCTCTAAACTCACCAATATGGTGATTACGTACAGGCAAGGTTGATAGGTAATAACTGGGAAGTGATGTAGCTACGCTATGTTCTCTTCCGAAGTGCTGGGTGTTGAATTTCCAGTCGTTGGATGGGTAGGTTTTCTTCTACTCCGAAATATGATCCTCTCCAAAACAAGAATTGGCGATTCAAAAAGTAAACACTGGATTCTTCCTATATTGTCTTATTTTTATTTATCATCTGTTCAGATAACATTAAATTAAACGTTCAAACTAACAATGTAAAGGCTAATTCACTTTTGGTGCACTGTTCAGATAAAATTAAATTAAACGTTCTCACAAACAATGTAAGAGCTAATACGTTCTTGGCACACTGTTCAAATGGACACTATTGAATTACTCGACTGGTTCCTATCAAACGCAATTTCAGACTGTGGAAAATACGAATTAACTGATCCCTTGGGTCGGGATGTAAATTAACGTGAGGGCGCGACTTGCCCTCACGGAATCCGAACCGAGATTAAATTATTTCATCGAAGCGATAGGATATCAAAATCCCATCATCGCTTCGATGACCATATTGGGTATTCTCTTTTGCGTTAGATTCGACTCAAAAAGGGGTGGAAATACACACACGATGATTGCTTTCGCTGCTCATCGTGTGCGTCCGCAAGTATGCAGACATTGCATAAGTCCCCCTTTTAAGTTCGCAACAGGTGCGAGTATCTCGACGGCAAAAGGGTTGCAATGTTTACACGATCAGTGGCTACGAGTAGCGTGATGCTGATCGTGTGCGTGTTGTTTGTGTATCCTCGCAGTCGAACTCTAATGGTAATTTTCCATTTGCGAATTCGATTGCCGGGGCGCCAGCCGGATGCCCTCATGTATCGGTCGTTCGATGTAGGCATGCTTGCTAAGGCAAAATACGTTTTTCTGCTGGTGTGCAGCTGGCGTGCAAGACGATATCGCGTAGATATTGCACAGGCAATATTGGTTGGTTGGTTGTTAAACCAAATTGCCTTGAAGAATATAGCATTTGATGCCGCTGGAATTTCACTTCAGCGCGACTTAATGTTTCACAGGGTTTTTCTTGTATTTGGCAGGTACAGTACAGAAGGCATGTACAGGCCTTTTAATGTATTTCAGGAAACTGTTACCTTTTGTATCTGTAAGGTAAGTAGTGGCGTTCAATGGAACTGCCACGGTACTTGTTTCTCTTTTTGTTGTATTTGGTGGTTTTTTCCTAGATTGTGGGACGATGAGTGCTGGCGTTCGGGAGAATCGCCACACTTGCATCAGCTCGACTGCACGGCGTTCTTCATCGTGCAAGTCGGCGTCTCGGAAGATGCGGTCCCCTAAGGCGAACCAAACCTCTGGCTCCTCCTCGTCAAAAGGGGGAAGCCTGAAATGTGAAGGTCGAGTGGGATTCTCGATGCTGGAAGCATCGTGGAACTCTTGGGACTCAGGTCGCGCTTGCGCCTGCTGTGAGGTACCGGCTCGAGTTGTGGCCATAGTGCTGCCAAAATTTGTGTTTATTTGTAAACTAACCTCATGTAATTATGTAAATAACGTAAAATATGCGTTAAGGATAATACTAATGAAAATAATAAGAGGATTGCTGTTGAGGGAAAGCAAATTAAAAGACGAAACTTGTTTCTATGAACACCCGGAACGTTTCTGTTTTTCTGTGTTTTTGCAAGTGTACGATATAAAATAATATATACCGAAAGTAATAGTAAGTTAAATGATGTGAATTATCTCTGCAATTTATGTATTTGTATATATATACCACGATTTGGAACTGTTGCCTTTCTTAATAATTCACTAGCGAAAACTACAATATTTTCGGGCAATGTACGATAGCGAAACCCGGTTTTCAGTGGTATGTCGTTTTAAATAGTTGTTTATCGTTAATTTTATTTTTAAATGTAAAAGTTTAATGCTAAGTTATTGATATTTGTTTTAGGGTAATAAGATACTTTGTTCAGATGCCTTATTTGCGCTCAGCAAGCGTCGAACGCAACTTCCACCGACAACTGTATCTTGTTGGTGGGCCGGGGGATGACGTCAGGAACAATGATGTCTCCTGGCGTGCAGTGATGTTGGTTCCGTTGGCTGTAACAATTGCCAATTGAAAATGTGGTTAAAAGGAAATGATTTACCTTAATTCGTGATGTACGGAGGATGCGTTGCTCATTCATCCAGGTTAACACTCTCGGTCTATGTGGTGCGCCTCTGCAATCCAGATTCGTCTCTCACACTGCGGGGAATTACAACCGCTTTAATTCCCAGTGGACTCCAACCAAACACGAGCGAACGTCCCCGGGTAACTCGATTTGCGCGAATTAAGTCTAGATCTGAACATCTGTTCAGATGTTTCCGCGTTGGGAGCGAATGTCCTATATAACGAATGAGTAAGCGACCCAATTAAAAGACATGAAACTCAAGAACAACACTTCACTCTTTGATTGGTAATGTTAATTAGTTTTATTTAGTTTCCTCATTAAGATCGTTGAGATTGAGTTAGATTAAAAAATGTTTACAATTACACACATGAACCGTCACGACGAGTAGCTACAGAAGAAGAAGAAGGTTTGTTATTGGTTGCTTGACAACCAAAATCGATTATGTCAGCGGATTGCTAACATTTGTTATAGTGTTGCCAAGGGCAGCATTCCATTGCGACTTCGCTGGCTGCATCCAGTGAATCCGCAACATGCCTTATGGGATTGATTTCACAATATTACTTATTAATTGATTTTGTTGTAAGCTACTCAGTACCCGGAAGGGGTTTACAAATGAATCAAGATAATAAATTATTAGTTAGCCAGTACACTAATTAGCTTTTATCTGTCTCACGCTTCTTTTGTTCTTTTGGAAGTGTAATTAATTTCGGCTTGGCTGCTTCTTAATTATAATTTTTTTTTTTTTTAAATAACCATTGACCATTGCCTTGGGTTGAGAATTGGTTTAATGTATTGATGAAACAATGGAACTAAAAGATATCTCCAAACGGACAATTAGGAGAACACCAAGTATAAATTAAGTATATAAGATTATCCCTTGGTTAATCAGATTGGTTTGAGAGGACACATGAAGTAAACATTATTGAAAAAAGAAAAGAAAAATACATTCACAGGATATTTCCTTCCACTAACATCAACAATTATTTTTAATTACTAAAATTTCTTTTAGTGTTTTACAATTTAATTTAATTTAATGGTGGTGATATTAACCGACAGTGACGGTAACACTTAGAAGGGAGACGAAATTAACAAAAAAGTTAAACGATAATTTTTACAACTGAAACACAAGTATTTAATAACTTCGTTTAACGGGAATCGAGAAATTCCTTTACACGTAGGAACTTAAGACTAGTTCGTGTGTGTAGTGTTCCGGAACCCTACTGTCTTCCCTTAATCCTATCATCAATCCTAACATATCCTAACATATCCATTTGTATTCAACAAGAGTTGAATAAAGATGCGTGTGCCAAACTCAACCAAACTCTGGATAGATACGTCAGGAACACGATGGTGTCTCCTGGTGTTGTGTATTCGTAATGTTCTCTTGACGTGCCCAATAAACGTTGATGATTTGCTTCTAAAAACAACTGAAAAAGTAATTAAAAACAAATGGAAAATGATACCAAATTGTGAAATCCAGCAGGTCCAGAACGAATCCTCAATAGAAAGCAACGATTTGGTTTGTCTATTAACTAACATTAATTTATTTAACTCAAAGGATTCGTTTGATCTCGGCGGATCAACTATTGATTTCAAGCGCCAAAAAAGAAGAGACATTATAAAAGTAAAATGGTTGTCATGTGACAACCAACAGAAATAATTCACAAATGTCAGCTGATTGCTGACATTGTTTAAGGCGATGCCACATATCTTAGTCAGGTGGTGCCACAGGTATTTAATTGCGAATTCGCCTATTGTGTTAAGGGCGAATCCGCAACATTCCGCCCGCCTTCGCCAATCATTGGCGAATCGTCTGGCTCCAGGGGATGGTCATCCGGAGCTGGGACGGGAGGTTCTTCTGCCAGTGGGAGGATGCGGTTATCGTTGCCGGCCATGTGATCTGGGTTGGAGTTGTACTGTTGCAACCCACAATCAGTGACCACGTGCCTGGTCATTGGTCTCACTCCATCGAGACAACTAGTGGTGTTAACGAGTGCTGCGTCCAGTGGCGCTCGACCGAAGTTAACGGCCGGAACGATGCGGTTGTTTGTGGGTGAGGTCGCAGCGCTCATTCGGATGCAGCAGTTGGGGCTCGGTCGATCCCTGAATACTGCGGAACGCCGCCCGCCAAACGAGGCATTGCGCGTTCCGGGGTTGATGGTGGTAGCGGGACGCATGTACTGCCTTCGGGTGCATCGGTGTTGACATCGACGACGTCTCCTCGTTGTCCTTTGCGATGATGTCTCTTCGAAATTAATGACCGGAACAGTGCGGTCGCTGGTCGAGGCCGCAGCTTTCATTCGGTTGCAGCGGTTGGGACTCGGTCGGTCCCTAGATACTGGGGAGCGCCGCCAGCCAAACGGGGCATTGCGCATTCCGTAACTGATGTTGACTGCTTGCGGTTGCATTCGGGTTCGTCGGTGTCGACGTCGACGACGTCTCCTCGTTGCCCCTGCGGGGATCTGTCCTCAATAATCCTGTGGTTGACCAGTTCATCTGGGTTAGATTTGTAACATCGCAATCCCCGAGGACTTGCCCTGTTTTGGTTGAAGACAAGACTATTCACTTTTAACCTGGGTGCTTCGGTTGGCCCATGCATCGTCGGTATACCTTGTTCGGGAGGTAATCGCGTATGAGATGGCGACCCAAACAGTTTAGACACAGTTTCCCTTCTCGTGCGACAGACTTCCGATGAACAGGTGTGAGGAAGCGAAAACCCTCGCAAACGTAAATGTAATGGTGCGCCTCACAGAACATGCATGGCGATTGTCTTCGTGGGGGCTTCGGCGGTGGTACGTGCATCAGAATAATGGTCGGGTTGATCTCTGTGCAGGCGGCACTTCGGTCAGCGGCCTGTTGATGCTCACTGGCGGGAATGGTATGGCTTTTTGGCGATTTTCGTTGTATAACTTAGTCGTGATTCGTATTTGTCCAAGTGTTCCGCCGAACACTGTTTATCGCAGATGAAATTCAAACACACCGGAGCGCATACAGTACAAAAATTGAAACACGCAAGACTTCCGTGTATATATCTGATTTTATATTTAAGCTTTTAGATTCTTTCCTTACACTAGACATTACAAGTTCACTATGTCCATATAATACAGATAATGCTGACGATATTACAAGTTTTTCCTTACACTAGACATTACAAGTTCACTATGTCCATGTAATACAGACAATGCTGACGATATTACAAGTTTTTCCTTACACTATTACAGTTAGTGCACGTACGACTTTCTTAATCACCACGGTTCGATATTACAAGTTGCTGTTTACGCGCACGACAATTTTGTTACTCCACAGCACGAGTTAGTTTCTACTACGTTAACTCACAAACCTCACTTACTCCCGCTACCTTGATTTATTGTCTTTCTTCACTTTGCGTTTATCTCCGCGACGGGGTTTCTCAGGCTCTACTTCCGCTGGATGTTATCTTTCGACCTCTTCGTTCGGCGTTATTCGTCAGTCCCTTGATAAAGACTCCTTTTCGTCTCGTTGACGATTCAAAACTCTCTGCCAGACGGATTGTCTGTATCTCACCGAATCCCCTCTTGCAACCTATCCGATACTGTTTTCCCAGTATCTGTGTTTTTTGTATCTGCAGTTGTGCAGACACATTTTACTGTAAGGAGAAGATTCTCACGCATACATAAGGAAGCTTCACCGTCGTTGTTGACGGTGGATTCTATTCCCACGCTGCTTGTTTAGGTCAACCATCTGGTGTTGACGATCGCCTGGACGTCTAGTCCGCTGGTATCTATTGGATTTGAGATCCAAGAGAATTTTTCACATGGTGTGAAAAACAAACATTCCGCTGATGCATTTCTGCTTGGCGGACAGTGGCAACGGCGCAATGCTGTGCCGTATTTATTTATTGCAGCTGGGCTTCGTAAAACTCCAAACAAAGTATTGTTTGGAGTTACGTGGTGCTTGGTTTTTCGCGCCATCTGGGTTTTTACGAGGCTAAGGAATGCGCTCCTTTGTTTGCGGTGAATATTTGGGTGATCTAATGTTTAGATCAACCGCACCGCGTCCGTTGGTCGGTTAATTGTTTTAATTGTAAATCCCTGCATCTCGTGCAGATGTTCAGGGTTGCCGACTTGAGGTGCTGGCATTCACTTAGCTTGCGATTGCACACGTCGAAGGATGCATGAATGTTTCTCCTTGTTTCAGGTCGTAGTTTTGGAGCGTTTAGCTCGGTATTAGAGGCTTTGGGGACGTTAAGTTCCTTGCCTTCTGGTGTCGACTCAACGTTGGGTTACTGGCGGCCCCCGTTGGGCTTGGGATGGCGTCTGTGGACGTGATGTTGTCCAGGTAAGTGCGTTACCTCAAGTTGGTCTGGACTTTTTCCTGTGGGGAATTTGTACGTTCGCCACAGCTTCTTTTCCGCTGACTTGGTGGTGACTGTTTGCGGATGCATTCGCCAATCATTGGCGAATCCGTTTGTTCCAGGGGCCGGAGGCCCAGGGCCGTGGACTTCTAGTGATGCGGATGTCTGAAGAGAGCCGTCCGCCCTGAATTGGTGATGGTCGACAGATTGGTGACGACAAGAGCTCCGTCGTCGATGTTCGGTACCTTTTGCCACAGAACTGACCATTTGATCTGGGTTAGAGTTGTAAATTCGCAACACACGATCAATGACCACGTGATGGCTGGTGGTCGAAAGTACTGAAACGAAACTTACCGATCGGATGTGGCCTTTGGCATGTGAGGCCACAACGTTGAGTTTGATGTGGATTCTTCCATGGCACCGTCCGCGAGTCCTGGCGGAATGACAGGTGCGGACCCAGTGCCTACTGGGCTGAGTAAAGTACCGTCTCTTCTTGGTTACTGAAAGGCGTGCTGGTTGATTCTTGAATGATAGGGGATGCCGCCCGCCAAGCGGGGCAAAGCGATCTCCTATCCGCATTGGGGAGGCTACATGTGATAACCGTCGTCCTTGATGATTGTCGTTGGCCGAATGTTGGCCACCCGGTGTCTCTGTTAGGTTGCTTTTATGACTGGCAGTTGATGAGAGACCATCGGTTGATGGAAGATTTCCATCCGAGTAGTACAGTGAATTACAATTGGTTGGATCGATCGACATCACAGATTGGTTGTTGAATGACAAATGCGTTTGGTCTGCTCCTCGGCCAATTCTTGCTGAGGGTTGCTGCTGATGCTTCTGTAGTTGTTGCTGTTGCTGATGAGACTGACTATTAAACAGATTCTGTACTTGGTCATGGTCACTGATGACATTGGGCGTAGCGATTGTTGCTGGAACAGTTGATGGCGTCTTCGTGAAATACGTTGGTTCAAGATGGACCAGTTCCTCTGGGTCGGAGTTGTAATTTCACATTCCACGAGGAACGGCCAGGTGATAGGCCTGCTGGTACTTCTTCACCGGGAGTATGTGCGGTTCCTTAACCGCTTGGTTGATGGCGACTTCTGGCAACTGTACTGAGGGCACCTCGCTAATGTCGAGCTGATCGGCGTGGTCCATAGTAGTTGGGGAGACTGGGTCGAGCGTAAACTGGGCCTCGAGTAGCCTCGGTAGTCTTTGATTGCCTTGATCGGCACTGTTTGTGTTAACTGAAGAGACTGGGTCGAGCGCAAGCTGAGCCTCGAGCAGTCTTGGTGATTTAATATCATTGCCTTGATCGGAGAGTTTCTTTGAAGCAGGCTTCTTTCCTTCTTGTGGTGCATCGGATTTCGTGTCATCTTTCTTCGCTGGTGCTGGTGCACTGGCAGCTGTTGGTGCCTACTTGATGTCCTTGGCGGCGTTAGTTGCACGGTTTGGAACAGTTTTCATCTCAACCGTTCCTCCTTTGGCTCGCTTTACGGTGTCTGTCGTCACACGTTTGTTTGTCAGATGGATTACGGGTTCCGGGGCAACATCCGTGATTGTAGTCTGGAAGGATGGCCAGGTGGCATATGCATGCCTGGTGTTGACGGAGTTCCTGGCCACCAAGATGGTTGTGACATCAATGGCGGTAAACGACTGTTGGGTGGATACATGGTGTGCGTCGCAGTCTTATAACTGGTCGGGCGGTTGGTGATCAGTGCCTGCCGTACCTCAACAAGCTCCGTGGCCTCAATGAGGTATGTTTCTTCGGCCTGGTCGATGAACCGCTCTTCAAAATACTGCTGACGGATGGCCGTACATGGAGTGATCAAGCATATGAGATCTTCATGCCGATTCTGCATCTCGTTCCAACGCCGATGGAGGTCTCGTTCTTGCGCCTTCACGGTGACCAACGTCGGTGGCCCTTTCTTGATGAACTTAGTGAAAGTTCCCATCATTTCTTCCTGTGTGGTTAACTGGGCGCTGATGAGTTGCTCTGCCAATCTAGCTGTCATGCTTGACTTCGCTGACATTGGTGCCGACATTTCCGTGGGATTTGGATACCACGAACTTGGCGACGGTTGGTCGTGAGTAACTGCTAGGGGCAGCGTCTGTTCGCGCCACAAATTTGGAAGCGGTAATTTGTTAGTAATTGCAAAACGTCTTACCTGTGGTTAGATTGCTAATGCCACTAATCTGGCGGCTGTCTATAGCTGCACTGGGCAGATTGCTGATGCGCCACTAATCTGGCGGCTTTCTATAGCTGCACTGGGCAGATTGCTGATGCGCCACTAATCTGGCGGCTTTCTATAGTTGCACTGGGCAGCTTGTTGATGCGCCACTAAGCTGGCTGGACGGGGGCTGCATTCGGAGCAGCGGTCATTGTAGCGTTGAGGCAGCTGGTTTCTGGGCAGTATTATGGCTCCCATGTGGGCAGTTCATGTTGCTCTGAACTGGCGGCGGTCTGCACTGATGTTATGCCGCGAACTGGCCGGCGTGGTCTGACAATTGTGAAGAAAATTAAATGAAATTCCCTCAGATCAAATTGAACGACGTCCCTGCTTGCGCCGTGAACCTGGCAGTGTTAAGGTAACTGCACTTGGGAACTACTCGTTGGTACGCCGTAACCCTAACGGCGTCAATTTAACTACACTTTTTTCACAAACACAATTATCTTCCCTGGATTCACTATACTTTCACTTTCCTGTTGGTCGTGGGTCTTAGCGTCTGGACTCTGGTGTGTCCCGCGACCTTGTTATATACTGCGAGCTGGCAGCAGTGAATTGGATCCACAGACTGGATCCGGCTCGAAGGACCAATAAATGTATTCAACACGCGGTCAGGAACACGATGGTGTCTCCTGGTGTTGTGTATTCGTAATGTTCTCTTGGCGTGCCCAATAAACGTTGATGATTTGCTTCTAAAACAACTGAAAAAGTAATTAAAAACAAATGGAAAATGATACCCAATTGTGAAATCCAGCTGATCCAGAACGAATCCTCAATAGAAAGCAACGATTTGGTTTGTCTATTAACTAACATTAATTTATTTAACTCAAAGGATTCGTTTGATCTCGGTGGATCAACTATTGATTTCAAGCGCCAAAGAAGAAGAGAAATTATAAAAGTAAAATGGTTGTCATGTGACAACCAACAGAAATAATTCACAAATGTCAGCTGATTGCTGACATTGTTTAAGGTGATGCCACAGGTATTTAATTGCGAATTCGCCGGTTTTGTTTAGGGCGAATCCGCAACACCATTTTTACACACAATATCCTCATTTTCCATAATATATACTGTGACGCATATGACAGTCAGTACTGGAATATTCGGGAAAGTCCAAAACAAGCACTGGAATATTATATAAAGTACTGGAAAACTGGAGACTAGAACATCCAAGATTATGGAACGGACGGAAACGAAATGAGAATGTGAGAAACGATAAAACGACGTGGAGACAGCTGATGGTGACAGACAGAAAAAGGAAGAAAAAGCAAAGAAGCGATAAGGAAGAAAAAGTCATTGAGTGTACGGGATAAGTACGGGTTTTGATTAATGAATTAATAAAGTGTGATATTAATTAAGAATTGATTTAACGGCTCTTATTTGCTAGAAATAATCAATCCAGCGAACCCTAAGCTCGCTACAATACATATATACTGTTATAATAATAATTATATCTTTCATTCTCAAACATATTACTCATTTATCCATTATCAAATTTCATACATTCATTTGCATATCAATCAATTCCATAGTATCAATACATTGCATATTGAGAAAATCCCTTTTCACATTAATACATTTCTTAATCAGTAATAAATAAGAATTAAATTCAATCAATATCCATATTTCCACATATCCATTACATTAGCAATACATTTTAAACCCTTAACTTCAAATATCTACATAATGTTACGATATAAATATTAAATAATGGTTATCCGCGTTTTTTATTAACATCCACGCTCTTCTCTCGGTCGTGTCGAGGAAACACGGCGTCTGGATTGGTACATGTGCATTAATTCGCGTTTACTATATGAAGCCAGTGTATTTGGCAGGCATTATGCGAATGATAAAAAAAGGAAAAAAAAGAAATAAAGAAAAAGGAGGTTACCTGCTATTTTTAACTGGTGCTGTTGAGTTGGAGCTGCTGCTCCTAGTGGTGATGTTAGGTCTCCGGGATGATGGGGCAGCCGCCGCCAGGATGCGTTACAGTTGAGTTGTAGATACTCGCACTAGCACTGTACTGGAAGCGTGGTTACAGATGGGATGGGGTTCTTCATACCCTTTTTAAGTTCTTTACTTTTGATTGACACCACACTGTCACGTATAGAATCACCACTGTTCTGCAGGCTTTGTGTTTTTAACAGCCCTTCACTATATTCACCAAGCGATCGAAATTGTTCGAATGTTCAGAAATCGCGAATTTAAAAGTTAAGCGAAAGCACGTGTTCGCTTAGTCGCGGTCACCAATATCAAGTTCAAACCGGAGGTTAAGTGTATTTACCCTAAGGGTCACCAATGTGGGGTTGAAGGAGCTAGATGCCAGGCATGGGCACTGATTTACTCTCTCCCAAGCTAATGAGTTTGTGGCGAGGAAGTATTGCAACATTGGCACGGTTAACTTCCTCCGCCATCATATATATGTTCCATCGTCGCTCCGCCGGACACGAAAAAAGGCAAAGCACCAACAGAAATCGACAACGCAGCGTACACTACAGAAAAAGAAGTAAAACACACCCGGTTCTTAATTATTTTTTTATTTTATTTCACTTCAAGATAGAACACCGGACTCATTCATTTACACTTGCCAGTCAATTTATTCAATTATTAAAAGAAAAGTTCGCATCCAGTTTATTTAATTCCGAACACTCTCGACTACGCCTTTAACGCACGTCTGCATCGCTACAGACCGCGGAAGTCCGCACGACTAGTGTCGTCGGCAGATGGAAAAGAACTCATAGATAACCCACCCGACCGCCTTGCTGGTTGAATTACGACTCAATGATATCTCGCTCGTTCAGAGCTCACTCGCTCATCGTGATCATGGTGGTATGTGTGCCTAGAACAAAGAAAGACATAAAGTGCATTCCTAGGATACGATTTCGGTGAAGCAAATAAAACCGAAATCGTCGGATGCCAATGGAATCTTTGTTGGAACATGTGAGGCTAAACAAAGAGACGATGATCCGATGTGAAAATGTGCTAATTGGTTTTAGCTAGGTTACTGGGAAATGGTGTTTATGGCATCGCTAGTAAGGGTACGTATTGAATACCTATTCGCATTGTTTATGCTTGGATTTCAATTGATGCCAAGGGATGCGGAATGCGTACTTGCTTTGGGTTGCACATTGAGCGAGTCAGGGAATTTCATAGCTGGGAGAAAAACGTCGCCAGCCAATGTATGCATAAAGAAATTTATCGTATACATGAATGAAGGTAGGAATAGGCGACGCCATGATAATTATCTCTGGCTGGAATGGTTACCTGATATGTGAACCGGGGTTTTTCTTTTCAGGATAATTTATCATAAGGAAAGTAAGAGCTCTTACAGAGGATTTGTAAGCGAAGGAATGCTTGTAAAGGTAAGAATTCTCTTGCAGAAGCTTTACGACTATAGCTTTGCTCCAATTAATGCGTGTAGCATTTTCAGGTGCCTAATGCGATTGCATTGGCGAAATTATATGGGAAGATGGGTGTTATGGGGGTTTTTAAGGAAAGCGTACCGTGGGGTTTGGCGGAATCGCCACAAGTTCACTAGATGACACACCTGAGAAAAACAGAGCCGTTGATTCCTGTGGTTGAGCGGACACGGAACAGCTAAGACCAACACTCTGGTATTGTTTATTCTCCATTTTATTTTATTTTAACGTTGACCATGGTTTTTATTTAAAATATAAACTCTTGACACTGTCTTTTAAAATATGTGCTATAATGTTACTGGTGAAATTAGTTCAATACCGCGCTCCGACCGTGTTCAATTTCTTAATTCACAAGGTGACAATAGATAATATTAATAATGACACTCTTCGAAATAACTTTAAGCGCGTATCCTCAATCACGACGGCTCTGACTCGCACGAAGAATAGCGTGTGTACGCTTAAGAAGTTTAAATCCGGCGATTAAGAAATTGAAATAACGTTACATATCGCGTATTGATATTAAATTTCAAAAACAAATAATTTCGCTACCGGGCGGAAATATCAAAAAAAAAAAATATATATATAAAAATCGTTACACATACGCGTCTCCACACAACCTCATTTGATTTCACCCGACGAATTAAATACATCTGACTTCAGATCAGAAGGTTACGTGTTCATATCACGTCGGGGTCACCACTGTGGGTGCTTTTCACTAGTGTGTCAGCACGGACGCTGATTCAGTAAAACACCCCACAGCACTACTGAGCACACCAAGTCGATCCCCGAAGAAAACAAAAAAAAAAAAACAAGCACACAAGTTGGTCCTCGAAGAAAACAAAGAAAAACAAACACGCAGATATTTTGTTACATTAACTGGTTACGCTTTATTGAGTATAGTTCCTTTAGTATTGTATGATTACAGTTTCCTTAAAAATTCTTTAATTGATATAAATATCCACTATGTTCGGGTTCCAAGTTTTACAACTGAATGGAGGAAAAAAAAGGGTTTCCTTTTATACAATAGATGTACTGGATTTAAAACTGGAACTGATTTTCTTTAATTGTAGTGTAACAACATATCCATGAAATGACCATAAACAATAATCTCAAATGAATCGATTGCCCTTATCACAATTTGCACTTCTCAAGTAACCAGTATTCGTTGTTTACAACCAAATTCAAGGTCAACTCATTTCATTGAGTAAAACGAACGAATTGCTCCAGTTACGATTTGAAGGAATCAGATGACAATCGTTTGCGAATTTGTCAATGGCAAAGTGAATCACGAATTAATTGGGTCAACTTATGTCATTGTTCTTTCGCTATGCGGTGATATGATATTAAGTAGCATAATAAGCAAAATTGTATGAGTGATGTTGTGGGGATGGGTATGTGTGCCGACATTGGCACTGGTTAACTCCTATCCCCATCATGATTTGTTCGCCGCGTAAAACACTGAACCAGAAGAAACACAACAAAATGTCACGACGACACCGTACACAAGGAAGTATACGAATTGAAACACTGGATATAGTTCTGCAATGCTTTGATTTATTTAAATCGATTAAAATCCGGGGTGTTCACAATTATAATTATACAAATATATATTGGTTTTATTTTTAACCTCACGACAAATTCTATTTACATTAACTATTACAACGAATTGCGGCACAGACTCGACAAACAATTAGGAACCAACAAGTTCGAAATACCTCTCACGACTTCGGGTATTATCGCGTCACCGTGCGCACCGGTGAGCGGGAGTGACGCATGACCGTTCTGGTCTGCTGATGTAAAACGACTCAACGATATTTTATCGTTTGAGGTGAGTTTCTGGTGGTGTGGTGAAAAGGAAATGAAATTTCCTTTGACCAGTGACCAATGGAAAGCGATCTCAGGTACGCGGTGGTGTATGTGTGTGTTCGTACACATCACCGTGTTCATCGATGCGTTTTGCCTGAAACGAGGAAACAAGGAACAATGGTGAAACGACCTACAACATCTTTCGGTAATGAGGGTCGGCTGTCTAAATAGCAGCCACTCATTAGATGCTAAAAGGATCGTATACATGATTACCTGGGAAGAAATTCGTTTTATGACTCTAGGGTAGGATGCGAATATTCGCTTTTGTCCGATGACATGCACGGCGGAATTCCATTGGTGGAACATGGGTGCCTAATGGCCGGGAATTTATGGCGCATATGCACGTTACAGAATTGTTTTTAGGGATTTCAGGGTCGATTGTGCTAATTGAATGCGGCCGCTTGTATATTATTGCTGGGCGAAAAAGGTCGCCGGCCAATGTGTACATTAAGAGAATTTATCTTACACATGGCGAAGCTGAAGAATAGACAGCGCAATGTTTATGGCCCCTGCTGAAGGTTATGCTGTATGTAATTCAAATCCTTTTGTTTACAGGAATTCGTCTAGGGAGATTTGCTTGGCAAACAATGGTGCCGGAATAGTTTTCCTGCGAATTCTAGTGATGCATTGGACTATGAATGCTCTTGTAGATGCAATTCTGTTTCGGAATTTAATGTAATGCTTTTATGCATTATTGTCCTTGGAAAAGGAAGTATTTTCAGGTGCCAATGCGATTGCATTGGCGGGAGACAATGAGAGTTGAGTTGCGGATATGGGGCGTTTTTCAGGTAAGTGGGCCGTGGGGTTTGGTGGAACCCCCACAATGTTCCAATTAATTATTTTATAGTTTGTTAAGCAATATTTGTATGAGTGAATAAGGAATTGTATAAATAATTGAATGATTGATTGGGAGTATAAATACCCCAGCATTGTATGGAATAAATTAATCAAAAACCAATCGGCTTTGATTCAATAACTGCGGCGCTCTACGCCATCATATTTCAGCGAGCTGCGCTTTGTACAGCACCGATAGGAAAAAAAGAATATTTAGTCAAGTCGTCTTGCTAGATTGAACATTAAGACACAACCCCCAAAGCCTAAAACATTACATGGCGACTCTGCCAGAATCCCCTATCATTTACAAACATTACATAATTGTATCCGTATGGATGTTATTTATTATTAGTTTCCTTCTTCACAACATGCTCGCCACGAAACTATTATTAATTAAACGACAAGGGACGTAACTGGAATTGATACTTGAAACGCGTTATCGCTCGACCGCTAATGATGGAAAAGATTCGACTCTATGAATCGCGTGCGCACACTTACTGTTTTGAAATCAGACTCGCACATGAACTCTTTGATATTGTTAAATTTGACTCTCGGGTCGGTGCATGTGCACACTTTGCGTGATAAAATCTGACTCTTCGATGCAACTCACATCCATGAGATTCAATGGCCGCGAGTTGTATCGATAGGGGAGGAGCAACGGATCCAGTTGACTGTGTAGGGCAGGTTCGATGCCCTACGATGAAGACGATGATCGGCGGACACCTGATTAAACATCGGGGGCTGTGCCGATGTACCCATACATCGTTGATGATGTATGCCATGGATCGAAATAGATTTTTGTTTCAAAGTAAACAAAAACGCTATTTCACAGGTCAAATGGTGGCACGCATGTTGTACATGATGTGCCTATGTTACAAAGGGGTCGTCATTGTATTTGCCTAAGATACACTGCTCACAACACAAAAGAAATAAATACACCCAGAATGCGGACAATGAAACACGCTGAGTTTACTTAATGATAATATTTTTTTATTTCACCGGTAAATTAAAGCACACACGGTGCGGACTTGGTTTTAATTAATTTCAATCTAGATTAAACACTTCGACACGACTCGACTTCTGTGAATATGCGCTTCTCCGCCGCACGATACGAAGAGCGGGAGCTCGCGTGAGTTATGGTATTGTGGCTGGTTTTTTTGATGACATCCGCAAGGATGCGAGTTGATAAAAACTCCACCGACGAAAAGACAAATCACAAACACCAACGATGAGTTGAACGCCAAAAAACAAAATAACGAACACAAGCACCAAGAAAAAAAAACAGGAACAGTTAAATCGCACTGGTGAAGCTTATCATTTAAACATTGGGTTATTTATTTTCCTTATTGTATGTTCCTCACTTACAGGCTTTGGAAATTATTAATTTTTAAAATAACAATTGTTGTACAGCATAACAGAAAACAACATAAAAAATCACACAAAGAAATACCAGACACTTAACACCCATTTCACGCGAATATGTAGCGAACGAGATTTTCTGTAGACACGGCTATTGCGATACTTATTTTTTGTCGACTCTCCGCGGGGAGTTGTCATGAAGGTGCGGATCCTCTGGCTGTTAAAAACTGACTCGAATCTATACGCAACCATCAGATCTACATGGCAGCGATTAGCTTCGAAAGGGAGGAGCGAAACGATCAACTCGGCGGCAGCCAATCGTGATCGGGGTAAGAATACATGGGGTGGATTTTCCATGTATGGGTATCCGCTACTCAAGGTTAGCAACGAACGAGCATAAGAGGATGCAGGCGTTGTTGTTGTAACCCATCGTAATGATCATTAGAGGAAGAAATAGGTCTCTGCAATCTTATGTAAACAGAAACGCTATTTGCATGATCAAACGATGGGATACTCATTGTTCGAGTTGGCCAACGTTGCATGGAGTCGGCAGCTGTTTACACAATTGATCAGTGTAATGCTTGCCGGCGATAGACCTTTCTGGTGTGAAAACCACACCGAAGATTTGCTCGCCTATGGAGACGTCGTCAATCAACATTTAGTTGATGGACATGTTCGTCTCTAGGTCCGCGAACGGTTGGCAGCCGTTAATAGGAAATTTGTTGTATGGAACCATGTTGACTTTAAATAACATGACAAGGAAGATGTTGCCGTCAAGCCGAAAATGTCTTTTTCCGTTTACATTGGGTAAACGGAAAAATGCAATGTGTAAGTATTAAGGAGAATAACAGGCGGCGGAATTGGGTTCTTTTGTGATGTAAAATCAACAAAGATCGCTCGCCATCGGTAAGCTAGAATAAAGGTTTATTTGTTCTGTATAGGAAGTTTGTTGCCGGGATATTGAAAATCTTGCTCGCAGATGTGGTTGACGAGACCTTGTACCAACGGAACGGTCACTGTTGGTTTAGCCAAAATAAAAATGAACATGTCATGCATGTGTTTGGCGGAGTTCAATTAAGTTGTTTAACTTTGGCGATGTTTGTCTATTTATAGGTTGACGCAGTGTTCCGCCTGAACACTGTTCGTTAAAGAAACACACGAAATGAAGCCAGAGTGAAGGATATGATGCACCAATGAAACGCGAAGATGTTTGTTCTTAACCTGTTGTTTTATTTTATTTTTTTATTGTCACGGTTTGTAGATTTTACAGTAGATTACCAACTCGTAATGAGACACTCAACACTGATTGTGTTGTTCCGGGTATTCGCCGCGCATGCACTCTAACCGACACTATAAACACAACTTGTGGTGGTTGAAGTATGAATGCCAACGTATGGCAAGTATTCACTTCACCCTCGACGATTAAGTCTGGTGAACTAAACGAACTATCTCCTCCGCAGACATAACCAGGTTCAGATACAAATAGCGACTCAGGAGACGTGTGCTCCGTTTGGGTGATGGTTAGCGACTGGTGTGAATTGGGGTTGAAATTCATATTTCTTTCTACACACAGGACAAGCAAAAGAGACCACGCCTCTGCTCTCTCAACCTCACGCCCGTCAAAGTATGAGTAACTTTTGTTAATAGGGTAATTGACGGACACAAAGAATGAGAGAACAGAAAACATGATATGCTGTGATCTCGGGGTAGCTTTGGTTGTGTGTGTTGGTATCAGATGCAGCTACTGACACGACCTACTGACCCAGTGGTACGGCTATGGTGTAGTTAAAGCGCATTGAACCGTGGAAAGAAATACGAATGAGAGGGAACCCTAGCGGATGTTACTCCCCTCCAAAGAGAGATCGTTGATCCCAAGCGAATGGGTGATCTGAGCGAAAGTCGATAGGACGCCGCTGATGTTTGGGAAATAATTCGCGTGAGAACCAGACTCGATGACGCTGAAATTACCCCAGCTATTTTGCTATGTTGCAACAGCGTCGTTCTTTTAGACTTGTTGTTGCTAACCTATATTATGAGATTTCCGATGGGAAACTCATGGTTAGCAAGAATGGAGTTGCCGTATGACATTTATGTAGCTAAACTCAATTATGGATTATCTGCAAAGGATGATGAGTTTAGCTATACGTCCGTTTGAAATGTTTTACAGGGGAATACATATAAAGGAAATTGGTAAGTATGACGCGCTGAAAGCGGTCGAAATTAGGTGGAAATGTTGGTTGGAATTGTGGGTTGTTTCTCATGTAGAATAGAGGAACCCCCCACAAACTCGCTCTTACTATTAACGTACGTTTTGAGTTTACAAATTAACACGTCCTCGATTGTGTTACTCTCGACTATCCTCCTCGTCGCGTTGACGATCAAAATCTGACTAACTCTATCTTACCCACAAGCATCTAGATACCGGTCGTATCTGTCTCTTCCCCAGATACAATTTCCCATTCTGCCCGCTAACAGAATCGTCAATACCTCTGTTAGCGGCATGCCAATTTATCCCAGGGGAAATTTCTTATATTCCTGAAAGGAGAAGTCATTCATTGCATACATCCTTAAACATCATTATCACCATCCGTGGTGGTGATCGAAATTCAGATCGACGGTTGTCGATTGTGTGCCGCTTCTATTTGCATATCACATCTGGCGCGCGGCCGACGGATATCGTGCAATTTTGATGGACGTACGGCCCATGGTTTTGTTTAACTTCTTTCGGTTAAAACTGACAATCCATTAGACCTTTCTAATGGGTGTGAAAATCGAGAGGGACCGTGGGATCGGAATAGATCCTTTGTAGGTTTTTAGCCTCATACATTTTTCGAATTATCTCGTCGAGATAATTACGGTTGCCTGCAATTTGGTAGCGGATAGGTTGTCGCTGCCTTTGTTTGGTTGACGGATTTGGGTGGTCTTTATGGCAGCTACCCGCACGTGCGTCCGTTGGTCGGCTAATTTGCTGGGGATAACAAATCCTTGTAACATCGTGTAGATGTTCAGGATTTTCGATTGTGCAGTGCTGGAGTACGGCGCATTTCGATCTTTAGGGTATAAGATGAATGGATGCTTTTACCTTTGTTTCAGGTGTGCTACAATCGACTTGTTGCTTGCTATTGAAAGCTTAGGGACAATCAGTTCCTTGCTTCTTTTTATATCGGGTTCGCATTTTGCAGCTTCCTATGACCTTTGTTACAGGTATGATTAGGAGCTTTGGGACACGTGTCTGTGGGCACGTGTAATGATAAGATAAGCATGTTCCTTGAAGGGTAGGAACCTTCCCTGGGTGAAATTGTGCGTTCGTAGAACGCTACATGTGTATGTGCGAACTCGATGTCGGTTACATGAAAAGGTAACCGTGCGTGTAATAGGACATGATGCGCTGGGTGCAAGCAAGCCTCGGGGCGAAAGTTTTGTTGCCACGTCAAGGTGGTACTTTGGCGTGGGTTTATGTTTTCAGGTGGGAGATGCACCTATGAAGGGAAGTTTGTTAAAGGAATTTTCGGTGGGATATGGGGCAAGAGCGATGTGCGGTTCTTCCGGACCTGAAAACCCCTACAGTATGTTCAAATATCTCACTAAATTAAAGTCACGACACCGAGGGAACAGCGACCGAATCTTCCCTTAACATTGCCAATTCAAGCACAGCGTCTTTCCTTATACTTCTTCCACTTTTATTGTTCTTAACTTTTGTTACAATTTTTTAGTGTCTGTGTGTGTCAAACAAGCGATGAACACACGCGTCAGGAACACGATGGTGTCTCCTGGCGTTTGAATGTTGATTGTTGTAGTTCTGAAACCAATTGGATTTAAACTTAAAAGGGAAACGAATACCTGACGTTGAGGTGCAGCAATTTTAGAACGAATCCTTCTCCAGAAAGCAACAGTGAAAAGTGTTGGTTTATTGTTGTTAAAAATGAGCTTTATTCACTTGATGGATTCGATTTCATCGGATAACATTGATTTGAACTGTTTCGTTCGAAGGTTAATGAAGAAGAGAGAATATACAAAAAAAAAAGGAAAATGGTTGTCATTTGACAACCAACAGAATTAATTCTAAAATGTCAGCTAATTGCTGACATTGTTTAGGGTGATGCCACATATAGCATTTAGGGCGGTGCCACAGGTAGCATTTAATTGCGAATTCGCCGGATGTCAAGGGCGAATCCGTAACAGTCTCTTTAGAGTATTTTTCTTATTTTATTCCTTAAATTTAACTTAATCACTTCAAACTATTTCTTAGAGTTATGTTTTATTCTCACACTTTCGCAACAGCTTATTTTTACAATTCCGTCAGAGTATTAGATTCGTATCCACTTTATTTTGTTTCCTTTTTTCTTTTCTTTGTTTATTACAGTTCACTTATTAGCAACAGTTTAGTTCGAATTCTACTTGTCTTTATTCTGCACTATTTTCTAATTTCGTTTTCTTCTTAATTTTTAGTTGCCCTTCTTTAGAAAATTTAAGAGTACACGAGTTGCACTTACAATTGTAACTTCTGCAATTCAATCCTACTTTTTGGAGTTTCTCCATTCACATCTTTTTCTCAAACTCATCACTAGTTTCAATCACTTTATTTTAAGTTTTTCTATGGGACTCAATAACATTGCTTTTATATTATTCACTAGACTCGATTACTTTAATTTTTGATTATCCACCAGACTCGTCTACTTTAACAATCCGAATCAAATTCCGTTACTTTATTTTAAGGTTTACTGTTAGATTCCTTAACTTTTCATGAATACTTTCCACTCGACTCTCTTGCTCTCACGATCAAAAGTCCAACTTCCCGACCAACGATAGACTTTCATGACTAACCCCCGACTGCCTGCTAACTTCTTCCTAATCAAAACTCGTCACCTCGGGGTCAACACCTCCTGATGACGATACTACAATTACCTTTTGCAGTGACCCAATTTCCGGATTTTAACTTTTAATTCGTATTTGCTTTGAACTGCTGTGTTGGTCAATATTTCTTCATTGACTTGCATCACAGTTCATTATCCGTCGTTACGAACTGACCCAATTAGCTCCTTTTTCTTTTGTATGCAATTAATTGCCTTTTCGTGATTTGGTAATTGTTCCGGAATATGCAATTAACTGCTTTTGCGTTATTGGGCAATTGCTTTTGGGATATGCAATTAATTGTTTTTTTTTGCGGTTCATCGATTGCGATGAAATGTGCAATTAATTGCATTATCGTTCTGGGGGTTACCTGAGTTTATAATTGGATTACGTTTTTTGATTTGAGTGCATCAATGGCCTCGTGTACTTCATCTTTGTCTATGACGTCACTGATGCACTTAACCGAGGGGGCGAGAAAAACAACAAGCAACACAACCACCAAACGAACACTCCCAAAGGGACACTCACACCAACCGTAGCAACAAAACGGCAGACTACGCCAGGAACGCCACAGGACAAATAACAACGACACCGCCCGAGAAGAGAGAGAGAGAGAAAGGGGGAAGCAAATATAATAACCACTTTTTGGTCACTTTTGTAACACAACAAAAAAAAACAAACGAAATCTAAACGCGCAGCCGAAAAGGAAGAAAAGCAGGATCACAATTCCAAACAAACAAAAATTTAAAAATCGATCAAGTTTACAAATCACATCACACCATTTAACCGAGAAAGAAGAATTTCCTACAAGAATTCGCTACATAATATAAATAAATAAACGTAATATATATAATCAATAAACAAGATCTGGATAGTACCTTAATACTAAAAGCAAAACAATTCTACAATAATTGACAATAAGATTGCAAATTATAACAACAAAAACTTGAACAAAACCAAAAAAAAATTCAGCTTTCCGCTATGCTGGCCTCTCCGCGATCAATGTTACAAAACCGCCGTTAATCCGCCAAAGCTTTTGTTTGAAATGAGGTAATGTTATTAATTTGCAAAGGCCGTATATAATGTTATATGCAAATCATATCAATGAGCAGCAAACTTTGTATAGCTGGTTACAGATGTTAAAATTGTTGCTTTAGGGACAAGATCATTCGCCAAACCTGCCGTGGTCCCTCAGGAAGCTTTGTCCGCAGCGCCAGTTTGTGGTGTAAAAATCCACAAAAATTTTGATGTAAAAAACAAATTGGGTTACCTTTTCTTCCTGTCGTTCTTCCGCTGCTCTCCGTTCTTCCTGTCGCTTTTGTGGCCCTCTGGGGCGAGTTGGAGGTCCGTACAGCAGTTCCTTTTCTTATTCCATTTGGACAATCTCCAAAATCCCGATCTCTCCTTCTTTCCCTTAAGCCCCACCTCAGGCGGCCACCGCCAAATGGTGATTTGGGACGAGAATTCGAGTACGTCTTCCAAAATACACAATTGCAACGCAAGCGATGGGATGTCCTCCTTTTTGTACTCAGTGTGATCGGAATAAAACTTGAGCTTCTAGTTGTTTTTGTGTTTAATTTTAACAACTTTACTTTAATTCTCTATTTTAACAACTTTAAATTAATTCTCTCTTTTTACAATTTTTTGATCACCAGAACAAGAAATACGGGACTTCTGCTGTTCTTTCGTTTCTTCACTGTTAACTGTCACTGCAAAACTGCATCAAAAAGAACCGTCGACAACGGAATCAAAACAAACCGAATTCAAATATCCTGCTGCCTCTCTCTCTCACTCTCCATCGACATCCACCCCAAAAACCGAATTCGAACCCGCCCACGATCCACACTCGAATCGGGGCGTGTTCGAACACTCACATGTGGATCGTGCAATTCTTCCACCACCTTACCATCAAACCATATTAAAATCAAATTACATTAAAAACAACTAAATGATGGGGGTGGTGGAAGCCGCACGTAACACCACCAGAGAAACGTAAAGTCTCTCTTGTGGGAACAGAGAACCAGATCTCGTAATGCAGATCATGGTGGTATGTGTGCGATCGTTCAGATCTGTGTGGTTTACACGTGCTCGAGGGCAATTAGTAAACGAAGCAGACAGGCGGTAAAGACAAAGGGATCGAAAAGATCGTCGTCTATGGAGTGTATCGCATCTAAATAAACAGACGACGATACAGCGAAGAAATGTGGTAAAAGAAAAGACGGGACGAGGGCATCATAAAAGTCTTAGATGAATGGTACCCTTGTGTAAATATACGAATAGACATTGAGGAAGGTGCTATGCGCGAAGTCGATGCTTGTTTGGAGATTCAAACAAGGAAGCAATTCTGGGTAAAGTGCTTGTAGTTGTATTGATAGTTGCAAGGCAGATTAGATGGCTATACAATTATGATTTGTATATACCGTCTGCGTATCTATGGCGACGCAAGTGTCGAACGTTAGTGTGAAAATCTACACTAATTGGAAATTCGGGTTTGGATGGCGTATGCAAAAACGCATTGATACATGTATGAATGCCCTTGTAGAAAAAAAATTCTTTTTAGGAATTTTAGGTAATGCTTGTATGCATTAATTGTCCTTGGAAAAGGAAATGTTTCCAGGTGCCCATGCGATTGCATTGGCGGGGGACAATGGGATTTGGGTTGTGGATAAGGTAATAAAGAACTCTTACAGGAATTGTATGCGAAGAGATACAAGAAAAGGTAAGAATTCTTTTACAGGGACTTTTTAAGATTATAGATTTGATCTATATAATGCGTGAAGCATTTACAGGTGCTAATGCTATTGCATTAGCAGAAACTGATGTAGATTGGGTCGTAATAATGGGGGTTTTACGGTAAGTAGGCAGAGAGGTTTGGCGGAACCGTCACAGGGGAAATTGGTCCTGGACGTTAAGTCCACAGAAAACTCGACGACAGTGGCTATGGTTGTTTGTTCGGGTTGGATGATGGGTCTTCATGGGACATGAACGTGAGTAAATAAACGATCACGTTCATGCTCAATTCAAATGCATGGATGGGTAAAGGTTAGGGAATTGGTCGCACTAAAGCGGACCTTAGGGAAGGATAAGATATACGATTAAGTAGGTATATCGATTGCAGCTGTGTCCGTAATACGCTGGCCAGCGTTTGTTTATCGCTAATTGAACACATGCTGAGCCGATAGGAGATGAGCTGGTTCATGGAGTATGAACCACAAAAGTTCAGAATGTATGCCTGCCGTCGGGTAGGTTTTCTTTTAGGTATGGAAAATGCTGCTGGGAGCTTACGCTGCCCAAAATTGCAGGTAAGTACCATGGCTTTGTATGAGGAGAGGAAGGTGGTTAATTTAAAGAGGACGGGTGGTTCTTTGGGAATGCTTTAAAGAACCGCCACAATCGCATTGCTTTTTGTCGATCTTGCAAAACCGTTTGTTAGGGGCTCCCATGGGATTCGTATTTCTGTATGGGCTACTTTATATCTTATGGATTATACCGTGGGACAATTTGTAGATCAAGGAAATATTTCCTATGGGTCATATAACTGTGGGACTGGGATTATTTTGTGAATTAGGCAAAATTGTTTCTTTTGATCATATCATATTATGGGACTTGTGTTGATAATTCTTTTGATACTGTGGGGTTGTAAGTAGGTGTGCGGGCGTACTGCACTGGTTCACTTCACATCCCCATCATTCACCAACGATTTCTTCAAAAAAATTGTCACCAAAAACTCAAGCACCAAGAGGAAAGATAAATAAAAGGCACTGGGGAGCTTTGTTGTATAAAGTTTTCTCTATTTCACTTATTCTCCAAACTATGTTGTATAAAGTTTTCTTGATTTCACTTATTCTCCAAACTATGTTGTATAAAGTTTTCTTTATTTCATTTATTCACCGAACTATGTTGCATAAAGTTTTCTTTATTTCATTTATGCACCGAACTGTGTTGTATAAAATTTTCTTTATTTCATTTATTCACCGAACTGTGTTGTATAAAATTTTCTTTAGTCGCGCGACAACAAACAACAACACTCTACCACCGTGGTGACACACTCGACCTCAGGGATGAAACTCGACTAGGGACTAGAGCTCACCAAAGAAACGGAAAACCTCAAAAGAACTGCAAAAGGAGGAGGGGCCACACGATTAACTCGAGGGAGTTAATCGTGATTGGACCGGACGGAATAGGCATACATTACGCATGTGTGCGTATGCCATGCATACGATCGTTCGGCGACCGTGGATGGAGGGCAACATCGCTAGTGCATTTTCCGAGAATGTAAACACTAGCATCTGGGGTGTGAAAGACCCAAACCGAAGATTTGGTCATCCTAATGGGAGGCCATAAATCATCATTTCGGTTGCCGATGATTAAACATTGCAACGAACATAGGGTGCAGCCATTGCCAGATGTTGAAAGTAAACATTTTCTGGCTGCATCTTGTTCGTTGCTTGATTGCGGCCCCTGAACGTGGGGACCGATAATTGGGAACCAGCGATTGCTGGTAATTAGGAAAATGTTTGGTTTGCGTCAGCAGAAACCTTGTCGGCGGTAGCAAACCAATAGGAGCAAATAGCCGCATGCAAGAAGTGCCAAGGGCAAACAAATAAAACGAGTCAACAAGGAACTCCTTGTTGATGTTGTTTCCATAGCATACGGCTATGGAAACAAGCTGCCCTGGCAGAATGTATGCCTAAAGATAGGATTTCAAATGCCACGGCAATGTGATGATTTTGCCGTGGACTTATGCTTTTTTTAGGAAATGATGTACGCCTCGGGGGTGAATTTTCGATGCCACGGTAAGGTGATAAGCTTTGCCGTGGGCTTAATGTTTTTTTTTAGGAATTAATACCTGCCCGAGGGTGAGTTTTCGATGCCACGGCAAGGTGATAAGCTTTGCCGTGGACTTAATGTCTTTTAGGAATTAATGCCTGCCCGAGGGTGGGTTTTTGATGCCACGGCAAGGTGATAAGCTTTGCCGTGGACTTAATGTCTTTCAGGGGTGGTGTTGGTGAGAAAGGGGTTTAGAAGGAAAAACCCCCCACCGAATAGGTAAGCTGCCTAACAGAAATTCAAAACAGTTATCCGATTGGGTAACCGTATTTATTCCAGCGATTTGGCTGGGGGTAAATGCCGTAGCAAGGTTACGCAACCTTGCTGAAGTTCGACCGAGAGGTAAGTCGATCGCCTGGAATAGTGGGGATCGCGCGGTGCATGGCTCTTCGGGCCCTGAAAAGCCCCACAATACCACCTTTTATTTACCACACCCACTTTATATAAAACACTCAACAATGCTCTTAATTACTTTCAGATTTTGTTCATTTATTGCTCTACTCAGTCTATTGTATAAATTTGGTCAACGTAAACTTCGCTCTATTATTTTATGTATTTCAGCTGCTACTTATGATACACTCAACAATTTCATTTAGTATTTTTATTTTATGTATTTTAAACTCCATTTATGGTCCACTCACTTAATATTTCATTATATTAGGTACAAACTGTCCAATCATTTAATAATTTATTTTATTAATTACAAACGCAATTAGGGTCCGCTGACAAATACACACTTAACGCTTTTCACGATTAAACAGAACTCAACATCTTTTTTAAAAACTAACCGGCTAACTAACTAAACTAAACTTAACTACAACTCTACTCGTGTCAGACCGTCTTGGTCAGGAATTCAATATCAACCACCAAAAAGACTCCTTGTGTCCGTCCTGGACAACTCCCAAAACCCAACTCGACTCTCGGTCAAAAAAACTCTAGTTCCAACTTTCGTTAGTGGTTTTCTCATTTTTCTTTTCTTTTTTCGAAACCTCGTTTCTTCCACCAGATCAAAGGATATTTCCTTTTTCGCGCCTGGTCTTTCTTTCGGTATTAAACACAGAAAAATCAATAGTGTGTTTATTGCGCCTGTTGTTATCTTTAACCGAATGGGCAAACATTTTTTCCGTGGGAACCGAATGAACGAAAGATCAATAACACCGAGGCGAATGTGCATTGTGGTTTATTGCCTTTTGTTTGTTTTAACTTAATTTTGTTAAAACGAAAACTGGCGCTGGTTGTTTTAATGGTTTTAGGTAACCATTTTTCTAAGGGGTCATAAAATTGCTGGCGCCCATTTTTATGATTCTCATTTATGATTTTGTTTGGACGACGGCATCTGGCCTGCATATTTGGCTCTTAGGGGTTCTTGTGGTGAACCTGTGGCGACTCGTGCGAACCCCACTACTCTCCTGCCTACCTTACCACCAGGTAATATTTTATTATATAAGCCTTCGACGCCAATTAAGCGCGTACTTACCTGCATTAGCATGTCTAATAACCACGATGCAGCTGATACAAAGTGTATCAGCAATAACAGGCATCTTTCCTAAATTAGAAATGTTAACCATACCAGAAATAATGACATGAAGACCAAGCGCAGCGTAGTTGCAATGGTATGAAACTACATGGCACCAGCAAGTATGGGACATCTGCACATCGATCAAGATAAACACAACCAACGATCTGATATAGCAGAACTACATCCCAAAACATTATGTGGTTGCGAAAGCCTGCGACTAATTCTCAGAATTACCAAGCAGGCGCGCAAACAGATGAAACCTACAACGCATGCCCTTAAAAGGACACATCTCAACCAATACAAATAAGAGAGATACAACGCATGCCCGGTAGCCGCATCAGGTCGCACGTATGAACATACGAGCGACCCTTGAAATGAATGCGGACAATCATCGAACCACACACATAGCGCCCACCACTGTGCTTATAATGAGAAGTGCACACAGGCAAGGGTGCGATGTGGTGACCAAGATGGGGAGGTTGATGTGCGATGGTGCGGCACTAGTCAAATTATATTACAGGCCACTGTTAATCTGTCTGTCGAATTCTCCGCACACGAATAGTTAGAGAAATATTACGGCAACTAGAAATAAATGATATACAGTGCCATTTCTTTGATCGGTCAGTTGAACTTTCCTTACTCGAATAGTTAGAAAAATATTACGACAACTAAGAAATAAATGATATACAGTGCCATTTCTTTGATCGGTCAGTTGAACTTTCCTTACTCGAATAGTTAGAAAAATATTACGACAACTAAGAAATAAATGATATACAGTGCCATTTCTTTGATCGGTCAGTTGAACTTTCCTTACTAGAACAGTTAGTGAAATATTACGGCAACTAAGAAACAAATGATATACAGTGCCATTTCTTTGATCGCGCCCTGGTAACACGTAACTTTGAGTAAGAAAATATTAACTTACACCTCATATATAATTTCAATATGTATTAAGAGAATATTAACTTACATCTCATATATAATTTCAATACATGTAATTTCAATATTTATTAAGGAAATATTAACGTACACCTCATATGTAATTTCACTATATATTAAGAGAATATTAACTTACACCTCATATGTAATTTCAATATATATAATTTCAATACATGTAATTTCAATATTTATTAAGGAAATATTAACTTATACCTCATATGTAATTTCACTATATATTAAGAGAATATTAACTTACACCTCATATATAATTTCAATATGTATTAAGAGAATATTAACTTACATCTCATATATAATTTCAATACATGTAATTTCAAT
This sequence comes from Microdon myrmicae, assembly GCA_963931805.1. Lineage (NCBI taxonomy): Eukaryota > Metazoa > Arthropoda > Insecta > Diptera > Syrphidae > Microdon > Microdon myrmicae. The sequence goes on from OZ007502.1 coordinate 42,143,331, forward strand.
GTATATAATTTCAATATATGTAATTTCAATATATATAAGTTCAATATAAGTAATTTTAATATATGTAATTTCAATATATATAAGTTCAATATAAGTAATTTCTATATATGTAATTTCACTATATATTAAGTAAATATAAACTTACACCTCATATATAATTTCGATATATATTAAGAAAACATAAACTTATACCTCCTATGTAATTTCGATATATGTTAAAGAAAAATAAAACTTACACGTTGTACTTGGATACGAGTTGCTAAAATATAAAGTACATAGTATACATCACTGGCAATAAAGAAAAAAAGTCTTAAGGGTCAGCCGTTATTCATAGCGAGCTCCGAATCACAGTGGACGATCGCACGGTGTGGACGTCTCGGTGAACCAGTGTCGGGCGGACACCTTACCGAGACCAGGGAGAGAACCATCACTAACCCAACAACCACCACACCACCACAAACGCTTGGTTCAATGATTATATTTCGGTTTTTTATGTGAGCAAATTGGACGTTCAGTTCAATTTACTTGGGGTTTAATTGATTAGTGCGAATCGAACGTTTAGTTTAATTTGCTTGCTATCAATTTATGTGGGACCATTTGGTGTATGAGGTTTTGGCGGTAATTATGTTGTGCAACTTCGGCGGTGTCCGCCAATCACTGTCCGAAGTGATATCCACACCGGAGCACCAATGGAGTGAAATCAATTGTCCAAAAAAACGAACACTGAGGGTTATTTTATTTAAATATTGTATGTTTTTTTATTTTCGGCACGACCTAGTCGTTGGTAAATATGGTTCGTTGATTCTTACAGGTATCCTTATCATTATTACAGTATTAAACTTAGGCACAACCTTCGCATTCACTTGTATTTAGTTAGCGAATCTTTAACACGAAGCCACTGATTGGCATGACCATTTTAAACACACTCGGTACAATTTCAAATAGCAAACGCTTAATTCTTTAAATCTCGTCTCGCGTATCACCTCCTCGTCGAGGTTCCCGGATTGCCTTCCTCGGTTGGATGCTCCATATCGACTGACTTTCGGCACACACAGATATCCAGATTCCAAACTGGTATCTGTATCTGTACGGAAAAATTTCTCTATTCGATCTGCTAACAGAATTCCGGTAATCTCTGTTAGCAGCACGCTATTTTATCCCAGGGGTAATTTTCTATTTTCCTGAAAGGAGAAAGTCATTGACGCATACATCCTTATATCATTATCACCATCCATGGTGGTGATCGAAGTTCGGATCGACGATTGTCGATCATGTCCCGCTTCTATTTGCATAGCACATCTGGCGCGCGGCCGAAAGATATACTGCAATTTGCATGGATGTATGGTTCATGGGTTTTGTTTGACTTTTGTCAATGCACCCGAAATCCATTAGATCTTTCTAATGGGTGTGAAATACAAACAGACACCGTGGGATAGGAGTAGTTCCCTTGTAGGTTTTAAACCTCATACATTTTGAATTATCTTGTTGAGATAATTACGGTTGCCGTTTCTTTTGTTGGGTGATAGATTTGGTGGTCTTTGTGGTAGACCACCCGCACGTGCGTCCGTTATTCGGAGAATTTGCTGGTGATAGCGAATCCTTGTAACATCGTGTAGATGTTCAGGATTTTCGATTGTGCAGTGTTGGAGTGCGGCGCATTTCAATCTTTATGAATAAGATAAATGAATGCTTTTACCTTTGTTTCAGGTATGCTACACTCGGCTTGTTGCTTGATATTGAAAGCTTTGGGACGTTCAGTTCCTTGCTTCTTTTTATATCGGTTCGCATTTTGCAGCCTCCTATGACATTTGTTACAGGTATTGTAATGACTATTGCGCTGCCTTATCAGGTAAGTAAGTTCTTTGAAGGTAGGAACCTTACCTGCGCGGAATTGCGCGTTCGTAGAACGCTACAAGGTAATGTTGTTATTGTTTTATGCGAACGTGCAGTTCAATTTATGATGCCTGTTTTTTGGCTTAGCTAATGTCACATCCTTTAAGTGGATGTTCTTGGTGTGTAACTCCGTTAGTGCTGGAGGCTGGCTCCAAAGAGGTAAGTTTTATGGGATGGTTGGTTGTGGCCGCAACACTTGGATTATTTTGTGAATTAGGTAAAATTCTTTCTTTTAATGGTTTCTATGGGGGTTTGTATTTCAGGGTAGGTTATTTGTATCTCTAAGAAAGTATTTCTTATTGATGGATATAGGGTTAGGGTTTCTGATAGGTTTTTCTCCTATGGATTCGCAGCATCCATAACAATATGTGTATATTTATATATGTATATATATATATATATATATATATATATATATATATATATATATATATATATATATATATATATATATATATATATATATACCAGAAACACTATATATATATATATATATATATATATATATATATATATATATATCTTATGCCTGGTTGCTATACAGTGTTTCTGGGTCCTTGGGCCGGCTATGGTTCGTGGAAAGGACTTCCGGTATTTCAGTTGGACCAGGATATGCGGAGGTTGGAGCAAAGTGAATGGTGATATCAAAGGTTTCAAATGTCCTCTTCTGGTTGAAACTAAATACTTTTCTTTGTCCTTAAGCTGGTTTATTACGAAACATTTTTTTTTAAACAGCTTTTTGTTTGGATTACACAATTCATTAACTTTAAATTTTTATTTTACTTTTATATCTTATATCACGTCTTTCCTTTTATACACTTTTAAGTTTATTAAATTTATTCCTTTATATACTTTTGTGTTTACACTTTTAGATTCTAGCATTAAGTATTCTTTTTATATACTGGGACCGGACGAACGGACCACTTTTCTTCTGCCTGTCTATCAAAACTTTTGTTTCATTTGCACCTTGCTTGACCTCATTCATTTCGTTGCCTAGCTGTTGCCTAATGTTTCCGATATCGTATCCCATGACTTAGCAATTTTGATACTATGCATGGGAACTTTCAAATTCTGCGTTTCTCGTAGGTTTCGGATTCGTATGCGGGTTTAAGTTCAAGTGGATTTCAAATTCTGTATTTCTCATGGGTTTTGGATTTTTATCCGATTTTTGCATGACTTGGTTTTGTCGATCTCAACGATCCTCTGTGTCTTTTAACACGCATCCGTAGCATTCATAACAATATGTAAATACATTTATATATATATATATATATATATATATATATATATATATATATATATATATATATATATATATATATAATATGGATCTGTAAATTTATATTGTGTATGTGATTTCTTGTGGGCTGTTTGTATCCCCTTTAAGAATATTGAAAGCAAAGTTATTTAACTGGTCCCCTTAAAATAGATATGTTTAGCAATTTCAATTTAGTTATTTTCCCCAAGTAATTGTAGAAATATACGTATGTAAAAATGAAAATTTTTAATTTATTCTGGGATTTGTATTTTTTCCACTTTACATTATAATTCAATCTTATGTTTCACGAAATAATAGTAAATAAACATTTCTTTTTTTATTAATTATGGGAATATCTAAGCATTTAAAATTTGCTTTAGGGTTCGCTTTTATCCCCTTTATTTCAAATGTATGTTGTCTTTCTTTCACCAAATAATAATACGAGAGTAGGTCAATAAATTCTTAGAAACGCCTACGATGGCGCTTGTAGCATCTCTAATGGTATGTTTTTAGTTGGCATTTTGGCGGTTTTAATTGTCTTTGGACACTGTGTTTCGCCGAACACTGTACACGAACAAAACTGCACCAGAAACGAATGCTGTCACCAATAAAACAAGTAGTTGAGTTGTTGTTAACCTGTGATTCGATTTTATTTTTTTATGGATAACACTGTTGGACACTCGTAGGTCACGATCCAAAGCTTACTGATTCACGGATTGTTTTAAATATTGTTAAAGAGGTTAATAAGTTTTACAATTCTAGTTCTTTGTTGTTTGCGATTCTCCGCGTTCGTACACTTATGTTAAACATTTGGTAGCACATAAAACATAAGTAGAATTTGACTTCCGGGTGATTAACTGCTAAACTATTTGCTTTATTAACAAAAATCGCGCACACGCTTCACGTTATTCGTTACCTGTGTCCCTTCCGGTGCGACTGTCTCTTCCAGCCTCTCTATTCTACGGATTCTCTAAGTAGATCTCTCGTCCCCGGTGACGATCGAAAAGGTACTTGTCGTCTCGTAGACGATCGAAATCTCACTAACTCGCTATCCTACTGAAAAATACCCTGATACAGATCGTATCTGTATCTGTACCGAAAAATTTTCTTATTCCCCCTGCTAACAGAATTTCCGAATTTCTGTTAGCAGCATGTTATCGCATCCCCGGGGATATTTCTTAGATTCCTGAGAAAGGGAAAGTCATCTTGCATACATTATTCATTGGTGATAGAATTTCCTTTTCCACGGCCTTCTGTTTGCACAGAACATCTGGCGCGCAGGACGGAGATGATTGTTCGGGCGTAAAGCCCGTGGTTGCTTGCCTTTTGCAAACACAACCGAAATCCATTAGATCCCTCTAATGGGTGTGAAATTTTTACAAAGGAATCGTGGGACCGGAGTATTTCCTTTGTTGGCGTTGGTCTTGTAAATCTTCCGAATTATCTTGTTGCGATAATTACGGTTGTTTACAATTTTGGCAGCAGATAGGCGATATGCTTTCTTGCATTTAGCTGGCAGCGTATGCATCCGTTGTTATCTATCTACCGAAAGTGGTAATTCCTGGTAAACATCGTGCAGATGTTTAAGATGGGAGATCTGTATGCGATGCTGTTGGATTTTTGGGATCTTGCACGGAATTAGAGGTGCTAATTGCCTTTAGATACCCGAGTATGCCTCCCTGGTTCGGTTAATTTACCGAAAATATAATTCCTTGGAAACATCGTGCAGATGTTTCGGATGGAAGATTGAAGGCCTGTAATCTGGAATTGTTTTTGCATACTATGAATGGATGCGTTGACTCGATACTGAAAGTTTTTGAACGTTAAGTTCCTTGTTTTTTTTTGATGTCGGGTTCAACATTGTTGCAGCTTCCTATGCCCTTGTTACAGGTCTGATTAGGAGCTTTGGGGACACGTGTCTGTGGGCACGTGTAATGGATAAGGTAAGTAAGTTCCTTGAAGGTTTGGAACCTTACCTGGGCGGAATTGTGCGTTCGTAGGACGCTACAGCATCATTCCTCAATTTTTAATTTGTTTCATGTTTCAATTTTACATGATAAATTGGGTATGAAAAAAATGTCTGCGAGATGGGTACCGCGTTTGCTCTCAGCGACGCATGCGTCGCAACCCAGATGAGTTTCTCCGCAGATTAGTAACTGCAGATGAAACATGGATACTCCACTACACTCGCGAGAAGAAAGAACAGTCAAAAGTAAAACTTAAGGAGGAACTGAAAATTAACGTTTGGTTCGTTTAACACGTGTTTGGTTCGATTTGGATATAAGCGCTTGTGATTATTTATTGATTATTGTGCATATATATGTGGGTTGGCTTATGGATATAAGGATATGAGGATATGGTATGTAAATATATGCGGGGAAGGAAACGGCAGGGCTTCGCAGAGCACTACAACTACCCTAACACGGTTTGAATGATACTCAGTATATTGAATTTTGCTTTAATAAAAAATTTACAATATAACTATTATTAGAATACGACGGTACTTTTCCTTCCAATGATCTACCTTTCTTTTCTTTAATATAACATTTTTCGAAGTGCTACGATATGATGGGGTACATTAAGAGTTATCAAATAATTTGTTTTAAAACTACGTTACAAAATTAAAACTCAAAATGTCACTTTACAATATTCGACCTTAATCCATTTTGCTGTTTCAGTAGAAACACCCAGAGTTGAACAATTATTTATAAAACATGATTGATGTATTTTGTTCATTTTTCAAAAGCTTATATAAAAAAGATTTTTTTTAGCATTGTATAAAAATAAATAAACATGTCTTAAAAATCTATATTATATTATATATTAGCATTTATTGATCTTAAAAATATGTAACACAATTACAAAAATATTTAATATTTTGTAAGAGATTTTTCTGCGTATTTATATCTCTTCAGATCAATTTAATATATTTTTATATAAAGTAGCTTATCACATTTAACTTTTTCCTAAAAGCTTAAACTTTTAAGTCAGAAGTGTAAATAAACCTCCTTCTTTTCTCCAGCATGATATGAAATATATTGTACAGGAAATAACATTTTGTATTTAAAACTTTTATGGAAATTTAATAAAAACTTATATAAACTACTTTTATACACGAAATAAAATTGTTTGCTAATTTTCATATTTAAACCGTTTCGACCAGTTAGACCTGTCCTGCTTATACAATTTGCTTGAATACCAATTTTTAAAGGTCGCTAAAAAATTTTGATCTAGTTTAATTGAATGAAATGTCAAAATGAAATCATGTTTCCATCTGTGACAAACATACCTTAGACCTGGTTTTTAAAAATAATTCAATGGCATTGCTATTGTTCTCCTGACTAATAGAGATTTGAAATATTGTAAAACAATGTTTTTCTTTTGGATAATAAACTATTTCCTAATACTACAGTTATTTATTTATGTATACACATTATTTTTTTTTTTTTTATTAAAAGCGAGACACTTTGGCGTCAAATATCCCCAATAGTATATTATATAAAAATATTATTTTAATTAATTTTTGAAGTTTGATTAAAAAATACAAATGTGCGATGTTTAAATGTAGCGACATCAACAAATTGAATTGTAAAATGTTTAGTCAAACATGACGTGTTGTCTGCGACTAAGATTGACCGCTTACTGCTCATTAAAGATATGTAATACAAGGCCAAAAAAAATTGATTTCGTTCAAAGTGCTATAAACAATCATTTATTCCTGATAACCTCTCTAACGAGAATACTAAAACAAAGCTCGCACTGTACTGTTTACTTGTAAGTTTGCTGTGTTTGTAATATATAAAAATTAAAATTATACTTTTAAAATTAGCAATTAATATCATAGAATGTAAAACTTGTGATGTTTGTGTTAAAAAATAAAACTATGCAAATAATAAATAATGCAAAAATAAATAGAGAATTATTTCGCTAAATCTGGAGATTTTTCAATGTAGAACTATCAACCAATGCATATTCCCTGTCGTTGATTAGACATATCCTCTGTCGTTGAGAATCAACATCCAAAATACATCTTCTCCTTCTTATGCGCGGAATCAGTCCGCGGTGGACCTAGACCTTGTCATGATCTCTGGGGGTGCATGGCCCAAGTTGATATCGTTTGCTACGAGAGATGTCTTTTGCTTTGATGTCACAGCAACGGTTTAAATAGGTCGACCCAATTTTTTCATCTATTCTGTGGAATGGTGAATTTGAGATAAACATATAGTTCACAGTCACATCGTTACAATCAGAGCAGGAAACTCTTGAGCAAAAGGATAAAATGAAAATTCCAATAAAGTGAATATTTTATACCACGTTTGGAGGTCAACCGAGATTTATAGAAGGAATAAAGACAGCAACGAAGGAATAAAAACAACAACAAAGGAATAAAGACGGCAAAGAATGACTAAAGACGACGACGAAGGTGTAAAAACGACGAATAGAGACAACAATATAGCTTCCAACCTCAAAAGGATAAATTAACCATACCTGAAGCGCGTGATTTCACAGTTAGCGAATTGCGACAAAAGGCTAAGATGTGAAGATTACCCATCGGCGGTACGAAAGCCGAGATAATCGCACGACTGGTTGAAGTTAATCCAACGGGCAATTGTATGAGAATAACTAACGAGGAAAAGAACAAGGGTATCGCATCTCACACAGGACTCCGCAGTTGCGCAGGAAATACCGAAGACAAAGATCGCAGCCAAGAATCCAATCCAGTACAGCGCTAACAAACCGCGAAAATCATATGCGCGAAATGGAACTAATTCAGCGTGAACTCGAACTTCCTCGACGTGAAATTGCGATGGTGCGACAGCACGACCACTTACCCGCAGACGAATCGCGAGCACAAGAAACGCGCGAAGGACGAATCGAAACAGCCGCTTTATTTTCCCCACAATCAAACATGAGCATTAAGATGATAGCTGAATTAGTAAGTGAGTTCGACGGTGCGTCTGATAATTTTCATCTGTGGGAAAGGCAAATCCAGTTCATGAATGAGACGTATGAGCTAGCGGATGGCATGGCAAATACGTTGGGTCAGCTGTATCGCCCGAAGCAAATAAGGATTGACTTACGGAAAATATTTGATGCACGAATATGGAAAAAAGACGAGTCCTTCCGAGAATACGCACACGATGAGATTGTGATGGGTAACCGTGTGCCGATCAATAATGAAGATATGATAGGTTATCTGATCGAGGGTATCCCTGATAAATTGTTATGCAATCAAGATCATATGGAGTGTTTTCCTGCGAAAGCATTTTTTTTTATTACACTTCTCTCGGGAGAGGCAAACCTATAGCGCCCTATAGAGTGGGCGCCCCGAGATGCCACCAAATAACTGTTGCAGTTCTTTTTGAGCAGTTGCAGGTTGTAACGCTTTGGGAACACTCGCGTGGGAAGGGAGTTCCACAGCTTCCCCGCTCTGTAACGGAACGAGTTCTGATGCAGGAATGTTCGCGCCGTCGGAAGATGAATCCTTAATCGACGCATTCGATAAGATAACCTTGCGGGAACAGTCGTCAGCAAAGGCTATTAATAAAAAGGATGAAACGTCACATAAGAAACCCAATGCAAGAGGAGAGAAGAACAAACCCACTGGCAACAAAAAAAAGGACACATCATAAAAGCCGCTTCAATTGCAGGGCAACAGGTCACGTAAGCCTAACATGTCCCTCGAAAGTCTCAAAATATTTCTATCGCAACGAACGCGGTCGCATCCCAACAGAATGTCGATAGAAGAAAGAGGCTTGAATTGTAACACTGAATCTACGGAAGAAGTACATGCACCAGGTGAACCGGTGTGAAGTGAGCGTCAAGATACAAATGTATCGATAGGGAACGTTTGTTGTGAACGGGCCCTTATATTTTTTTATTTGACTGCTATGACATCTGTCAAACATATTTAGTATGCATCAAGTCATTGTACAAACAACATCATTTTTTTTAATCCTGTTAAAAATGTCAAATTTTCTACCAGAAAATGATGATTTACAGAAAGCATTAATTTTTTGTTTTCATTTGAAGAAAAGTGCTGCAGAGTCGCATCGAATGCTTGTCGAGGCTTATGGTGATCATGCTTTATCGGAAGCAACATGCAAAAGATGGTTTAAGCGGTTCAGAGATAATGATTTTGATGTGCGAAATGAAGAACGTGGAAGACCACTAAAAAAGTTTGAAGACACCGAATATTATATCAAGATGACACTTTAAAACAAATGGCACAAATGTTAAATGTTGCACAACAAACAATTTCTGATTTAAAAGCTATGGGAAATGTCCAAAAGTGTGGAAACTGGGTGCCACATGAATTGAATGACAGGCAGATGGAAAAGCGAAACACCACATATGAAACATTGCTTCTACGACACGAAAGGAAGTTAATATTGCATCGAATTGTGACTGGTGATGAAAAATAGATTTATTTTAAAAATCCTAAACGCAAAAAATTCCCCATTTCTGCGCAAGACTAATGACCTTGCCCGAAAAAAAAAAAACAAATTATGGAAAATTTAACAAGCCTCAGGACTTGCTAAAATAAAGCCAAGATCGGTCCCCGGTTGTAGCGCCGATGATGATGAAACGCAAAAAATCAGGGTTAGATCAAAAGCATCAACATCGACTGCAAAGCTTAATCGGTTCGTTCCCACCCGCCGTATTCACCAGACTTGGCTCCTTCCGACTACCATTTGTTTTCATCGATGGGCTTCGCATTGGCTGAGCAGCATTTCAATTCCTACGAAGAAGTCGAAAATTGGGCTTCCGAATGGTTTGCCTCAAAAGACGACCGGTTTTATGGCCAATACTTCGAATAAAATGTTTTTTACTTTTTAAAAAAAATATTTTTTACTTTGTAAAAAAAAACGCCCACTTCATACCGGTACACCTGGTATATGAAGACGGCAACGATTCATGGCAAGAATATCGACGCAGTCATCGACACCGGGAGCGGTCTGACTCCTATAGGCAGAGACGAGTACGAGAGAATTGGATCCCCACCACTTTAGCCGACCAAAGACAGTTCACAGGAATAGAATCACCTGCTCATAAAGCGCTACGAGTATTCCATCCGGAAGTCACGATAGATGGGCACTTTTTCCTAATCTCATACGTGTTATTTCAGATACTATTTCTCACCAAAAATTATTGAACTAATTTCTTGGTACCAAAAAACTTCCACGCAAAGAACCGTACAATTTACATTAATCCTCACGACGATGCTGAAGAATTACCGGAGATGTTGGAGATCCTCGAAGAAGAGAATCGTGTTAAGACGGATCTTTCTCACATCGAAGATGAGCACACGAGGGAAAAAATAATGACGTACATAGAGGACTACAGGTCCAATAAGACGTTGGAGACAACAGTAAGTATGAGACTTAAATTAAAAAAAGAAGGAACCTGTGTATCAAAAGGTAAGGCGGCTTGCGCCCAACGAAAGGCACATAGTCAACAATCAAATAGCGGAATGGCAGAACCAGGGCATCATTCGACCCTCATCATCTGACTATACCTGCCCAATTGTGTTAGTCAAGAAGAATGACGGAACACACCGATTGTGCGGTGACTATCGACTGTTAAATAAAAAGATTATCCGAGACAGATATCCTCTAGCGATAATCGAGGAGCAACTGCATAAACTGCAAGACGCGAATGTCTTCAGTACCCTCGACTGGAAGAATGGTTTCTTCCATGTACCAGTCGAATCTTTGCGTTCGAGTAGCTTGATGGACATTGCTGCTTGAAGAATTCTAGTATTCGATAGAGCATAGACCGGGACGGGGTATGAAGCACGTCGACGCATTAAGTCGAAACCCACTTCCCGGATGCTTGGTAATTAATGACAGCTACGAATGCCTTACTGCGCGACTCAAGAAAGCACAGCAGCACGACGACGGGCTGCAGGAAAGTATCAAGCGATTGGAAGAAGGAAATCTCGATGGCTATTCCTTCCAACGTGGTTTATTATATAAAGATATTGGTGACGAGATGCGCGTTGTGATTCCGAAGTCAATGCAAATACAGGTGATGCAAAAAACCCATGAACGAAGCCACTTTGGGATCAATAAGACAGAATCATTGTTGGATATCTGATTTAAGGGTTATGATTGAAAATGTAATTCCAAACGACAAGGATTCCTGAATCCTGTGGAAAAGGGCAATGTGTCCCTCGACACCTTCCACATCGATCACCTGGGTCCACTGGCGTCAACCAAGAAATCTTACGCACACATCTTCGTCATTGTGGACGCTTTTTCCAAGTACATTTGGTTCTATGGCACAAAATCGACGGCATCATTTATCTTTACAAATCGTCGGAGGATCATTTCCGACGCGTTTACTTCAAAGGAGTTCGAAAGCTATTGCGCGAAGAGAGCATTGAGCACGTTCTGGAAACCACGGGGATACAATGGGCCAATGGTAAAGTTGAAAGGGCGTACCACACCCTAATACCACAGCTGACAAAACTATCAGCTCCTAAACTGAGTGATATCGGTCCCTGGACACGGTACAAAGATGCTACAACCCCACGCTGCATCAGAGCATAGGGATGTCACCACTCCGATTAATGTTCGGAGTCGACGCTCGTTTGAAGGACGATTCGCAGATTAAGGAGCTTCTTCAGAAACTAACGATTATTTTCAGGGCCTTGAGGAAACCTATGATTTGGAAGGAATACAAAAATTGGAAAAACCCTGGACTAAATATATCGAGATGAAAGGAGACTATGTTGAGAAATAAAATGCTTATTTTCCGGAAAAAATGTTTTATTAAAAAAGTCACTGAGTTATCAAACTGCCCTCGTATATGCAGGACCCAAATAGAAATGAGTTTAGTTTGAAAATCTTAAACTTTGAGTCAAGATTATTAAAAATAAAATAGGAATGGGATGACAAAATGACATTAGACCAAAGTGCATCCAGGGGATTTATTTTTTTACTTCCCCCAGGAAAGGCGAGCCTATAGCACTGAGTCAATTCCCTGAGAAGCTATTTTTTTTTCGACCGGGTCTATCGGCCAGCTCCGAAAGATGCTCAATGATTCCTCCCAACCATTTCACGAACCCGATAGCTTAATGGCGTGGTAGTTTACCGGACGGCTGGGCTTTGGGACCCTACCTATCACTCAGTAATGGTGTCGAAGTGCAAGAGTCGTCAGTTCAACCTAGGTTTGCACAATCAAACGCAAGACACAACCTCCTTACCAACTTAGCCATTGAGACGGCGATTAAAAGAGTTATAAGATGTCACTTTCACAATCTTTCGTGGTGGATTAAAAGAGAAAATCGAATTTTCTTTTTAATATCGATTTATTCTACGAGGGATCTTTGCCTCTTACAAGACGTAAATAAATTAATATTAGATCTTATCTTATAGCCTAAACTAGTTTACTTAATTCAAACGACATATTTATACAACGAAGAAAAAATATAAAAGGGAACAAACAAAAGCAAATCAGCGAAAATGCGAAACATGATCGGTGTACTGGATGCGGGCAGGCGAACAAACTCACGGGTCGTTGGAAGCATGTTGATGATTGACCAAATGCTGATCTTGCATCTCCAGTGTCGTCGCATGTGCGCTGCAACGATCCGCGCGAATCGCAACGTCAGCCAAATCGATGAACTCAGGTCATCTAGTACAGTGCTACCGTGTGTTAAGAAAAACAAGTTACATTATTACAATTATAATGTTTAAAATACTATTATTTTATGTTATAAGATATTCGTACTTTCGTGAGGAGATTTATTATCATAACTCCATGGAATACACATTAAAAACTTAATAAATGAATAGTATTTGAAGACTCTGGATCTGGTTATTTATGGCAATCAATTTTATTTAAGCAATGAATTAAAGAACACTTAGAAGAAACAGCATGTGGCTGCCAATTTAACGTGAATTTATTCTTCAGTCTTAGTGGATCAATATGCCTAGGTCCGTTTAGATAAATAACTTTATCAGTGGCAGTAACCTAATACCTGATTTCCAAAATGGATTTAGAAGAGCGCACAGCACCACTCAACATATTTCAAAACCACGTCTACGCGCGCCTCTTTAATAAGGAACCCACCATTGCGGAGAGCCTGAACATTGAAAAGGCTTTTAACACGACGTGGATCGAAGGTCTTGTCTTTAAATTATTGAACACTGGTCTTAGTAGGACGCTGTGTAATATTATCTACCACTTCGTTCGAAACAGAACCTTTCAAGTTCGAGTGAATGGAAATCTATCCCGAACTTTCAACGCCGCTGCAGGCGTACCACAAGGCCCCATTCTAGGCCTCATCCTGTTTAATATGTACACCTCAGATATTCCTCGCCCTGTGGACGGGAGAATAAACCAGATATGCTATGCGGATGACGTCTTAGTGTACATCATCCAAAAGCTCTAAACTCGCAACAAATCGACTCAACCGTCACCTGGACGAACTGTATCAGTATTTTTTTTTTACTCAAACGCGCGCACCAAAGGGGATTTTGGAGTACCCTTAAGTGTCAAAGCACAGTACGAGCGGAAGGAGACGAAGTGGATAAGGAAAGGAGGTATCGGTGTACATTGGTCTGAAATGTCTGTACATTAGAACGACGAGGAAACACATGAACAGGTAGAGTATTCCACATTCGCGTGGTTCGACTAAAGAATGACTCTCTATGTTCATTTGTGCGCCTGAAGCCCACTTTCAACGTGAACTGATCCGCATTTTCAGATTGACGGGTATCGCGGGAAAATATCTAAGGAGGCGGAACACATTCAGCAAGTTCTGTTGAGCAACGACCATGATAATACATATAGAAAAGGGATAGGCATGATACGTTGCGCCTATGTTCTAACGACGGAAGTGATCGGCTCACAGCTGGGTCCCCAATAAGTTTCACTGCTCGTTTTTGCATCCTATCGAGCACGTCTAGTGCAGTTTTGGGGTTCCTTGGCTTCGTCGATGGAAGTGCTATTCATTGACAGTGTTTTTTGTTTTTTTTTTTGTTTTATATCCACATTTATTTAACAATTCAAATACATATTTTACTTAAGTTTAAATGTTAACTTCTATTTTACAGATATCATTCTTACATTAACTTACTGGCTCTTCGCAAACACTCTAAATTATACATTATCATATTTCATATGCCTTTCGGCGTACAATAACTGTTTTTATAACGTCACAATAATTGATATGATTTCCTTTTTAATTTATTCAATTTTTTTCTAGATCATGTATTATTTATAATTTTTTTTTTAATTACATCCATATATAGGGGGAGGGGGTTGACAAGCAAAAAAAAAAACGAAACAAAACGGACAAACATAAACAAAGAATACAAATAAAAATAAAAAAAATAAAAAATTAAAATTAAATTAAAAACAAAAATAAAAAAAAATAAACGCAACGGGTAACGCAAACAAAGCCCATGATAGGATCAAGAAAAAAGTGGCGGCACGCTTGATCCTTCGAAACAAGATTCCGATAAGAAGTTGGAATTGAGAACCAAAATGAAAATTTTCTCTTGAAGATAAGAGACAGATAGGATGGATAGGAAAATTAAGATAGGGCAGTCGTCTTAGGGAAAATTAATTCGAACAGAAAGTCACAGACAACCCTACAAGAAGGTCGGCCCGCGCCGCGCAATACGACTAAAAAGCGCAACGTATATACTCGACGTTCAACATACACTCAAGGAACGCGCAGCAGTCGAAAGTTGTTCTTAGTTTCACAAGTGCTTGTAATATTGAAATGTTGAACGATACAAATATATTCGCAGATTAGTTTCGCAAGTGATGGTAATATTGAAATATTGAACGATACTTAAATAGCACGAAAGAAACAAATGATGAAATAAAAGGAACGTGAACAATAAATAAAAGGAACTGTGTTTTATTGGTGGTCTACTGTCTCCATGTTCTGGTTTGTTCAATTTCCTCTTTGGTGAACAGTGTTCGGCGGAACACTCCAACAGTCGACTCTCCTAAAACCGCCAAAGTTTTCCCCAACGTGAAGATAGCAGCACTCGTCAATAAAAGCTAGTGAATGTAATTGTGCATCTTTTGACAGTTCATCATCATCATCATCGGCACCACAACCGGGATGGCTTGGCCTTATTTAGCGAGTCATGAGGCTTGTTAAATTTTCCACAATAATTTGTTTTTCCGGGCAAGGTTATTAGCCTTGCGCCAGTCTTTTGACAGTAACTCAACAAAATTTCAACCATTTTGGATGCGTAGTTTTTATTTGACAGTCGGTAGAGTGAGGCGATGTGAGTGTTTTCCTGAAAATACACAAAATTGAGTATCGAGCTGTCATTAAATTTTTGTTTTTGAAAGGCAATACGCCTACGCAAATCAAAGATGAGTTGAACTCTGTGTATGGGGCCTCTGCACCAGCATTTACCACAGTGAAATTTTGGGCAGCCGAATTTAAACATGGCCGTGAGAGCTTGGGAGAAGATGAACGTTCGGCACGTCGAAATACTGCAACAACTGACGATAACATCGCTAAAGTTCACCAAATGGTGCTAGACGACCACAGAATTAAAGTGAGAGAGATAGTAGAGGCTATGAAAAGGTCCAAAAAACCTGTTTATCACTTATTAAATCAAGATTTAGGCATGAGAAAGCTGTCCGCGTGTTTGGTGCCGCGTTTGCTCACGTTATACCAAAAACGCGTTCGAATGAACATTTCCAACGCTCTGTTGGCGCAGTTTGGGTGCAATAAATCCGAGTTATTTACTGACGATGAAACTTGGATACACCATTACACGCCCGAAACAAATATACAGTCGAAACAGTGGACTGCCAAGGGGGAATCGGCTCCAAAAAAAAACAAAAACTGTTTTTTCGACATCATCATCGGCACTACTACCGGGAACCGGTCTTGCCCTTATTTAACAAGACCTGAGGCTTGTTAAATTTTCCATAATGATTTGTCTTTTCCGGGCAAGGTTATTAGTCTTGCGCCAGAGGCTCCCCGACGGGGAATCGAACCCCGGTCTCCCGCGTGACAGGCGGGTATACTAACCACTAAACTATTGAGTAACCTGGATCGTTCATAGTTTTGTTAGAATTGTGATATATCATTTAAGGTGAACATAACACCATTTTCACTGCAGTCACCTGGATATTGAAAACATAACTCGTGTATTTCCCCTTCAATAACGGAGGACGGACTTGGCCCTGTATACTCACATGAAGAGGAAAAAATACTTTAACCGAGAGCGCGCATAAGTCAGTTTTCACAAATCTGAACTCAACACGTTTTGCGCTGAAAACATAGATTTAATTGTTGATTGGTGAACACATTAAGCTGGCGCAAGGCTAATAACCTTGCCCGGAAAAACAAATTATTATGGAAAATTTAACAACCCTCGGGACTTATTAAATAAGGCCAAGACCGGATCCCGGTTGTAGTGCCAATGATGATGATGATGAACACATTAAGCAGATTTTCAAAGTACTGCTTCCTCCTAGTCACGATATTATTTGTTTCCGTGACCAGACAGCTATTTGCGTCTCGAATTATGTTGGCTCTTCCTTGGTAACCGTTTGTAATTAAATATATGAGGGCGTATATTCTATTGATGTTTTTAGCTCTGGTATTTTCTAAAAAAAATTTCAATTCGATTTCTTTCCCATTCACGGGTTTTTCCGTTTGAGAAGTCTCGTAGTCTCTTTCCGAATTGTCGCGTATCTTTCTGCGTTGACTTCATCACATCTTTCTAAATAAATTACTCTAAGGCGTTTATGTTGTTCGATCTTAACCCGGCACTCATCGTCAAACCATGGTTTGGACGGTTGTAGTGCCAATAATGATGATGATGAACACATTAAGCAGATTTTCAAAGTACTGCTTCCTCCTAGTCACGATATTATTTGTTTCCGTGACCAGACAGCTATTTGCGTCTCGAATTATGTTGGCTCTTCATTGGTAACCGTTTGTAATTAAATGTATGAGGGCGTATATTCTATTGATGTTTTTAGCTCTGGTATTTTCTAAAAAAAAATTCAATTCGATTTCTTTCCCATTCACGGGTTTTTCCGTTTGAGAGGTCTCGTAGTCTCTTCCCGAATTGTCGCGTATCTTTCTGCGTTGACTTCATCACATCTTTCTAAATAAATTACTCTAAGGCGTTTATGTTGTTCGATCTTAACCCGGCACTCATCGTCAAACCATGGTTTGGACTTAATTGTTTTCTTAAATCCTAATACCTTTTGGACTGTTTGTTTGATTACGTCTCTGATTGATGCCCATTTAGTCCCCACATTATTGGATTCATCCTCCTTACTACTCCCATTCTCTAGGATGGTAAACCTATTCGTCAGTTTGTCTTGATTTTCAACCCTTTTGCCCAAGTCATTTAGTTTATCAATGTTGAACTTTTTTATGATCGTCTCCCGTGACTTGCCATGTCAGTTTACTGCGAGTCCGAGTTGCAACCAGCTCCTCTGTACGATTTTACTCCAATGATATTCGAATGGTGTCTTTTTTCTATGGAAGTGGTCTATTTGGTTACGCGTTACGCCCCCGAGTGATAGCCAAGTGACTTTATGAATTATTTTTAGCTAGTAAGATGTCTACCACTTCAAACGTGCATGCCATGATGTTTTAACAACATATCGTCCCTATTAAGGGGGAAGTCTCTGTAAACGACGTGTGTTTCAATAATTTTTTTTACAAAAAAATTGTTGTCTGGGCGCAAGGCGTCGGACATTATATTCGTGACAACGTATCCTAAATATGTAACATTGAATATACAAGTTATTAAATCAAAATTAAAGTGTTTTTTTCCGAATGCCTCCAAGTGTAGGCATTAATTTTGGTTTGCTTAACGAAATTTTACAAGTAGTGCAAACTACTGTGTATTCGTCAGGACACAGTTGTCGATTTTCTTTTGTGTGCCAGTCCGAAATTACGTTCATCTGTTGCACTGTGATCGGTTTTAAATCGCGTTCAAACAAAAGTCTATCGTAAACAGAGCAAGCATACCCAAAGTCATTGTCAAGAAACATCAATTTAAATCTTGATATCGATTTGTTCCATTTCATGTCCCATACCTCTTGCGCCGATATACGAGGGTTGCCTCTTATGTTTCGGGATTTGGCAACCCTAGTGTTGCAATCCGGCAATTGACAGCTCTGTCGTAAAGTTGGACATTTTTGAGGTTATACGCACTCAGAACGTTTTGACATACGAGCGCTATTTGTGTTGTTTACAGTAACTTAAAAGATTCATCTCGGTCCAAAAATGGAATTAAATCGTCAACATTTTCGTGCGATTATTTTTTACAACTTTCGGCGTGGATTAACTCAGCAACAGTGCATGGATGAACTTAATTCAATTTTTGGCGATGAAGCTCCATCAAGGACCAGTGTTTATCGATGGTATGGTGAATTCAATCGTGGTCGTAGTTCACTCCAAGATGAATTTCGTGAAGGTCGTCCAAAATCAGTTGTTGTTCCGAAAACCATTGATGCTGTGCGCGAACTGATATTGGAAGATCGTCATGTGACCTATCGTGAGATTGAGACAACCTTAGGCGTTAGTGGGACCAGCATACATTCAATATTGCATAAACATTTGACTGTCAAAAAAATTTGTTCGCGTTGGATCCCACACAATTTGTCAATCGCCCAAAAAAAGGCTCGTGTCAATTGGTCGAAAGAAATGCTCAAAAAATACGGTCGCGGTGCTTCGAAACACGTCTATGACATCGTGACAGGTGATGAATCGTGGATTTACGCGTATGAGCCCGAAAGTAAACAGCAGTCGACTGTCTGGGTGTTTCAAGATGAGCCAAATCCAACAAAAGTTGTTCGCGCACGAAGCACTTCCAAGCAAATGGTCGCCTGTTTTTTCGGAAAAACTGGACATGTCGCAACCGTACCACTAGAACAACGCAGAACAGTCAATTCTGAGTGGTACACAACCATTTGTTTGCCAGTTGTCTTCCAAGAAATCAGGAAAACCAACCGCCGAAGACGGATCACTCTTCACCACGACAATGCGAGCTCCCACACATCGGCTGCGACAACTGCATTTTTGAGCACCCAAAACATCGATTTGATGGGTCATCCGCCGTATAGTCCTGACTTGGCACCGAATGACTTCTTTTTATTCCCGTACGTAAAAAACAAACTGAGAGGTCAACGTTTTTCGACACCTGAAGAAGCGGTTGCTGCATTCAGAATGCATGTGTTGGAGATACCTCAATCAGAGTGGCAAAAGTGCTTCGACAATTGGTTCAAACGCATGCAAAAGTGTATAGATCTTCATGGGGAATATTTTGAAAAACAATAAAGTGATTTTCGATAATCAATATTTGTTTTTGTTCTCTAATCCCGAAATATAAAAGGTAACCATCGTAACTGGTTGTATTGTAAAATACACGGGTTCTGCTGCTGAAGGCTGTTGTAGGTTTACAACCTGTAGTTCTTAAACGTTGTTTGAGCTTGCCGCTGCGAAACCACTATGAGCAGACAATTTTCTCTTAGCTATATCCGATTTATTTAATGCTGCAAGGCGCTGCCTGTATTCGCGTTGTCTCTGTGTATTTTTTGTCTTTACACTTTCAACCTGTACAGTTGTACTCGGCAGTGCAAGGCGCTGTCTGTATTCCCGTTGTCTCTCTGCATTTGACTTAGGAGCAATTAAGAGAGTCGCGCTCTCGCTCACTGCGGCTCGTGCGTTATCGGTTATCGTTATCGTAACGCTACAAACTTTTTTCCGAATGCCTCCCAAGGTATACCGATTTATAAGACATTGTCACGTCAAAAACTGAAAGCATTTATTGGAATTTCTGAAGTTACATATTACAATAGACGTTAAAATGTGTTCGAAAACATTTATTTATGAATAAAAAAACACAAAGCGGCGACGCTACAGCTGACCCAACTTGACTCCTCGGATTTGCGCCGTGCAACGCCCAGGCCCTTGTAGTTATCCGAAATCGACGAACAACATTTTTTCCATTGAAATATGAAATTCTTCTTTGTAATTGGAAACAAAAATGGAAAATAAAAATTTGAGGACAAAAGGAAAAAAAACGCTTTCTTCCATAAACAAATTGTTAAAAACAATACTTTATATTACAATTTTTATCTTAAAAGAAAAAAAAAACATTTTCTTTTCATAAACAAATTGTTAAAAACAATATTTTATATTACAATTTTTACAAAATGTTAAATTCCTGCAAAGGCCAATAAATTAAGGATTCATCATCATCGGCACTACAACCGGGATCCGGTCTTGGCCTTATTTAGCAAGTCTTTCCACCGGTATCCGGTCCATATCCGAGACTTGTTAAATTGTCCATAATAGTTTTCCAGGCAGTCTTGCGCCGAAAAGTGAAACAATATTTCTGTAAAATTTCAATTCAATCGGTTGAAAACTTCCTGAGTTACGCTGCATTGTGCGGAAAAAACCCGTTTCTAGAAAAACGCCATTTAAGTTTTCGTTCTAGAAAAATTTGATCTATAATTCCCCAAGCTTATTCAGCGATACCAGGACTATAGAGCAAGCCTTCTACTTCGAAGAAATCATCCATCTTAGCTGTTTTTTTTCTCGTTTTGAGCAGCTGTGGCTTCTTTGGACGAATTTAATGGGCGTCGATCTTGTCTATTCACTAGATTGCTGTCATACTAATTGGCGAACAGTTTACATTCCAGGCTGATTGGCAGTTCCAGAACTTTCATGACTCTAAGGACAAATGAATATCCATCATTGAAGATTCCTGCAGTTAAATGTGCCGCAATTTCTGTTTTTTTTTTTTTGAGCTACAATTCACTTGTTTAGAAGCTAAACGCCACACAGGTGCATTAAAAGATTCGTTAGCGTTTTGAGCGCAATCGTCAATGCAACGCTCCAGTAGATCACCTCGTGATAAATCTTCGTATATTGGAAGAATATTCTTTTCTATTTCCGGGTGTAGAGGAGCTGGATGTTCATAAGTGTTTTTTATTTGTTTTTTTTTTTTGCTTGAGCAGCGTTATATGTACACCACGAGTCGGCGCCAGTGGGACAGAACTGATGTTGAGGATTTTCATCGGTCGAGGTCAAGTGGCAAAATATAGCCATTATTTCTTTTTTCATCTTATCTTTTGATTCTGCATTGCTGCGTATTGCAAGGCTGTAATATTTTGTTGTTTTTTTTAAATTAAAACGTCAGTCAGTTTGTCTTTGCCGCCAAGTTTTGTAGTTTTTTTAATATTTCGGAGGGGACTTCCCATTCGCTTTTCGACCATTTGAAATTACGGCTGTCGGTTGCAAAGATGTATTCATCATCATCATCGGCACTACAACCGGGAGCCGGTCTTGGTCTTATTTAGCAAGTCCTGAGGCTTGTTAAATTTTCCATAATGATTTGTTTTTTTCCGGGCAAGGTCATTAGTCTTGCGCCATAAAGATGTATTACGCTATGGTAAATAGAGTTATCAAAAGTACCACCAGATGTCGCAAGTAGGCTATGATTCCGAAAAAACTCGGGATATGTACTACAGCTCGTCCAACCTGATTTAAAACTCGTCCTCGAGTCATTCTGCAATCCTTGGGTCAGGGGCGTCGATGTCCAGATCTTCTGATTCCGTTTCGTCTGTTTCGCTCTCGGTATGGCTGTCGTCGCCGAAAAGGCCGCAGTACCTCTTCAGCCTGCCTGAACTTTCTATGGAAAAGAATTTCGTTCGGGTCCGTTGCGTTCGTGGGGCAGCTCTCAAAATATATCGGTCGTTTCTCAACACTCTCACCACGACGTACGGTCTACTATAAATTGGAGCAAGCTTCCGGGATCCGTCGGTTGCTGCAGGCTCCCGTTCCACCAGTACCAAACCATCTACCTTATATGTGGTTGGTTTTCTGGGCTTATCGAAGCGTCCCTTCTGCTTGTGTTGATCTACCATGATGTTGCGCAGGGCAGCATCTTCATTCTGTTCAAGTTCCACCAATAATTTGTCTCCAGCAATTTCCTTTAGCGTATAGGGAAACATTAGTTCATGTGGGGTCATTCTTGTGGGTGCGCTCCTCGCCGTATTCAGAGTCCATTGAATGCCCCTCAACTGTTGCGTCCAATCTCTGCAGGCCACATGACCACGCTTGAGCCCGCTAGTACGGCGCGGTTAACCCTCTCCACTGGCACGAGGCGTTTGAACGGGCGTTGTAATATGCTGTATGCCCTAGGTTTGACAATATCTTGTAAATTCGCTGGCTGTGAATGCTGTACCTCTGTCGGTGCTTAGGCGCTTGTGATTAGCCCCTGACCAAACTTCGCATCATTGAGAACCAGTACATCCTTCTCAGTCTTGCAAGGGTTTTGTCGAAGCCCACGTGCGCCGCCTCATCGTGGCACACCCGAAGAACTCGCCGTCGAACTTGTTTCAGTACGACCCACGTTCTTTGGTTGCCGTCGCGCTTAAACAGTCTTCCTCCATCTAGCTGGTATTCCTTGTGGAGATCCTTTCCATTCGTGCAATCCGTCGCTCCTTTAAGTTGGTTTATGATGTCGCCTAACGTCTCGTCTTGGCATTGCATGGTGGCTAACCAATCCTCGTCATCAAAGTATACATTACATTTCTGCTAAAGTATGCCACCTGTCTCAGTGTGTTATCGCTCTTCCCACGATGCATCAATATACCGGCAAGTCCCAGTGTTGACCTCGTGATTACAATCTCCATCGTACAATGCCAGGAGAGGAAGGTTAACCAAAGCGGACTTGAGGTCTTCAAATGCCGCCTGATGCCCCTCTGCCCATACAAAGGGATGTCGCTCGTTTAGCAGATTGGTTAAGGGCGCTGCTAATTGTGCGTACCTCGGTACAAACTTCAGAAAATAACCAGTGAAGCCCAGAACAGCTTCACGTGATGCACATTTTCTGGTTCAGGAAACTCTTTAACCGCCACTATCTTCCGCTCGCCTCGTTTTTTCCGCTCCCGTCCAGTTGATGTTCGAGAAACGTAATACTAGTTTTCAGGAACGTACACACTTTCTGATATTGATGGCCAGTCCCGACTCCTTCAGAACCATCAGAAATGTTCCGAGTTTTTGTAGACCTTCCGCTACTGAATCACCTCCGATGATGATGTCATCTAAATAAACCGCTATATCTCCGCGGTTTGTATGTACTTTTATCAGATTGAGTGTACATTTGGAAGTATGCTGGGGCATTCACCAAGCCGAGCGGCATGCGAACGAAATCATACAACCCGTTTTCCGTAGCAAAAGCGGACTGAGATCCAACGTCGTGAAGTACTTTTTCCCGGCTAACGTTGCAATGGTCTCCTCCACAGTAGGCATCGGAGACTTGCTTGACTGTCACTTTGTTTACTCCCCGGTAGTCGATACACATCCTGTCTTCGTAATTTTTCCTCTTCGTAAGAACTATTTGGTGCACAAAAACTGGAGGTTGACGGTTGGTTTGTGGGGTTGAAGTAGGTGCCTGACACGACACGGGTTCACTTCATTCCCCAAACAATTTAAAAGTTCCGCGAGAGAGCACCACAAGAAGAAATGTTCCAACACACACGAATGAAGTTATAAGAAATAAAACGCTGATCACCTGTGACGCTCTATGAATAAAACAAGTCGATTGGTTTTAGTTATCTGCATTCTTTTTATTTAATCTCACTGTTTGTTGTTGATTGTTTTGTTTATTTCTTAACTTTTTAATTTACACTGATCTTTGTTTAAATTTGCGTTATGGCATCGGCACATGCGCATAACACTGTGAGTTTGTGGTAGTTTTTTACATAGGCATCAGCAAGGATGCGGGTTCTATAAAAACACCACCGACGAAAAGACGAATCACAAATACCAACGACGAATTTAAATTGACACAAAAATTGTCCTACTGGTGATTGAAGTTTTATTATCCTGTTTATTGAAATTGTTATGATTACAAACACTCCTGGTCATTAATTTATCACGGATTTAAATTTATTAACTTAACAGTGTTGGTGCCGTTGCATGTACATAAACCGTGGATTTCAAATTGCTAGGGTTTACAAAGTTAACTTTTGATGAACAAACATGTTCCACGATTTCACTATTAGTCATTAATTTGTTGGATATACATTAAATTAGCCACGGATTTAAACTTTTGGTCATAAATTTGTTGGACACACATTAAAATAACCTCGTATTCAAACTATGAGGCTTTACTTTTGTACTGACTAACACTCGCGACTCCCGACTGAACTCCTCACGGGGATTAAAAGAATAATGGGAATCCTACTCCCTGCGCGTGCTTACACTTCTCCGTATAATATCTGACTCCGATTATGATGCAACTCACATCCATCTCTTCGATGGCCACCTATTGCATCGATAGGGGAGGGTTATATATGCGGGCATATAGGAAAAGTACAATGCCCTGCGATGAGGACGATGATCGGTGGACACCTGATCAAACAGAAGTACATCGTTGGTGATGAATCGCAGAGATCGAAATAGATTTTTGTTTCAAAGTAAACAAAAACGCTATTTCACAGATCAATGGGGTATATGATGACGATGATGCACAGATGATGTATATGATGTGCCTATGATACAAAAGGGGTCGTCATGGTATTTGCTTAAGATTCCTTGGAAACACCGGTGTAGGCAATATCCAATCTAATCATATGGCTCCGGTGCACAAGGAGGCAAATTATTTTGTTGACATAAGTCAACAGGAACCTCGTCGACGACGGCAAAGGGTCAGGCTGGATGGCTATAGGTTTAGAATAATATGCGGGTAAGTAAAACGCACACAGTGGGATACTGTATGTTTAATTTAGGTTTTCAGGCGGGTCATCATATGCATGGCATTGGTAAGGTTACCTAAATAATGATCTTTTCCATGCCCAAATTCTAGGATCGGTTGATAACCGATGAATGGGAATTGTCGCAAGTGTTGCGGACCTAAGGGTATAGGCGCGATATTCACTTATGAACCGTAGCAAGAATACCGGCTACAGCTATGTCAACAATTACGCTGGCCAGCGTGTATTTATCTTTTATAATTGCTGACTAGCCGAGCCGATTGTCTGGCACGGTGCATGAATGAATGAAATAATTTGTTTGGAGTGCATGGTTGATAAGATTTAATTTTCAGGTGAAAGAGAATGAAAGGTAGCTTACGCTGCCCCAAAATTGAAGGTAGGTATAGTGGGTTGGAAAGTGGTTAATTTAAGAGGATGGGCGGTTCTTTGGGAATGTATTAAGAGCCGCCACATCACTCCCTCCCCAGTGACGTAGTCACGAAACAGGTAAGGATGATTGGGAGGGGGGTAGTTGTCTGTGGGCGCGCGCTTGGGCGCGGGTGCGAGGAGGTTGTGCAGGTCGGGCGGCAGTTGTGTCTTGGTTAGGAGGCTGTTCTGGAGCTGAAGCTTCCAGAAAGCAGGGCTTAAGTCTTTCCACGCTGACCGTGGATCGCTTGCCTCTGATATCGATCTCGAAGATGCGGTCGTTGATGCGGCGGAAGACTTTGAATGGGCCATCATAAGGGGGGTCGAGGGGTTTTTTGACCTTATCCACCCTGACAAAGACGTGCGTGCAGCTGTGCAGTTCAGGGTGGACGAAAAGTTTTTTGGAGCCGTGCCTGGCTACTGGTGTTGCTCTAACTTTACGTAGCAGGTCACGGAGATGCCCCAATTCGCGAAGTTGGTCACGCGGTGTTTCGCCGTCCAGGAAGAGTTCGCCTGGAAGAAGAAGGTTAGTACCGTAGGTGAGCTCTGCTGCCGAAGCTCCCAGGTCCTCCTTAATACTTGTCCTCAGGCCGAGGAGGACAGTGGGCAGGGCGTCGAACCATTGGGTGTCGTTATGACACATGAGTGAGGCCTTGAGGGATCTATGCCAGCGCTCTATCATCCCATTGGATTGGGGGTGGTAGGCGGTGGTACGACTTCTTTGGCAGCCAAGGAGATTTGTTAGCTGCTTAAATATTGTCGCCTCGAATTGTGGACCTCGGTCCGAAGTTAAGGTGCTTGGTACACCGAAGCGTGTGACCCAAGTTGAGTAAAAAGCCTTGGCGACTGATTCGGCAGTAACTGCCCGGAGAGGTGTCGCCTCTGGCCATCGCGTGTAGCGATCCATCATAGTGAGGATATAAGAAAATCCTCTTGATGGAGTAAGCGGTCCCACTATGTCTATGTGGACATGGGCGAAGCGTGCCGTGGGAAGCTTGAACTGCGCTGGCTCCAGTACATTATGTCGCGCTACTTTGCAGCGCTGGCACTGGAGACAAGCACGGGCCCAACCGGTGAGATCTTTGCTCATCCGGGGCCAAACAAATTTGCGACGGACAGCAGCGGCTGTCGCTCGGCCGCTGGGGTGGGCTGGGTCGTGGTAAACCTGGAACACGCCCTTACGCAGTTTTTCGGGAATGTAAGGTCTAGCGGTTCCAGTTGAAACATCACACCAGATTTCGCCCAAGGGGTCGCGAAGAGTGATTTTCTTAAACTCAAGTGCCGTATCGGCAGTTAGGAGGGACTTGAGCTGTTCGTCCTCCTGTTGAGCTAGGGCAAGGTCAGCATTGTTTAAGGCGGTACGCAAGTGAATCGTATCGATTCGAGAAAGGGCGTCCGCCGTAACGTTCTGTTTACCGGAGATGTGGTTGATGTCCGTAGTATATTGCCCTATGAGATCTAACTGACGCTCTTGTCGGGGGGAGGCATTTCCCGACTTCTTCCGGAACGCATAGACCAATGGCTTGTGGTCTGTTAAGATGGAGAGTGAGCGACCTTCTATCATATGACGGAAGTATTTAACAGCGCTGTAGATCGCGAGTAATTCACGGTCGTAGGCGCTGTAACGTCGCTCAGTGGGACTCAGCTTCCTTGAAAAGAAACCAAGTGGTTCCGGTCGGCCTTCAATGTCCTGTTCAAGGACGGCTCCGATTGCGGTATCCGATGCATCGCATTGGATGGATAGTGCCGCTCCCTCGAGGGGGTATCGGAGCAAAGTGGCATTTGCCAATTGTTCTTTGGACAGTTGGAATGCTCGATCAGAGACTTCTGTCCAATTAATGGGGCGCTTATCATTGCGCTTAGCTCCTTTTAAGAACTCATTTAAGGGAGCTTGAATTTGGGCAGCGTTCTTCAGTGTTGGGCGGTAAAAGTTAAGCATGCCCAAAAATCGACGAAGCTCACTCACGTTAGTAGGCCGGGGATACTTCATGAGGGCCTCCACACGGTCTGGAAGTGGGCGAATGCCCTGGTTGTCAACGACATAACCCAGATAGGTGATTTGCTCCTTGGCGTATTGACACTTATCTGGGTTGATGACAAGACCGAATTCACGGAGGCGCTCTAGGACCTGACGTAAGTGGCGTTTATGTTCGGCGTGGTCTTTGGAGGCGATGAGAATGTCATCAAGATATGCATGGCAGCAATTTAGACCACGTAAAGCCGTGTCGATATAACGTTGGAATGTCTGTGCGGCATTCCTGAGGCCGAAAGTCATCACTTTGAACTCGAAGAGTCCGAAAGGTGTAATTACTGCGGTCTTGGGGATGTCTTCTGGTGCCACCGGAATTTGATGGTATGCCCTGGTGAGATCCAGGGTAGTGAAGACATTGCACCCTCGTAACTTGTACGAAAAATCGTAGAGGTGTGCAATAGGGTATCTGTCCGGGACAGTTGCTGCGTTCAACAGCCTGTAATCGCCACATGGGCGCCACTCACCAGAACGTTTCTTCACTAAGTGGAGTGGGCTTGCCCAGGGACTGTCCGACGGTTGGCAGATACCTAGTTCGATCATGTGCTCGAACTCCGCGCGCGCCGCACGTAATTTTTCAGGGGCCAGTCGACGTGGACGCTGGCTCACCGGGGGACCACGTGTTTCTATATGATGAAACACCGTGGCTTTGTGTCGGCGTTGGTTAGGTAGAGGAATTGTTGTACTAACAAATTCCTGTACCATGACCTGAAACGGGTCTGTGCACTCTGTGGCCCCTGAAGTTGCCGCTGGAGATGCCGTCATGGGCACGGGGGGTGCGGTTGGAGCCACTAGTCTGTTATGGGTCGAATCGACCAACAGATTATGTGCGCCTAATAGGTCGGAACCTATCAGGGGTTCATTCACGTCCGCAATGACGAAACGCCAAGTGATCGGACGTCGAAGACCCAGTTGTAGTGTCAGCTTTTTACGTCCGTACGTAAGTATCGGCGTATTATTCGCAGCTGACAATTTAAGCGCGGCGGGCACGCGGTTACGCGGAGCAAACGATCGCGGGAGGACTGAAATATCGGCGCCGGTATCGACAGTAAAAGCGATATTCAGTTTAGAATCCCGGATGGTTAGGCGATTTATAGCAGGGGTGCCGGCCGATTGCGCGAGGGTATCGGTCGGCAAAATTATTTCTAAAGGTCGTCCCTGATTGGTGGCTGGTTGCGTCCAACCACAGGGCGCCTTGCAATTAAATGTGCGATCACCGTATCGTTGGTGATTGGCGCACAAAGGAAGAGAGGCGGCGTTGTTGGGCGTATTTTGCCTCTGAATGTTGTCATTTTGTGAAGGCCGAGGTAATGCTCGGCGAAAGTTGGCCCTCTGAGGGGCATTTTGGGAAGGTTGTTGCCGATCCAATGGACGATTAGATACGGCGCGATTCTGAGCGCCTCGTTGGTTGCTTCTCGCCTCCGCGCGAATTTGATTTAGTTCGCGGAGGACTGAGGTCTGTATCGCACGAAGGTCAGAAATGGTGACCTGAGCAGGAAGACTTCTCGGGCGGAATACGTTGGGCCTGCCCTCTTGGGTCCGCTGTGTGACATTGGTTGAGGCAGGCCTTCTGGGATGTGGTGACGGAGAAGGTTGACGCACCGGAGCCGTCGTTGGGGCTGTTAGTGGCGGAAAAAGATGCCGTGTAGGCTGAGCGGCGTGTTGAGAAACCGCCGCTACTTGGTACCCTGGAGGCTCAGACTGCTGGTCTGAGCTTTCCATAATTGCGTCCGCAATTTTAGCTAAATAGCCCAAGCTCTGATTGGGTTGGGCTACGAGTGCCGAATGGGCATGGAGGGGGAGACATCTTAAAAAGTGAGGCCGTATTAGGTCGTCCGAGAACCTGGTCCCCGCTATAGAGCGTAAATGGGTCAGGAAAAGGGACGGTCTCATACCCGAAAGGTTCGTTTCGGCCGCCAAGCGTTGTTGCCGCGAACTTCCGGGCTCGTCCAGAGCGTCGAGGTGAGTCTCAGCAAACCAAAGTTCAGGGTCCTCCTCGTCAAAAGGGGACAGATTAATATTGGCAGGGTTGGGGCGGTTAACGACACTGGGGGCATCGTGGAATGCCAGGGGAGCGGGTTGTGCTGTCGCTTCGTGGTCGGTAGCGACTTGTGTATCAGGGAAGTCGGCGCTGGAGGCGTCGTAAAACTCGAGCGACTCGAGTTGTTCCTGATCCTCTTGGGGTGGAGCGTTTCGCGTACGGGCCATCGTGTAAAGTGTAAGGTAGAACCGGAATTAGGAGTAAAGTCGGTTCACGATTGCTACGTAGGGCGTAGAGATGGGTCGTAAGAGGACGCGAAGATTTGAAAGGTGAAGGGGGGGGCCAATTGGTCAAAAGTAGTCGCAGGGCGTTGAGAGAATCACGAATATCCCGGAACAAGGTTTTTACTAATTAAAATGAGTCGAGTGAAGGTCGGAAGTGGAGTCAAGTGGAGCCAAAAGAGAATCGTGCCGAGTCGAGTGGAGTTGAATGTGTTGGGGTCTGTTTGTACCCAGAAGGGGCTTATTAAATTTATTTAATTCCGGATCGTTTCTATTTAATGTAAAATGTTTCCTAATTTAGATTATAAATTCCAATTTGCAAAGAGGTTTTAAATCGCGATAATTTGGTCAGTTTGTCAGGTGTGAGTTCGTGAAATTCCAAATATCTACTCGAATCAAGCTATATGAAAAGGTGAGTAACCGAGTTTCTGTGTTGTGTGTCTAAAAGTGTGCGAGTGTATGTTTATTTAACGCATAACGCTGCTTTGATGTTTCAATATACCCTGAAGGGGTTTACAATATTTACTATTTTTAATTGTAGCAGAAAAACAAAAAGAATAGTTGTTGTGTCCTTATATGCGTTATTAGTTTTCAGCCCAACAGATATATTTTTATTGTATTTTTGGGATAGCTTAATTTTCGCTTATAGTTTTAATAAATCAATAGAATGAAGTCAATAGTTAACTGGTAAAACAAAGAAAAAGACTTCAATTGAGTAAACTAACAAGGATGTACATTTTCAAATATTTTATCCTTGAACACCATAAATTGCTTATTGAATATTACTAAAAAAAACTTGAAAATTCGGATTGTAACAGTTGTTTCAATCGTTTTTGACTTTAATTTTAATGTTTAAAAAAAAACAATTATTAATTAAATTTGCAACGAATTAAATAATGAGGAAATTTATTTGAAGAAAAAAAAATTTTTTTTGTCAGTTATTATTTTCTTGTTTGCGATGTACTTCTATGTAAATTGGTCCATTACTTCTATTCGATATGGTGTATACGATTGTGAATTATTACAATTTTTGGTTTTTATCACATTACAATTGTATATATAAAAAAAAATTACCATAAAATGTAGAGGACATAAAACTTAAGAAGAAAAAAAAAAAAAAACACTAGTTGCTTGCACAAGTTTTAATATGTAACACCATAATGGAATTATTAAATACAAACACAAATTAATTATTGAAAGTAAGTTTCACTAACTTGCTAATGGATTAGTCTGACTATTGAAAAAAAAACGAAAGGATACTTAGCTGAAATCCCTGGCAGTTGTTCCTGATGGCTAATGGGGCTGTTGTTCCTGGTGTTGATGGGGTTAAAACTGGGGCGGCTTCTGTTTAGCGATGGCGGCAGGTGACTATAGGTGATGGTGGGGCTCCTTAACACTTTCGATGATTCCTTGGTGGCACTTGGTCACTGTTTTACTGGATGCAGCTTAAGTGAGTTAATTAGATTGTCACCGTCACTAACTGTTTCTATGGTTGGGTGAATGTTCTGCCATCAAAACGGGGTTATCACGGTAACGCAAAAGTTTGAAAAATCGAAGGTTGCGCGATTTCAATTTTCACCTTAAAGTGACTAAGTAGCACGTACAACGTATGCTCAGGCGCGTGTTCGCGAGTCGCGGTCACCAATGTGGTAGTTTTTTACATAGGCATCAGCAAGGATGCGGGTTCTATAAAAACACCACCGACGAAAAGACGAATCACAAATACCAACGACGAATTTAAATTGACACAAAAATTGTCCTACTGGTGATTGAAGTTTTATTATCCTGTTTATTGAAATTGTTATGATTACAAACACTCCTGGTCATTAATTTATCACGGATTTAAATTTATTAACTTAACAGTGTTGGTGCCGTTGCATGTACATAAACCGTGGATTTCAAATTGCTAGGGTTTACAAAGTTAACTTTTGATGAACAAACATGTTCCACGATTTCACTATTAGTCATTAATTTGTTGGATATACATTAAATTAGCCACGGATTTAAACTTTTGGTCATAAATTTGTTGGACACACATTAAAATAACCTCGTATTCAAACTATGAGGCTTTACTTTTGTACTGACTAACACTCGCGACTCCCGACTGAACTCCTCACGGGGATTAAAAGAATAATGGGAATCCTACTCCCTGCGCGTGCTTACACTTCTCCGTATAATATCTGACTCCGATTATGATGCAACTCACATCCATCTCTTCGATGGCCACCTATTGCATCGATAGGGGAGGGTTATATATGCGGGCATATAGGAAAAGTACAATGCCCTGCGATGAGGACGATGATCGGTGGACACCTGATCAAACAGAAGTACATCGTTGGTGATGAATCGCAGAGATCGAAATAGATTTTTGTTTCAAAGTAAACAAAAACGCTATTTCACAGATCAATGGGGTATATGATGACGATGATGCACAGATGATGTATATGATGTGCCTATGATACAAAAGGGGTCGTCATGGTATTTGCTTAAGATTCCTTGGAAACACCGGTGTAGGCAATATCCAATCTAATCATATGGCTCCGGTGCACAAGGAGGCAAATTATTTTGTTGACATAAGTCAACAGGAACCTCGTCGACGACGGCAAAGGGTCAGGCTGGATGGCTATAGGTTTAGAATAATATGCGGGTAAGTAAAACGCACACAGTGGGATACTGTATGTTTAATTTAGGTTTTCAGGCGGGTCATCATATGCATGGCATTGGTAAGGTTACCTAAATAATGATCTTTTCCATGCCCAAATTCTAGGATCGGTTGATAACCGATGAATGGGAATTGTCGCAAGTGTTGCGGACCTAAGGGTATAGGCGCGATATTCACTTATGAACCGTAGCAAGAATACCGGCTACAGCTATGTCAACAATTACGCTGGCCAGCGTGTATTTATCTTTTATAATTGCTGACTAGCCGAGCCGATTGTCTGGCACGGTGCATGAATGAATGAAATAATTTGTTTGGAGTGCATGGTTGATAAGATTTAATTTTCAGGTGAAAGAGAATGAAAGGTAGCTTACGCTGCCCCAAAATTGAAGGTAGGTATAGTGGGTTGGAAAGTGGTTAATTTAAGAGGATGGGCGGTTCTTTGGGAATGTATTAAGAGCCGCCACAAGTTCACAATTAAATTCACTTTAATCCTTTAATGGTGAGTTAACAACAATTCCGAACGAATTTCTCGACTAGTTGACAGAAAAGGAAAACGGCACTCCAACTCGAATATTTTGACACGGTAAAACGAAACTGGCTACTTAGTAACGCGGCTGGAAAAAATGTAACGCTAAGCGGGTGCGACTGTCCGCTGTGCCGATAGAAATCTGACTCGACGATGCAACTCACATCCATCAGTTCGATAGCCGGGAATTGCACAGATAAGGGAGGATTCTATATGTGTCCGTATAGGATAAGTACAATGCCCTGCGATGAGGACGACGATCGGTGGACACCTGATCAAACAAGTACGATCGTCGGGGGCGATGTACCCATACATCGTTGGTGATTTATGCCAGAGATCGAAATAGATTTTTGTTTCAAAGTAAACAAAAACGCAATTTCACAGATCAAATGGTGGCACACATGATGTATATGATGTGCCTATGATACAAAAGGGCTCGTCATGGTGTTTGCCTAAGAGTCCTTGGAAACACCGATGTGGACAATATCCAATCTAGCCATATGGCTCCGGTGCACAAGGAGGCAAAATATTTTTTTGACATAAGTCAGCAGAAACCTCGCAAAGGGCCAGGCTGGGTGGCTATATGTTTGATTAATATGTGGGTAAGCAAAACGCATAGTGAGATACTGTATGTTTACTTTAGATCTCAGGCGGGTCATCGTAGGTTACGGTTCAGCATTTCATCGACTTTTTCTTCTATTATCTTCCGTTTGGCTAGTGGTATGTGGTAAGGTTAAACGCTCATTGGATGTACGGTGTTAAGTTTTCTTTTTATTATTATGATTAGTCACCTCAGTTGGGGGAGAGAGCGTCGAAGCGGTAGATAGCGTTATCGAATTCTGATTCATACGAAATTTATTATTTATTTCGTGGTTGTGATGACATGATACTACGTTCGTATTCCCCGCGGAATGAATTTTAATTAGTTATTTGGTCTGAATGCTTTTGAATCAATTCTTTTCCACTAACTGTACTTGTACTGGTAGTCGTAATAGCCGCCACGCATGTTAAGTTATCACTTCCATCTCCAGAATGTCACTGATGATTTAGTTGCTGTTCATTGTCACTGACGCCAATGCCGTTGTTGATAGTCCCACTGTGGCCAAAACGTTCGTTTGACTGCCTACAATACAATTGCTAATTTTGAGTTCGTTGTGGCTCTTCTCGCTTCGAACTTGAGGTTGATCTAGTAATCTATTTTGTAAGGTTGGCTGTCATCCGGGTCAACTAGCACTTCGCGCCAACTTCATATGGAGTTTACTTGAATGTCCGCATATAATTTTCCTATTGTTCTGCACCCTCCTCCGCAGAACCCGATTAGCTTTCTGGCATCCTTCTCGTGGCGAAAATTGTAGGCGTATGCGACCGACTGCTGTATAGTGACGCGATCGCTCTCCAGGTCGATACAAACGTCGGCCGCTTGCCCGTCCATATATACCGTCTTGTGGTGCACACTGCCGTCTCTCGCACACACGGCTGACATATTCTCCTCTTTTGGTGATGCCCACTGGAGCTCTCACCCACTGGGTTCTCTCTTACTACGCAGTTACGGACTATATGCCCTCATTGCACTTGAAGCACTTGATTCTGGTTGCCGTTGGGTGTTTTGCTGTGTGCGGTTGTTTCACACCCGCTTGTAGTTGTTTTTCTACCGTGTCTGTTTGTTGGGCACTTCCGTCCGACGTTTCCAATCAGTATACACCTGAAGCATCTGATCGCGGATAATGTTGAACTTCCTGCACTTGTCCTTGACGTTCCGGCTGCGTCCCTTTGGCGGATTTGTTCGTTGGACTATAATCGGTGATGCAGTGTTCCGCCGAACACTGTTCGCAGGAAAAAAAAACGAAACCGGAGCGAATGATAGCGACGATTAAAACACTGGGATTCCTTGTTCTTATTCAGTGGTTTTTATTTTACTGTTGGAATCTTCGTCTTTTAGTTGCAGAATTATTTTTTTCTTTACTTTTATTTAATTAAGTACAGATAAAAATAGACACCGTTACATAGACGCACGTTAAAATAGACACAAGTAAAAAAAAATAGACACACGTTACATCAACTCCTCTACGGAATTCTCTGGGAGGAAACTCGATATATTCTCTAAGTCCACTCTTGTAGCGTTGACGATCACCATTAGCCTCCTTGGATGCCCGAAATGGATTCCGCGATATGGCTGTTCGATATGGGCAGTCGTCTCGCCGACGATCAAGATTAGGCTGCCCGTCTGCCCACACCGATACCCAGTTTCAAAACTGGTATCTGTATCTACACGGAAAAATTTCCCTATTTGCTCTGCTAACAGAACTTCCGAATTTCTGTTAGCAGCATGTTATCACGTCCCAGGGGTGATTTTTCATTCCTGAAAGAAGAAAATCGCTCATCATCGAACATCATTATCACCATTCGTGGTGCTGGTCGAAATTCAGTTCGACGGTTGTCGATTGTGTGCCGCCTTATTTACAGAACACATCTGGCGCGAAGGCCGAAAGATATCCTGCAATTTGAATGGACGTATGGTTCATGGGTTTTGTTTGGCTTTTGTCAATACACCCGAAATCCATTAGATCTTTCTAATGGGTGTGAAATACAAAAAAGGCACCGTGGGATAGGAGTTGTTCCTTTGTAGATTTTAAACCTCATACATTTTTTTCGAATTATCTCGTTGAGATAATTACGGTTGCCGTTTCTTTTGTTTGCCGATAGATTTGGTGGTCTTTGAGGCACGTGCATCCGTTGGTCGGCTAATTTGCTGGCGATAACAAATCCTTGTAACGTCGTGTAGATGTTCAGGATTTCGGATTGTGCAGTGCTGGAGTGCGGCGCATTTCGATCTTTAGGGTATAAGATGAATGGATGCTTTTACCTTTGTTTCAGGTATGCTACAATCGACTTGTTGCTTGATATTGAAAGCTTTGGGACGTTCAGTTCTTTGCTTTTTATATCGGGTTCGCATTTTGCAGCTTCCTATGACCCTTGTTACAGGTATGATTAGGAGCTTTGGGACACGTGTCTGTGGGCACGTGTTATGATAAGATAAGTATGTTCTTTGAAGGGTAGGAACCTTCCCTGGGTGAAATTGTGCGTTCGTAGAACGCTACATCCCCATTGCGCCTGGCCGTTGATATATGCCTTCTCTGCGATGTTACACTTTTGTTCCATAGAATGTTCTGTAGAAGCTTCTGTACGGTGTCGGGATGCGCTAATTTCAACATATCGCGACACTCCATGTTGGTTATGTTACGTACCAGGTATTTCACAAGAATCCTCTCGTACAGCTGACCTCTCGAGACGATCGTTTAATGGCGAATACAAATTCCTCGGTGTCCTTATCCGCCATTTGTTTTTTTATTTCGCAAACATTTGTGCAGATCGGCTCCATCCCCTTCCGTCGGGAAATTATTTAGTAAATCGCATAGGAATTCCTCTAATGATGAGTGAAGGACTCCCATGCATCAAAATTTTGCTGCTCCTGCCAGTTTACTGATGATTGCCATCATGACCAGTCTTCGATCTACCTGGTAGACATCTCTAATTTCCCGGACTCTGACATATGCCGTGGAGGATAGTCATGTTGTATTCCTAGGATCAAATTCACAGAGCATCTCGGCCACATCTTTCGCCGTATATCTAGTCCTAGATATCGTTTTCTCCTCTGTGGCGCTTATTCTTCGTTCTGGCACAGGCGTCTCCTCCCTCTGTTCATTTACTCGGATGAGCTCAACTTTCCTCAGCTTTGTCTTCATGGCTTCGATTTCGTCCATCAGTTTCTTTATTTTGTTTTGTTCGTCGTGATCTGGTGTCGTTTCCTTTTTGGTATCGCCTACTTCCTTGTTGCTCTCGCACGTTTGTTTTCGCGTACTGCTCCGTGGACTACCGAGTTGTGCAAGATCTGGGATTTCTCTTTTTCTCCTTCTAAGCCACGTTTCTTAGACCTGTCCTCCGCTTTCATCATTCTGCTGGCTTTGCTTCTGGGCTAATCCCAGTTCCGCAGTTGTAAAAGGTTAGTTTTCTTTATTTATTCTAATAACGTTAACAAGGGGTCTTATTTCTATTAATAACCATGATGCTAACCACCCGAAAAAGAGACACCGAATGTCGGCCATTTGCTCTTTTTATATTGTATAATCAACGAACAGTGAAGATAGCGATCGTTCAGTGCCCGAGAACACAAGTAGGCGTCAGTCGCACCAGAGCCGGCGTTACACTCAACAGAATTGTGCTTGATTACTTAAAGTGACCGCTATTTGTGGGAAAGGTGTATTCGACTATGATAAGTAGAGTTACCAAAAGAATCACCAGCTGTCGCATGCAGGCTATGACTCCGAAAAAATTCGAAGGTACGACTCTATACACAGTAATGCCCTGGACTGTAGAATAAACTGTTTGTTAATGACCTTTTTTTTTGAAGCTCTTAGATGAGAACCTCCCATCAAGAGCTTTCTGTTGATCCCCAAATTCTGACAATTTAAGAATACATTCTTCAAATGCTAAATTTATTTTTAAACCAAAAAAAAAAAAAAAAAAATACAGAAACTTCTCCCTTAAGAAACTCATTACATAAATGAGTAGTACTAGAGACGACTATGATGGTATTGTACAAGAGTATGAAGATCTTACTAGCTTTACAATAGATAGATCCGAAACACGATGGGACATAAAGGAGAAATAGAAAATCATTTGCAAAACAATGCAAAAAAAAATGTTTGAAAAATCACGTAGATCGTTTGCTGCTCCAGTAACTCAAACACAATGAAAACGGAACCTTTTTTGGTCTCCAAAAATTTAGTAAGTCCCTAAAAATGAAAGTCTCGATTCTAATAAAACTAATTTGATTCAAATCTCGATCCTCAGTTTATTTTGCACATATATCGTCATATTATCGTAAATAAAATAGTATCGTAAATTACTCTACAGATGGTATTATCGTAAATAAAATAGTATCGTAAATTACTCTATTGATGGTTCATTGT
Source organism: Microdon myrmicae (assembly GCA_963931805.1). Classification (NCBI taxonomy): domain Eukaryota; kingdom Metazoa; phylum Arthropoda; class Insecta; order Diptera; family Syrphidae; genus Microdon; species Microdon myrmicae. The sequence continues at coordinate 42,181,083 of OZ007502.1, forward strand.
CAAAGTAATCATTTTACTGAACACTACCAACGATGTTTTTCAGGGAATTAATGCACAGTACGAGTTTGTAATTTAAAAGTGTAATGTACGGTGGGGGATTATCACCGGTTAGTCTGTATATTGACATTATTTGCCGGCCGTGTTTTCAAACTAGTGTGGATTTACTACTTTTATTCGATGAACAAAATACAATTAATGGAGTATGTCTATCCGAGATGATATCCGAATGTACAATGTGCATGGTAAGTTTCATTTTGTAACTTTTTTTTTTAGTGAGTATTAATTTATTAAACAAATAGGTCCGGCGGCTTGATGAGTTCCCACATTGAATATGTTACGATTGCATGGAAAGGGTGCGAAATGCTTATAACTTCAAAAACCAATTTGAAGCATCTCATGAGAAATTCTTGACCTACGAAGGATTAAGAGTAAGAATCAGCTGTGTTGTTTCGTAGACTAGAGACTCAACATGCGTTGGTTCTAGGACTATAGGTCAATGTCACAAATATAAACCTAAGCTGGAGGTAATCTCTGATTTTGTGGATAGAGATGGTGATGTTGTCAGCTGTAACGACGACTTAGATGTCGCAAATCCATTTACAAATGACGATGATAATAAACCATTATCTGAAATGGTAATAGATCCTTTTGAAAAGCGTAAAGGTTAATTGAATGCGACCATGATATTAGGTGTTATTTAATTTGACATTTCATTTCAGGAAAGCATATCGATGAAAAAACGTCATCTGTGGATGCATCGAAAGATAGACGCCGGCAAATGGAAACATCTGGAAATAGTACAATCGGATGGCGTTTCAAGTGCAATGAATGTAGTAAAGACTTTACCAGAAGTAGTCATTGGAAACGTCGTCACATCGGCAAGAGAAACCATTTTCTTGTAAAATATGTGAGAAAGGATTTAAAAGGCCTGACCATTTGAAGACTTACCTTACCAACACAAAGATAATAAATCCTTTCAGTGTGATTGCTGTGGTCATTCATTCAGTCGGCAGATTTGCTTAAACGCCACAAAGAGCAGAAGCACAATACTAGACGGTCGGGAACTGCAGAAAAATGTGAACCATGCAATAAGTCGTTCACAAGTAAGAATTATCTGAAGAAGCATATGCGCTTGCATGTAGATAAATGTTGGAAATGCAAATTGTGTTCTGTAAAATTTGAGACGAATGATTCTTTAAAGGAGCACACAAAATCCCATAAAAAAGAAAAACCATATTTGTGTTCGGAATGCGGCTTGCGATTCGTTCGGAATGATTACTTACTCATTCATATGCGCAGGCATAATGGAGAAAAGCCGTATCAATGTAAATACTGTTTTAAAGGTTTCCCGCGTGCCACTGATTTGAATGTGAATGAAAAGTAATTATTTGCTAGCATTTGCGGAGGTTTTCTTTAAGACTAAATCTCCCTCTATTTTGTCATGCAGGTATCACACAGGTGAAAATACACATATATGCACAACTTGTGGAAAGGGATTACAAAGATCTTATAACTAGGCCGTACACATCAGAGTACACACTGGTGAAAGACCATATCAGTGCCCGTATTGCTCGAAAAATGTCTCTCAAGGCAACTACTTAAAAGCGCACGTTCGCCGTCACACTGGAGAACGATTCCGCTGTGACCTATGTGGACTTGGATTTATACAGGTCTACAGCTTAAGTTGATCGTTCATGGAATTGAAATGGAGTCATGGAAGAGGAGAGTCATCAAAATTACATCAACCGCTTTATTAAAGAATGTAAGTCGTCTTGGAGACTAAATAATTTTTCAGGAGGAGAGGTTTAATATTTAATTCAACATTTCATGTACCCGTTCAGTATCGTAGTACTTACGCGAGTGTTAAGAAAATTCAGTTTGAAGTGAAAAACGGTGATCGACTTTAAAAGTTTTCTATGCCGAATTAATTTTCTTTCGTTTGTCGTTTTTAAATTCATTAATTCTTTTTATAATATGCGAATCCTAAAGGGACTATTAGTGAACTTAAAGTATTATAAATACAGGGTGGCCATTAATCTTTCTAAATTTATTATTGTTTTTTTGCCGCCTCTAATTAAATCTTTTTATAATAAGTCCATCCTAAAGAGACTATTAGTCAACTTAAAGAATTAAAAAATACAGGGTGGCTATTAATCTTTCTAGATTTATTATTGTTTTTTGCCGCCTCAGTGAGCAGATTAGGACTTTTTTTTCAATAATATGCACGCTCTAAAGAGATTGGTAACAACCATTTGATGTCAAAAGATACAACGCAGACAACAAAGTGAGAAAAGAATTGTATTCATTTAATTTTTATAGGGGGATGTGTTTCAGATGCTTTTTAACTTTATAATGTGTAATTTATCCGCTCAATATCATAGCATTGTTGCGGGTATTACGTAAATTCATTAGTTTTTACAGGAGGATATGTTTCAGATCCTTTTTAACTTTATAATGTTTAATCTATCCTCTCAATATCATGGCGTTTGTTAGAAGGTAAAAAAGTTAAATCTACTATAAGTGATTAAAATTTGGTGGGCCAATTTAACTCTCTTATTTTGATCGTTTGTTGTTTCATTTTTTTTTATTATTGTAGTACGCTGTTAGTACCATTAAACTATTAAAAGATAATTATTTTATTATCTAATTAATTAAATTAATTTTTTATCTAATTCTATTGCTGATTCTTTCATCTTCCCGACTCAGTGGTCGCGTCGGTAAGGAGGTTGGGCATTTCTTTTCTCTATTCTTATGTAGGATTTAAAGGAATTGTTAACAACCATATGCTACTAAGAGATACGACGCGCTTAAGAAAGAGAGAAAGTAATAATATGAATTTGGTGTTTATAAGAGGAGAGGTTTTTGACACTTTCAATTTTATAATATTTAAAATGCATTTTGTTACAACATTTGCTTCACTAGGGTTACAATAATTAAACATACACATCTTTTAATGTTAAAAAATGGTTACTGTTTGTGTGTAGTTGTGAATACCTCCACATGAAAATCCGCATGTGTTTGTAAATTTTATGTCACCACTCACTATTACTTTACTTGCTTACGACCGAATAACCATAAACGATAAGCTTTTGAATTAGTTGAATTGATATTATGATATTTGAGAGGATATCTCCTTGTTCTGAAAAGAAGGAGGCCTTGTGGGGTAGGAAGTATTGTGCCGACATGGACACTCGGTTCACTTCCCTCCCCATCACTAATCGAAAGTTCCGACACGAATGCTAGCACCGAAAATTGTCCACAACGCGTAAATATGAACTTTGACACCCCCAGGAACTGCAGCATGGGATATTAAAACACTTTTTACAACAACACAACAACACAATTTTTATTCATTATTAAAGTTATTTTATTGATTAAAGAAGGTATATATTTATTTTAACATTGTAGTTATAATAAACACCGAACTGAAACCCGACCGGTTATAAATTAAAATTCGAAAATTAGCACACACTTGTGGGGGTATAAGTGGTGGTGCCTACGTATGGCACGGGTTTCACTGTACCCGCCAACGCTTACGCCGTCCAAAATTGTCTATCAATAAGAATGAATGAAATGCACTGGTGTTGATTGCATATTAATATTTTCTTTATTTAACATTCACTGATTCACATGCACCAATAAATTGAAACTGTTTCCTTGAGGATTATTATTTAATATTAATTACACCGACCTTTTTGTGGCAAACGTAAAACTTTACACGAACGATAAAATTCTCCGCATTGACTCTTGACTGTGATTTTACAAGTGATTAAATTTGGTTTAACGCGAGCGACGTGACTGCACGTGTTAGTGGTTGGCTAGCGACTGACTCTATTTAGGGAGGAAATCGTAATTTCTGCCTTTTACACATTGATCTGCCAATGGTAATCATGCTCTCTTGTGTGTTCCCCAACTCACCACACTCATCCAGGTCGAAACATACTTGTGTATTCGTTCGACGTCGATGGGCGTAGCCAGAATGGAGAAATCAAAAGGGAAAGCACAATAACCCAGGGTTGATCTGGCTAGGTGTGTGTGCGTCAATGCCGTGTATACGGCTGGTCTACTGACCTAGTGACAATCTCTTAGGTCAACGCACTATAGCAAGACAGAAATACGAGAGAGAGGGCAAACATAGCTAAGGCTATTCACCAGCAAAAAGAGATCATTGATCCCAAGCGAATGGGTGATCTGGGAAAAATCAATAGGACGCCGCATCGGCTGGGGATATAATTCCATTCTGTGGAATGTTCAATAATACCCAAGCCTATGGGCTATGACGCAACGCGTCGCTTGGTTTGACTTGGTTGTTGCTAACCAATACAAATGGAATTTCCGGTGGAAATCCCATGGTTAGCGCAATAGTGTTGCCATATGTTGTTGATTGTAGCTAAACTCAATTATGCATTATCTGCATAGAATAATGAGTTTAGCTATGCGTCCCTTTGACATGTTTTACAGGTAAATACCTATCAAGGAAATGGGTAGGTATTGTGGTTGGAATTGTGGGCTGTTTCTCCTATAGGATAGAGAAACCCCTACACACTCGATAAACGTACCGTACCGTATGCACTGCACGGCGAAGAGGTAGAAAAAATCGCCCGACTCCTTCGATGGATGAGTTACGAATCAGATTCTCGCGACTCCGAATTTAACGTATGGTGAAACGACCTACAGCATCTTTCAGTACTGAGGGTCGGCTGCCTAAATAGCAGCCACACATTAGATGCTAAAAAGGATTGCGATATTTTGTACAATAGAGATCGTATATCGTCTCTCTGCCGACTGGGAGAATCGGATTCTTTTGTTGGCATATGTTTATGCTATTGAATCCGATCCGACGGTAAAACGTGGCGTCGGTAATCGTTTGAAGATTCAAACAAAGAAATATTTCCGCGAGAAGTGCTTGCAATTGAATCAATAGTTGCAAGTCTTCGGAAAGTAATTTAGATGGGTACACAATGTCGGTTGTGTATACCATCTGCGTCAATTATGCATGGCATCTATGGCGACGGCTGGATCGAATTATAGTGTGAATATCTACACTAATTGGAAATTCGGTTTTTGGGTCGCTAATGCAGAGATGCTTTGTAATATATGAATGCCCTTGTAGACCCAATTCTTTTTAGGGATTCTTTATAATGCTTGTATGCATTAATGTCCTTGGAAAAGGAAATATTTTCAGGTGCCAATGCGATTGCATTGGCGGGAGACAATGGAAGTTGAGTTGCGGATATGGGGAGTTTTTCAGGTAAGTGGGCCGTGGGGTTTGGTGGAACCCCCACAGCCTCATCACAGATCGTTCGTTGCGATCACCAGCGTGCTTCCTCTAACTAGAGGGAAGGGTGGGGACCGATATTGAGAGTAACTAAAGCGTAAACGATTTGAGACTGATCTTTTATTTTATTTGACTTAAACGACTATGGCTTTTTTCAAGGCTTGTCGTATTTATTTAAATTTACTTATTGGCATCCACTTATATAATTAATTTGCATACAAATAATGTGAAATAGAAAGTAAAGGTACTCACGTTTTTGCTGCGACGAAACAATGGCTGGTTGATGTTGAACCACTACTGCGGTTCTTGGGGTCGTTGTTTGTTGAAACCCAGTTGAGATCCTTTTCTTTTTCTACTTTTTTCTAATAAATGTTTTACTTCTTTTCTCGTGGTTATTAAATATGCGCTCTCTGTTTTGACAATTGGAAACTAGACTGACTTCCACGGTGAACAAAATCCTTTTTTCAACTGTAAAACTTTTGTCAAAAAGGTTCTCTTATTTGTTTAAGTTTTTGCCCCCAACTTTTTTATTTTAATTTGTTATAGTAAACTCGCCTATTTGTTGTTATAATTCAGGAGAGAAAGAGCGCGCAGGATTGGGTACGTAATGTAACACCAAAAATAATCTTGGTGCTAACATAAAATATTAAGTTATCTCTCGGGGGACAATCCTCCGAGGTTATCGATTATTATTAGGATAGGTCCCTGTTCGGGCGCCAATGTAACACCAGTTTATATTTAGGGTGTTAACATAAAATTATTTTTACCCGTTTGTGTTCAAGAGTTGATCCTTTTCGACACTGGTGAGGATTCGTTGTCCTACGGATGGCTGGGGGTTCCCTTTTGTGTTAAATAAAAGAGACTTTTTTTTTCTAGGTAACTTTATTGGTTTGAGACTATTAATTGGGAATAACTGTTGAGGAATCATCTCGGTTTTCTAGTCCCATGGGTCTTTACCGGTCGGATTGGTCCTGGTTTGGGTGCAGTCGGATTGACTGGTAGAGATCAGCTGGGTGGAGTCACTGGGCTGGGGGAAGTCAGGGTTAATCACCACACAGCCTTGGTCGCCTTCAGCAAGTGGATCAATTGTCGCTCCTTGAGAGTTGATCCTTTGGCCGCTGTTGGCTTTGACGGGTCTCCTGTTTGTGTTCAAGAGTTGAGCCTTTTCGACACTAGTGAGGATTCGTTGTCATACGGATGGCTGGCTTCCCTTTTGTGTTAAATAAAAGAGACTTTTTCTTTCTAGGTAACTTTATTGGTTTGAGACTATTAATTGGGAATAACCATCCCTGAACACTTCACTGACAATTCTATTCTGGCTTAGTCCACAAAGGACTGCTCCAAATTCCTTAAACGTGCCTCGTTCATATGCACAGATTTGGAGGCTTGATCCAAAGCCGAATATGCATTGTAGTCGGCTGTCAACTCGCTTGCAATATTCTGCAAGCTGTCAATTACGTTGGACATCTTTGTCTTACTCATATTGCGAGGTTGTCAGGATACAAACAACCGATTTTTCTTTTGAATTGTCTGTTGGACACGGAAGTCGGTTTGCTCACAAATTGTCCGTTACACCACTTCGCTCGATCAAACTAAAAAGGACTAACCGAACTGAATCACGCAATCCACTGCCTCAGTCAAACGGCCGCAGAAACACACTGTAACAATTAGGGTGTAACCCCTAATGTTAACATTTAAATATTGAGTTATTGGAAATCTATTTTGTTTGTTTATACTGGTTGTTGTTATTGTAATGAAATATCTGAGGGTAACCCCAGATATTTTCACTAATTATTTAATTATTAAAATGTAACACCTGAGCGTAACCCCAAGTGTTATCATTTATTATTTGGTTATTAAAAGGAGTGTTACGGTCCGGATGAACCCTTTCGGAGTGGGCATAGACAGGGATCACTGTGTCGTATGTTCGTCGTTGATTAGCAATTGGGTTTATTTATTATGGTAGGAACTATTCACTCTTTAACAGGGGCATTTTAATATTAATATAACTAGATGCGTACTTGGTCAGCGGGTTTACTCCAGTAGTTGTCCTTTCCCTCAGTAGTCGGTCTTCTAGTCCGATGATGTGTTTGCGTAGATTGGCTTCCCTGACGGAAATAAAACACAGGCTGCTCACTTATTGAGATTCACATTTATTTTAATCCTTCACTGTAGTTTGTACTACGTTATTAACAGTAAATCTTTAACTGTAGATCTTTAACTGTAGATCTTTAACTGTGGATCTTTAACTGTAAATCTTTAACTGTGGATCTTTAACTGTAAATCTTTAACTGTAGATCTTTAACTGTAAATCTTTAACTGTAGATCTTTAAATGTAAATCTTTAACTGTAGATCATTAACTGTAAATCTTTAACTGTAAATCTTTAAAACTATTAACCGAGTCGCACACCGCTCGTAACCACCTATACAGATTGTCTCCTTTTGACTGACTCGCCTTTACTCACTCGCTTTCCAGATCACTTGCGTATCTTTTTTTTTAATTAATTAAAAGTGCGGCTCGTACATTTTTTCGCACCGATTGTACTTCCTACTTAGAGGCTATTCGCCTGCCACAACCCAATCGTTTGTTCTGCAAAACTGCAGCGACTTAGGATTTCGCAATTGCTTAATTGCTTTCCATTCGGCGAGCCAATTTCAGGCCAATGCCCGCAGGTGCATAATCGTTTCCTTGCTAAAGGTGCAACGCAATGGATTTCGCAATTGCTTAATTGCTTTCCATTTGGCGAACCAAATACAGGCCAATGCCCGCAGGTGCATAATCGTTTCCTTGCTAAAGGTGCAACGCACTGGATTTCGCAATTACTTAATTGCTTTCCATTCGGCGAGCCAATTTCAGGCCAATGCCCGCGGGTGCGACTCACCGCTGCATTCGCCAATTCGGCGCTTTATCGACGCTCAATTACCTCGTCGTCGATTGCCTTTGAAAGTGCCGCTCGTATCATATATCTTGTATGACACTCAATCGGACATGAAGAAAAAAAAACGAACGTACAGTCCAAAACGTGAGTCTGCCAGGTGTTTGCTTGGTGTCTTGGTAACACAGCAGAAAGATCGTATGCGAGCGACCTTGGGGTTGTTTGTTATGTATATTATGAATGATTGACTTACTTAGCGTGATTATCGCAACGTGTGCGATGTGTGCTTTAATTGGCAGATCGTATGCGAGCGACCTTGGGATTGTTTGTTATGATCGGTAATTGATGATGTGAGGATTTATATTAATTGTTTTTGTTTACGAGAGGGTTTGTAGCGAGGTGTAACAACACACTCTCAATAAATATCGACCAAAAATCGCAAGAAAATCAATCCAACTCGACTGTGCTGTCACTACCGCACAATCACCTCGCCTGATCAAACCGAACGAACGAATCGATTAAAATCGTACAATCCAACGTTGCAGCTAAACCAGATATACAGAACACCACCCAGAACACCTCAATACCACTGGGCAGTCACCGTTTAGCAATCACCTCGTCGAATCCGCAACGTACCGCGTGAATTATGTACTTAATCTCTTCTCAGTCTTGCAACTAACGAACACAACTTTAAGTGACCGACTTTTTCTAATAAAGAGCCCTTTTCTGTATTTTGACCAAGATGTAATTTATTTCGCAACTGTCTCGTTGTTATGCTGCGCCGTGCTTCCTCTGTGATTGAGGGAAGAGCGTAGCATTCGGGGTTGTTGTTTTTAAAATAATCCTTTACACTTATTATATCATTTATTATATTCTATAAATTCTATTTGAAATTAAAGTTGCCTGCTTATGGCGTGCGTCGTACAATGTGAAATGACAAAGATCGAATGATCATGGTCGACTGGAAAAAATTAAAAAGCTACCTGAAAACATCTTAGTTTTCCTTTTTATACCTGAACCCTGAAACACATGAAAGTTGGTTTAGCCAATCATAGTCGAGCAGATGCCACTGTTGCTCGATATGGAGCACCCTTTTGGTGAATTGTCTTTGCCAGTTACACCGTAAAACAATCCGATGGGATATCCGGGAGTGCCATTCATGTTATTACCATTTCCATTAGTCCTGTTATAGGTTACATCTAGTCCCAGATTTTCGTTAGTAGGCCGGCAAACATTGCTATTATTTTGTATGCCGTCGGTGTTCGTTCTTTGCGGAATATTATTTTGTATCTGAATAAAAAAAAAGGAAAAATACTTATCTTACCAAACCTGGCTGTTGTTGATGCTCCGGTGATGGTATAGGTGCTGACGTGATATGTCGTCTGTTGATGCTGTCGTTGGGGCGATGTTTGCCCGTTCATTGACTTTCCGCAATTGCCGCCACAATGGCCCACTGATTGTCACTGACACACATCACCGTCACTGGTTTTATCTGACCATTGTCAAAACGCGGATGGTCGAAGGTTGCAGTGTTCAACCTGAGGTCACCAATGTGGGGTGGAAGTAATGTACCAGCATGGGTACTTGGTTCACTTCCATCCCCGTTGTCTATTGTTCTCGCGCTAAGGAATGTGACACTAAACAAAACGTCACGACGCAGGAAACAAGTTCAAAATACAGAGCGGACACAGCACAGGAACAATGAAACGCACTATTTGTCCTATTATGATTGCTTTATTTATCTGACAACTACATTTAATTTTTACTTCACTACTGGTGTTTTTATTAAACTTCGAATGTAAACTCCAGAAACTGTTACTATTCACTCAATTTATTCTCATTGTAAATACGGAACTTTGGGTGACTTCTACTAAATACGAACACGACTCCGAAATATATATATGCGCGTGTCTGCAGCGCTACAGACCGCGGAAGTCTGCACGTCTATCGTCGTCGGCAGATGGAAAGGGACTCAACGATATTCAATCGTTATTAAGGAAATTCAGCAGTGAAATTGGTTCTCTTAAACTAAGGGTGCATTTCCTGTTCCGAGAGAGACGTAAAGTCTCTCTTTGGAGTAACCAAACCGATCTCATAGAGGAGATCTTCACGATACACAAGTGTGTGCGTACGTCGGTTATTTTATGGACCAAAGCAATGGGAAAGGATCTAAACAAAGAAAAGGGCATAGAGCGTATCATGGGATGCCAATTCGGTAAAGCAAACAAACCGAATCTCCTTGGATGATAATTGGTTTTCTGTTTGCTCTTGTCGCCGCTGATGAAAAGCAGATCCCGAAATATTAGAAGACAAGGGGATCGGGTAGATTATTGTCTATGGTATGCATTGCAGTTGTTACGATAGCTGCAATGCCGATGCAGATGGTGCTAATTGGTGTAAGACGCGAGATGCGTATTTGCTTTGGTTTGCACATTGTGCGAGTCGGAGAATTTTATTGCTGGGAGAAAAAGGTCGCCAGCCAATGTATACATAAAGAAATTTATCGTACACATGAATGAAGCTGGGAATAGGCGACGCAATATTTATGGTCCCTCTCATGACGGTTACATTGAATGCAATCCGAATCATTTTGTTTACAGGAATTTGTCTGGTACCGAATTGGTTTAGAATACCAGATAAGCACAGAAAGAAATCTTACGGAAAATTGTATGCGAAGGAGATGCATGAAAAGGTAAGTTTTCTTTACATGGATTTTAAGATTATAGATTTGATCTATATAATGCGTGAAGCATATACAGGTACTAATGCTGTTGCATTAGCGAACTTAAGGAAGTTGGGTAGTAGTTATGGGGTTTTTTCAGGAAGGCGAACCGTAGGATTTGGCGGAACCGCCACAATCTCCTGTAAGTTATCTTTAGGTATGACATCATCGACACACTTAACACGCGGTTAGCGGCCGAAATTGGGTTGTAATTGTGGGTTGGTTCTCCGCGTAATATAGAGACCCCCGACAGTCCTATTGAAGGAATATGAACTAAAACTGTTGCTAATATCCTTGGCCATTGCGCAGAGGGACATCAACCGGTTATATACTGGAGTAGCTTGTTGGTTACTTTGTCGTTGTGAATCTTCTTCGCTGTCTCAATCATTTAGTAGCACGTGTTTCTGATTTTAAATTCGTTTTTTTTTTTTTTGTCTCCGTTGGAATGAAATGCAATCATATAGAAGTCCTATCCTTAGCTGATGTGATCTGTTTATATTTTTTATCAAACTAGGGTTTGGTGTTGCCGTTGGTTACTTTGTCGTTGGGAATCTTCTTCGCAGTCTCAATCATTTACTAGCATGTGTTTTTGATTTTAAATTCGATCTTTTTTTTAGACTCCGTTGAAATGGAATGCAATCGTATAGAAGTCCTATTCTTAGCTGGTCTGATCTGTTCACATTTATAAACAAACTAGGGTTTGGGATGTTAAAATGCTGTATTTAAAGTATTGTATCTAAATATCCCTCACAACGGAATGAATGTATCCACAATGCTAACGAAGTTTGAGCAATGTGGTACCTCTGTGTTGAATGTTTGAGTAGAAACAAGGTTTCAGCAGCACCGTATTTTAAGGTGGCTTTACGATGGTGGGTATCCGCTCCTCAAGATCTCTTCATAGCGGAATCGATTATCGGTCGGCGCAATATTACACACCAATGAAAAAAGTTTTTTTCTTCTTTTTTCTCATATAACTTTATTTACTAAAAAAAAACCTCCACTTTGAATTAACAATGTTCCGGTTTATCTTTCCTTAACTAGCGCACCGAACCACAACCGTTGTTTCTTCTTTTTACGCACCGGGGTAAAAAAAAACTTCTGTGGTGTTTTGGCGGCACGTCTTTCTCTATACGTTGGCGCAGTGTTCCGCCTGAACACTGTCCACACACAAATAAGCAACCTGGGACAACGGGCGAATGCACACAAAAACACAAAACACAGAGGAATAGTTTCTTACTAGTTTGTTTTTATTGAATCATACATGGTCTTAACAATACGAACGCAGGTAGCCACCGAACGAAACACACGCTAACTCGACTTCCTCGAATAATTTCCTTCACGACCTCATTCGGTTAACTTTAATAGAATCTCTTCGATAGAGATCCTCGCGGTTCGAATGATCTACGTTGACCCTCAATCCTTCGACTTATCTCCGCGACTCCTCGATATAGACTCTCCTGGTCCTTCGAAAGAGACTTCTCGTCCCGATGGCTATCAAAATCAGACTGTCTGTCTTCCCACACAGATATCCAGATTCCAAACTGGTATCCGTATCTGTACGGAAAAATTTTTCTATTCGATCTGCTAACAGAATTCCGGAAATCTCTGTTGGCAGCATGCTATTTCATCCCAGGGGTAATTTCCTATTTTCTTGAAAGGAGAAAGTCATTCCTTGCATACATCATTATCATTGGTGATAGAATTTCATTTTCACGGCCTTCTGTTTGCACAGAACATCTGGCGCCCAGACCAGAGATATTCGGCGATTGTTTTGACGTACAGTCCGTGGGTCTTATTTGAACTTGGTACCCGGAATCGAAATCTATTAGATCTTTATAATGGTGTGAAATTCTAGCATGGCCGTGGGACCGAAGTATTGCCTTTGTTGGCTTAACTCCTCATAAATCATCGCATATCTCGTTGAGATATTTTTGATTGCGATAGGTCGTGGCTGCCTTCTGTTGTTCAACGGATTTGGGTGGTCCTTGCATTAGATTACCCGCACGTGCATCCGTTGATCGGTTCATTCTTTGATGATAGCAATTCTTTTGTATCGAATTTCGGAATTGCCGGTTCGATGAGATGTTCCTGGGCGCAGGCAGCATGTATGGCATTTTGGGAATTGTTTTTTTTTTAGGAATAGAACTCATGGATGTTTATACCTTTGTTTCAGGCAGGGTGAATTATAATTGTTGAGCTTGACCATAAAAGCTTTGGGGACGTTCAGTTCCTTGCTTTTTGGTGTCAGTCTCAACGTTGGCTGCGAGTTGCAGGCCCTATGGTGGGACTTTGGGACACGCGTCTGTGGGCGCGTGCAACGTTCTCAGGTAAGTAAGCTCTTTGAAGGTAGGAAGCTTACCTGCGCGGAATTGTGCGTTCGTAGAACGCTACAGTGTTTTCAGCCAGACAGCACTTTCAAGACTCTTGTTTTTACTCGACTAAAGAAACTAAAAACTATGTGATTCCTTCCGCACTGGAAACTTGTTCGGCGTAACCGAACCAGAAGTCTGGGTCGTCGGACGTGAAGTCCGGTAATATTAAGTTACGCACTTGTGGGCGGTGGTCCGCCTGGATTGAAACTTCGGCTTCTTGACGGAGGGCAGGAGCCTGCGATGTCGTTGGCCAAGGTCCGGCGTCGTTTGCCATTGTGTTTTTTTTTAAGCTGCGGTTTCCGACCTGGTGGTTAATGTCGACTTTGGGGGGTCTCGCGTTGATTTCTTTTGTGGGGGGGCGATTTCCCCTCAACGTTTTCGCTTTTTGAAATGAAGCTTGCGACCTCGTGGTTGGCATCTAGTATTGCGGTTCGCGTCGTAAATCCGTCGCTCGGTGCGTGGATTGCTTGTTGGTGGGGGTTCGCGTTTACTTTTTCCGAGAAGTTTTTCGAGTGGAACGCGGTAAAACGACCTGCTGATTCCAAAGATTTTATTTTCAGTGATGGGCCTACACCAGAGGATCCTACGTGTTGTTTGACTGTGCTGGGGGCGGAAAGAGAGACATTTTTCCGTTCGAAGGAGGACAAGAAGTACGAGGAGGTGAGAATAATCGAGGATTTTTCGCGGATTCGCAACTGTTTCTTCGTTGCCTTTATTTCCGGGTTTGGTTTCACTTTAATTCGCGGTCGTTACCAGAAACAAATATCGTGTGTTGTCGGTTCGCGCGTGTGCTTCGTTGCTCTGAGGCAGCTTACAATGATCACAAGTATCACGGAATTTTGCTTGAGGTATTACCTCTTAATTTACTTAATTGTACTTATTATTACAAATGAAATTTACATTTAAGTTGACTGGCTAATAATAGAAGTATATAAGGTAAGTAATGGATTTGAAAGGTATCGCCGAAAACGAAACCAAAATGATATAATTCTCTTTTTCACTTTTGCGTGACTATTTAACCGCAGACTAAATGTACTTTATAGTTCCATTCCAGCTACGGAATTAACGTTTTCTCCGTTTTCGGCGGAAGAATTATTTTGAATTATTTATTTGATATAAAAAAAAATTACAGTAGTTCTATCGTTTTTCACTTTGACACATTACATTTCCCTACTTGAAAGAATTACTTATACTACTGTGGTGTTACACTTTAGAATTTGTTGCTCACCTTTTTATGTTTTTGTCGATGGAAATTATTCAGAAAAAACTATTTGTTAAAATTTTATGGGTATTTCATTCGATTCTACTGTTTCCGGCCGTTAAATTATTTAAAATAGCTAATTGTTGCTTTTCTTTTGCAAATTTAATTTTAAATTTAAATTTTCGCTCGGAAGGAGCTTTGTAATTCCACTTTTGGCTCAGAAGGAGCTTTGCAAATTCCACTTTTGGCTCAGAAGGAGCTTTCACAAGAGAAAGAAATAAAATTATAAAAATAAAATATATTTAAAAGAAAATTGCTCTTTTAAAATATAATAAAAACAAAATAAAGAAAAAAATGACTTGCGGATATGCTGCTTTCCTGCCGTTGGGCGTCCGTGGCGACGTGATGAATCCTTGTCCTTGTGGCGGAAATTGCTGCATACAGGTGGGCACTTCACTGTCACTGGAACCGTTTTTACCGTTCCTCTCGTTTTGTGTCGAGCTAACTTTTTTTTTTTTGCACTGTTTTTTGGTAACTATTTGTGTGGAATTTTGCGTGTTCACTTTCTAATTGTTTTACTATACGTGTTCAATTATTCACGATTCGCGGTCACCAATTTAGCGGAATTCGTAGTTGTCCAAGTGTTCCGCTGAACACTGTTTACCGCAGAGGAAAAGAAAACACCCACGGAGCGCATACAGCACAAAATACAAACTCAAAAAGGGTTGTTTTAATTGAACTTTTATTGTTATGTTTTTTATACTTGACTGTTTATAAGCCGCAACGTGAAACTGACACACTGTTCTTTACTAGCGCGTTGGAACGCTTACAAAAATGAGTTACATTACTATCTTTACACACATTGAACAATTTAATTCGAAACACATTAAATAGTTGTTGCACAAAACGGGTAGTTCCTCAAACACACGATAATATTTAAAAGTTGATGAAGTTCCTTAAGCACACGATAATATTTAAAAATTGATGAAGTTCCTTAAACGCACGATAATATTTAAAAGTCGATGAAATTCCTTAAACGCACGACAATATTTAAACGTTGATGAAATCGCAGGCTGACTTCCTCCTCGACATTTGTTTTCTTGTCCTACTTCACACAATACACCTCTTCTCCACCGTTCGATGTAGACCCTGGTTGCTTTGACTATCCAAATTAGACTTCTTGCCTGCCCAAAATAAAAATATCCCGATTCAGATTTCCGATCCGTATCTGCACAGGAGAAAATTTCCCATTTCATCTGCTAACAGAATTTTCCACAGTATCTGTTAGCAGCATACCATATTCCTTTTCATCTCACAAGGAGAATTTCCCACAGGATCTGGAAGGAGAAATCTTACCTAATCATCATCATTATCACCATTCGATGCTGGTGGTCGGTATCTCATTTCTTCCTTTGTTTACGGATCGGATGCCGCACATCTGGCATGCGGCAAAAGCTCGCCTGCATTTCGGATGTGTACCGGATTATGGGTGTAAGGCTTTGTTTGCCTTTCCCATCGTCATCTATCTGGGATAGTCTTTAGAGTTTAAGCTGCTAATCAGCGGCGCAACGAATTGATTGTTTGTGCAAGTGTGCCTGGTTTAGGCGCTAATTGCATTTAGCTACGAGCGTATGCATCCGTCGCTCGGTCTATTTACCGAAAATGTAATTCCTTGAAAACATCGTGCAGATGTTTAGGATGGGAGATTTATGACCTGTATTCTGGGATTGGTTTTGCATGCGATGAATGGGTGCGTTGACTCGATATTGAAAGTTTTTGAACGTTAAGTTCGTTGTTTTTTTTTTTTTTTTTTTTTTTTTGATATCGGGTTCAACATTGTTGCAGCTTCCTATGACCCTTGTTACATGTATGATCAATAGCTTTGGGACACGTGTCTGTGGGCACGTGTAATGAATAAGGTAAGTATGTTCCTTGAAGGGTAGGATCCTTACCTGGGTGGAATCGTGCGTTCGTAGAACGCTACCGTATTTTGGCGGATTTTTGCTAGTTCGAATGTTGGCGATGCAGTGTTCCGCCGAACACTGTTAACACTGAGAACACAACGGCGCGAGACAACACAATTAAAACACCAGTTCTTCTTTTGGAAACGCTCCTTTTATTGTTTATTCCGTTTCGCTTAATCGTCTCAGACACAATCTTAGTATTTTGTTCTTTTGGGTCATATGTTACAAAATAAAACACAAACTTCCACCACTCCTTGGATCGTCTTAAATTTTTACAATATCCTTATTTATTTCTGTCACATCGCATATTATCTTTTGCTTAATGTTTTCAGGACAACTACACACAACAAATGTCGAATTAAAATTGCACACGCTAGAAATATCACGAAAGTGTCGCGACGAGGCAGTCCTGTGCGTTGAACGTTGGGTATTAGGTTTATGATGTTTGCCTTCGGTGGCAGTTCGGTCAAATTACTTAAGTTACTCGCGTCTTTTGAAAGGTTTAAACTTCGAATCGACGTTACTTTTTCGGATGCTCGAAATAGACTGTCTAATCTCAACAACTTGTTGTATTCCTACGCCGTGCTTCCTCGTCACGACCGAGGGATGAGCGTGGAATTTATCTTAACTAATTAATTAAAACTTCTTTAAATGAAAAACTTTTTATTTAATGTATTGAACACAAGACGTCCGCACACGTCTGTATTTATTTTATTCTTTTTTCTTTTCTTTTATTTCTTTCAACACAATAAAATACGTGCTTCCTTGTTGGAAGTCTAATTATCACTCTCTATCGACAATACAAAAAACATTCTCCTTTTCATTTACATTTTCTGTATGAACGAAATCAATCTGTTACCCTTAGTTACCTACATGGGGATGATTCATTAGTCTTGTTAACTGAAACTATTGCAGCTGCTAAGGTATTTCGGATAACGGGAATTGTGTTCAATGTTGAAATTTTGTATGTCCATGTTATGTTATGATATGAAGTTTGGGAATTAGGAATGATGAAATGTATTTCTAAAGTATGAAATATTGTATTTCTAATGTAATGGTGTATCCAACAAGCGTTGAATACACGCGGTCAGGAACACGATGGTGTCTCCTGACGTGCAATATGTTTTGCTGGTTTCTGTTGCGAAAAAATGTGTTCTCTCCGCTGTAATTATCCGTTCTATAATTACCATGGAACTGGTCACCAACTCAGTATCAAAAATACGGGGCCAAAGCACTGGCGCCGGCAATACTGCTTCAGTCCCTTGGATTGCAACGGTGGTGGTTCGATGGCTGAAAAACAATGGCTAATGCAAAAGGGAAACGAATACCTCAAGAACGAATCCTCCAATTAGTAAAACGTCTATTTTGTTTAATTGATTACTATTGATTTTCTTTATTCCAAGGATGTCGTTGATTCTGGTTGATTGATATTACAAAAACACAACTGAGTCGGTCGAAGGGTTGAAAAAAGAATGATAAAAACAAAAAAAAAAGTGGTTGTCATTTGACAACCAACAGAATTAATTCCACAATGTCAGCAATCAGCTGACATTGTTTAAGGTGATACCACATCTTGTATTTAATTGCGAATTCGCCGGTTGTCAAGGGCGAATCCGCAACAAATAGATATATGGAAATATGGAAGTGTGTGTCCAACAAGCGTGGAACACACCTTCCACTAACACCGGGTTCTTGTTGTGTTGTGAGCTGGCGTCAGGAACAATGCGGTTTCCTGACGTGATGAATGTCGATGGGGAATATCCCGATGTGTTCACAAACACGAGGGACTGGTTGTGCAAGAATCAAAGGCGGCCGCAACGATGATGCCTGAAACCAAATTGTGCTACTGAACGAAAAAGTGACCTGAATACCTGATGAATTGACTGCTGAGAAAACCTCAAGAACGAATCCTCCAATTAATAAAACACTTTTATAATATTTGTTTTTAATTGATTAATATTGATTTTGTTTATTGCAGTGATTCCGTTGATTATTGTTGATTGACATTACAAACTAACACAACTGAGTCGGCCGAAAGGTTGAAAAAAGAATGAAAACAAAACAAAAGAATGGTTGTCATTTGACAACCAACAGAATTAATTCCACGATGTCAGCTGATTGCTGACATTGTTTAAGGTGATGCCACATCTTGTATTTAATTGCGAATTCGCCGGTTGTGTCAAGGGCGAATCCGTAACAGGAAGAATAGATTCAAATTAAAAGGAATTTGGGATTTACTCAATATGTAAATATATTGATAATATGGAAATTGATTAATAAGCAAAGGTATGAAATATGGAAATTGATAAATGAGAAATATTAAAAGATATATTAATTAATATAAAGTGTATTTATATATATTATGGGAAATAAGGATTTTATGGTGAAATGGATATGTTAGGATTGATGTTAGGATTATGGGAAGAGGATAATTTTCTTTGTATTATGTGAAGCGAAAATAAATTTGAGACCATTTTGTCTCTTTATTCAATACTAAACTGTTGATGATTTCGTATATTTGAGGTTCCTTAAGATTACCTAGTATTATTATTTTACAATTTTCTATTCTATTGATAACAAATTTAATATGTAATTTTTTACAATATTACTCTTCATTGAGTAGTTAGAAATTATATTATATAATGGTTCTTAAGAAAAAAAAAAATTTTTTTTTATTATACAAATAAATTTTTTATTTTAATTAATTTAATACAATTAATAGACAAAATGAATTTTCTTTTTTTTTTTTATAAACAAAATGATTTTTTCTCTTCATTGAGAATTTTGTTATTTTAATAAGTTTTCTATTCTAATAAGTTTAATTTACTATTTTTCAAATAAATTTTCTTCTTCTAAAATATATTAAAACTATTTATAGTTCTTTACGATTTAATCAAGATGAAAGTTTTTCTTTTCTCTCTTTTTTTTTTCATTTAAATTTAATACTGTTTGAATTGCGGTTTTATTATTCATATGTTCATATATACATATTTGGATAATAAAAGAAAAGCCATTTGTTTCATTTTAATTTTTTCTTTAAATTTGTGGAAAATTCTCCATACTCTTTTTGATTCTATTTTTAAGATGATGTCGTAACACGCTTTAGCTTTTTCCTTTTTGTCCTGCAATATGTTCTTAGCGACCTTGTAGCCGTACTGTAGGCGGGCTTTTAGCTTGTTAGCGTAGTTGTCAGTTGTATGAGGTTTGAGGATTTGTGCTGATAGAATTGGGTATCCGTGCAGGAAAACCATAAAGTAATTCAAAAGGGCTAAATGCGGTACTACTATGAGGTGTGGTATTATAAACAAACATTTAATATGGTAGCCAGGTGTCCCATAAAAGTTGGTCATTGTTAACGTAGTGTCAGATATTCGGCCAACGTCCAGTGACTACGTTCTAAGGATCCGTTTGTTTGGGGATGATATGGTGTTGTCTGTATCTCTTTGACTTTCAGAATCTTACATATCTCCTTAAAAAGGTGGCTCAGGAAGTTGGTGCCTTGGTCAGTTAATACCGCGTCGGGTATTCCAAAACGACATATAATTTTCTCCACAAAACTACGAGCTATGGTGGGTGCTTCCGCAATAGGTAGCTCCATAGCTTCAGTGAACTTTGTTAAATCATCTTGAAAGGTTAAGATGTACTTATTATATTCGTAACTAGTTGGGAGTGGGGCGACTATATCCAAAGCCACGCGTTCGAAGGGGGTTGTACTTGTTGTATTTGCAGGTCTTAAATTTTCACCGAAACGATTATCTGTAGTTGCAGAGTTATCTTTAAATGGGTTTGTGGTGTATTTAATGTCACTCATACGCCTTCATGGGCGTGGGTTCAGCAACACCTCCACTACACTTCCCCCAAACGTTCCGAGAATGATTGTTCACAAAATTACCGCTCCGCCACAAACCGTTCACATGCAGAAGTAAATGAAACACCAGGCTGTTAATTGTATAAATGTTCTTTTATTTTTATTGTTCCTTCATTGTTATTTTAAATTACAAGCACTCTTTAGTAAATTAGAAAAGAGATCCACCGCTATCGACTTTTTAATATTCTTTTATTTTTATTGTTCCTTTATTGTTATTGTTCCTTTATTGTTATTTTAAATTACAAGCACTCTTTAGTAAATTAGAAAGGAGATCCACCGCCTTGAAAATAATTAATTTTTTTAATGTCAAATCGTTAAACAGCGAAAAGAAAACAACACAAATAGTCACGTAAAGATATATCTGGTGATATTCGTTCACTAATTATGACTTAGGAGCGCGACTCACTATCGACTTTTTAATATACTTCTATTTATCACGACAATGGGATTCCGCGATTCATATCTGACTCATTTCGACTTAGTAAAATTGGCCCAGCCTCTGGTGATTGCGATGGGTTTCAACGCGCACCATCGCAGAAGAAACAATACTTCCTTCGCCCCCTATGACCAATGAAAAGCGATTTTCATTCCACTTGAAGGTTCCCTTGAATATCATCCATAACAATCTTTGGCGAAGGAAAGGAAAAAGGAAAGGGAAAAAAAGAACACATATGCCACAGGTCAAACATGCCGATCAATGCATGGACCGGGCATATTGCCGCCGTCCAATAAGGATACAATTTGTTTGAAATAAAGGTATATGTCTGTGGGGTTCCCGCGATACTTTACCACGTCGGAGGGGGAAGCGGATCCGCCGCCGTCGACAGAGACTCCAGAGGAACTTTCCAAAGAACTTAGGGACGATCAGAACGCCTCCTCGGCGATACCCTTCGGACACTTTATAGCTGGTCCAGTGCTACGAGTGTAGGGGAGAATGGTCTTAGCGTCGGCATGGACGCGGATTCTACCATCCACCCACTACTTCCGCCGATTAATAAACTGAAAATTTTCAAAGGGACAACGCAAGAGTCACTGAACATCCGCACAACGATCACCAGAGGAACAATACAAAAAATTAAAACACACTTCATTTTAATTTGTTTTACAGTAGCACTACGGGGAGGTGACTATGCGCAGTTAACAAAAACACAATTCGCTTCGGATTATAATCGAACACAGACTTGCTTTAAATTATTATTAAACACAACACTCGCCACGACTCGGGGAATATTTTATTACGCTTCTCCGCTGCCGGCGGAGAGCGGTAGTGCTGCGACCAGCGTGGTCGAAGGATGGAATAATACTCAGCGATCGTCATCTCATGCAGAGATGATTTCGCTAAGGAAAAAAAGGAAGAGAGGGACAAACTTTTCTCATAAGGGTGTGAATATATTCTTGCCAAGGATATGTTTTATCTCCCACAAGTGTAACGTAGAGTCTCTCTTGTGGGAACAAGCAAACCAGATCTCGTAATAAAGGTCATGGTGGTATGTGTGGGATCGTTCGGATCGATGCTATTCACACGTGCCCGACAGCAGTGGAACAACGAAACAGGCAGGTGGCAAAAACAAAAGGGAAAAATGACCAAATGCGCCGTTGGCAATGCGGGTCATTGTTTACGCGATGCCTCGTCGCTATTTTCGACGTTGGGAGAAAAAGGTGCTAAAAGCAAATTAGATGTTTATGGCATCTCTGGCTGCAGTAGAAACCGGGTTCATGTTTGCATTAGGAAATGCTGGAGAATTTGGTTTCAGCGTCTATTGCGCTAATTATATGCAGCTGCTTGGGTTGTTTATTGATAAGACAAACAAAAAAAGTTTGCCAGGCAATATATATGAACAGGTACATGACGCGGCTGGGAAAATAGACGGCGCAATATTTATGGTCCCTGTCATGAAGGTTACAAACGTATATAAATCTAATTGTTGGGGAATTTTATTGCTGGAAGAAAAAGGTCGCCGGCTGATGTGTGCGTAAAGAAATTTACTTGGCGAAGTTGGGAAAATAGACGCCGCAATATTTATGATCCCTGTCATAAAGGTTACAATGTATGTAAACCGAATTATTTTGTTTACCGGAATTCATCTAAGGAAATTTGACTGGCGACGTAGATGCCGAAATTGATTGGAAATTCCTGGTAAGCTAATAAAGAAATCTTAAGGAGCAATGGTATGCGAAGAGAATGCATGAAGGTAAGTTTTCTTTACAGGGACTTAAAGATCATAGATTTGATCTCTTAAATGTGTGCAGCATTTTTAGGTGCCGAATGGGAATGCATTGGCGAGGACTTGAGCGTCTTGGGTGATGATTATGGGGGGTTTTCAGGAACGTAAACCGTGGGATTTGGCGGAACCGCCACACGAGACTCTTATTTATTAGACAAACAGTACTTGCTATACAATTGGTTACTTAGACTAACACAAAAAGACACGACACTATTTACTTAAGAGCAATTACACAATTCAGGGCTTAAAACTAAACAAACAAAGTCTCTTAAGATCTAGAGCTAAAATAACGTAGGTTTAATTGCAAGTCAATCTGAACGCAAAATATACCTAACGGTCGTCCTCGGGGGTGCTCGAAGTCCAGGCTGCTGTCGTCCGCGGTGATGCAAAATCGAGCCGTCCGTGTCGGTCGACGTCCGGATGCAGAAGAGGGAAGTTGAGTCACGCGATTTCTTTCGTGCCCGAGTACCCGTCATTTTTAACGTCTGGTGATTGTACTAGATGAGTATCATGCGTTTAGCGTTTGAGTCGTATGCACTCTTTCCTTGCGGAAATGTTTTAGTTAACACAATTTGTGATTGACGCTAAGTCAATAGAGCCTTTGCCTACGCTGGCTAGGCACTGGGTAAATGGGATAATGAGGCTGGCGGGGCATACCGTCATAAATTATAGGAATCGGTTTCCTATTCTGTTGGTCTTATATCACCAAACCTCGAGGAGACGATCGAGGTTACAATGCATGAGTCCATATTATCTTAGGATATGTTTCGATAGCCAGCGTGAGAATCGTGGCTACTCGTTGTTTAGGTAACATATCCTGTCATGACCGATGCTGGTGATCGTTCCCAGATGCGGCAACGGATCATATAATTGGTCATGCTGGTATGCGAACAAATATGCATACTTGAAGGCCAACGGTTAATTTGGTTTTTTTCCTTCGACAAATAAATCGCAGGCATGCCGTTGGAAATCTGGCTTGCAGATGCAAGCCAGCAAGTAGCCCGAAATGTCTTCTTGGACAATGGATGGACGAAAAGATAACGCACGGAAAGATTGGCGTGTGTTAATGAACATGTGTCGTCCATTGTTCGGTCGATACATGTCAGATGCACCGAGGTAGTTCGGTTGAAGCTGGTTTGATGTCATGGCAAGATGATAATCTTGTCATGAATGATGTTTCCAGGTATGACCGCTCGAAGGAGGGCTTGGAACAGCCCATAAAAAGGTAAGCTGCGTAGAACAGGTACTGTAAGCTGTCTATGGGGTATTTGCAGGTTATATGGGGTTGGGGCGATGCATGGCTCTTCGGCGCCTTGAAGAACCCCCACTTGTGCTTAGTATCTTGGATATTTATGTAATACATGGATATTATTCGTACACAACCTTAGGCAGATAAACCTCTAAGGCTTCGCAGAAAACATTGTCGTTGAAATTATATAACTGTATGTAGAATTTTAATAATAAATAATGATAATAATTAAGTATATAACTTAAATAATTTTGTGAGCCGTGCTGACGCTTTACGTGGATTCTCTTCTATCGCTTCAAGATGTTGTCCAGCATTGAAATGATGACTCTATTCTGTGGGGCGATTTTAACATCGTAAAGGCCCGGATTAAGAGAAGCGATAATAAAAAAAACCGTTTTTACGATGAAAAAAAAAATACCGTCCTTTTCTCGATCTCCCATGGGAGAAGTTAATTTATATTATATAATAACATGGTCGAATTCAATTGACAGTGCAGCATTCAGATCCACTACGATCTCACGATTACTGAGAGACAGATCTTTGGGGGTTGATATATTTTTCCACTCTTTGTTGCTGTACACATAAACCCCAAAACTATTCGACTGCTGCTTCCGCAAAAAAACAAAACCAAACAACGCCAAACGGCGTTATCATATTTTCTGGGCAAAATGGAAGATCATTGTGTGGATCGTGAAGATCATTTGGATAAGTTAAATCTACTTCCAATACATAGCCGATTTTATCGTTTCCATCACAATTTAAAATATATTCGGCTGTGAAGATTTGAGGATCATTCCATTGAAAGTTTCCATCTGGAAGATGTTATGACATTGCCCAACCGTACAGGTTATTTGCATCTAAATACATGAGATATTTATTTGGTTTGCTATCATCAAATTTTTCCAAATATTTATTATTCGCAACGGTATGTCGATGACTACACTGACATAAACCGCCACGGATGCCATTCTTAAAGAAATTGAGCATCTCAACATCTGTTAAAAGTTCCAGATTGATTTCAGTTGTTTTCAACATCGCATCCCAAGATAAACCGTGAGATGTATAGTAATGACACGGATCTAACTCATATATATCTAGACAAACCTTACGAAAATTCTCAAATACATCTGCCAGCAATAAGACATCGCTCTGCAGATATAAAAGCATGTACTCTTTTAATGTTTTGCAATTGAAATGCTTCCACACTTTTTGAGCATAATCGTAATCTTCAACTAAACAATCTTCATTCGTTAGCTTATTGTAGAATTCGGAAATTGACGGAAGAGAACAGTCATCTAAACGAGCCCAGCAATGAACATTTCATTAACTTCAAAGACTCTTCATTTTTATAAAATGCTCTATTAATAATGAAATCGTCTTCGGATAAATTTCTAGTTAACGAGTCTATGCTAGATTGCAGAAATCGAAATGAATCTAAAAACCTAATCTCGAATGAATTATGTTCATCTAAATGTATCCGTTTGGAAAGCGATATATAATTTTCCTTATTTAACGGAATTACACTTATTTCCCCCTTAATAGAACTCAATTCTTTCACAAATAGATGCAATTCATACCCCGACAAATTATGAAAAAAGACTGGGAAAAAGGTCGGAACGCGAAAATCTAAATTACATTGAGAATGGGCTGGTCCTCTATAGACACCAGTGTTTGTATCAGGCCTCTTTTGACCTGATTTTTATGGGTTATGAAGAACTAAGTCCAATGTTTGATTCAGACCTCCTTTGATCTGAAGTTTGTTGCTGGACCTAGAACCTATAGCCCTACTTTACACTAGGGTGCAACACCCTTAGTGTGATATTTTGAGACGATGTTCGGGCGCAACGCCACTAAACATCTAAAAAGGATTCTGAGTATTCGGGCGCAACGCCACTAAAACCTGAAAATCAATAGAAATGAGAACCACTCGATGTTACTGTCGGATGTATTCTAATTTTATTTGTGGCGAGAAGGCCGAATTTAGCGAGACAGGACATATGTGTCCTTCATTTTGTCTCTGACTTCTGGTCATCTTGCGATAACCAGAATCACCCACATCCGTGAGGATGTTGGGCTCGGTCTCGCGATCTCTGAAAAGAAAAGAGAAAAAGGGGGGGTATCCAAGGATAGTGTGGACAGTGTTAGTCCGAGTGTTCTCTAACTACTTTTATAGAGGGATGGTGGGAAAGAAATCGTACAAGACCGGTAGGTCTTGGGTGCGGTAGTGAACGCAGATCACGTCTTTGGCGTCTGATAATCTGCGCTTTGGTCGGTGTATATGTTTGTGTTTGTGCCGTCTTGTACTGTGCGTTCGTGTGTGTGGTTTGTTAATAGTAGACCCTATGGGATGGGTCCAGGAATCCTCTATTATAGAGGGGAGTGTTGTTGGGAAGGGTGCTTTCTTCAGTTTTGTACTGAAGAAGAAATTGTGGGGGTTTGATCCGAAGAGATCGAGAGAGAGAAGGGTCAAGAACGCAGGAGTCCCGTACAAGTGGGTTCTCGCTGTTCTGAATGTTTTCGAGGTACTTATATGCTAATTGAAGCAAGTACTCGTCGATAGGGGTAATGGAGGCGCCTTCGTATAGGTGAGAGTTGGGGTAATGACGACCGTCAGGCCTTCTAGAATGATTGGTGCATCTTCTGAGGAGTTTCCTTTCGAAAACCCGAAGTCTTTCCATTTGGGCCGAAGATATGCAGGACCATATGGGAAAGGCGTACGATATTCCAGATCGGATTAGCTGCTTATAGCAGAGAAGCTTAACTTTGGTGTCAACTTTATTGCTCCACTTGAAGATGTTGTGCAGTTGCTTAGACCGACCGAGGCCCCTTTGGAGAATGTGGGTCACATGTTTGATGAAATTCATTTTTGGGGTATAAATGACCCCAAGATATTTCATCCTGTCCTGTGGTCTAATCGTAGTATCTCCCATTTTTATTCGAATATTCTGTGAATATCGAGAAGTAGGTTGGGAGTGTTTACTACTCAGAATTATAGCTACTGCTTTAGATGGGTTAAGTCGAATTTTCCACCGACTGTAATACTGATACAGTTCGTCCAGATGACGGTTGAGTCGGTTTGTTGCGAGTTTTGGGCTTTTAGATGACGTGTACACTAGGACGTCATCCGCATAGCAAATCTGGTTTACTCTACCATCCACAGGGCGAGGAATATCTGAGGTGTAGATATTAAATAAGATGGGGCCTAGAATGGAGCCCTGTGTCTAATTTTATTTCTCAATTCTTAAACTATATATACAAATTTTCTTATACCACTACTCTTACATCTAACTGAGATACAATTTACATTAGTGCTCGCAACAGAGCATTACTTTCGCATACATGGAAATGAAACAAGAAAACCTGAATATTATCTGCTCTTTAACAGAGCATTATGCAGAAGGCGATTGGTATTACAAATCCATACAAATTGTGGCAACAAAGATAAGAGGAACTCAGGTCCCTGTACAAACATTGGAATTTTACGATGGTTCCTTTTTGGGTGGTCGGTGATTCATTTCACACCTTCTGCTGTTTGATGCTGGTGGCTATTGTGATTTGCCGGTTGCGGACAAATACAGCTCTGACGGATGGATTATGTTGATGATGACGGCATGCAAATAGACTCGGGTTTATGGCCGAGTCATAAATCGTGATGAGATCTGGCATTCAAACGTGTGGTGCATGGAAGTACGGCGGCTATTGTTTTATCATGCTCGTGTAAACATGATAATGGTATGGCCGTGGCATTGAATTGGATGGATGAGACGAACGACGGCACCGCACAAATGGCGCCGCATGATCTCATAAACAACCAGTGAAATGGCATTGGTCTCTTACTCTTACATCTAATTCACTAAATCTAGCCTTACAAATACTACAAATTGACGATGTGGTTTGATACTGCTTCTGTTGATCCGTTAAAGGAAACATTGGCTTTGGTCGACAATGACTTCCTTGTGAAGATGCTTTAAATCTTTAAATAAGATATTTATACACCCTGTTGGCGAGTTTTCTCCTGCAAAAAAAAATGTTTTATTAGCTTTTTTGATTTTTTTTTTTTTTTTTTTTTTCTTATTAAATTTTTTTTATTTACCAACAAACGTGCGGTGCTTACTCAAATCATCATCAAAGGAGCATTTGATGTGATATGAAACGGCGCAGGGTATATGTTTCTGCACATCACTTGTTGAAGAAGTTGCTGGATCCGATGTGCAATGATTAACGGGGCTCAGAATAGACTCAAAGTCCACATACACCACAAATGGAAGAATTAATTTTCTATTATATTTCGTAAATTTAAGTATTTTATTACTTTCATCGGGCATAATGATTATTATTTTTTTACATTCGCTCTTATGGGTTTGTAGAGCAGATTCTGAGGCGAATCGTAACAAGCAGTCGTTACATAGATGTGTGGTGGAGTCTTGCTAATACGCCTTCACGGGCATGGGGTTCAGCAACACCGCCACTTATAATTGAGGAACTTCGGCCAAAGGGTGTTTTGGTGCATTAAATAGCCGGGGTATAACTGGTGCAGTGCTCCGCCGAACACTGCTGCTACAAGGAAGAACACCTGAGCGGAAACAGCACAAATACAGCCCCGAGAATTGTCACACATAAAACTCAGAAGGCCTTGGTCTACTTTTCGAACTTTTATTTTTGATTTAACTTTTCTTTAACAACCGGTACACCACCGTTTGAATGTTCACAATGTACTAATTTACAGTGATATGATCCAACCGCTCTAATGTTCACAATATAATAGTTTTATACTTTAACACGATCGGTCGACAGTACAATATATAGTCGTGGCAAAACCAATCACTAGGCACATTTTCTAATTTTTGACCACTAGACTACACACTCGACGTTGTTTTTTTTTTAACTTTTACAATTCGTTTCGCGGACCGACTTTCTCGTTAGGTTCTCGATGCCTCGCAAACAACCTCCTCGGTGGGGTTTTCGCTGTTCGGCTATTCGAATTAGGCTCTTGTCGCGTTGCCGATCTAATTTTGACTGCCTCTCTGCCCACACAGATATTCAGATTCCAAACTGGTATCTGTATCTACACGGAAAAATTTCCCTAATTGCTCTGCTAACAGAACTTCCGAATTTCTGTTAGCAGCATGTTATCACGTCCCAGGGGTGATTTTTCATTCCTGAAAGAAGAAGCTCGTTCATCACCGAACATCATTATCACCATCCGTGGTGGTGGTCGAAATTCAGTTTGACGGTTGTCGATTGTGTGCCGCCTTATTTACATAACATATCTGGCGCGCAGGCCGAAAGATATTCTGCAATTTGAAAGGACGTATGGTTCATGGGTTTTGTTTTTTGTCAATACACCCGAAATCCATTAGATCTTTCTAATGGGTGTGAAATACAAAAAAGGCACCGTGGGATAGGAGTAGTTCCCTTGTAGGTTTTAAACCTCATACATTTTTTTTCGAATTATCTCGTTGAGATAATTACGGTTGCCGTTTCTTTTGTTTGCCGATAGATTTGGTGGTCTTTATGGCAGCTACCCGCACGTGCATCGTTGGTCGGCTAATTTGCATTGCATAGACGTTTGAAATTGCCGATTCAATGGAATGTTCCTGGGCGCAGGCAGATTGAATGTTTCTTTTTTGTTTCAGGTATGATGACTTACGAATGTTGAGCTTGGCATTAAAAGCTTTGGGGACGTTCAGTTCCTTGCTTTTAGGTGTCGGTCTCAACGTTGGCTGCGAGTTGCAGGCCCTATGGTGGGACTTTGGGGGCACGCGTCTGTGGGCGCGTGCAACGCTCTCAGGTAAGTAAGTTCTTTGAAGGTAGGAACCTTACCTGCGCGGAATTGTGCGTTCGTAGAACGCTACAGTGTCTCGAAAAAAACACTTCCCAAACGGAGCGAACATCAAAATAACAAACACACACTGATTCACGTATTCTGTAATTTATTTGATCGACAATATGTCTTTTACGGTTTTTTTTATAAAGATTAAAACAATATCAATTAACCATTTCGGTCAATGGTATATTTGGTCCTTTTATCTCCACTAGAACTTAAGTTTATCTCTATTCACACCTCCAGCCGTACCGGAGAAAAATCCGGGTTTTTTATACACTATAGTTCCAAGTGCTAAGATACACGGGATGGCTAATTTTAAGAAAAACACAAACTCGAAAACGAAGTTATCGCTATAATTGCGACGACTCCGTGATTGTAAATTTCGCAATTCAAAACAGACTCCGTAGTTGTAGATTTCGCGATTCAAAACAGACTCTGTAGATGTAGATTTCGCGATTCAAAACAGACTCTGTAGATGTAGATTTCGCGATTCAAAACAGACTCCCAACTGCGCGAGCATATGCCTTGGCGTAAAATTTCTGACTGGCTTCCATTCGCCACCATCAGAATGACATCGCAAAGAAAAGCCATAGAAGGGGAGGAGCTACACGATCAACTCTAGGCAGTCAATCGTGATTGGACTGGGAAATATGGCATACATTTCGCATGTATGTGTATGCGTCGCATACGATTGTCCGCTGAACGAGGATAGATGCGAGCGTCGTAATTGCATCTCCTGGTAATGATCATTAATCAAGGGATAGGTTTCTGCGATCCTATGTCAACAGAGGCGCTATTTCATGATCGGGTAATGGTTATGCGAACATTGCTTGGGCCTGCGGCTGTGTACACAATTGATTGTGTAATGCTTGCCGGCAACCGAACCTTCTGGTGTAAAAAAAAAAACAAACCGAAGATCTGCTCGCCCTAGGAGAGGCCATAAATCAACATTTGGTTGATGGACATGCAATTTCCCAGGGCCGCTGACGGTTCGCGGCCAATAATAGGGAATTGGTATACCATAAACAATCCGGCAGATATGAATGCGATGTTTAGGTATTGCAAACGAATATAGGGTGCAGCCATTGCCAGTTGTTAAAAGTAAACACTTGATGGCCACATCCAATTCGTTGCTTGTTTGCGGTCCATGATCGGTGGCAACCGATAATAGAAAACCAGCTATTGCTGAAAATGCAAGGAATGTTTGCTTTGCGTCGGCCGAAACCTTGTCGACGGTGGCAAACTGGTGAAACCTGGTAGCCGCACGCTTAGGGGTGACATGGACAAACAAAAACGAGTACTTTTGGAACTCCGTGTTGATTTTGTTTCCATGGCATAAGGTAATAGGGACGTGATGCACTGGGTGCAATGCATGTCCGAGGGTGAAATTTTCGATGCCACGGCTAGGTGATAATCCTTGCCGTGGACTTAATGTTTTCAGGAATGATCGTGGAGAAAGGGGTTTGGAAAAACCCCCCAAAGAAAGGTAAGCTGCCTAAAAGGTATTTATGTCGGTTATCCTTTGGGATAACTGAATTAATTCCAGCAATTTGGTTGGCGGTTAAGGCCGTAGCAAGGTTGTGTTATCTTGCTGAAGATTCGACTTCCAGGTAAGTCGCAATGCTGGGAATGGTGGGGATCGAGCGATGCGTGGCTCCTCGGGCCCTGAAAAGCCCCACAGATGCATTCGTTCTTTTTTTTTTCGTTATCTGGCTTTTCAATAAACGCGAGATGTTCTTGATGTAGACATAATGCGTTTTATTCTCATCGCGACTTTCACAATAAAGCAAGTTAATATGTGTTGTATCCAACAAGCGTTGAATACAACGCGGTCAAGAACACGATGGTGTCTCCTGGCCAAAGAGATTGGTGTGTCAGGCAAGCGCTGATCACCCTCGGCGGGAACAGGATGGTGTCTCCTGGTATGTAAATTATCTTGATTGTGTACAGCAACACAGCAATTTGGTAATGGCGGCAGCAATTTGATTCCTGAAACCAACTTGATATTAAATGAAAAAAGTGACCGGAATACCTGATCAATTCGACTAAGAAACGATCCAAAACCCAAACAGTGAAACGCGGTGAAGTGATGGTTTTACTTTTAAGATTTATTCAGCGGATGAACTATATTTAATTGGATTATAAATCGTCGCAGTGATAGTTGATTGACATCCGTTCGTAATGACAAATTAACAAGAAGAAGTAAACAAAACATAAAAATGGTTGTCAAGTGACAACCAACAGAATTCATAAATGTCAGCTGATTGCTGACATTGTTAATGGTGATGCCACATCTAGTTATTGCGAATTCGCTGGTTGTTTTGAATGCGAATACGCAACAATATGCTTTGCCTTTTCCTCACGAGTATGATAGTAGGGTCCAATTATCTTATATTGACCTTTATCGTTAATCTCATAACCAAAAACATTTATGCTAATGGTTGGATTATTGGCTTCGAAGATGCTTGAGTCTTTGACTGCCAGAGGAAATTGCATATTCTTGAAACAAAGTATTTGCTCGTTGTATACTATTGTTTCGCTTGCAATGTTGGCAATTTTATAGTGCGATGGTCTATCAGCATGGTGTGTCTCGTTAGTGAAAGCTGTTAAAATGGCCCATTTAAAGTAGTATTCATCGTTGTTTTTCACATTGATGCAGGCATGTTTGATCGATATTTGTTTAGGCAGGCTAAAATGTGAGAAAGCTCGAAGTGGGTCGTATTTGTTGATGTTAATTTCGATGCTCTGAAATGATAACAACGCCCATCCGCTATCTTTTTCTTCTTGAAATTGTCAATTGCCTTGCTCAAATGTTCCCTTATGTCTTCCTCGTTCTCAATCGTGTACATTTTAGTTTGCATGCTTTTTATATCTATTTGCATTATCTCATCACATTCTTTTGAATATTTTGCAAACTTCGCAAAATGCTCCATACTAAATTTAAATGCTTTCAAAATTTCGAATTGATTTTGTAGTAACTCATTAATCAATGGAATATTTTTTTCAAATAGCATTTTCACATTTACCATACTCTCATCTTTGTTGGTAATGATGAATGTTTTGACACGATTTTTGAACGCGTTTGATATTGAGGAGACGTTTTCATTAAGGGCTTGTTGGGCTTTTGCTTTATGTGGATTTTTTCTTTGATGTTGAACCCAAAGCTGTTCCTCAACATCCTCATCACAAAACAAGCATCTTTTATAGGTCTGCTGTTTTAATTTCTTTGTAGGTTGTTGTTGTTGTCGTTGTTGCCCTGTTCTTTTCATATTATTATTATTGTTAGTATTATTATTATTAATATTATTGTTATTGTTGGTGTTGCGGATATTGGTCTTGTTATCAGACATATT
This sequence comes from Microdon myrmicae, assembly GCA_963931805.1. Lineage (NCBI taxonomy): Eukaryota > Metazoa > Arthropoda > Insecta > Diptera > Syrphidae > Microdon > Microdon myrmicae. The sequence goes on from OZ007502.1 coordinate 42,214,019, forward strand.
TTTCTAAAAATAGGAATGAAAAAAAAATGTTACAGTTAATTCTACAGTTTTTCTTTTGGAGGAGAAGTTGAATAGGTATTAGGGGGCTTCCATCTCATGAGAAAAAAAAAACACCCTCCAAAGGGATAAAAAATTCCTAGAATGCTACACACAAAATTTTGAAAAAGATAAAACATAAAATAAATTAATTATGCATCAATCGCAAAACAGAGGGATTATTTAAACTCAATATTATTGATATTAGCAAAAAGCCCCGAAAGTTTAGAAATCAAAAGCACAAACCAGTAACAAATGCACAAACCATTTCAACTATTGAGACAAAAGTCAAAAGCAGATGGAATCATCAAAAATTCCCATATATTAAAAACCAGCTTACAACCGAACCCCCCCCCCCCCCCCCCCCCCCGCCCAAAGGTGAAGTTGTGGGGTTTAAGTTTTGTGTATGTAATAGCGGAACGCCAACCCAATCCGGCTGCTGTCTGCGTATATTCACCGCACAAGAAATACTCTGAGTTACTCCGGTAACACAAAAGGAGTTCTTTATTCTCAATGGTTAAAACAAGGCTGATATTTACAAATCCGACTCCAAGGTTACTAAAGTTATAGTAATTAACACTAGTAGTGAATATAGATATTAACATTAGTATTGAATAATATAATAGTTCACGTTTAACTTAACAGAGCACTATCGTTATTGTATTTAACACTAGTATGAAATATAGTTATTAACATTAGTATTGAATGATATAATAGTTCACGTTAAACTTGAACAGAGCACGATAGTTATTGTATTTAACACTAGTATGAAATATGGTTATTAACATTAGTATTGAATGATATAATAGTTCACTTTAAACTTGAACAGCGCACTATGTTGTCTCTTGGGACATCCCATGAGAGATCTAATTAATCCGGTCTGAGGCTCTACTTTATCTCCCAGTATCCACGAAGCGACAGGATACCGAAAATCTATCCATCGCCTCGCTGACCATATTTGGTCATTTTCCTTTTAACTTTTCCCTTATCATAGAAGGGTTGAACACATACAACGATCCCCTGTTGGTGCTCACGGTTTGTGTCGCTCAGCATGCGAACCTTAGACATTGCATAAACATGAAAAATAACACATTCGCAGCTGGGGCGAGTTGTTATGAACAGATCATTGTATTTGCACGATCAGCGCCTACGTGTAGCATGATTGCTGATCGTGCGCATGTTGGATGTTGGCTTTAATGAAGTCGAACCGGCATACGTGTATTTACACTGGCGAGTTCTTTATTGCCTGTTTGCTGCCAGATGCGAGTTTCCCTGTGTGTGGGTCGAGTTAGCGACCGATGTGGGCATTTCGTGAACGAATCAAGAGAAATATAAACTTCTTGTTGCATTGTCGCCGCTTCTTATGAGCATATGCTTGTGTTTCTGATGGAGTTTACACCAGCGCAGTTAAGCATTGCAGCTGGTGGTTAGTCGTATGGGCAGGTAAGTCATACTTTTCAGGTTTTTAAATGCCCATGTTATACTTTTCGTATCAGCAGACATTGCGCTTTTCTGGTCTTTGTGGTTGTTAGACATGCCAATACAGGTGAGTACGCGCTTTTTTGGAACAGGACGCTTATAAAACAGGGGTTACCTGGTGGTAGATAAGCAGGTAAGTAGTGGCGTTCGCAAGAACCGCCACAGTACTTCCCCCCAGTGACGCAGTCACGATTAAAGGGCACTAAGGGTTGTGAACGTGAGGCGTGCGCATAGCTGATTACGCGGGTGTTCTCGTCGGGCTCTGTTATTATTATCCGATCGGTAGTGTTTGCCGAGACCGCAGTCGTACCCGACCTCGCGTAAGGGGGCCGCTATATTGATCCGGCGTGCCTGCCGAAGTCGGCGGCGTTTCTCCCGGCACCTCGTCTGTGTGTGTAGGGTAGCCTTGGTTACTCTGCTCCGTAAAACAAGGTTTCAGTCGTTCTACGCTGATTGTGGCTGCCTTTCCTCGCAAATCCAACTCGTAGGCCCGCTCATTGATTCGCTTAATCACTTTGAACGGGCCCTCGTAAGGAGGGTCGAGTGGTTTCTTCACCTTGTCCACCCTGACGAACACGTGCGTACAGGTGTGCAACGCTGGGTGCACGAAAACTCTCTTTGCACCGTGTCGGGCCACCGGACTTGGTCGTATTTTTCGCATCAAGTCACGAAGGTAACCCACGCTCTTCGTTAGCTCCGCTGGTGCCTCACTGTCGGCGAAAAGCTCGCCGGGTAAAACGAGACTAGTGCCGTATGTCAGCTCGGCAGCGGAGGCGCCTAGGTCCTCCTTCAAGCTGGTCCTCAAACCAAGCAGGACAGTGGGCAGGGCGTCAAACCACTGTGTGTCGTTATGACACATTACGGAGGCCTTCAATGATCTATCATTCCGTTGGCAGCAGGGTGATATGCTGTCGTACGATCCCTTTTACAGCCCAGCAACTCCCTCAGCAGTCTGAAGATCGTAGCCTCAAACTGTGGTCCCCGGTCCGAGGTAAGTGTTGTGGGAACGCCGAAACGCGTGACCCATGCTGAGTAGAAGGCCCGAGCCAAGCTCTCTGCGGTAACCACTCGTAATGGGGTAGTCTCGGGCCACCGGGTAAAGCGACCCATCATCGTCAGGAGGTACGAGAATAATCTGGAGGGGGTTAAGGGACCGATTATATCGATATGGACGTGGGCGAAACGCGCCTCGGGTAACCTGAATTGTGCCGGTTCCAGAACGCTGTGTCTGCTTATCCTACAACGCTGGCACTTGAGGCACGCGCGAGCCTATTTCGTCAGGTCCCTATTCATATGTGGCCACACGAACTTAGGTCGTATCGCCGCAGCCGTCGCGCGCCCGCTGGGATGAGCTGGGTTATGAAATGTCTCATAAATGCCCCTACGCAACTCAGCGGGAATGTATGCCCTGACTGTACCCGTTGAGACGTCGCACCAAATAGTTTTCCCGGTGGTGTCCGCCGCGAACCTTCGCAGTTCCAGCGCTGTGTCTGCTGTTACGAGAGCTTTAAGCTGTCTGCCGTTTTTTTGGGCTTGCTCTAAGTCGGCTGCGCGCAGCTGAATCAAGTCTATGCGAGATAGTGCGTCTGCTATTACGTTCTGCTGACCTGGAACGTACTTTATCTCGGTAACGTATTGGCCTATTCTTCCGGAAAGCGTGGCTCAATGGCTTATGGTCCGTTCTGACGATCGCCTGGCGACTCTCCGCCATGTGTCGAAAGTATTTGATAGCACTGTAAATGGCTAATAACTCTCGGTCATACGTGCTGTACTTCCGCTCTGCCGTACTGAGCTTTCTAGAGAAAAAACCGAGCGGTTCCCAGTTTCCGTCGCATGTTCCAATACCGCCCCAATTGCGGTGTCCGATGCGTCGCATTGGATTGCCAACTGTGCGCTCTCTGCCGGGTAACGCAGCAGGGCGGCGTTCGAAAGTTGCGCTTTTGACTGCCGGAATGCGTTATCAGCCGCCTCCGTCCAGACTATTGGACGTTTGTCGTTCTTCTTTGCCCCCTTCAAATATTCATTTAGAGGGGCCTGGACATGCGCGGCATGTTGTAATGTTGGTCGATAAAAATTGAGCATGCCCAGAAAACGTCGTAATTCGCGAACGTTTATGGGACGTGGGAATTCGTTGAGAGCTTTTACTCTGTCGGGGAGAGGTCGGATACCCTGGTTGTTGATGTGATAACCCAAATAGCTCACCTGCTTTTTGGCAATTTGGCATTTATCCGGGTTAATCATTAGTCCGTATCGGCGGAGGCGTTCTAACACCTGTTTAAGATGTTGCTGGTGCTCGGCCCGGTTGCGGGACGCGATCAGGATATCGTCGATATAGGCGTAACAAAAATCCAACCCACGCAGGGCTGAATCGATGTACCTTTGAAATGTTTGTGCGGCGTTTCTGAGACCAAAAGTCATTGCTTTGAATTCATACAGCCCAAACGGGGTAATGACTGCGGTTTTTGGGATGTCTTCATGGGCCACTGGTATTTGGTGGTATGCCCTGGTGAGGTCCAGGGTCGTGAAGACTGTGCATCCGCGCAATTTGTATGAGTAATCATACAAGTGTGCGATGGGATATCGGTCAGGTATTGTGACCGCGTTTAACAGTCGGTAGTCGCCGCAAGGGCGCCATTCGCCACTTCGTTTTTTTACCAGGTGAAGCGGGTTAGCCCATGGGCTGACTGAAGGCTGGCAGATTCCTTGTTCCATCATAAAATCGAACTCTGCGCGTGCCGCACGCAACTTGTTCGGTGCTAGGCGTCACGGGCGTTGGCTTACCGGTGGACCTCGTGTCTCGATGTGATGGTAAACTTCGGACTCTATATGCTCCTGCTTGGGGAGCGGTACTGTTGAGTCTCTATACTCTTCGAGTAGAGCCGGAATTGGATCGCATGTGATGTCGGCCTTTGGTGGCCTCCGTGGGGTCCCCCAGGCGGATGCCCAAGTGACCGTCGTTCCGCCTATTGTTTGCGGTGTCGACCAGCAAGTTGTGGCGCGATAGCAAGTCCGAACCTATTAATGGCTCGGAGACGTCGGCCACTATGAAGTGCCAACCTATAGGGTGCCGCAGACCTAGATCCAGTCGTAGATACTTACGTCCGTAAGTAGCTATGGATGTGTTGTTCACGGCTAGTAATTAGAGTCTGCTAGGCGTTCTATTTTGCGAAGCGTATGACTTAGGTAAAACTGATATGTCGGCGCCCGTGTCGACCGTAAAACTTATATCCAATCTCGCGTCTTTGATTATTAAGCGACTTACTTGGAGTGGGACGACCGTTTGCGCTGGAGTTGCGGTCGGTCGTCCTAGTTTAAATCCACGTTTGGTGCCGATTTTACCGGCTTCCACCCGCAGGGTTGTGTGCATTTGTGGGCCTTTGCCCCAAAACGCCGATGGTACGAACACCAGGCGGGTGTTAATGCCCTTTGGGGGTTCGCCGTCGCCTGTGGTGTGGCCCTACCGCGAGTGCTAGTGGCACCTCTCGGAGGCTTGCGTTGACTTGCTGAGGTCTGGGCCTGGGGCCTCTGAAATACTGGGCGGTTTTAGGTCGCACGCGCGTAGTCTCGCAATTCTGCGCGTAATTGAGTGATCTCGCGTTGTAAACTTAACTCGAAACGCGAGGGTCCCGGTTGCCGGGAATGGGATTACCTTAAGTCTCGTGTGTGCGCTGAAGTTTGCGACGAGTCTGTGGCGATCGACTGTGGCGCAATGGTGCTTCTAACTGGACGCGGGGTGGCATGGGATGAAGAGTAGTATCGTGAGGACGGTTCCCCCTGCTGATTGATGGTTGCCACCTGAAAGGTGGGGGACTCCTCTCGTTGGTCAGCGCTTTCTACGATTGCATCTGCAATCTTCGCCAGCGAACTCAGACTTTGATTAGGCTGTGCGATTAAAGTGGGACGTGCTTGTTGCGGGAGACACCTAATGAAGTGGGGTCTGATGACATCATCTGAGATCCCCTTTCCCGCTATTGACCGTAAATGTGTGAGGAAATGCGATGGCTTCATCCCCGCAAAATTGGTCTCGTTGAATAGGCGTTGGTGCCTCTTGGCAATAGACTCCTCGAGCGCGTCGAGGAGCGTTTCCTTCATATCTGTATAAGGGCTGCTACCCGGAGTTTGTATTATATGTGCCACGTGCGTGCGCTGGTTTCGGCTTAACACCCGCATAACCTCGAGCGTGCATGGTCTCCTCGCTCACGCACGTCGCCTCGAATATGAGGTCCGCCATGGTGAACCACAGCTCCGACTCCTCCTCGTCGAAGGGAGGCAAGCGCAAATCACGTGAGGCAGCACGTGGTGACTGCTCTGTCGGAGTCGCGTTCACCAATACTGGGGACTCTGATCTGTGAGGGTGTGTGTCGAGGTTTTGCTCCTGTCGCGAGTCCGTGGGCTGTTCTACACAGAGCGCGTCCACGAAGGCCGGGGACTCCGGGCGCGGTACCCTCAGCTCCCGCTGCGGCTCCGCCCGTGGTGTCAACGGTGACTCCGTGTGTGACTCTCGCTGTGATTCCAGTTGGGGCTCTTGTTGAGCTTTCTTTGAGCTCGTAAACTGGGCCATTGTCTTTCAAGGGGTGATGGGACCGTCCCTCGCAACACGAGAACCACGAGAAACGTAGGATAAGGTTGGTGTGAGGAAAAGTTGCGGATCTGGTAGGTGATGGAAGACCTATCGCTGGTGAGTGCAGTGAATTGACCGCCCTGGTGTATAAAAAGTGTGCAGGCCACGCGTTTGTAAATCCGTACAGGCGTGATTGCCTGTTGCTCTGCTGCCCTGAAGGGGCTTACTAAGCGGGTGCGTCGCTTTATACTTTTTAGAATTTAATTCGTTTGCTCAGCCGGTTGGGTTTTTAGTCGCGCGTATTTTGTTCTAAGGTATTGTATTCTTAACTTTAAAAATACATAATTTTTATATTTATGGTTGACTTTTGAATCTAGAATTTTCCTAAAAATGCTCAGACGGAGCTAAAACTACAGAAAAATGTATTTTTATACTTATGTGTGTATTCTTAATCTAAAATTTTTCTAAACATGCTCAGACGGAGCTAAGACTATAGAAAAATGTATTTTTGGACAAAAATGGTAAAAAGGTAAAAAAAATAAGATTTTACTAAAAAAACTTGCGGTTTAATCTGGATCCTGGCGATGAAAATGGCTGCAATCCGGTGGCGCTGCTGTGATGTTCGTCTTAGGTTTACGTGTTCATTACCCACTGGATCACCACTGTGGGGTTTATGTTTATTAGATGTATGTAACGGGTCAGTTGAAAAGTCCCCGGCCTTCCATAGTAAAACACATTTTTTTGGCAAAATTCGTTTTTTTTTTATTCAACATAATTCCCTTCGAGGGTGATACCACTGATTATAACGACCCTCCAACTTTTCGATACCTTTTTTGTAGTACGATTTGTCCTTTGCTTCAAAATAGGCCTCAGTTTCGGCGATCACCTCTTCATTCGACGAAAATGTCCTCCCAGCGAGCATTCTTTTGAGATCTGAGAACAGGAAATAGTCGCTGGGGGCCAGATCTGTAGAATACGGTGGATGCGGAAGCGATTCGAAGCCCAATTCATGGATTTTTGCCATCGTTTTCACTGACTTGTGACACGGTGCATTGTCTTGGTGAAGCAGCACTTTCTTTTTCTTCAAATGCGGTCGTTTTTCGGCGATTTCGTCCTTCAAACGGCCCAATAACGCTGTGTAATAGTCGCTGTTGATGGTCCTTCCTTTTTCAAGATAGTCAATGAAAATTATTCCGCGCGCATCCGCGCAATACAGACGCCATAACCTTGCCAGCCGACTGTTGCGATTTTCCACGCTTTGGGGCGGGTTCATCGTGTGCAGTCCACTCGGATGACTGTCGTTTGAACTTCGGAGTGAAATGATGGAGCCATGTTTCATCCATTGTCACATATCGACGCAAAAACTCGGGTTTATTACGCTTGATCATTTCCAAACACTGCTCCGAATCATCAACTCGTTGTTTTTGGTCAAAAGTGAGCTCGCGCGGCACCCACTTTGCACAGAGCTTTCTCATACCCAAATATTCGTGAATGATATGATGTACACGTTCAGTTGATATCTTGAGAGTGCCTGCTATTTCATTCAATTTCAATTTACGGCCATTCAAAATCATTTTGTGGATTTTTCTAATGTTTTCGTCGGTAACAACCTCTTTTGGGCGTCCACTGCGTTCACCGTCTTCGGTGCCTTGATGGTTGATTTTCCTGGGGCGGCGTCTGGAAACTCGTCATCAAGCCAAGTTTTTGCTTCAACTGTATTTTTTCCCTTCAAAAAGCAATATTTTATCAACATGCGAAATTCCTTTTTATCCATTTTTTTCACAATAACAGAAGTTGCTTCACTCAAAATACTATAATTCATAAACTAATGATCCGACATCTGTCAAATTTATACACGCGTCTTTTGAAGGTTAGGGCTAACTAGAAACCATGTGGATTTAATTCTAGTGCCGCCATCTATGTGCCAGGCCGGGGACTTTTCAATTGCCCAGTTAATAGCGGAACGCCAACCCAATCCGGCTGCTGTCTGCGTATATTCACGGCACAAGAAATACTCTGAGTTACTCCGGTAACACAAAAGGGGTTCTTTATTCTCAATGGTTAAAACAAGACTGATATTTACAAATCCGACTCCAAGGTTACTAAAGTTATAGTAATTAACACTAGTAGTGAATATAGATATTAACATTAGTATTGAATAATATAATAGTTCACGTTTAACTTAACAGAGCACTATCATTATTGTATTTAACACTAGTATGAAATATGTTTATTAACATTAGTATTGAATGATATAATAGTTCACGTTAAACTTGAACAGAGCACTATAGTTATTGTATTTAACACTAGTATGAAATATGGTTATTAACATTAGTATTGAATGATATAATAGTTCACTTTAAACTTGAACAGCGCACTATGTTGTCTCTTGGGACATCCCATGAGAGATCTAATTAATCCGGTCTGAGGCTCTACTTTATCTCCCAGTATCCACGACGCGACTGATCATTGCCATCGAAGCGACAGGATACCGAAAATCTATCCATCGCCTCGCTGACCATATTTGGTCATTTTCCTTTTAACTTTTCCCCTATCATAGAAGGGTTGAACACATACAACGATCCCCTGTTGGTGCTCATCGTTTGTGTCGCCCAGCATGCGAACCTTAGACATTGCATAAACATGAAAAATAACACATTCGCAGCTGGGGCGAATTGTTCTGAACAGATCATTGTATTTGCACGATCAGCGCCTACGTGTAGCATGATTGCTGATCGTGCGCATGTTGGATGTTGGCTTTAATGAAGTCGAACCGGCGTACGTGTATTTACACTGGCGAGTTCTTTATTGCCTGTTTGCTGCCAGATGCGAGTTTCCCTGTGTGTGGGTCGAGTTAGCGACCGATGTGGGCATTTCGTGAACGAATCAAGAGAAATATAAACATCTCTTGTTGCATTGTCGCCGCTTCTTATGAGCATTTCCTTGGTAGGAAGTAATGCAATGTTGGTTGCTAGATGTGCGACCAATTTGCCCTTCCTATGGCTATGCTTGTGTTTCTGATGGAGTTTACACCAGCCCAGTTAAGCATTGCAGCTGGTGCTTAGTCGTATGGGCAGGTAAGTCATACTTTTAAGGTTTTTAAATGCCCATGTTATACTTTTCGTATCAGCAGACATTGCGCTTTTCAGGTTTTTGTGGTTGTTAGACATGCCAATACAGGTGAGTACACGCTTTTTTCGGAACAGGACGCTTATAAAACAGGGGTTACCTGGTGGTAGATAAGCAGGTAAGTAGTGGCGTTCGCAAGAACCGCCACAAAGTCGGTTTTTAAGTTCCAGCAAAAACAACCTGTGGTGTTTGATTGGGTGCGCCGTCGTACGGCACTGGATTCACTCCTAACCACCATCGTCACCGAAACAAAGTTCATCCGCAGCAATTGTGTCCACCAGAATGGCAATCGCTCCAAGTATAACGCGCACGCACTGAGAGAGAAACACAAGCGAAACTCCGAAACCAACGTCGACAAAAATATAGATGAAGGAAAGGAAACACTGATTTAGTTTATGGCTGGTGATCACCGCCTTTTTATTGCACGTAAGAAAACATTAATATTTAATTTATGAACACTTAATATCGACTCGCGGAGACAACGACACAAACGATTATATTTCATTATCGCTTCCCTGTGCGCACCAGGGTAGCGATGGAGCCTCGACCTGTTCGGGTCGAAGGATGGTAAAAGACACAACGATATTCAATCGTTGTTAAAATAAATTCAGCTGTGAAATTGGTTCTCTTAAATTAAGGGTGCATTTCCTGTTCCAAGAGAGACGTAAAGTCTCTCTTTTGAGTAACCAAACCGATCTCATAGAGGAGATCTTCACGATACACAAGTGTGTGTGTACGTCGGTTCTTTTCATGGCTCAACGATATGGTGAATGACCTGAAACACAAAGAAAGGGAAAGAATCGTAGAGATGTTTGTTTATGTGAGAAGGTTACTGGGAAACGGGTCCAGAACTATGTACGATAAAAGAGATTTATGACCTGTGTCTATGCTGTGGTGCGGATGCGTAGGTAAATGTATCGCCATTAGGAAGAAGCGCTAATGATTTTTCCATTTACACAATGGGAAATGTGTTAATGGCATCGCTAGTAAGGGTAGGTATTGAGTTCCTATTTGCATTTGAATATGCTATAGGATTTAATTGATGCAAGAGACGCGGGATGTATTTGCTTTGGTCCCTAGGGTGTAAGTCGCCAGCCAATGTGTATATAGGAAACATTGTTGTACACATGGCGCGGCTGGGAAAAATAGACGGCGCAGTATTTATGTTTTTTGTTTACCGGAATTCATCTAAGGAAATTTGACTGGCGACGTAGATGCCGAAATTGATTGGAAATTCCTGGTAAGCTAATAAAGAAATCTTAATGAGCAGTGGTATGCGAAGAGAATCCATGAAGGTAAGTTTTCTTTACAGGGACTTAAAGATCATAGATTTGATCTCTTAAATGCGTGCAGCATTTTTAGGTGCTGAATGCGAATGCATTGGCGAGGGCTTGAGCGTCTTGGGTGATGATTATGGGGGTTTTTCAGGAAGGTAAACCGTAGGATTTGGCGGAACCGGCACAAACCCATTTCACATTCCCCCCAGCTAAAGCTTTTTTTTTTCAAACAGAATCAGCAAAAACACCCACCCATTTCAAAAATAGAATCATCAAAAAACAAATTCCCATGACGATGATTAACCATTTCCATACAAAACTACACGAACAACACAAAATTCCCATATATATTACTCTACTCAATGACTCAACAACAAAAAGCACAAACCATTAGCAAAAAGCCCCGATACTCAGCAGAAACATCCACCACCGGCAAAAAACAGTAACATCAAAAGCACAATCCATTAGCAAAAAAGGAAAACGGTTGGTGCCACGATACACGTATGCTGCCTTGATTTGAGAAAGAATTTCGGCGCCCTGCGATGACCTGTGTTTGGTTAGTTTCAGGAGCATTAAACTAACTTGTCCTTTTGAACATACCATATTTGGTTGCGAACTATCTCTTGCTGACGCATAGATAATGTTTCGACTGGCGATGACGTGCTTATGCTAATGTTGTTCCTTTTTTACAGTTTCTAAGGTGTATATATCCTAAGGGGAAAACTGGTAAGGACACTGTAGGTCTTCTACGTAGTTAGTATTATGAGGAGTCTCTTCCTTGTCTCGGTAGGGTGTCCGTCCGACACTGGTTCACCGAGACGTCTCACTGCGTGTTCGATCGTGGTGTTTCGGTGCTCTAAATAAACAACGGCTGGATCCTTAAGGCTATTTTCTTTATTGAACAAAGGCCTTACGGTATAATATTTAATATTTGACTTCTAAGTACAACATGTATTTAATCTATTGAATTTAAGCACTATATGTATTTAGTATGTATTTAATATATTGACTTTAAGTACAATATGTATTTAATATATTGAATTTAAGTATAATATGTATTTAATATATTGAATTTAAGCACTATATGTATTTAGTATGTATTTAATATATTGAATTTAAGTACAATATGTATTTAATATGTATTTAATATATTGAATTTAAGTACAATATGTATTTAATATATTGAATTTAAGCACTATATGTATTTAGTATGTATTTAATATATTGAATTTAAGTACAATATGTATTTAATATATTGAATTTAAGCACTATATGTATTTAATATATTGAATTTAAGCACTATATGTATTTAGTATGTATTTAACATATTGAATTTAAGTACAATATGTATTTAATATGTATTTAATATATTGAATTTAAGTACAATATGTATTTAATATATTGAATTTAAGCACTATATGTATTTAGTATGTATTTAATATATTGAATTTAAGCACTATATGTATTTAATATATTGAATTTAAGCACTATATGTATTTAGTATGTATTTAATATATTGAATTTAAGTACAATATGTATTTAATATATTGAATTTAAGTACAATATGTATTTAATATATTGAATTTAAGCACTATATGTATTTAGTATGTATTCAATATATTGACTTTAAGTACAATATGTATTTAATATATTGAATTTAAGTACAATATGTATTTAATATATTGAATTTAAGCACTATATGTATTTAGTATGTATTTAATATATTGACTTTAAGTACAATATGTATTTAATATATTGAATTTAAGTACAATATGTATTTAATATATTGAATTTAAGCACTATATGTATTTAGTATGTATTTAATATATTGAATTTAAGTACAATATGTATTTAATATATTGAATTTAAGTACAATATGTATTTAATATATTGAATTTAAGCACTATATGTATTTAGTATGTATTTAACATATTGAATTTAAGTACAATATGTATTTAATATGTATTTAATATATTGAATTTAAGTACAATATGTATTTAATATATTGAATTTAAGTACAATATGTATTTAATATATTGAATTTAAGCACTATATGTATTTAGTATGTATTTAATATATTGACTTTAAGTACAATATGTATTTAATATATTGAATTTAAGTACAATATGTATTTAATATATTGAATTTAAGCACTATATGTATTTAGTATGTATTTAATATATTGACTTTAAGTACAATATGTATTTAATATATTGAATTTAAGTACAATATGTATTTAATATATTGAATTTAAGCACTATATGTATTTAGTATGTATTTAATATATTGAATTTAAGTACAATATGTATTTAATATATTGAATTTAAGTACAATATGTATTTAATATATTGAATTTAAGCACTATATGTATTTAGTATGTATTTAATATATTGAATTTAAGTACAATATGTATTTAATATATTGAATTTAAGCACTATATGTATTTAATATATTGAATTTAAGCACTATATGTATTTAGTATGTATTTAACATATTGAATTTAAGTACAATATGTATTTAATATGTATTTAATATATTGAATTTAAGTACAATATGTATTTAATATATTGAATTTAAGCACTATATGTATTTAGTATGTATTTAATATATTGAATTTAAGTACAATATGTATTTAATATATTGAATTTAAGCACTATATGTATTTAATATATTGAATTTAAGCACTATATGTATTTAGTATGTATTTAATATATTGAATTTAAGTACAATATGTATTTAATATATTGAATTTAAGCACTATATGTATTTAGTATGTATTTAATATATTGACTTTAAGTACAACATGTATTTAATATATTGAATTTAAGTACAATATGTATTTAATATATTGAATTTAAGCACTATATGTATTTAGTATGTATTTAATATATTGACTTTAAGTACAATATGTATTTAATATATTGAATTTAAGTACAATATGTATTTAATATATTGAATTTAAGCACTATATGTATTTAGTATGTATTTAATATATTGAATTTAAGTACAATATGTATTTAATATATTGAATTTAAGTACAATATGTATTTAATATATTGAATTTAAGTACAATATGTATTTAATATATTGAATTTAAGCACTATATGTATTTAGTATGTATTTAATATATTGAATTTAAGTACAATATGTATTTAATATATTGAATTTAAGTACAATATGTATTTAATATATTGAATTTAAGCACTATATGTATTTAGTATGTATTTAATATATTGAATTTAAGCACTATATGTTTTTAGTATGTATTTAATATACTGAATTTAAGTACAATATGTATTTAATATACAGTTCGATCGATACTGATCTATTGTTATTTTCCACTGTAAACAAATGTTTCCACAATCACGAGTGCACTGTGTTAAAATGTATAAAATTTTAAATGCGATTAGCGCACGTTGTACTGTTCGATCGATACTGGTCTATTGTCTGTTTCTGGAAGTGTACTTATCCCTTCAGGGTTGACTCGTGCCACACACTAGCACATCAACAGCCATCGGCCCGACGGCCAGTTCGCACGGAGTTCATCCCTTGTGTCTCACACAACCAAAGAAGATCGCACCGTAGCCCTCTGTCGCGCAAGTCGTCGCCGGGGCGACACATCGTGCTGCCAATGGTGTTGGTCACCACATCGTACCCCTGCCTGTGTGCACTTTATTCGTTATGTGCACAGTGGTGGGCGCTATTGTGTGTGGTTCGATCATTGTACGTATTCATATGAAGGGTCGCTCGTATTGCTCATACGTGCGGCCTGATGCAGCTACACGGGCATGCGTTGTATCTCTCGTATTTGTATTGGTTGAGATGTGTCCTTTTAAGGGCATGCGTTGTAGGTTTCATCTGTTTGCGCGCCTGCTTGGTAATTCTGGGAATTAGTCGCAGGCTTGCGCAACCGCATAATGTTTTGGATGGTTGTTCTGCTATATCAGATCGTTGGTTGGTGTTTTTACCAGATCGATGTGCAGATGTCCCATGTTTCTTATGCCATGTAGTTTCATACCATTGCAACTACTTTGCGCTTGGTCTTCATGTCATGATTTCAGATATTTTAAGCATTTCTACTTTTGGGAAGATGCCTGTTATTGCTGATACACTTTTGTATCAGCAGGGATTGTGGTTATTAGACATGCTAATGCAGGCAAGTACACGATTTATTGGCGCCGAAGGCTTATAAAAAGGGGTTACCTGGTGGTAGGTAGGCAGGTGAGTAGTGGCGTTCGCAAGAGCCGCCACAACACTGTCTGCCTGTAACAAGTCCACGGCGCGGAATTTGTGACTTCTATTTTCCCAGGTAAGCGTCGTTTCACGTCTATACTTGGTAACGTATGTCGAATAGGGTTTACCTTGGCTTTTGTTACTCTTCTGGTGTTTAAGCGGAGAAATGCCTTGTGGGGTTAGAATAAACCGCCACAGATCCGCCTTCCTTAAATTCACTATTGAACAGAAGATCGAGTGGAGTAACGTGTGTACAAGGCAACGATTTCGATAACACTGACTTGTTGCCCTTATCGAATGCTCATTCTACCCCAGTTATCCTGTTGAAATTGTTGTTGGGACTCTACGGAGATGTTGGTGAATGCATTTGAATTTTTTTCTGTTTCTTGCTATTCTTTAAGACAATAAACTCAAAATGTTATTATACCGTTCTATATGATGTTCGTGTACTGTGGCGTGATATTGTAGGGTATAATGTCGGTTGTTTGGCATATCCCACACAATATTTATACTGTGGGTCGACTTTAACATTGTAACGGGCCGGATTAAGAGTAACGATATAAAAACTACACTGTTATTACGACGCAAAAAAAAAACACCTTCACCCGTGGGAGAAGTTAATTTATTGTTTAACGTGGGAACATAACATGCCTCCATGGACTTTTTCTTCATGCAAAATTAAATTGTTGTTTGCACACAAAAGATAATTAATAATTTGGCTTATACTCACAGTTTCTTTCATGGCGGTTAGGTTTCTTCTGCGCTCCTGTTTGTTTTGATTCAATAAACCTTGGAATAATGCAAGATATCGTGAACGGTCACACCACCAACACGATTGAATCAAATTACTTTGTGGGTGTGTTCTATGATGGCATCAGCAAGGATGCAAGGTTAATAAAAACCCCCACCGATGTGACACTGGAAATTGTTCCTTCGACAGAAAACAAAACGATCACAAAAGAAAACGCACTGGTGTACTTTTAACGGATGAATGTTTTTCTTTATTGACACTTTTTTAAGTTTTAATGGTTCACTTATTTGTTCTACTGGATTCCCTCCGGGTTTACTTTAACCACAATTACATTACATTATTTCAGCACATACGATATTAGTGCTCGACCGGATAGCCTCGGAATTTAGTTAAAAATACACACAACAATATTCCGCAACAGTTTAGCGCACGGTTAACTGGAGGTGAAAACTTCGACTCTTAGAAAGGTACCCCGTGGCACATGCGCACTCTTCAAATGTTAAAATCTGACTCAATTAGGATTCGTTCTCAACGTTCCTTGTAGGGTAGAGGATGAGATGCTGTACCATCGAGAAGCCAATCGGATCGCTTCATTTGTGATGACAATGGCGATCGAACTGGAAAATTCCAACCGTGAAATCCCTTCAGCAATCGTACGGCCAGTATGACACGCCCCTGGCTGGAAGCGGTGCCTGTGCCGATATCCGTTGATGCGTAAGGAAAATCCGAATGCATATCTGTTCAATTAGAGGGACGGAAATTTAGGCTGGCAGAAAATATGGCCATAAATCATGAGAATGGTTTTCTATGATGTAGACAGACACTCAAGGGTACTCTATTGTGTGTTTGTCTTTTCGGCCACATAATTTGTGTAGAAATTGCCGCCCGGAAGAAAATCATTTCTTCCGTCTACATTAAATAGACAGAAACATTTAAGGGGTGGTGTGTGAGGGATAATAAAGGCGACGGTGTTAGATTCTTCTGTGATGTTAAATCGGCAGAAGACCGCCCGCCATCGAGACTGATCTTTTATTATCCCACTCATTATGTCCTATTACAGGGCTATTAGACACCTGGTTTGCAGATGTGCAAGCCGGCCAATAGCCCAGCCAGTGTTTTGGAAGATAATGGACATTGAGGCGGTGTTTAGGTACACATTTTTCTGATCATTAGAACATCCTATCGGTCGATGTGGTGACATGTGTGTTGTTTAAAATAACACATGCATAAGAAAATAGAAAGATCGGCCGATGGATCTATGGCCAAAAAGGTAAACACATCCTGCCGAATCTGGGGAAAAGCTCCTCAGCTATCATGGAATATTTATGTCGGTTGTCCAGGGGGACAACCGAATTGTTTTCAGGATTTTAGGGTGGTGATGAATGCTGTGGCGAGGTTGTGTAATTTTGCCAAGGATTCGACTTAAGGGTAGATATGGGGTTTATAGGATTTTGTGGGATTAAAAATGATGCGGGGTTCTTCGGGCCCTGAAAAGCCCCACAACTTTCCTTATTGATGTTCAAAACCAAAAAAAAGAGGCGATCATTCGCGTCCTTTTATATGGGGACAAAAATTTGCCTCTGCTTTTCTGTTTTACTGCTCATTGAATATTGAGGGATTGTGTTTTGGAGGGGAAAATGTGTTGGAAAAGTTTTGTATGGATAATGTTGTTTTAATGTATATGTGGCATATAAAGGACACGAATTTGCATTTATTCACGGGTGTTACGCCCAAAACCACCCACCCATAAATATATACCTCTTTGGAGTCACCCTCCACCAATGAATTGCGGTACACGCAAAACCATCCACTAAAAGGATGAAGCACTCCCCAAGCCTTAGCATGCCCCATACACTAAACGGGCCAATACCAAAATGGATATCAATCAAATTGAACTAAAGGGAAGTACTCCTAATTCAAAGGTCACAGTAAAAGACAAGGTATACCAAGGAGTACCTTCATCGCCACCTCAACGAGACAAAAAGTAAGTCATTTATATAAATATATTTATTTTTCCAACAAAACCGTCGGCCCACGACGGAGATATATATATATAACATATTAAGTATACAACAAAATGGCGCAGCCGGTACGAGGTGTTTTACCTTGGATCGACAACCGTCTGGAATCCTTAAAAGTATTGTTATTTTATTGGTGCCCAGACTTGGCAATTTATTTTTCTCTGAACATTCGGAGCCAAAGATATTTTTGTATCTTATGGGTCTGTTGTTCAGCGATTGTTTTTACGATCGCCGTCCTTTGTTCCGTATAGGAAATGTTTCCTTGAATAGGATTTTAAACGGACGGTGTCGCCGTGAATTTTATGGTTTTTTGCCAACTTTACTTATGAGTTGGCCATTTGGGTCCAGGAGAATTTCCGTGTTGAACATCAGGTTCATCACGTTTTGGGTTTTTATGGAATTCAATATGGATAAATTGCACGTGTAGTTCAATTTCTTTGATATTGAATTATTGAATTTGATATAGGCAAATGGAACGTTTAGTTCAATTTGATTGATATCCATTTTGGTATTGGCCCGTTTAGTGTATGGGGCATGCTAAGGCTTGGGGAGTGCTTCATCCTTTTAGTGGATGGTTTTGCGTGTACCGCAATTCATTGGTGGAGGGTGACTCCAAAGAGGTATATATTTATGGGTGGGTGGTTTTGGGCGTAACACGGGAGCGTTATTTATGTAACAATTTTACAGTTATTCAATTTTATTTAATTATGCACAGTATATATATAACATTGGGATTTTGGCGGTTTTATACGTTCTTCAAGTGTTCCGCCGAACACTGCTTGCCGGATAGAAAACATAAACACCAGAGCGAACGCGGTTAAAAAGGAAACATCAAGTAAATTGCTCTCGAACTTTACTTTATTGTTAGCGTTTATTATTGTTCTCACTAATTAAATAGTTCCAATATATAGTTTTACAAAATAATATTCGCTTTCACAAAATAATCTAAACCGATCAAAAATGAAAAAGACTTCGTGCGCACTCCACACAAACCCAGACTCGACTTTTCCTTTTTTTTCTTTTCGGGCTATCTTAACGCGTATCACCTCCTCGTGGTGTTCTCGTATTCCTCCTCGCGTGACGATCAGAATCTCTCTACTCGCTATTCTCCTCAAAGATGCCCTGATACAGATCGTATCTGTATCTGTATCGAAAAATTTTCTTATTCCCCCTGCTAACAGAATTTCCGAATTCCTGTTAGCAGCATGTTATCGCATCCCCGGGGATATTTCATAGTTTCCTGAGAAAGGGAAAGTCATCTTGCATACATTATTCGTTGGTGATAGCATTTCCTTTTCCACGGCCTTCTGTTTGCACAGAAGATCTGGCGCGCAAGACGGAGATGATTTTTCGGGCGTACAGCCCGTGGTTGCTTGCCTTTTGCAAACACAACCGAAATCCATTAGATCCCTCTAATGGGTGTGAAATTTTTACAAAGGAATCGTGGGACCGGAGTATTTCCTTTGTTGGCGTTGGACTTGTAAATCTTCCGAATTATCTTGTTGCGATAATTACGGTTGTTTACACTTTTGGTAGCGGATAGGCGATATGCTTTCTTGCGTTTAGCTGCCAGTGTATGCATCCGTTGTTATCTATCTACCGAAAATGGTAATTCCTGGTAAGCATCGTGCAGATGTTTAAGATGGGAGATCTGTAGGCGATGCTTTTGCTGTTGGATTTTTGGGATCTTGCACGGAATTAGAGGTGCTAATTGCCTTTAGCTACCCGAGTATGCCTCCCTGGTTCGGTTACTTTACCGAAGATATAATTCCTTGGAAACATCGTGCAGATGTTTTGGATGG